>JAPVLO010000629.1:0-600000 GCA_027257055.1 Cephalopachus bancanus
AGTTCCATCTTTTTCAATCGCCGGGAATACCTTCAGTACGATTGGTATCAGCTCCTCCTTACATGTCTTGTAAATTTGCTGGAAAGCCATCTGGACCAGGGTTTTTTTTTTGTACTAAGTTTTCTTATTACGTAGTCGATTTCCTTGATTGTTTTTGGTTTATTTGGGGTTCAATTTCTTCTTGTTCCAACTTAGGTAGGTTGTGTGATGTCAGAAAGTCCCCATTTCCTTTAAGGTTTTCAAGTTTGTTTCCATACAAGTGTACGTAGTAGTCTCTAATGATCTTTTGTATTTCTTCAGTGTCAGATGTGACTTCATCTTTTATTTTTTCTGATTGTGCTTTTTTGGGTTTTTTTTTGGGCAGTCTAGCTAGGGGACCATCAATTTGTTTATTCTTTTAAAGAACCATTTTTTTCTTTCTTGTTTTTTTTCTATTATTTTTTTGTCTTCTATGTCCTGGATTTGGGCTGTTTTTTTGGTGATCGGGATTCTTCTGCTGAAATTAGGGTTTTTGTGGTCTTGCTTTTCCAGCTTCTTTAGGTGGCTTGTTAGGTTGTTGATTTCTGTTCATTCCATTTTCCTTATGTGTGTTTGTAGAGATAAAAAATTCCCCTCTTATTACAGTTTTTAAAGGCATCCCAGAGATTTTGATAAGATTTTTCTTCATTTTCATTTGTTTCCAGGTATCTTTTGATCTCTGTTTTGGTCATCCTTGACCCGGGAGTTTTTTTAGCATCATGCTGTTTAGTGTCCATGTCTTTGTGGGTTTGGGGGACTTTGTTGGTGTCAATGTTTTTTTTTATTCCACTGTGGTCCGAGAAGATGTATGGTAGAATTTCAGCCCTTTTTAAATTTGCTTATACTTGATTTGTGTCCAATTATGTGGTCGATCTTAGAATATATTCCATGCAGTAATGAGTAAATGTGTATTCTGTGTCTTTGGATGGAGTGTTCTATAGGTATCAATTAAGTCCATTTGGTCTAGAGTCTCACTGAGGTTCCGGATCTCCTTGCTGATTTTTTGTCCTGATGATCTGTCTAGGGTTGTGAGTGGTGTATTAAAGTCCCCAGTTATTATGGTGTTAGCCTCAATGTCTTTCTTTAGTTTTCCTAGAAGTTGCTTTATGAATGTTGGCGCACCTATGTTGGGTGCATATATGTTTAGGATAGATATTTCTTGTTGATGGAGTGAATTTTATCATTATGTAGTGGCCCTCTGTATCTTTTTTAATTTTTTGATAGCTTAAAAGGTATTTTGTCTGAAATTAGGATCGTGACTCCTCCTTTCTTTTGTGTTCCATTCGCCTGAAAATTTGTTTCCCATCCTCTTACTTTGAGTCTGTGTATGCCCTTTTCTAGTGAGATGGGTCTCTTGAAGGCAGTATATTGTTGCCTGGTGATATTTTATCCTTTTTGTCATTCTATGTCTTTTCAGGGGTGCGTTTAGTCCATTCACATTCAGACTAATTATTGAAATGTGAGAGTTCGTCCCTATCATGGAGTTTTATTGATTTGTTGTTCTTCCATTTGGGTTTTTTTTTTCTTTTCTTTTGTCTTTTTTTTGGGTTTTGGGAGGTTGGTTCGTGTATATTTTATTCTTTTCCCTGTACTCTTGTGAAGAACGTTGTTCTTTTTTCCTTTTCTTCTGTGTTTAGTCCTTTCTTAAGTGTTTCATGTAGAGATGGTTTGGTGGCAGAATAAGTTCTTAGGGATTGGATATCTGGGAAAGATTTTAATTCTCCCTCACTGATAAAGCTTAGTTTGGTCAGGTAGGTTATTCTTGGTTGAAATTGTTTATCTTTTAGGACTTTGAAGATAGGGCTCCAAGCTCTCCTAGCTTGCAGGGTTTCTGCAGATAAATCTGCTGCTATTCTGATTGGTCTTCCATGGGGGGGACGGGCCTTTTTCTCTTGCCGCCTTTAGGATTTTTTCTTTTGTGCCTACTTTATTTAGGCAAATTATTATTTTGTCTAGGAGTTGGTCTTCTCATTTGTTGTCTTGCAGGGTTCTCTGAATCTCTTTTGTTTGAATTTTTGCATCACTGATTAGATAAGGGAGGTTTTCTTGAATTATCTTATGGAAAGTTTGTTCCAATGTGGTCTCTGTTTCTCTTTCTGCCTCAGGGAGTCCGCTTATTCTTAGGTTAGGCCTCTTGAGGTAGTCACTCATCTCTTGAAGGTTTTGTTCTGTCTTTTTGAGCTTATTTTCTGTTTTTTTAAGAGTTTGGGTTATTTCTATATTTTGGTCCTCAAGCTCTGAGATTCTTTCTTCTGTTTGGGGAATCCTGCTTTCCATCCTTATCAATTTGTTATTTATGTCATTCACAGTATTCTTTATTACTGTTATCGCAGATATCAGCCCCTTTCCAAATTTCTTCTTGAGTTTCCTCAATTCTTTTTAATCTCTCCATTATTGTTTTGATATCTACATTTGCAGTTTGAGACCCTTCATTCTGGGGGCTTTTCATTTTTGGGCTTTCCAAAGTCATTTTTTCTCAGTGTCTGCTCTCCCAAGCATCTGGGAGAGACCCATACTCTTCTTTTGGTTTTTCTTCATTTCTGTAGATTTTTCTCCCCCTCCCCCTTTCCCTCCCCCTCTTCAATTTGTTTTTGAAGGAAGGTGGGGTTACTTTTATTTCTCTTCTGCAATGACCTGTTCTTCCTTTTGAGGGTCTTCTGGCTTTGTTCACTTTTCCCTCTGCATTACAGTCTGTCTATTCAGAATATGCAGTCTTGGTCCCTAGATTTAAAAAAGGGGGGATAAAAAAAAGGAAAATAATGGAGGAAGGGGGGGGCAAAGGGAGTTAGAAAGAGAGAAGTGTGAGAGGGAAAACAGATATACATACCAACTATCAGGTGAGAAAAAGACACAGGGCTGGGAAGAGGTGGAAAGACACTAAGAAAGATTCCCTAAAAGTACTGATAGTACACAGAGACAGGGCCCAAAAGAATTGAGAAACAGTGTAAGTCAGAAGGTAAACAACAAACGTGATCTAAAACAACAGTTACAATGATAAAATCATAAGTCAAAATAAGCAAAAGAGAGAAGTTGAGAGGGAAAACAGATATACATACCAATTATCAGGGGAGAAAGAGACACAGGGCCGGGGAAAAAGTGAAGAAAGACACGTAAGAAAGATTTCCCCAAGGAGTACTGATAGCTACACAGAGACAGGCCAATAAAATCGAGAAACGGTGTAAGTCAGAAGGTAAACAACAGATGTGACCTAAACCAACAGTTACAATTAAAATCAAAGTCAAAATAAGTGATCAGACTAGAGTCACTTCTGTGATCTCCGATTCCGGGCCCCTCCTTTTTGTTTTTTGTTGCAGCGTAGGGGTGGGGCTTTTCTCCTGCTTCGTGCTGTTGCCTTAGGAACTGAGGTAAAGTTTGTTGATAGGTGGGTGGGGCAATGGGAAATATCTGTCTGGGGAATAGCAAGGTATTTAAGCAGATCTGTTTTTCTCCACTTGTCTGGGTCCCCCCGCTTGGGGTCTCACACTGAGTGCCTCGGCCAGGGTGGCCCGGAGTTCCAGAGCACCAAAACTCCAAAGGGCAGGGAGTGGGTGGCAAGAGTGGCTCTGGGTCCCCCACAGGGTACTTCAGCCAGGAATGGGATCGGTGTCTCTGAGGGTCGGGGCCCCAGATTCTCCGTGTTGACCGGCGGGGCCGGGTCTGGGCTGGAGACAATGCAGCCGGGGAGAGAGCCGGAGGGGCAGGGGCCCCCAAAATCCCCCACACACAGTGGAATAGCAGCGGGGGGAGGCTGCAATATCTGGCCTTAGGAAATGAGGTAAAGTTTTTTGATAGGTGGGCGGGCAATGGAATCTCTGCCTGGAGAATGGCGAGGCAGTTTAAGCAGATCTGTTTTTCTCTGCTTGTCTGTGTCCTCCGGCTTAGGGGCTCGCGCTGAGTGCCTCAGCCCGGGTGGACCCCGGGGTTCCAGAGCTCCAAAGTTCCAAAGAGCAGGCGGTGAGCAGCGAGAGTGGTGCTGGGCCCCTACAGAGTACTTCAGCCAGGAATGGGACCGGTGTCTCTGAGGGGCGGGTGCCCAGAGCCTCCCTGTGTGACTGGCGGCTTGGTGCCGGGTGCCCGGGCTGGAGACAATGCAGCCGGGGAGGGATCTGGAGGGGGCTGGGACTGAAGACTTCCACACACGCAGTAGAACAGCAGCAGTGGGGGGGTCCACAATATCTGGCCCTGCATGGGACTGAAGTTCCTGGGCCTGGCACCAGCATAGTTGGTGGTGGGCTGGGGGATGGGGGAAGAGAAGTAATAGCCTTTTTGGGAACTCACATTCAGAGAATCTCACCAGTTCACCTATGCCGTCGCCATCTTCAAGTAATGCCCCGGTTTTTACTTTTTAAGAAATTGTTTTGGGAGGCTGAGGTGAGTTAATTGCCTGAGCCCACGGGTTGGAGACCAGCCTGTGCAAATTGGCGAGACCTCATCTCTGCAATAATTTTTTAAAAAAGATTAACTGGATGTGGTGGCACACCCTGTAGTTCCAGTACTTGGAAGGCTAAGACAGAAGGTTCACCTCAGCCCCGCAGGTTGAAACTGTGGTGACTGTGAGCATGCCACTGCCCTCCAGCCTGGGCAACAGAGTGAGATTCCAAATCAACAACAAAAAAATTGTTTTATTTCTTCCAAGATAAAAAATATGTTGTAAAAAAGCATTTGTATCATTCTTTTATTATTCTTTTATATCTCCATGCACATTAGTAATAGTCTCTGTTTAATTCTAGACATTGATTATCTCTTTCTTCTCTTTTTGTGTATCTCTTATTTCTCAGTCTTTTTTGAGATTTGTTCATTGTATTAAATTTTGCAAAGAACAGCGTTTTGTTTCATTGATTTGCTCTTTTGTTCTTCTTGTTTTAATTTTAAATTTTTTTATGTTATTATTGCTTTTATTCCTTTTCTTCTCCTTGCTCAAAATTTTTTTTTCATCTTTTTTTCCTAATATCTTGAGGTGGAAGTGTAGATTTTTATGTGAAACTTTGTATTTTGCCTAATTGTGAGAACACCATGCTGTACAATTCCCTTTCAATGCTGCTTTAGCTGTGTCCACAAATTTTGATAAGCTCATTTTAATTTTCATTCAGTTCAATATATAGTTTAATTTTTTGAGATTTTTTTTTAACCCTCAGGGTCTTTGGAAGCATACTATTTATTTTTAAAGTATTTAAAAATTTTTTTGAAGTACTTCTAGGATTTTTTGGGGTGGGAAGTTTGTAGGGTTTTGCTTTTGTTTTTGTTTTTTTTCCTAGTTTCATTCCATTGTGGTCAAAGAACACACTATATATGATTTCAAATGTTTTATGTTTACTGAAGTTTTCTTCATGGCCTAGGATATGGTTTATTTTAGAACAAGCCCTTTCAGCACTAGAAAATATTATGTGTTCCACTATTTTTAGGTTGAGTACTATAATAATGTCATTTAGATCCTGTTGATTGATGGTGGTGCTTAGTTCTTCTATATCTTTGCTAAAATTTTATTTTTTCAATTGCTGAGAGAGAACATAGAAATTATAAAATGGTTTAGAGTTTTTTTAGTTTTATTTAATTTTTGTTTATGTAGCTATTAAGTCAATTGTTTACTGTATAAACATTCAGAATTTGCTATGTCTTCTAGGTGGATTGACTCTCTAGACATTATATAATTTGCTTCTGTGTCCCTGGTAATTTCCTTAGATCTGAAGTCTATTGGTGTTCATATAATCACTTCTTTCTTTTTTAATTTCCATAATTTATTGGTTTCTACTATATTCAAACACTTGAGCAAGCATTATCACAATCTAAATTTGGAAGGTTTTCATCATCCAAAAGAAAACTCTGTACCAATTAGCACTCACTCATATCTCTTTCATGACAAAGTAACCACTAATATACTTTTCCTATATATTACAGCATTCTGAATATTCTGCATGAATGGAACCATAAAATATTTGGTCTTCTGGGACTGTTTTTTCATTTTATATATTTTAGATGTATACCATGATGTTTTGATATATATGTTGAAATGATTACTAAAAAGCAAATTAACATGTCTGTCACCTCGCATAGCTACTTTTGGAGGGTTTTGGGCAGGTAAGAGCAACAAAACACTACTCTTGTAACAAATTGTTAGCATAAACTGCAATATTACTAACTATAGTTTTCATGCTGTACTTCAGAAGTTTAAACTTATTTGTCTTATGTACATGCACTTGTGTATTCTTTGACTTAATTCTCTCCATTTCTCAACACTTTATGCCCCTGGTAACCACCATCCTACTCTCTGTTTCTGAGGTTTACTTTTTAAAAAATCCACATATAAGTGGGATGATGATCATGCGTTATGTGGTCTCTTGAATCTGACTTATTTTATGTAACATAATGTTCTCTAGGTTTATTTATATTGTCACAAAAGACAGGATTATTTATCTGTTAATTTGACAATGCATATTTAGCTTGCTTCCATATCTTGGTTACTGTAAATAATGCTCAATGAGCATGGTAGTACAAATATCTATTGGAGATGACGTTTTTATTTCCTTAGGTAAATATCCAGAAGAGGATTGTTGGGTAATATGGTAGTTCTATTTTTAGTTTAGTTTTTTTTTTTTTTCAGAAATCCCAATACTGTTTTTCATAATGGCTGTAATAATTTATATCTCCACCAACAGTGAATAAGGGTTCCCTTTTCTCCACACCCACACTACTCTTATCTCTTGTCCTTTTGATAATAGTCATCTTAAGAGGTGCCGAGTAATATCTGATTGTGATTTTAATTTGCATTTCCATAATAAGTAAGTGAGGTTGAGTATTTTTGTGTACAATCATATTACTTAATAATGGAGATATGTTCTGAGAAATATGTTGATAGCCAATTTGGTCATTATGAGAACTTTGTAGAGTGTACTTACACAAATCCAGATGGTATAGCCTACTACCATCTGGATAGGGTATATCTTATACCTTATACCCCTACCTAGGTATAAGGTATAGCCTATTACTCAACAAAACGGATACTGAGGACTCCTTAAAGAGGGAACAAGGGAGGAGATGAGGGTTTAAAACTGTTAGGTACCACCATCACTCTTTGGGCTCAGTAGTAACCCAAACTTCACAAACATGCAATATACCTATGTAACAAACTTGCACATGTACCCCCTAAATTTAAAACTAAAAGAAAAATGCTTCATAATACTTAAACCTTAATAAACAATAAAACCTCCTAAAATACTTTACAGCTTTGAAAAAGAAAATAAATAGATGAGCTAAACATTACTTAAAAACCACATATCTGACCAAGTATTTATATCTAGGATATGTAAAAAATCTCTTTAAAAAACAATGAAATTTAACAATGGGCAAAAGACATTTAAAAAGTAAACATACAGCCGGGCTCAGTGGCTCAGCCTGTAATCCTGCGCCTTTGGGAGGCTGAGGTGAGTGGATTGCCTGAGCCCGCGGGTTCGAGACCCGCCTGGGCAGCAAGACCTCATCTCTACAATAAATCAAAAAATCAGCCGGGCGTGGTAGTGCATGCCTGTAATTCCGGCTACTGGGAAGGCTGAGGCGGAAGGATCACCGGAGCCCAGCAGGTCGAGGCTGCAGTGGCCAGGAGAGGCCACTGCACTCCAGTCTGGGCGACAGAGTGAGACTCCAACTCAAAAAAAAAAAAAAAAAAGTAAACATACACAACATAAAACCAAGTAATTGCACTCCTGTGCACTTACTCCAGAGAAATGAAAATTTACATCTACCTAAAAATCAGTGCACAAATTTTCATAGTAGTCTTATTTGTAGTAGTTAAAAACTGTGAATAACCAAAATATTAAAGAATTGTACATACATACCATGGAACACTACTCAGTGCCAGAAACAGACTATTAATAAATGGCAAAACTTGGATAAGTTTCAAGGACATTAAACTAAATGAAAAAATTCATCAGGTCACGTATGTAACATGCTCAAATTTAAAAATTGATAAAGACAAAGAAAAATTTTGCAGTTGCCAAGTATTAGGAATGGGGGCAAAGGAGATTGGGAATGACCATAAAGGGGAAGCAAAACGGAGATGTTTGCAAAGATAGAATAATTCTGTATCTTGATTGAGGTGGAGGTTACATAAATTTGCACATATGAATAAAATGATATAGAATTATATCTACACACATTGTCCCAGTGTCAATATTCTAATTTAATATTTTTCTATAGCTGAGTAAGACATAACTACTGTTAAAAACTGAGTGAAAGGTCTAAAAAGTCTTTCTGTACTGTCACTGCAATCTTTTGCAAATATATAATTATTTCAAAATTAAAACAATGCAAAGAACTTATAAGTTTTCTTATCTAAGCAAATATATTTTGAAATTTTTATCCATTCTATTTTTATTATTAATTAAGTGTTGAAAATTGTGCATGAATTATTTGAATTAAACTGCTTGAGTATGTTTTTTAAAGCAATGAGATAATACTTTTTCCCAGAATCAAACGTTGTCAAATACTATTGATAAACATATAAATTGATAACACATTTTATACAGTAATTGTCAACACATATGAAAAATCTTAAGGTTTTATTTATTGTTTGAATCAAATTTCACTTCTGCAAATTTATCTTGAAGAAATAATCATGAATTTGTGCATATACAATGCTAATAACCTAAAATACTATTAAGAAAGGATTGCCCAAATTATTTATGGTGTACCTATTACAGGTGACTATTGCATAGTCATTGAAAATATTTTACACTAATTCAGTGGTTTTCAAACATTAATTAATGGAGCATAATCGTTCCATTATAATTTGTACCAATCTATGACAAAATAAGAGAGTGTGGTCACTTTTTCAAATGCAAATAAGTAACTTTTAAAGCAGTTCCTTTTATTGTTAGTATAGCCTTCTTTTGAAGGTACAATATAAGTTTCTTCCTGAAATTGTAATTATGGATTGGAGTTTGGGATTTATTGTGGCCTTAGGAAAAAAAGGTCAATGACTCTATTTCAGCTTCTCATTTTTGCTAAATTGAATTGATTAAAAAAATCAGAAGACTAGAAAGTTCTAGACAGGAAAAGAATTGAAAATTGATAAATTTATACTATAGATTAAAAACTATATGCAAGTTTCTACAAGTCAATTTTATAGAAAATATTTTTCAAGAAATGTTTGAGAGCTAACTTTCATTATATCTTCACTTAGACATTAACCAAACACTTCATTGGTCACTGGTCTTATTTTCTGTATCCCATACCTATCTTCCTTGTTTTGAGAATTTTAATACTAACTCAAATGAGAAATCACAATATGTTATACAAATATTATTGGAGTAAAATTCACATAACATAAAATTTTCCATTTAGCCATTTTAAAGTGTTCAGTTCTGTGACTTTTAGTACATTTACAATATTGCGTCACCGTCACCAATCTAGTAAGCTGAGTACTCATTAAACATTCACTTCTCATGCTCCTACCACTATCTCAGCCCTTGTCAGTCACTAATCTGCTTTCTATCTCTATGGACTTGCCTATTCTGGATCGTTCATATAAATTGAATCATACAGTATGTGGTGTTTTGTTTCTGACTACTTTGACTTAGCATAATGTTTTTGAAGTAGATTCACAATGTAGCACATGTCAGAACTTATTCCTTATATGGCTAAATTATATTCCATTGTATGGCAATACCACATTTTGTTTATGCATCATTTGATGGACATTTGAATTGTCTTACCTTTTTAAGGCTTTCAACATTCATGTACAAATTTTTCTTTGAACACGTGTTTTCAATTATTCTGGTTGTGCATCTCAGAATGGAATTACTGTGTCATACGGTAATACTATTTTTAACTTTTTGAGGAGCTACTACACTATTTTCCATAATGACTGCACTATTGTACATTCTTACAACAAAGTATGAGGGTTCCAATTTGTACACATTGTCCTCAACACTTGTTATTTTATTATCATAATCATCATTAGTATTGCAATCTTAGTGTGTATAAAGTAGTGTTCGTGGTGATTTTTATTTGTATTTTCTTGATGGCTATTGATGTTGAGCATCATTTAATGTACTCATTGGTCATTTGTATGTTTTCTTTGGAGAAATGTCTATTTAGAAACTGCCTATTTTTCCTAGAAAGAGCTATCATTTCGGGTTTTAAGACATATATTGTACAAGTCATTCTAAGACTTCATTTTGCCCTGAAAAATGAGTTGTATCACTGCACTACCAAACGCATTATAGAATATGTCACTGTATGATAAATTGTATGATTAGCTTTACTTGGCTAAGGACTTCTTGGATAGTTGTAAAAGCATTATTTCTGGTTGTGACTGTGAGGATGTTTCTGAAAGATATTGGCATTTGAATCAGTAGACTGAGCAAAGATCACTTTCACCAATGTGGGCTGTCATCATCCATTACACTGAGCATCTAAATAGAACAGAGGAAAGGCAAATTTTATCTCTCTGTTTGAGCATGGACATTCACCTTCTATCCTCGGACATCAAAGCCTCTGATTGTTGGGCCTTCGGACTCAGACAGACAAACCATTGGCTTTCCTGGTTCTCCAGCCCAAAGGCTTGAAGTGAATTATATGACTGGCTTTCCTGGTCTCCAGCTTACAGATGTCATATTGCACAACTTCTCAGTCTCCATAATCATGTAAGCCAATTCCCATAATAAATGCCTCATAGATAGATATGTAGATACACAGATAGATAAATCCTATTAATTCTGTTTCTCTAATACAGTCATGCCAATCTGATCATATAATTTACCATAAATGTTCTAACTGTAGTTTGAGTACAATAGACATTCAGTGACAATGAAGTGCATTTTTTCAAAAATTACTAGCTAGTTGTGTTCCAGAAAGCATTATTCTAAAAAAATCATTTTTATCTGCTTCATAGTATTATGCCTTGATTAACCTCAATTTTCTTTTATTTGTTTCAAAGACTAAAACCAATTATCATTTTTACAGCTTTCAAAACTACTTTATTGAGGTATGACTGACATACAGAATCTGTATATTTATTGTATACAACTTGATGAACTTGGAGATAAGTATAAACCCATGCAAACATCACCATAATCTATGCCATAAAGCTATTTATTTATTTATTTATTTATTTATTTATTTTTTGAGTTGGAGTCTCACTCTGTCGCCCAGACTGGAGTGCAGTGGCCGCTCCCAGCCACCGCAGCCTCGACCTGCTGGGATCCAGCGATCCTTCCGCCTCAGCCTTCCAAGTAGCTGGAATTACAGGCATGCGCTACCACGCCCGGCTGATTTTTTGATTTATTGTAGAGATGAGGTCTCGCTGCCCAGGCGGGTCTCGAACCCACGGGCTCAGGCAATCCCCTCACCTCAGCTTCCCAAAGGCGTGGGATTACAGGCTGAGCCACAGAGCCCAGCTAGCTATTTATTAACTTCAAATGTCTCTTCCCACTCTTTTTATTATTATTACTGTTATTATTATATTTTGTAATGATCATAATAGAAGATACACTCTCTGAGCAATTTTTAAGTATACAATACAATATTGTTAACTGTAGGCACAGTACATCTCCAGGGCTTATTCATCTTGTAGAAACAAAAAAATCTTTGTGCCCCTTAGGTAATACCTCTGCATTTCTTCTTTCCCTAAACCCCTGAAAACCATTATCATTCCACTCTTTGCTTCTATGAATGACTATTTTAGATTCATCATGTAAATGGTATCATGTATTATTTGTCCCACACTGTCTGGTTTATTTTATGTATAATAATGTCTCTCAGGTTCACCTAAGTTGTCACTAACAGGAGAATTTCCTTATTTTCTCAGGTTGAATAATGTTTTATTGTATGCATATACAGTATCACATTTTCTTTTCTTTTCTTTTCTTTTTTTTTTTTTTGACTTGGAGTCTCACTCTGTGGCCCAGACTGGAGTGCAGTGGCTGTTCCCGGCCACCGCCGCCTCCACCTGCTGGGCTCCGGCAATCCTTCCGCCTCAGCCTTACAAGTAGCTGGAACTACAGGTGCGCGCTATCACACCCGGCTAATTTTTTGATTTATTGTAGAGATGAGGTCTCACCAAGTTGCCCAGGCGGGTCTCGAACCCTCGGGCGCAGGCAATCCACTCACCTCAGCCTCCCAAGGCGCGGGATTACAGCACATTTGCTTTATTTGGTCACTTGTTGATGGACATTTAGGTTGCTTCTATATCTTGGCTATTGTAAATAATGATGCAATGAACATGGGAATGAAATTATCTCTTTAAGATCTTGTTTTCAATTCCTTTGCATATACACCCAAAAATGGAATTGCTGATTCATACTGTAGTTCTATTTTCTTTTAAGGAAACTCCATACTGTCTTCCAGGGTAGCTGCACCAATTTACATTTCTGCCAGTAATGTACAAGGGTCCCCTTTTCTCCACATCCTGCCAACGTTTATTATCTTTTTTAATAGCATGAGGTGACATCTCATTGTGGTTTTGATTTGCAACTCCCTGATAATTAGTGGTGTTAAGCACCTATTCACATATCTCTTGACCTTTTGTATATCTTCCTCAGAGAAATGTCATTTCAGGTTTTTTTGCCCACTTTTAAATCAAGTAATTTATTTATTTACTTATTTATTTGTTTATTTATTTTGCTCTGGAGTTTTAGGAGTCTCATATAATTGAGATATTAACTCCTTATCAAATAAATAGTTCACTAATATTTTCTTCCGTTCTATAGTTAGTTTTTGTAATTTCTTAATTGTTTTTTTGCTGTATAGAAGCTGTCTAATTGATGTAATTCCACTTGTCTATTTTTTCTTTTATTGCCTGTGCTTTTGGTGTCATATCCATGAATTCATCACCAAGGCAAAAGTTAAGAAGTTTTCTCTGGTTTTCTTTTAAAACTTATATAGTTTCTATTCTTATATTTAAGTTTTTGATATACTTTGAGTTTATTTTTATGTGTGATGCAGTAAAGGAGTCTAATTCCGTTTTTTTGCATGTTTATATCCAGTTTTGCCAAAACAGTTTATTGATGAAGCTATCCTGTCCCCATTATATATTCTTGGCACTCTTAGCTCTATATGTGTAAGTTTATTACTGCCTTTGTCAGTTTTTAGTTTGGTTGTCTCTATATTATTGAGTTTTAAGAGTTCTTTATATGTTCTAGATACAATCCTTCATCAGACATGCTTTGCAAATATTTTCTGCCATTATGTGTGTTATATTTTACACACTTGATACTGTCTTTTGATGCACTTCTAAAAATTGTAATAAAGTTCAATTTGTATTTTTGTCACTTGAGCTTTTAATATCATATTTAAGAATCCATTGCCAAATCCAAAATCATGAATATTTTCTCTTATGTTTTTTCTAAGAGTTTTGTGATTTATGCCCTTTCATTTAGAGATTTGATTTATTTTTATTTAATTTTTGTATATGGTAAAATTTTATTTCAGTACCATTTGTTGAAAAGCCTATTTGTTGTCAGGCATGGTGGCTCAAGCCTGTTATCCCAGCATTTTGGGAGGCAATGGCAAGAGGACTGCCTGAGTCCAGGGATTTGAGGCCAGCCTGGGAAATTTGGCGAGACGTCATCTCAACAATAAATCAAAAAATTAGCTGGGCATGGTAGCGTGTGCATGTTGTCCAGCTACTTGGACAGCTGAGGCAGAAGGAGCCCCTGAGTCCAGCAGATTGAGGCTGCGGTGACCATGAGCATGCCAGAGCACTTCAGCCTGGGTGACAGAGTGAAACTCTAACTCAAAAAAAAAAAAAGAAGGAAAAGAAAAGTCTGTTGGTTTTATCATTAAATGGCAATCTTGTCAATAATAAGTAAACCAAAAGCATATAGTTTTATTTCTGGGTTCTCAATTATATTCAGTTGCTCTATATGTCTATCCTTATGTGAGTACTGCATTGTTGTAATTACTGTAGCTGTGTAATAATTTTGGAAATTGGAATATTTGAGTGCTTCAAGTTTGTTCTTTTTTTTAAAGTATTTTTTTTGACTGTTCAGTATTCCTTACAACTGCAAATGAATTCTAAGACAGGTTTATCTATTTCTGCAAAATAAAAAATAATAAAAAAAAGAAGGTCTCTGGGATTTTGATAAGAATTGCATTGAATCTGTAGATAGCTTTGGAACACATCACCTTCTTAAGTATATTAGGTCTTCTATTCCATGAACATAAGATGCTTTTTCATTTGCTTATGACTTCCTTCATTTCTTTCAGCAATATTTTGTGGTTTTCAGTATACAACTCCTGCACCTCATCGGTGTAATTTATTCCTGGTATTTTATTCTGTTTAGTACTATTGCAAACGGAATTTTTTAATTTATTTTTTGAATGATTAATTACTAGTATATAGAAATACAACTGTAGCTGGGCATGGTGTCGTGTATCTGTAGTTCCAGCTACTTGGAAGGCTGAGGCAGATGGATGACCTGAACCCAGAAGGTTGAGGCTGTGATGGCTCTAAGCATGCCGCTGCACTCCAGCCTGGGCAACACAAGTGAGACTACAATTCAAAAAAAAAAAAGAAATATAACTGATGTTTTGTGTGTTAATCCAGTTTCTTAAAACTTTTCTTAAATCATTTATTAGCTTTAATAGTTTTTGGAAGATTTATTAAGATTTTCTAAGGTTGAACACAGTGGCTCAAGCCTGTAATCCTAACACTTTGGGAGACCAAGGCACGAGGATTGCCTGGGTCCCAGGGTTTAAGACCAGCCTGGGCAACTTGGTGAGACCTTGTCTCTACAATAAATCAAGAATAATTAGCCTGTTATGGTGGTGCATGCCTGTACTTCCAGCTACTTGGAAGACTGAGGCAGAAGAATCACCTAAACCCAGCAGGCTGAGGTTGTGGTGGTTGTGAGCATGCCACTGCACTCCAGCCTGGGTGACAGAGTGAGACTCTGACTCAACAACAACAAAAAATATTTTCTTTACACAAGATCATATCATCTCCAAATATACATGATTTCACATCGATTCTTTTCAATTAGTATTCCCTTTATTTCTTTTCCTTGCCTAATTTTTCTGGATAAAAATTTCAGTACAGTGTTTAATAGATGTTGCAAGAGTAAGCATCTTTGTCTTATTCTTGACCTTGAAGGGATAGCTTTCCATTTCTCACCATTAAGTATCATGTTAACTGTGGAGTTATCATAATTGTCTTTTATCATGATTTGGAAGTTCATTCTACTCCTGGTTTGTTGAGTGTATTTTTACCATAAAATGATGGTGAATTTTGTCAAATTTGCTACATCTGTTACAAAATTTAGTAGTTCTAAAAACTATTAATATCTTGTCTAGAGATAAAAACATTAAAATTTTACATTATGATATCAACCTTGCTAATATAAGCTAAATATATTTCAGCCATAGTTTCTCCCTTGTGCCAATGTTATATTGAGAATTCCTGTCTTTGTACATATGTGTGTATCCTGAATGTCTCCAGGCTACACTATTCTGTCAGTACAAATAAGGACATGAGTACTCTAATAGTTAATTTTATTTATCATCTTGACTAGATTAAAGCATTCTCCAGATAGCTTACAAAATCTTTCTGGGTGTGTCTGAGAGACTATTTCTGGAAGAGATTAGCATTTAAATCTGTAGGCTGAGTAAAAAATAATTGTCTTTCACCAATGTAGGTGAGCATTGTGCAATCTATTGAATGCTGGATAGAATAAAGAAGGTGGAGGAGGAGAGGATTCTTGCTCTTTCTTCTTGAACTGGAGCATCCATCTTTCGCTCTCAGACATCAAAGTTTCTGGATCTTCGGTCTTCAGACTTCAGAAACTTATACCAACACTTTTCCCCCACCAATTCTCAGGTCTTTTGCCTCAAAAGGAATCTCACCACTGATTTTTCTGATTCTCTAGCTTATAGATGGCATGTCGTGGGGTCTCCTGGCCTCCATAATTGTGTGGATAAATTCCCATAGCAAATCTTCTCTTATATATCAATATATACTCTACTGGTTATATTTCTCTGGATAACACTGACCAATACACTTTTTGGTAACAAGAGTTGTTCTAGAGGAACAGAATTTTAAGGATAAGTTTTCTGAATTGTTTTGAGGTTTCTGGAACTGGCTTTGAAAGAGTAATGTACCAACATGGAGTAACTTTAGCTATAGCACAGCCATTTGGGCCATAAATTAGCTCTTAATTAAATCACTTAGCCTTCCCTCTAATTGTTAAAAGAAGGCAGAACCGGTTTCCTGGAAGTAAATACTGATAATTGTTTGTAACCCACAAGTATGCTCTATATTAATTGCCCCTCTATTCCAAGTATTTGTTTTTTAGCCTTAAGCACCAAGCTGGCCTAATCCATTGTGATCAGCCCTCAGTGACAGCCCATCACCTGCTAGAATCACAAGTTGTGTTTTCCTGACAACATGAAGGCACAATGTTATCAATTCCCAAGGACACAGTTGCTGGAATTTTTTTTCTAGTCCAGCGTCCCTGTAAATGCCTTAAATACACCTTCTCCCCAAACCCCCATGCTCCTGCTGCGCAGTGTCGGCCCCATTCAGTTTGTCCTGAATGTGAATACACTCTTTTGCTTTGCCTTTGCAATTATTTGCTTTACTCACAGTACAGCTCATTGATCTAACAGCTCTCTAATCTGATTAAATTCAAATATGCTAATGACTTTTTCCAGTGGTAAAGAGAGCACTAATAGTCCATGACTAAATTGTTTATAAGAGATATGTAAAATATCTGCAGTGGTTCAAGAAGTTAAATAGTTCTGTATATGATTGTAACATGGTAGCCCCAAATCTGAGAGGGCTTGTGCATGAGGTCCTTTACATATTCCGAAGAAGTCACCTGGAAGTCCAGCAGGAAAATACATTGGTTTATTAGAACTTACAGGAATATTACAAATAAAATAACATAAAAGAACTTATAACAGGCACCAATGGTGGTGCATTCATGAAGAAAGAATCTTCCCAGGAAGTACCTTTGAAGAAGAAAGAGTCTGCACCACAGGGCACTACAGTAAGTAGTTTTATAGTCAAGCAATTTAATTATTCAATTTGCTATATGATAGTTACAATCACATTGTTTTCAACTCAGCTCAATTACCTGCACCCCAACTACCAGAAATACGCATATCCTGCAGAGACCAGCCTTGGCCAGGGGCTGCTTTTTGAGGGAGGGGCCGAAAGAAGACACAAATAGGGGAGAAGAGTCAATGTCTGTACCATTATCTCACACTCAACCCCTACATTTACATTTTCCACCCTTACATTGATCTTCTGCAAGTTCTCTGAGGTGGAAACATAAGTTGAACATGGCATATTAAATGAGGGGCACAGAATCCAAACAGCAAAATTGCTACCATGATTATAACATCTATGATTACTTCTTTTCTTTAAGAAAAAGCTTAGTGAAAGAAAGGGTCTTAGGCTAAGAGAGATATGATAGATGACTGAGAGGAAGAAAAACCCGAGCAACTTTCCTATCCTGTGACAACACTGTGACACTTTGGGGAGGTCTCCATGGCCTGGAATACCATGCCCTATCAGGTCCCAGAGCACTCTTGCCCATGGCATGAAAGGACAGTAGTGGTGTTCTGAATTGCTACACAGAAATAATAATACTCCTCCTTTTGAGTATTTAAGATCTGGGGTTATTACACTAAACAATATTTGTCCATTTTTCGATGACCATAAAATGAATAACTAAATTATGGATAGAGATATCCACTTTCCCCAGGGAGCAAGTAGGGAGCACCAACAGGGTTCAAATTAAACTTCCTAGG
The DNA here is from genome assembly GCA_027257055.1 of Cephalopachus bancanus. NCBI lineage: Eukaryota > Metazoa > Chordata > Mammalia > Primates > Tarsiidae > Cephalopachus > Cephalopachus bancanus. The sequence continues at coordinate 17,767 of JAPVLO010000629.1, forward strand.
GCCAGTGAAGAGTATTTTCTTTTTTTAATAATTTTTTATCTAAAAGATGTGGGATACTACTTAGGGTTAAGTACACAAATGTTCATTATGCAGGTACCCTTGTTGATGAGGAAGACAATTTCCTACTACTGACAATTTCCTACTACTGACAATCCTTTTGATATAGTATTACAATAATTGTTCAAGGTCCACTTATGAGTGAGAACATGTGATACTCAGTTCTTTGTCACTCAGTATTACAGATTCTAAGTTCATCCAAGTTGCTGTGAAGTTCATAGTTTTGTACTTCTTTATGGCTGTGTAACATTCCATCATGTATACGTACCAAGTTATTTTTAATCCAGTCTTCTTTCAATGGGCAGCACGGTTGGTTCCATGTTTTTGCTATTGTGAACAATGCGGCATTAAACATACATGAACAGGTATCTTTTTCATAGAGTGATTTGAGTTCCTTCGGGCATATTTCCAGTAGGGGGAACTGTGAGGTCATATGGAAGGTCGATTTTTAGATCTTTTAGGAATCACCAAACTGGTTTCCACAGAGGTTGTACTAGTTTACAGTCCCACCAACAGTGTACAAGTGATTTCTTTGAGCAGCGTTTTGTAGTCTTCGTTTTAAAGGTCTTTCACTTCTCTGGTTAGGAAGATGCCAAGGTATTTCATTTTTTCTGTGGCTATTGTGAATGGGATTGTGCTTTCTATTTGGGTTTCTGTTTGCTTGCTGTTGGTGTATAGAAATGTGACTGTCTTTTACACATTTATTTTATACCCTGAGAACTTGCCAGAGTCCTTTATCAGTGCAAGGACGATTTTTTTGTTTTTTTGGGTTTTTTTTTTAGTTTTTTTTGAGTTGGAGTCTCACTCTGTCACCCAGGCTGGAGTGCAGTGGCTGCTCCCGGCCACCGCAGCCTCTACCTCCTGGGCTCCGGCGATCCTTCCACCTCAGCCTTCCCAGTAGCTGGAATTATAGGTACACGCTACCACGCCAGGCTAATTTTTTTTATTTATTGTAGAGATGAGGTCTTGCCACCCAGGCAGGTCTCAAACCCGCGGGCTCAGGCAATCCACTCATCTCAGCCTCCCAAAGGCGCAGGATTACAGGCTGAGCCACCGAGCCCAGTCACAAGGACGTTTTTGACAATCTCTTGGGTTTTCGAGGTATAGAATCATGTTGTCTGCAAAGAGCGATAACTTCCTTTTTTCCTATTTGGATACCCCTGATTAACTTCTCTTGTCTGATTGCTCTAGCTAGGACTCCACTACTATGTTGAACAGGAAGTGAGAGTGGGCATCCTTGCCTTGGCCTGGTTTTCAGGGGAAATGGTTCCAATTTCTGTCTGTTTAGCAGTATGTTGGCTGTGGGTTTCTCATAGTGTTGGGAGCCAGCCATGGAGGCCCACTGAGCATTAGGGATCAGGAAGGGCTGTTGACCCCAAGACCACTAGGATGCATTCGGGAGCTATTGACCCCATTTCCTTCCCCTTTCTACTCAGCACTAACCGGGATTAAGCTCCTGTGAGCCTCAAAACATAAAAACTCTGAGAACAGGATGAACACAAGCTAACTTTAGAAGCTCATTGCTCCCATTCTTCCACAAACTGCAGTTTTGGCTTTCACACAACTTATAATTCAAACTCGTGTCACATCTAAGAGCCTTAGTATTGGTCACAGGCTTCTGGGTCATGATCTTAGGATTTATTGAAGGTGTAAATTGTAGAATATAGTTTTAAAAGACACCCTTTTTGTTGAAAGAATGCGGCTGGGTTACTTGCAGGTAGCCCACTGTGAACTTTGGACTGGGCCACATTCCAAACATTCTGGGAGGGGCCCACTTTCGTTTGTAAAGTAAATACTTAAGCTTCTATAGAATTGTTTAACTTGGCATAAATCAATCAGTTTAGGATAAAAAAGGTTTATAGAATATGTCAGTCACAGATTAGATTATCCTTTGTTATGGATTTTAAGATTATCATATAAAAAGGGGTTTTAAAAAGGCAATCATTGATTAAGTTTTCATGGATTAAGGTTTCTGGTGGGTGGGGGACGCACCTCCCACATCTGACTTTGTGTATAAAAGACCCATTGTAATTCCCAATAACACTCATTCGCTTCTGCACTAGACTGGAGTCCAGTCTCTTTTTTTCTCTCTTCTTCCCCCCAATTGCTGATGCCGTCTCCACCTTTGGGGTACCCTGAACCTGGCTGAAGCTGGTCTCTGGCATCATAGATGGCTCTTACTATTTTGAAGTATGTTCCATCAGTGCCTAGATGTTCAAGGATTTTTATCTAGAAGAGGTGCTGGATTTTATTGAAAACTTTTTCCGTGTCTAACAATATAATCATGTGGTTTTTATCTTTACATCTGTTGATGTATTTAATTACCCATATGGTCTTGCAGATGTTGAACCAGTCCTGTATCCCGGAGATGAAACTTACTTGGTAGTGGTGCATGATTTTTGAGATGTATTATTGGATCCGTTTGCTAGAATCTTGTTGAGAATTTTAGATCTAATTTCATCAAACTTATTGGCCTGTAGTTTTCCCTCTTTGTTTGATCTTTATCCAGTTTGGGTATCAATGTGATGTTCACTTCATAAAATGATTTAGGGAGAGGTCCATCTTTCTGGATTGTCAGGAATACTTTCAACAGGATTGGCATCAGCTTCTCCTTGTATGTTTTATAGAATTCTGCAGGAAAGCCATCTGGTCTAGGGCTTTTTTGTGTGTAGGTAGTTTTCTTATGACATAGTCAATTTCCTGGATTGTTATTTGACTATTTAGAGTCTCGTTTTCTTCTTGTTTCAACCTGGGGAGGTTGTGATGTCAGAAAGTCCTCCATTTCATTTAGGTTTTCAATATTTTTCCATACAGGCGTACATAGAAATCTCTGATAATCTTTTGTATTTCTTCGTGGTCTATTGTAACTTCATTTTCACATTTCTGATTGCGTAATTTATTTGAGCTTTTTCTCTCTTTTTCATGACCTGTCTAGTCAGGGGTCCATCAATGTTGTTTATCTTTTTAAAAATTCAGCTTTTGTTTTCATTTTTTTTTGTATTATAACTTTGTCTTCTATGTCCCAAATTTGGGCTTTTATTTTGGTGACCTGGATTCTTCTGCTGAAGTTAGAGTTTTGGTGGTCTTACTTTTCCAGCTTCTTTAGGTGATATGTTAGGCTGTTAACCTGTGATCTTTCCATTTTCTTCATGTGTGCCTGTAGAGATACTAATTCCCTTCTTATTACTGTTTTCATGGCATCTCAGAGGTTTTGGTAAGATGTTTCTTTTTTTTTTTTCATTTGTTTCCAGGTATGTTTTAATCCATGTTTTGATTTCCATGTTGGCCCAGGAGTTGTTTAGCATCATGGTGTTTAGTGTCCACATCTCTGTGGGTTTGGGCGAATTTTGTTCATGTTGATATTTCTTTTTATTCCACTGTGGTCTGAGAAGGTACATGGCAGAATTTCAGTCTTAAGTAATTTGTTTATGCTTGATTTATGGCCAAGAATGTGGTCAATCTTAGAGTACATTCTATGTGGTGATGAGAAGAATGTATATTCCATGATTGTTGGGAGTGTTCTGTAGGTATCATTTAAGTCCATTTGGTCAAGCATCACATTGAGGTTCTGGATCTCCTTGTTGACTTTTTGTCTTGTTGAATTGTCTAAGGTTGTTAGTGGGGTGTTTAAGTCCCTGGCTATGATAGTGTTAGAGTCAATATCTTTTTTTAGTTTACCGAGAATCAGCTTGATGAAAATTGGTGGTCCTGTTTTGAGTGCACATATGTTTAGTATGGATAATTCTTGCTGATGGACTGAACCTTTTATCATGAGGTCGTGACTTTCTGTATCTTTTTCAATTTTTGGTAGCTTAAAGGGTATTTTGTCTGATCTTAAGATTGTGATTTCTGTTTTCTTTTGTGATCCATTTGCCTGACATTTTGTTTCCCATCTGCTTACTTTGAGTCTGTAAGTGTCCTTTCTGGTGAGATGAGTCTCTTGGAGACAATATATTTTAGTCTCATGACATTTTATCCAATTTGCTATTCTATGTGTTTTCACTGATGCATTTAGTCCATTCACATTCAGGCTAATTATTGAGATGTGAGAGTTTATTCTTGTCATGAGGTTCTTATAGAGTTTGTTGTTGTTACTTTTGTTTTTTTAGTTCTATATTGTCTTTCTTTTGATTTGGGGGTTGATTCATGTGTGTTTTTAATCTTTTCCTGTATTTCTTATGAAGGGCATTGTCATTTTTTTCCCTTTCTTCTGTGTTTAATACTTTCTTAAGTGTTTCTTGTAGTTGGTCTGGAGGCAGTGTAAACTCCTAGGGATTGAATGTCTGGGAAGGATTTTAATTCTCCATCACTGATGAAGTTTAGCTTATCTAAGTAGGTAATTCTTGGTTAAAAGTGTTTATCTTTGAGTACTTTGAAGGTTGGCCTCCATGCTCTTCTAGCCTAAAGTGTTTCTGTAGGTAAGTCTGCTGCTATTCTAATTGGTCTTCCCTGGTAGTTAATCTGACCTGTCTCTCTTGTTGCCTTTAGGATTTTTTATTTTATACCTACTTTGTGTAAGTGAATTACTATGTGTCTGGGAGTTGGTCTTCTCATTGTTTGTCTTATAGGGGTTCTCTGACTCTCTTGTGTTTGAATGGTCATGTCACTGATGAGATGAGGGACATTTTCTTGGATAGTTTCATGGAATGTTTGTTCCAGGTAGTATCTGTCTCTTTATCTGCCTCAGGAATTCCAATTAATCTTAGGTTTGGCCTCTTGAAATAATCGCTCATCTCTTCTAGGTTTTTTCCTGTCTTTTAAAACTTCTTTTCTGTTTTTAACAGTTTGGGTTAGTTCCATATTTTGGCTCCCAAGCTCTGAGATTCTTTCTTCTGCTGGGTTAATTCTGCTTTCTATGCTTATCAGTTTGTCATTTATTTTATCCACTGTATTTTTTATTGCTGTTATCTCAGTTATCAACTCCTTTATTTTGTCTTCTTGTCTCTCCTTATTTTTATTTATATTCTCTTTTAATATCTTGATTTCTTGGTTTGTGATTTGAGATCAGTCATTCTAGGGGCTCTTCATTGTTTGAGTTCCAGAGTCTGTATTCTCAGTTGCTGTCTTCCCAGGCATCTTTGTAAGGCTTATATTCTTCCTTTAGCTTTTCTTCATTTGTGTAGGTTTTCATCCCCCCCCTTTTAACCTCTTCCTTAATTCTGCTGTTCAGTGATGGGAGGATAGCTTTTATTTCTGTGTGCTCAATCTCCTGTTCTTCCTTATGTAGATCCTCTGATTTTGTTCAACTCTGAAGCTGGACTGAGGGTGGGGGGCTGTGCTTTTTGCAGTTTTGAGATTTAATTGAGGGGGAAGTTGTGATTCAGAAGCTATCTGCAGATCCCAGTACCTGCTGACAGATGTGTGGGCCTCCTGGTACTCATTTTCCACTGCCTTACAATCTGTCCATGCAGTGGTTGTGTCTGTTTGCCCCTTAAAGCAAAACGAGATAAGAAAAGGGAAAGAATGGAAAGAGGAAAGAACAAGACAAAAGGGACATGGAGAGACAGAAGAAGAATAGGGAAAACAGACAGGCATACCAACTAATGAATAAACTGAGAGACAAAGACAGAAAAGAAAAAGAAAAAAACATACAATCATACAAATAAAATCCCTCCTGTTAGTGTGTTCTCCCTCAAAAATACCCATACGTAAACAGAAAATCTAAAATAAAATAAAATAACAGAAACTAAACAAGTGCAAAAATGTAACAAAAACAGAAAGAAAGAGAGGAGGAAAAATAGTTAATACTAAAGAAAAAAACAAACAAGAAAAAAAACTCACTCTGCAGCAGTTTCTGTGAGTCCAGGTTTCTTCCAGACCTCTACCTTAAGGTATGGTTCTGGTGTCCAGCTCCTCCCCTCTTCTCTCAGTGCAGACTGATAGGGTTGCTCTCAGTAAAGGTCAGGTGTCCCACAGACTACTGTGGGAGGTGGATGGATCAAGACTGGACTCAACCTACTTACTGCTGCTGTTGTCAAGTCTCCCACTCAGATCTGGCATGTCTGTGCCTCTCCCAGCATGGGGGAGGGGCCTTTGTCTCTCTGAGTCTTATGAGATAATAGCCTCTGGGTCTTAAGATGGAGGCTGGTTGGAACTGGGTGGGGCAATGCAAGTCTCTGCCTGGTCTTGGAACTAAGAAGATGGCAGCTGTTGGCTTCCTGTCACCAGCATTGGAGCTTTATTCTGGATTTCTGCTACCTGCCTTGTTGTGCTGGGTCTGCTGTTGCAGGTGATGGCTTGGGTGGGGTGCTGGTGCTGAGGGGTGGCTGTTCTCTGCTGTCTCTTCTCAAGAGAGTCCCGAGAATGGTAGATGATCTTGTGCAACCAGGTCTCCAGTCTCAGGGAAGTGGGAGGTTGCAGTCACCTCTGGAGGAGAGCCCCAGGTACATGAACCCAAGTCTTCCCTCAGACGGACTTTCACTCACCCACTGGCACACACTCACTCATGCAGAGAGTCTTTGTGGACACTCACTTTTGTGCAGACTCTCACAGTAGGATCTGTTCCATTGCCGTCTTGCCCAGAAGTTCGAGTATTTTCTTAAGTACTATGTCTTGTGAGGCAGCAGCAGGTTATTCTTGCTTCCCCAGTTTGGTTGCAAGGATGATTCTTGCATCCAGATTTGCATCCTGAGGAACATTGCATGTCTAAGGGTGCTGGACTGTCTGCAAGGGGTCTGTCATTGAGAATGTGGATTACTTCATAAAATTGGGTCATTCACCCCTACAATGAGAGCTGATCTGTCTTTAAAGCATTCTTTCACATAATGTCCTGCAACATATCTTGGCTCCACAGGGGTTTGTTCATGATTGTCCATTGTTTCTGGTGCCACTGTGGCATCCACAATGTCAGTCCTTTGAACACAGTCCAGCTGTCTGTGCAAATTGTCAGTGGGCCTGGCTGTTTGTATATCACAACCACACTGTCCACAACTCTGTCCACTGAATGCTTTACCTGGTCCTGTCTTCCAGTCAGACAGTTTCTGTTATGGGCTAGTATGCAACAGCTTTGCCACTGAGGGAGTTGTTCCCAACCAGATCTGTCCATACCAAGACTCTTCTGGGACCGGTGGTATTCCCTCCCTAATGGGCAACAAAGTAATAACCTTTTGCTTCACTGTTTGCTCACCTGTGTCAATGAACGTTATTGACCTTAGAACTGCTGCATTTCCTGGCTCAGAGGACTTTGGAGATCTTGCTATGCAGCTATAGATATGCATTCCACTTAATTAGAATGATCGTCTGTGAAGCTGAGTTTTGAACCTATGAGACAGGTCGTGGGTCCATCCCACTATGAGAAAGACAATGTGCACAGTCACAGGAACTTGTTTGGTTATCAGCTCCATTGCCAAGAGAGCTTAATATTGACCTGCTGTTTGATAGCTATAGTTTCAGGGCCTTTCCATGTCTGTGACCAAAAGTCAATGGGAAGTCAAGCCTTTCCCCATTGCTACCAAAGCAAGCCCCAAGCATATCCCTCCTGGGTAACATTTACATCTAATTCACAGGGAAGAAATTGGTTTAAAATTCCCAATGCCTGGATGGCACCCACAGTGTTTTTGTTTGTTTTGGGATTTTTGTTTGTTTTATTTTATTTTAAAGATATGGGGTACAATTCAGGATTAGATAGATAAATGTTCATTGTACAGGTAAAGTTTGGGCCTCCCTTTGGTCCCCTTTTTGTCTGGTTTGAGATCAGGTGCCTCTATCAATACTATGTGCCCCCCTTCCCCTGGCAGTATTCCACTACTGTAAATTCCTTTCTTATAGTGTGATTAATGGTCAGGGTCTGCTTATGAGTGAGAAGATGTGGTACTCAGTTCTTTGCTTCTGTGATAGATCACTGAGTATTATGGTCTCTGAATCCAACCAAGTTGCTGTGAAGTCCAGGCAGCACTGAATGCCTGCCTGTTGACATGCCCTTGTCCAGTCCCTGTGGGATTCCCCCATTGGCCAGTATATACAAGTGCCATACTATCTGTGCTAAATGTGAGACAAATGCCCTCTAATACCTCAACAAGCCACAAACTTTCTACAACTGTTGGACAGTGTTGAGAAGAGAAAAGCTTGGATCTAGTCAATAATGTCGGATGATCTGTTCCTCGGCAAGTGGCACAGAGACTCACTAATGTCTGTCCGCATTGTCACAGCCCCTAGAGAAGAGCATGACAAGGGTTCAAGTGCTCCTACACATTCTTGAGCACATTTCTGAGAGTCTCCTTGTCTCCTATGCACTCCCCTTGACTTCCCTGCAGACTGCGTCCAAAGATGTACATCCTTATTTACTCCCTTTCTTTATAGTCACAGGTTTGAACAATATAGTATCAATGTAATTGTAAGTCTTGTGATTTGTATAAATTTTGCATCAATGTAATCATAAGCCTTGTGATTTGAATAACTTTTGCAATGCATGATGTCTTAGGCCTTGTAAAATTTCTTTACTCTAAATGTCACTACCTAAATGTAAAATGCAACTGGAATTGAAGTTCTATATAAAGCTCTGCTGGTCATGTGGCTAATGTATAGGTTCTGACAACTCTGGACTATAAAAGTAGACTGGGAGGCCTGAGGGGTGGGCAGAATCATTTTAGAAAGACCTCGAGTCTGGCTCCGCTCTCTGGATTCAAATTCAGAAATAAACTTCTTTCTACCCTTTGATTTATTGGTATCAAGGGAGAGCAACTAAGTGTTACTCAGATCATAACTATTGGCAACTGCGTTGCAGGACCTTGGCCAATGGGATCTATTGATAGAGACTCCCTAGCAGCTGCCACAGCCACTTTGTGCTATGGGAACTCTCTGAAGAGGAGTTAGGCAGACCAGCACTAGCTCTTGATGAACTAGTAAGAGGCATTGCTGGGTACCAAAGCATGCAAAGCAGATGTGTTTATTTGGTAAGCCAACCCTGAGCATTCACATGGGAGTAGAGGGAGCTTTCTCAGTGGGCTCTCTGGGGCCACTTGGTAGGCACCAGAGGAACGCTGAACCAACCCATTAGAATTTTTGTTGTTTGTTTGTATTTGAATTTGCTAAGCCTGATGGGGGTTTGTTATACTTTGATTGATGGGACAAGTCATGATTTAAAAACTTGACTGGGACACATTTATTTTATGCCATTTTATATCTTCCTAAGTGTTGCTGTCTCCCTTTGTGTAGTATTTATGTAGGTGGCAAAAAACTCCAGGAGAATAGGGAATTCCACCATTATGGACCCAGACTCCAGTCTGGGTCAAAGATAAGAAGCACTTTTACTTCAGTTTGTGCAAACAGACTCCCTTAGGTGACTAAGGGACTTGTGAAGGTGTCAGGAATCAACTCTCATGATATGTAAGAGCCTCATAGGGACCTCTCCATTCTAGTATTAAAGGACTCGGTGGGCTCGGGAAGGCCTCAGGCTTGATTAGATGCTCAGCAGGCTTGAATCCATGCCAGATCCTGGAAATGCAATCACAAAGAGGCAGATCACCTGGAAGCTGAAAGGAGTTACCAGTGTTCCTGAGGGCTGCACCATGGGGGGGTGTGCATAAGGGCTGATCAGCGGGCAGGCCAGGGCCCCTTAAGTGCTCTCAGCACCCTTAAGGAATACCAAAACACATAAGAGGCAGGGAGATGACTGGCAGTGTCATGACCAACAGGAGCTTCCTCCATAAACAGCACATTTTGATCCAGAACACCTAGCACTGTCTGGAGGTAGGGATCTCTTGCCAGTTCTATCTCATGTCTACACTATCCTCAAACATAAGACTACTCTGTCTGGTTGCCTTAGTTTTTTCCTCCTGACCTGTTGACATAGTTAAAATCCCCATCTTTTGTTGTCAAAGATGTGCCAAGGCGCCTACTGTGCATGTATAATGGTACCAGTCATCGTGAATTCTTTCCCGGGACCACACCCTCTCCTTTCCTTAGTCTGCATTCTCCTTCATGGATTCTGAGTGGGTTCATTCCAATCCACCTACGAAGGAACATAGAAATCTCTCTCTTATGCTACTTAGCCTTTTGTTAACTCAGCACAAGTTGATGCTAACCTTGGAGGAAATAATTTTGCAATCTTTCTCTGACAACTAAGGGACTGAATAGACTTTTCTTGTTTTCTTTTTTTCTTTTTTTAATATATTTTTAAGCCAGTCAAATTTAGCAGTGGAGGGTTTGTTTTCAAATGGTAGCAGTCAGGTTAGTTGGAAGTGAGTCTGTTTCTAAAGGTTTAGACCTTGCCTGAGATTGTGATCAACTGTTTGTCCTTGTAAAACTGTTGGGAGGTCTCTTAAAGGTATGTAATGTATGCCAAGCCCTTCTTTAAAATTTAGGTGCTAGATAACACCACTACTTCTATCAAAGAGTTATTTTTTCTATGCCTGACTAGCACCCCTTTTACAAGACAGGTAAAACTTTAAATGCTGAATACTCTGTGGGATGTAATAAGACATTCAAACTGGCCATTGCCACCTGATTAAATCACCTTGCTAAGCTCAATACTTCTGCAGGACAAGAGAAATACTTGGTATACTCTGTGGCACAATAGCATGAGACCTGATCATTCTCACCTAATTGTCCACACTTCACAACTAAAACTGTAATTTATAAAGATTTTTTTTAATTTACCTGCTCATAATTAGAAACAAGTAAGATCAAATCGTTTCATATCTACATGGTCTGTTCATTCTAAAAGGATTTCATATCAGACCATTTCAAAGGCATTGTTCGAAAGTCCTCGAGCAGAGGGAAGCTTCAAGGAGGACTGTGAATGCTCAGCTTGGATGAAGTCATCAGGGTCCCAGGGACACCCAGCATCGCTGTTTATGGATTTATTTATTTATTTATTTACTAGAATTATCCTTTGAGTAATGCATCACACAGGTGCTCAAAGGCAAAATTCTGGATATTATTTTGTTTCAGAATTTTCCTGTGAAGAACACAGCACACAAGTGTTCAAAAGCAAAATTCTGAGTTCTCAAGGAATGCAAAAAAATAGGTAATAATCTATACTCTCAGACATTCCATTAGGACATATTTTTAAAAATTAGAGCAAATTAGAATTACACGGTTTAAAATGAAAAAAGTAAGTACATTATTGTAATCAAATTTAGGCTCAATACAAGAAGGCAGATAATGAGGTTTGGAAATGAAACAAACTCTTTGCTTTAATACCATTGGGCAATTAAATTCATTTGGTAGGCATGAAAGGAAATGGCCAGAATTTCCATATGTAGAGATATTTTTAAATTTAGTTTACTATTTTGCAAGCAGGATTATATGGGATATTGAAGAGCCAACTCCAGAGGCTTGACTCAGAACTACAAATACCAAACTCCCAATTACAGAAAACTTCTAAAGTTCTTAGCAACTAAGACATTAAGGGAGAAAGAGAAGGACTCCAGGATGAGCACCAGCGAGACAAAAAATCAGGTAACCCTATTGGCAGTTGCCACTAATGGCAAAGCTCCAGCCAACCAACAGAGACCTGGTAGGAAGAGACCTGCTAAGAGGAATGGTATTTGCTGCTACAGATGTGGTCAGTCTGGACATTGAAGTGCAATTGTCCTCAACAGCCTAAGTCCCCAGGACCTTGTCTAACATGTGGACTAGAAGGCCACTGGAAGAGCCAGTGCGGCCTCTCCTGAAGGGAAAGGGGAACATGTTTGGTAATGATGGCCACTGACTGAAGGGGCCCAAGGAACACAACCCAGCTCAGCACTCTGTCTTCACCTCAGAGAATTCCTGGATCTATGTGGATGTGGCTGGAGTCCAAATTAATTTTTTGATTAATACTGAAGCTGAGTTTTTAGCCCTTGTGCTCATACTGAACCTCTTTCTCCTAACATCTGCTCCCTAGTGGGGATTGAGACTATTCCAAGAGTTAGACATTTCACCTAACCTCTAATCAGAAGTTACTGAAAGGTTAATTCAAATTATGGATGCAAAAGGTTATCTATGAAAAAGATAAAAAGAAAGAAACCAAAAGGCAAAGGAGAGATGTAAAAAGGTTGCTGGTATAAAAGTATGCTTTTGGTAAGAAAAAAGGATATAAGAAAAAAGAATAATTTTGTCTAGGAAAGGATATTGCATGCAAATTTTTGTCCTATAATGGAGTGAATAGTTGTTTGGAAAAAGGAAAGTATAGGACAAAAATAGAAGGCTCAAGCATGTTGAAAAATGTTGAAGATGATATGTAGAAGGTTTATGGAAAAAAGTATGTGAAAGAAATTCTATGAACAATCTAGTTTGTAAAAAAATTAATTATGTCTTTGAATTTATCATTAATATAAATCACTCATGGTAGGCCAAAATGCTGTTATATCAAAGTAACAGTATTCTTTTAAAAAACATGAATCCATCAGTCCTTAATAAGTAACTACAATGTTAAAAATTGGTAAAATTGAATGCTTTCATTTTGTCTGAGTCTATTGATCTATTGGTTAAAAATCATTTCTGCTAAATGCTTTAAAATATAAAATTTTGCTTCTGTAATACTTTTTTTTGTACTTAAATTGTCAGCAAACTTATGTCTTTAAATCCAAACTGTTAAAGGTTTATGTCAGATTAGTCACACATATAATCATGTTAGCTAAAAATCTAAAAGGTATCATTCAGTGCAAATTTCTAACAACTTTAAAATCTTCCAGAACCCTTATTAAAAGCTTGTGTGCTCATGAGGAGTGCAGATCCAGTATAAGACTGCTAACAAAAAAAGGGTTAATTGCATAAATTGAGTTAATAAAAACCAAATAATTTTTAAAAATTTTTGTTTAAAGTAGTACCAATTATTTTTGTTATATTTTTCAGAGTCAAAAGAAAAATATTGCTCTTGGGGCAATTTACCGGTTTTGTTCCCCACAAATAAGTGTGGTTGTTTTGCATAAGTTCAAGTATTTGCTTTCTTTTGTATCACTGTTTATTTAACCAAGGCTCTAACTGAAATAATATTTTAAAACAGACTGCTTTAGAGAATTAAAATTAAAGTTTAAGTTAATCTGAAATTCCTTATAGAAAAAAGTTCCTACAGATTTGATTTTAAAGGACCTATATGGTCAACAATCTCATTACACTTTATGTGCAAATAAGACATCTTAAGTTGCAATAAGCAAACTAATCCTACTATAAAGTTATCTTCTGAAAACTGAAAATTATGTTTCAAAAGAAACTGGAACAGTTTTAATTCTCTTGCCCATTTTTTCTTAGTTTTATCATTTTCTACAATTTAAATTGTATAATGAAGTCTTTTCTGGGTGCAATTCTCCAAACATTTTTGGATTTCTCTTCAAATTTTATATAAAATTCACTTGAAGCCGGGCTCGGTGGCTCAGCCTGTAATCCCGCGCCTTTGGGAGGCTGAGGTGAGTGGATTGCCTGAGCCCACGGGTTTGAGACCCGCCTGGGCAGCGAGACCTCATCTCTACAATAAATCAAAAAATCAGCCGGGCGTGGTAGCGCACGCCTGTAATTCTGGCTACTCGGAAGGCTGAGGTGGAAGGATCGCCGGAGCCCAGCAGGCGAGGCTGCGGTGGCCGGGAGCGGCCACTGCACTCCAGTCTGGGCGACAGAGTGAGACTCCAACTCAAAAAAAAAAAAAAAAAAAATTCACTTGAGTGCCTGGTTCAAATTACAATCCAGATAAATCTGTGAGGTTGACACTACAGTCCAGAAATACATTAAAAACGCTAAAAGCTGGTACTTAAAGCCACAGAAATTAAAGTTCATCATTTAACTTATGCTGGTAACTGCAGGCCTTGTGACTTTTGTACAAAAGGTAATCAGCCACCACCTAAATTGTCAAAATGTACACTAAACTTCGCTTAAAAGGTTTCTTCAATTTCCTGAAGAAGGGGGAGTTTTCTATAGTTATTCCTTTTATTAAGCCTACTGTAATGATTACAATCCTGCTAAATTTTGGTCCATTTCTCTTTAACTGTCTGGTTAAATTCATTTCATCCAGAATCCAGAAATTTCATATCCACACAATGGTCATGCAAGGATTCCAGCCAGTGCCTGCAAATGATGCCATTGCTGAAACAGATCTAGATGCCTTAGATCAGACAGGGAGAGATTTTTCATCCCTGGCTAGGCAGAACTGTGCCCACTGCCAACTCTGAAGAAGCTACAGAAAATGGACCTTCATCCCTCAGTACCCCACATGATTATGGGATTGAAAATCTCTAAGGGAAGAAAAATTTAGTCAGGGTAGCTAGCACAGCTTAGATAGATACATAAATTTTCCATAGGTAAGTTTTAGGAGACATGCAGACATTTTCAAAATTCCATTTTACTACAGGCCAAATGGCAGCCTATCTCACCCCTTAGCAAATACAGAGAAAACTCCATCAGATGTATGACTAGGATAGACTAACCTTTCAATTCATGGTTTACCATAATAATCACTATTTTGGGGACACAAGTAAACTGAACACAGGTATTTGATATTACACTGTTCAGGGTCCATGTCAGTCCCTGAAGTGGGATTAAGTCCCTTTGAAATTGTTTATGGTAAGCATTTTTCCTATATGTCTGAAGGAAGTGGGACCACAGACATAGGTGTTCATAAGAAAATAGGTTGTCCATTTGAGACAAATTTTAACCATGGTTCATAAGCTTGCTTCCCCTAGGAACTTCCTGGACCATGGAGAATCCAGGCATCCCTTCCACCCAAGGGAGAAAGTGGTGCTAAATGATTGGAGAAAGGGAGGACCCAGCCAACAGATTGAGAAAAGAGGAAAGGACCCCTACTCATCACTCATCGACTACATTAAAAGCAAGTGGGCATCAAGCTTTGGATACATCATTCATGAGTGAAAAAGTATACATCTGAGCGAGTGACCCTGTTCCCAGACCAGCACCACAGCCTCAGTGGACAGTAGAGCCAGTACAGGACTTAAAACTGCTATTTAAGAAAACAAAATGATTTCTTACTATTCTTATTCTGTTACCCTATGTTATAACTGCCCATGGAAATGTGTATTTACAGTGGGCCTATTCCTATGCTAGTACATCCAGTTATTCAAATTGTTGGATTTGTGGGCAACTTCTAGTCTCTGGGCTTCCCTTGGCTTCCTTTATGGGTCTCACCCCTCCAGGGGACTGACTGGAAGCAGTTAGATCTGTATATTCAATAATTCAGAGTGGCAAGTCAAACAGCTAATGGTGATGTCCTATCAAGAATTAGTTTGCAACAACAGCCCATTAAGGAAACTATAAATGAACCAGACCATGAATTCACTGTTTCATACAAATTTGCCATAACATATAATATATTAATTTTTAGCCAACATAATCAGCATAAGCCGGAAGCCCCAATTCTCAATTATCGAACCATGGAAGTGTTCCACCAGATATGGGATGGGATTATACAGCTCACACTTGAATGTGGTAGATTAAACAAATGAGCCCCTTGTGTTGGGAACAAAATACCACTCAAGGCAACATCTTTTGACTACAATTCGACACACAGGCTGGGTCCCTTTGGAACAATGCCAAAACGTTATTGTCCTTGAGGACAACAATTTGTTTGCCACCAATTAGACTCAGAGGCCAGGAATACACTGGTGAGCTCCCAATGGGACTTGGTAGATCTGTGGTACTACTTTATGGCCTTGGATTCCTCTGAATGGATGGGTAGATGCACTCTGGGCTTTCCATGGGCCCAAGGACACAAATATAGAACTCTGCAAAAAGCAATCATATTCAACTTGCCCAATCTGCACACTCGATGGACTAGATCTGTTTTTAAATGGTATAATTATGTCCTTAATTTCTTTTCATGCAATACAGGGCTGGAAAATGTGTTCCTCCACATAAAAGCCTTAGCAAAGTTCACACAGCAAGCCTTGAATGAAAGCAAAAACAATTAATCCTGAAATGACTCTAATGCATAAGGCAGTGTTACAAAACCAAATGAATTTATATATTCTTACCGTGGTTCGAGAAGGCACATATACTGTTATCCATACCGAGTGTTGCACTTTCATCCCAGATGAATCAGGGAACATCACGGTCATGCTAAACGAAATGAAAACCAGCATTAATTCTATAGGCGATGCAGACACATGCTAAAGAGGTGCCTGGAAAGGTCTCTGATTGGTTTCTAACATGTTTTCTTGGCTCCCATCAGGGTTATAGGGACTCCTTTCAGGCATAGGAAAGTTTCTTTTAACTATGTCTATAATAGCAATATATTAGCTGTCACACTTCATATGTGATGTGTTGTTAAAATTCCTGCTCTTATAACTAAGCCTATAAAGCATGAAAACCAGCTGAGGGAAAGAACCATATGCACGTTTATGTGAAGGCAGTATGACATAACTACTCCCATAATAGATATCATGGCCTCAACTGACAGTGTAGAAATGATACAGAGAGCTGCTAATGTCTGACTATATTGTCACAGCACCTAGAGAAGGGCATGGCAAGGGTTCAAGTGCTCCTGCACATTCTTGAGCACATTACTGAGAGTTCCCTTGTCTTTTTTTTTTTTTTTGAGTTGGAGTCTCACTCTGTTGGCCACACTGGATTGCAGTGGCATACTCATGGCCACCCCAGAGTCAACCTACTGAGCTCCAGCGATCCTTCTGCCTCAGCCTTCCAAGTAGCCAGAACTACAGGTGTGTGCTACCATGCCTGGCTAATTTTTTATTTATTGTAGAGATGAGGTCTCTCCAAGTTGCCTGGGCAGGTCTCGAGCCCACAGATTCGGGCAATCCACTTGCCTCAGGCTCCCAAAGTGCTGGGATTACAGGCTGAGTCAGCGAGCTGGTCATCCCCTTGTCTTCTATACATTCCAAGTAAGTAACTTCAGAGTATCCTTGACTTCCCTGAAAACTACACCCAAAGATGTAAATCCCTATTTATTCCCTTTCTTAATAGTCATGGGTTTGTACAATATAGTATCAATTCAATTGAAAGTCTTATGATTTGCATAACTTTTGCAAAGCATGATATCTTAGGCCTTATAAAGTACCTTTACATATCACTATGTAAATGCAAAGTGTAGCTGCAACGTAAGTTCTATACAACGCTCTGTTGGTCACATGGCTAATGTATAAGTACCTATAACTCTGGAATATAGAAGTAGACTGTGAGACCTGAAGGGTGGGCAGGACAATTTTATTTATTTATTTATTATTTTTTATTTTAAAATTGTGGGGTAAAATTCATGGTTATGTATACAAATATTCATTGTGCACATACCCTTGTTGATGAGGTGTGCCCCGCTTCCCCAGGCAGGTTTCCGCTGCTGCCATTCCCAACTTCCTGCCTCCCACACTCCTGCAGTTTCCCACTACTATCAATCCTTTACTTACAGTATTACAATAGTTGTTCAAGGTTCACTTATGAGTGAGAACATGTGATACTCAGTTCTTTGTTTCTGTGAAAGGTCACTCAGTATTATAGACTCTAAGTCCATCCAGGTTGCTGTGAAGTTCATGATTCTATTCTTCTTTATGGCTGCAAAATATTCCATTGTGTATATGTACCACATTTTTTATGCAGTCCTCTTTTGATGGGAAGCACAGTTGGTTCCATGTTCTTGCTGTTGTAAACAATGCTGCAATAAACAGGCATGTGCGGGTATATTTCTTATAGAGTGATTTGAGTTCTTCTGGGTATATTCCCAGTAGGGGTATTGTGGGGTCATATGGCAGGTGTATTTTTAGAACTTTTAGGAATTGCCACACTGTTTTCCACAGAGACTGTACTAATTTACACTCCCACCAAAAGTGTAGAAGTGTTTCCTTTTTGCCACATCCTCTCCAGAATCTGTTATTTTTTGAGTTATTGATGATGGCCATTCTGACTAGAGTTAGGTGGTATCATAGAGGAGTTTAAATCTGCATTTCTTTGATGACTAGTGAGGCTGAACATTTTTTCATGTATCTGTTGGCTGCTTATAGGTCTTCTTTTGAGAACTGTCTATTCATATCTTTTGCCCACTTTGTATTGGGGCTGTTTGTTTTTCTTTTCAGCACATTTGAGTTCCTTGTAGATTCTAGATGTTCGACCTTTGTCAAATATAAAGTTGGCAAATATTTTCTCCCAGATGGTGGACTATCTCCCTACTCTCTTGATGGTTTCTTGGGCTTTGCAGAAGCTTGTCAATTTGATGAGGTCCCACTTGTCTATCTTATCTCTTATGGCATGGGCACTTGGGGTTTTGATCAGGAATTGATTGCCAGTTCCAATTTCCAAAGAATGTCTCCTGCATTTTCTAAGGTTCTTATAATTTGAGGTATTACGTTTAGGTATCTGATCCATGTAGAGATGATTTTTGTGCCTGTGGATAGGTAGGGATCCTGATTCAACCCTCTGCATATGGTCAGCCAGTATTACCAATACCATTTACTTAATTGGTTCTCCACTCCCCAGTGTTTGGTGGTGAAGGCTTTGTCAAAGATAAGTGAGTTGAGAAATTGAGGTTTTGCTTCTGGAATCTCAATTAAACTCCATTGGTCTATATGCCTGTTCTTGTACCAATACCAGGCTGTTTTGATTATTGTAGCTTTATAATAAAGTTTAAAGTCTGGTAGTGTGATACCTCCTGCTTTATTTCTTTGGCTGAGGATTATTTTGGCTATTCTTGGTCGTTTATGTTTCCATATGAATTCCTGTATTGTTGCTTCTAGGTCTGAGAAGAATGTTGCTGGTAATTTGATGGGTATTGCATTAAATCTGTAGATTACTTTAGGTAGAATGGACAACTTAACAATGTTGATTCTTCCAATCCAGGAGCATGGAATATTTTTTCACTTGTTTGTGTCATCTTTGATTTCTTTGAGCAGTGTTTTGTAGTTTCCATTGTAAAAGTCTTTCCCAGTCTGATTAGGAAGATGCCAAGGTATTTCATTTTTTATGGCTATTTGAATGTACTTGTGCTTTTATTTGATTTTCTGTTTGTTTATTACGGTGTGTAGAAATGCGAATTTTTTCAAGTTTTTCTTATGTTTTTTATTATAAAGATGTGGAGTACAATTCATGGTTAGGTATACAAACACTGCTTATGCAGGTACCCTTGTTGATGAGGTATGCCCCTCCCTCCTCTAGCAATTTCCCTCAACTATCAATCCCACCCCACCTCCCCTGACAGTTTCCCATTACTACCATATGCTTTCTTATGGTATTATAATTGTTCAAGTTCCACTTGTGAGAGAGAATATATGGTACTCTGTTCTTTGTTTCTGTGATAGATCACTGAGTATGATCGACTCCAAATCCATCCAAGTTGCTGCGAAGACCATATATAGTCCTTCTTTATGGCTGCATAATATTCCATTATGTATTATGTACCACATAGAAATATGCTTTCTTTTGCACATTTACTTTATACCCTGAGACTTTGTCAAAGTCCTTTAGCACTGGCAAAGAGGTTTTTGACAGATTCTCTCAGGTTTTTGAGGTATAGAATCATGTCAACTGCAAAGAGGGATAACTTGATTTCCTCTTTTCCTATTTGGATATCCCTGATTGCCTTCTCTTCTCTGATTGTTTTAGCAAGGACTTCAAAAACTATGTTGAACCTGAGGTGTGAGAGTGGACATCCTTGTCTTTTTCCAGTTTTAAGGGGAAATTGTTCCAATTTTTGTCTGCTTAGCAGTATCTGATTGTGGGTTTCTCATAGATGGCTTTTACTATGTTCCATCTATGCCTACATGTTCAAGGGTTTTTATCAAGAAGGGGTGCTGGATTTTATCAAAAGTTTCTTCTGCATCTAATGATATAATCTTGTGGTCTTTGTATTTGCATCTGTTAATGTATTTAATTACGTTTATGGTCTTACAAATGTTGAACCAGCCTTGCATTCCAGGGATGAAGCCTATTTGGTCATGGTGGATAATTTTTGACATGTGTTGTTGGACCCAGTTTGCTAGGATCTTGTTGAGAATTTTATCATCAATGTTCATCAAGGATACTGGCCTATAGTTCTCTCTGGCATGGGTATCAATTTGATGTTAGTTTCATAAAATGATTGGGGAGAGATCCATCTTTCACAGTAACCTGGAATATCTTCAGTAAGATTGGTATCAGTTCCTTCTTGTATGTTTTGTAGAATTCTGGAAAAACCATCTGGTCCAGGGCTTTTTTTTTGTAGGTAATTTTCTTAAGACATAGTCAATTTCCTGGATTTTTATTGGTCTATTTAGGGTCTCGATTTCTTCTTGTTTCAACCCAGGGAGGTTGTGTGATATCAGAAAGTCCTCCATTTCCTTTAGGTTTTGAAGTTTGTTTCCATGTAGGTGTACATAGTAGTCTCTGATAATCTTTTGTATTTCTTCAGGGTCAATTGTGACTTCATCTTTTGTGTTTCTGATTGAGTTTATTAGGGCTTTCTCTCTCTTTTTCTTGGACATCTAGCTAGGGGACCATCAATCTTGTTTATCCTTTCAAAGAACCAGCTTTTTGTTTCACTGATCTTTTTTGTATTATCTTTTTTTCTTCTGTGTCCTGGATTTGAGCTTTTATTTGGTTATCTGGATTCTTTTGCTGACGTTAGGGTTTTGGTGGTCTTGCTTTTCCAGGTTCCTCAGGTGATTTGTTAGGCTGTTAACTTGTGATCTTTCTGTTTTCTTCATGTGTGTTTGTAGAGATATGAATTCCCCTCTTACTACTGTTTTCATGGCATCCCAGAGGTTTTGGTAAGATGAATATTCATTTTCATTTGTTTCTAGGTATCTTTTAATCTCTGTTTTAATTTCCATGTTGATCCAGAAGTTGCTTAGTATCATGCTGTTTAGTGTCCGTGTCTTTGTGGGTTTTGGAGTGACTTTGATGGTGTTGATATTTATTTTTATTCCACTGTGATCTGAGAAGGTGCATGGCAAAATTTCAATCTTATAAAATTTGTTTATGCTTGATTTATGGCCCAGGATGTAGTCAATCTTAGAGTATGTTCCATGTGTTGATGAGTAGAATGTATATTCTGTGGTTGTTGGGTGAACTGTTCTGTAGGTATCAATTAAGTCCTTTTAATCAAGAGTCACATTGAGGTTCTGAATCTCTTGCCAAATTTTTGTCTTGATAATTTGTCTAGGGTTGTGAGTGGGTTATTAATGTCCCCAGCTATGATAGTGTTAGAGTCGATATCTTTAAGTTTGCTGGAAGCTCCTTTGTGAAAGTTCGTGCTCCTAGTGGGAGCACATATGTTTATGATGGATATTTCTTGTTGATGGATTGAACTTTTTTCATTTTATAGTGACCTTCTGTATCTTTTGTAATTTTTGATAGCTGAATGGGTATTTTGTCTGATATTAAGACAGTGACTCTTGCTTTCTTTTGTGTTTTGTTCTCCTGAAAATTTGCTTCCCATCCTCTTCCTTTGAGTGTGTGAGTGTCCTTTCTGGGGAGATAAGTCTCTTGTAGATAATATATTGTTGCCTCATGATATCGTATTCATTTTGCCATTCTATGTCTTTTCAGTGGTGCATTTAGTCTATTCACATTCAGGCTAATTATTGAAATGTGAGAGTTTATCCCTGTCATGAGGTTCTTATAGAGTTGTTGTTGTTCCTGTTTATTGTCTATCTTTTGATTTTTCAGTTGATTCATATGTGTTTTCAATCTTTTTTCCTATACTCTTGTGAAGAACATTGTCATTCTTTTTTCCCTTTATTCTGTGTTTAATACTTTC
The DNA here is from genome assembly GCA_027257055.1 of Cephalopachus bancanus. Classification (NCBI taxonomy): domain Eukaryota; kingdom Metazoa; phylum Chordata; class Mammalia; order Primates; family Tarsiidae; genus Cephalopachus; species Cephalopachus bancanus. Next base: position 39,428 of record JAPVLO010000629.1, read on the forward strand.
TTTTTTTTTTTTTTTTTTTTTTTTTTTTGAGTTGGAGTCTCACTCTGTCGCCCAGACTGGAGTGCAGTGGCCGCTTCCGGCCACCGCAGCCTCGCCTGCTGGGCTCCGGCGATCCTTCCGCCTCCGCCTTCCGAGTAGCCGGAATTACAGGCATGCGCTACCACGCCTGGCTGATTTTTTGATTTATTGTAGAGATGAGGTCTCACTGCCCAGGCGGGTCTCGAACCCGCCGGTTCAGGCAATCCACTCATCTCAGCCTCCCAAAGGCGCGGGATTACAGGCTGAGCCACCGAGCCCGGCTAATACTTTCTTAAGTGTTTTTTGTAAAGCTGGCCTAGAGGCAGTGTGAGTTCTTAGGAATTGAATATCTGGGAAAGATTTTAATTCTTCCTCACTGATGAAGTTTAGCTTAGCTGGGTAGGTTATTCTTGGTTGAAATTGTTTATCTTTGAGAACTTTGAAGACTGGACCCCAAGTTCTTCTAGCCTGTAGTGTTTCTGTAGACAAATCTGCTGCTACTCTAATTGGTCTTACCTGGTAGGTAGTCTGATCTTTTTCCTCTGCTGCCTTTGGGATTCTTTCTTTTATACCTACTTTGTTTAGGCAAATTACTATGTGTCTCAGAGTTGGTCTCATTTGTTATCTTGCAGGGGTTTTCTGAATCTCTTGTGTTTGAATGGTAACATCAATGATGAGATGAGGGACATTTTCTTGAATAATTTCGTGGGATGTTTGTTCCAGGGAGTCTCTGTCTCTCTTTCTGCCTCAGGAAGTTCAATTACTCTTAGGTTTGGTCTCTTGAAATAATCGCTCATTTCATGAAAGTTTTGTTCTGTCTTTTTAAGCTTCTTTTCTACGTTTTTGACAATTTGGTTTAGTTCTATATTTCCGTTCTCAAGCTCTGATATTCTTTCTTCTGCTTGACTAATTCTGCTTTCTATGCTTATCAGTTTGTTATTTATTTCATTCACAGTATTCTGTACTGCTGTTATCTCAGTTATCAACCCTTCATAGTTTCCTTTTGACTCTCCTCACTTCTATTTATTCTCTCCATTAATGTCTTGTTATCTGAGTTTGTAGTTTGAGACCACTCATTCTGGGGGCTCTTCATTGTTTGCATTCCAAAATCTGTTTTCTCAGTTTCTGACCTCCCAGGTGAGACCCATATTCTTCTTCTGGTTTTTCTTCATTTGTGTAGATTTTACTCCCCCTCTACACACACACAATTTATCTCCGCTCTTCTTTAATTCTGTTGTTCAGAGATGGTGAGGTTGCTTTTACTTCTGTTTTCTCAGTCCCTTATTCTTCCTTATGTAGATCCCCTGGCTTTGTTCAATTCTGAATCTGGACTGTTGGTTGGGGGCTATACTTTCTGCAGTTTTGGAATTTAATTGTGGAGGGAGCTGTGATTCAAAATATATCTGCAGATCACAGTATCCACTGACAGGTGTATGGACACTCTGGGACCCACTCCCCACTGTCTTGCAAATCGTCCATGCAGTGGGGGTATAAGTTTGCTCCCTGAAAGCAAAATGAGGTAAGAAAAAGGAAAAGAATGGAAAAATGAAGGGGGACAAGAGGAAGGTGGGGAGAGAGAAGAATAAGAGGTAAAACAGACAGACATACCAACTAACAAATGAAAAAAGACACAAAAACAGAAAAGAGTAAAAAAACCTAAAACATACAGATAATCTTACAAACACACAATCCAACAAAAAACTACCTATTGATGTACTTTGCCCATACACAAACAGGAAGTCTAAGAAAAGAAAAAAAATCAGTAAAATAATAGAAACAATGCAAGTATGAAAACGTTATCAAAAACAGAAAGAAAGAGAAAAAAAACTAAAACAAAAATATATTTAAAAAGAGCAAAACAGACAAAAAACACAAATAAAAAAAATAAAAACAAGGACTCAAACTTGCTCTGAGGTCATACCTGTAAGTCCAACGTCCTTTCAGCTCTTATCTCTAGGTCTCCATGCAGGGTTGCTCTCAGCACAGGCTGATGTGCTCACAGCTTGGGTCAGATGCCCCAGGCATAATGTGGGAGGAGGGTGGATCAGATCTGGACTCACCTGGCTTACTGTATGTCAAGTCTGTTACTCAGATCTGACCTGTGTCTGATCCAGCATGGGGGAGGGGCTTCTGTCTCTCCCCAGTCTGATGAGATTACCTTAGGTCCCAAGGTGGAGGCTGGATGGAGCTGGGAATAGCTGAGCAGAGCAATGCAGATCTCTGCCTGGTCCTGGGACAGAGAAAATGGCTGCAGTTGGCATTTCCTCACTAGGCATGGGTCTCCTCTCCAGCACTCCCCATCCTCTCTCTCCACTGATGTGATCCAGGGCTCCAGCTTATCCACTAAGTGAATGGTATGGGTGATGGTATGGGCCAGGTGCCAGGTGATAAGAATCATCTGGATGCAGCTGGCTCTTCTCAGGAGAGTCCTGCAAGCAGCAGATGATCTTGCAAGCCCATGCTCCAATCTCAGGGCAGTGGGGGCTTGCAGTCACTCTCAGAGGGTGTCCCCGGCTGCATGCACCCGTGTCTCCCCTCAGACAGACTTTCACTCTCCCACCAGTGCATGCCTCACACAGAGAGTCTTTATGGACACTTGCTTTTGCAGAGATTCTCACAGTCCAACCTGTCCAGTCACCATCTTAAGCTCCACCCCTGGGCAGGACCATTTTGGAAAGACCTTGAGTCTGGCTCGGCTCCCTGGATTCAAATTCAGAAATAAATTTCTTTCTACCAGTTCCCTGCCCCTTTGATTTATCAGTATCAAGGGAGAGCAGCCAAGCATTACTCAGACCATAACACAAGTGCTCTATCAGCTGGGATTCTGCCTGTGTTAGATCCTTAAGTAAATCAGAGCTTAGCCTGACATAAATATGATGAAGTAGAGACACTGATGCAGGTCACCTCCAACTTTCCAAATCTTGAGCAACCAGCAACAGCACTGTGAACTTGCATTGTCTTCTTTCCCAAATGAATGCAAACTGGTCTTCAAAATCTGTATGAATATCAATACTAAAGAACACATTAGCCTAAGGCAAAAAGATTTCAGCAATAAACCAAGATTTGGTGTGTATTCTAATCTGGGCTTTCTGAGCTCTGCCTGCAGCATGGCTGTGAGGAGAAAACACTGAACAGAACCATCCTCTAGGCACCCTGCACACTCGTTCTGCCCCACAGTTGACTGCCAGCTCATTCGCTCTTTGGAGGAGAACTTCTTTTTACTGGAGATCCACTCTACTACCCAAATCTTGGCTTTCTTTCAGGGGATAGGTTAGTAGCACTTTTCTTTGAGAAGTTGCTTCTACAACTCCACCAGCATCACATTGGGTTGCTTATCTTGTTGAAATCCACCCCTGGTTAATTAAATATATCCATTAAATCTACCCACATTTGTTGGTGGGTTACCTTTATAGGACCTTTTCAACATTTTCTTCCCTTTGGGGTTTCCTTTTGCCTTTTGACCTCTTCATTTCTGCCTAATCAAATTCATTTCTCCCAGGTACACTATCACCTGCACAGCCCCCACACTATTCCACCTACTAGGGGGAATAGCACAGATATTCTGCTTTCTGCCTGAGTTAACCAAACATCTCTTTCCAATTTTAATTTCTTTTGCATTATCTGTATTGGTCTCCTAGTGGCTATCTCTATCTCATAAATAATCAGAGAACACAAAGCAAGGAATATGCCACAGCTATTCTAACTTCACAGCAGTCTTTCTTTTTTTCTGAAATTGTTCCTCTGATCAACTGATTTTAATAATCCCAGCAGTCTGGCCAGCATTTTCAGGGTATCCCTATACTTACACAGTGGCCCCGGCTATTTACTATGCTTACAAGTTCAAAACACATAGTGACAGTGACCCACCCTAGAATTTCCCCCAACTATATTTCTCCTCTCTCTCTTATGGCCACTACAACATGGACTTCTCAGGAATATTCTGTCAACTATGCTAATGTTAATGTGATAGCCCCAAATCTGAGAGGACTTGCATGTAAGGTTCTTAGCATATTCCATGTAAGTCACAGGAAATCAAACTGGGAAAGACATTGTTTTAGCAGAACTTACAGGAAGCATTAATGGCAGCTGGTCAATGAAGAAGGAATCCCGAGGAGGCACTGATGACAACTGGTTGGTGAAGAAAAAATGTACACTGCCATATAGTATAGCAAGCAATTTTATTGTCAAGCAAGTTAATCATTCAACTTTCTACATGGTGGTTGCTACAACAGTGAGTAAATGTGCTGCCCACATTGTTCTCAACTCTGCTCAATTACTGTACCCCCAACTTATTCCTGGGAAAATGTATATCCTGCAGAGATCAGCCTTGGCCAGGGGCTGCTCCCAGAGGGAGGGGCAGAAAGAAGCCAGATATAGGGGGAAAGAATCACTGTCCAGACAATTAGTTCACAATGATACTTTTTTAAAAATGAAAATGGTGTGTTACTATGTTGCCCAGTCTACTCTTGGAAGTCCTGGCCACAGGCAATCCTCTCACCTCAGTCTCTTAGAGACTGTATATATATTTTTGAAAATTTTTGGAAAACTAAGGAATATAATGATGTGAATTCATTGGTTCCAATGTTCATGGACAAAGTGTGTGAAGGGGTAATGAGCTCAGGGGTTTAAATTTAAAGCTTAAGTGCCAAATAAATTACCCAACAATTTATGGTTGTGACCTGAGGGAAAGTTTTGTCTTCTATAGCCACCGAGCTAAAATTACTGAAAATTAAGCTACAAGATCTCTTCCTATGATGGGCTAAATTAAAAATCAAGTTGAATTACCAGAATCACAGTGTCTACTGTTTATTGAAGGCATTGAATGGGAAGAATGGGATCCTATAAATTGGAATGTGGATATGTGGGAAGACTCTAATGAAGTAGGAGATCTTGAGCCCCTAAGTTATGATGAGTCTTTCTGGCCAGTGGAAAAGGTTTCCTAACCCCCAAGAGATAGTCACCAAACCTACAGTGGTATCAGTCATTCTACCTTTATCTTAAGACATTAACCCTGCAATGCCTGAAGAAATGATAATGGTCTCCCCTGAGGCAGTTTCCATGAAAGACAATGCTAATTCTTCTCAGGATCCACCCATAACACTCCTGATTGCTTCTAGACTTAGGAGTAGGCTCAAATCCCATCAGGCCCTTAAAGATGAGGTACAAAGTATGATCAATGAGGAGTTTCACTATACTCCAAAAGAACTACTTGACTTTTCTACTTTATGAAGCAGTAATTAAGAAAACATGTGCAGAAAAGAATATTAAAGTTGTGGATAATGATGGAAGAACATAAAGTTGAATCTGACCAGATTTATTTATATGAGTCCACTAAGCAGAGGTTCTGCATTTAATGTTGCTGTTTGTGAAGTTAGAAAAAGCTCTGTAAGTTTGTTTGGTTGGTTGAAATATGAATCAAAAGATTGACAGTCCACTATAAGCAATTGGAAACACTTATGTTTCCTTGGTTTAATATAGAGGAAGAGACTCAAAGACTTAGAGAGATTGAAATGTAAGAGAGGATTTATTATTTAAAACCTATTTAACCACACTGGATAGGGGAACCCAGAAGACATACTTTCCATAAATAATTTGAGATATAAATTTATGAGGGAAGCCCCAGCATCCTTAAAGAGATCTGTGGTAATTATTCTGTAGGACAGATCTTACAATAAAAACCACAGTCACTCCCAATTAAAAAACTTAAATGCAATGGGAGTAATTCCAATTATGCAACTATGACATTGTGGGATGTCTGAGACCAAATGGCAGCAATCAACTGTCAAAAGCAAGGTCATTGTAGGTGTTCTCATAACAGTAGAATCAAAGGAACAATCAAAATAGTCTGACTCACAGGCTTATGACTAGTAAATTATGTTTTTCATAGACTTGAAATAGATATAAAGTCTACTAAATTCTTGCTTGATCTAAAAAGCAAAAGCATTTCAGGTTAAGTGAACAAAAACCTAATTCAAATCATGTAAACAGAGTCACGACCCATCAATCATTTTTAGAGATAAGCCTGTTTATATTACCAGAATCCCTTAAGTGAAGGAAAGTCTGGGTCTCTTTCAAAAAGGACCTCTGATAATTTATACTGTCAGTTTTCCTCCTAGCCTTCCCCAAAGGAACCTATAGCATTTTACCAGGGTAACTGTATATTAGAAGAAAGAAAAAAATCAAGTCTTTAGGGGACTACTGGACACTAGCTCTAAACTGATATTGATTTATGGAAACCCAAAAAGGTCACTGTCACCCTTCAGTTAGATTAAGGTATTATGAAGGTCAGATGATCAATAAAGCTTTAAAGTCTGTCACACAGCGAATCCAGTGGGTCCCTGAACCCATTCTCTAATTTTCCAATTCAAGAATGCATGATTGGAATATATATTCATAGCAAGTAGCAGAATTCCCACATTGGTTTCCTGAGCTATAGAGTAAATTCTATTATAGTAGAAAAACCAAATGGAAGCCATTAGAACTTTCTCTACCTAGAAAAATAGTACATCAAAAGCAACACTGCATTATTTGAAGAAATGCAGATATTAAGCCCACCATCAAGGACTTGAAAGATGTAGAGGTGGTAATTCCCATCACATCCCTACTCAGCTGTCTTATTTGGCCTATGTGGAAGGCAGATGGATCTTGGAGGATGACAGTAGTTTTTTATAAACTTAACCCAGTGGTTACTCCAATTGCAGCTGTGGTACTAGATGTGGTTACCTTGCTTAATAGACACATCTCTCATACTTGGTATGCAGTTTTTGATCCAGAAAATACCTTTTTCTGCATTTTGTCTATACAGCCCATCAGAAGCACTTTGTTTTCCGCTCCCAAAGACAGCAATGCACATTCATTGTCCTACCTCAAGGATATATCAACTCTCCATCTCTGTGTTATAACTTAGTTAACAGGGACCTTGATTACTTCTTCCTTCCACAAGATATCACATTGTTTTATTACATTGATAATATGTTGATTAGGCACAGTGACTGCAAAGTAGCAACTACACTGGACTTATTGGTAGGACATGTGTGTGCTAGAGGGTGGGAAATAAACTCAGTTAAAATGCAAAAGCCTCAAAGTATACATTCTATTCATCAGCACATGGAATATACTCCAAGACCAACACATATTCTTAGACATAAATCAAGAGTGAAGAAATTTCAAAAGTTTGAAATAATACCATGCATCTTCTCAGATCATAGTGGAATAAAAATAAATATCGTCACCAATAAGATCACTCCAAAATACACAAAGACGTGCATGCTAAACAACATGCTGCTGAACATCTTCTGGGTCAAAGTGGAAATCAAGAGAGAAATTTAAAAATCCTGGAAACAAGTTAAAACAAAGACGCATCTTATCAGGTATGCCAGAAAAGCAGTGTTGAGAAGAAAATTTTTAACATTGCACATCTACATTAAAAAAATAGAAAATTCACAGGTAAATAGCCTAACATTTCACCTAATGGAGATGGAAAGACAAGGTCATCTAAATCCTAAATCCTAATTTCAGTAGAAGAATCCAGATTGCAAAGATAAATTCACAATTGCAGAATAAAAAAGACAAAAATATCATGCAAAGGACCAATAATGCAAAAAGCTGGTTCTTTGAAAGGATAAATAAGATCAACAGACTCCTGACCAGACTGACTACAAAAAAAAAAGAGAAAGTCCAAATAAGCACAATTAGAAACAAACAAACAAAAAAAGTCACAACTGACCCTGAAGAAATTCAAAAGATTGTTACAGATGACTATGAACATCTGTATACAAACAAAGTAGAAAATTTAAAGGAAATGGAGGATTTTCTGATACCCCACAACCTCCCAAGTTTGGCACAAGAAGAAATTGAAACACTAAACAGACCAATACCAACAACAATCTAGGAAATTGTCTCAGTCATTAAAAAATTCCAAAAATAGCCCTAAATTAGATATTTTTCAAGGTGAATTCTACAAGACATACAAGGAGAAGCTGATATCAACCTCTTTTTTTTTTCTGAGTTGGAGTCTCACTCTGTCACTCAGACTGGAGTGCAGTGGCCGCTCCTGGCCACTGCAGCCTTGACCTGTTGGGATCCAGTGATCCTTCTGCCTCAGCCTTCCAAGTAGCTGGAACTACAGGCATGTACTACCACGCCTGGCTGATTTTTTATTTATTGTAGAGATGACGTCTTGCCAAGTTGCCCAGGCAGGTCTCGAACCTGCGGGCTCAGGCAATTCACTCACTTCGGCCTCCCAAAGCACTGGGATTACAGGCTGAGCCAGGAGCCCGGCCTGATGTCAATCTTATTATAACCATTCCAGGCAATCAAGAAAAATGAAATTCTCCCTAAACAATGTGATACAGCTGAAATCATACTGACATCAAACCTGGCAAAGACCCAACAAAGAAAGAGAATTACAAGCCAATCTCCCTGATAAACGTAGACTCAAAAATTCTCAACAAGATTCTAGCAAATCACATCAAACAACACATCTCAAGAGCAATCCAACATGACCAGGTAAGCTTCATTCCTGGGGCACATGACTGGTTCAGCATTCACAAGACTGTAAACATAACTTCACACATTAACAGATGTAAAACCAAGAACCACATGATTATCTTATTATATGCAAAAAAAAGCATTCAATAAAATACAGCATTACTTCTTGATAAAAGAAAACACTTAAATACCTAGGCATAGAGGGAACATTTCCCAAAACAATGAGAGTCATCTATGATAAATCCACAGCCAACATTTTACTCAATAGGCAGAAGCTGAAAGCATTCCTCCTAAGAACTGAAATAAGACAAGGATGCCCACTCTCACACCTCCTATTCAACATATTGCTGGAAGTCCTAGCCAGAGCAACCAGCCAAGAGAAGGAAATCAAAGGTAACCAAATAGGAAAATAGAAAATCAAACTACCCCTTTTTGTGGACAATATGATTCTATACCTAGAAAACCTCAAGGAGTCTGTCAAAAGCCTCATTGCACTGATAAACATCTTTAGTAAAGTCTCAGGTTACCAAATCAACATGCAAAAGACATTCGAATTTCTAAGCACCATCAACAAGCAAGTGGAGAACAAAATTAAAAATTCAGCTCTAGGCTTGGCACAGTGGCTCATGCCTGTAATCCCAGCACTTTGGGAGGCCAAGGTGAGAGGATTGCCTGAGCCCAGGGGCTTGAGACCAGCCTAGGCAACTTGGCAAGACCTCATCTCCACAATAAACAATAATAAAAATTAGCCATGCATGGTGATTCACATCTGTGGTTCCAGCTACTTGGAATACTTGGAAGACTGAGGTGGAAGGATCACTTGAGCCCAGCAGGTTGAGGCTGTAAATACTGGCCATGAGTGTGCCACTGCACTCCAACCTGGGCAACAGAGTGAGACTCTGACGCAAAAAAACCCCCAAAACCTAAAAACAAAAACACAACTTCATTCACAATAGCCACGCACACAAAAAAATAAGATTCCTTGTCATTCACCTAACCAGAAAAGTGAAAGACCTTTACAATTAGAACAACAAAATAAAGCTCAGAAAAATTAAGGATCACATGCACACACACAAAATGGAAAAATATACTCTGCTTATGGATTGGAAGAATGAATATTGTCAAGTTTATCCTACCCAAGGCAATCTGCAGATTCAATGCAGCATCAAATTACCAACATGATTGTTCACAGACCTGAAAATGACAATACAGAAATTCATTTAGAAACTAAAAAGCATGAATAACCAAAACAATCCTCAGCAAAAAGAACAAATCAGGAGGTATCACAGTCCCAGACTTTAAACTTTATTACCAAGCTACAGTATCCAAGACAGCATAGTACAGGTATTGACACATTGATCAATGAAACAGGACAAAGATTCTGGAAGTAGAAACATGGTCCCTCAACCAATTCATCTTAACAAATACACCAATAACAATTATTGGGGGAAAAGACCATGTTTGGCTAATGGTGCTGGGAAAACTAGCTAACCACATGCAAAAGAATTAAACTGGATCCCTACCTATCACCATATGCAAATACCAACTAAAAATGGATCAAGAACCTAAATATAAAACCTCAAACTATAATAATTCTACAGGAAAACAGAAAACACCCTTCTAGACGTCAGAGTAAGCAATGAATTCATAACCAAGTCCCCCAAAGCAAATGCTACAAAAGCTAAGATAGACAAGTGGAGCTGCATCAATCTGAAAACTTTCTGCACAGCAAAAGATACCAGCAAGAAAGTAAAGAGACATACCACAGATGGAAAAAATATTTGCAAATTATTCATCTGACAAAGGCCTAAAATCCAGGATCTAAAAGGAACTCAAAGTAAAAGGAAACAGACAACCCCATTAGAAAATGAGTAAAGGACACGAACAGACACTTCTCAAAAGATGACATACAAGCAGTCATCAGACACATGAAAAAATTCTCAGTCTCTCTCATCATCAGAGAAATGCAAATCAAAACTACAACAAAACACCACTTAACTACAGTAAGAGTGACTATCATTAATAAGTCATAAAACAACAGGTGTTGATGCCTCTGTGAAGAAAACAGACCACTTCTACGCTGTTTGTGGGAACGCAAGCTAGTTCAACCTTTATGAAAAACAGTGAGGAGATTTCTAAAAAAACTAAAAGTGATCTTTTATACAATCCAGCAATCCCTCTCTCGGGAACATATGCGAAGGAACATAAATTGTTCTACAAAAAAGACACTTGCACATGCATGTTTATTGTTACACTATTCACAATATCTAAAACATGGGGAACCAACCCTATTGCCCATCAAAAGTGAACCGGACAAAGAAAATGTAATACATATGCACAATGAAGTATTGCACAGCCATAAAGACCAAAATCATGTGCTGGGAGCCAGCCTTAGAGGCCTTCACGTTGACAGGGTCTGGAAGGCCAAAGACCCCAGGTTGCAGGGCAACTCTGGGCAGCTGTTGTTCCTGCTTTTCCTACCTCCACTCTTGATCTCACCACTGGAAACCTGGAATATGGAAGATGTAAAGAGTTCTATATGGGAGAAATAATTCTTACCAAATGGTAATACTTAGTAAAGGAAGGATTTGTTTTGTTAGAAGAATACTCTTCCATTAAGGGCACCCTTGGCCCTAATTTCCCTTTGTTAAGAAGGCCTGTAATTCTGGTTAGGGATTGTGATTAAGATAAATTGAGCCTGGGGGGGCCTTTTGTTTTACAAACTTTGAAGCCCATTCTCCCTGACAAGGGATAATTGACGCAGATTGTAAACACCAGGTGTGACATTATGGAAAGCAAGTCAGGCCAACATGTGATTAAGAAACCTTGGGAATGTTGCTTTACCCCAGATAATTGCAATTTGCTGTGTGAAAGCTTACAAATAAATGTGACAATTGTAGTAATTGAAACTGATTGCCTTAAAAACGAAAACATGTTTTGGCCTCAAGCTAAAATCTAGGGTATAAAAGGAGTTGAAAAAGACAATAGATCAGCATTTGTCCTGCTTGCAGCAGAGTCAGGTTTCCCAAGTTTTTTCTCTTTTGCTGACTCCATCTCTCTTTCAGGAAACCTTGGCCTGCTGGAGCTGGTCTCCGGCAATCCTGGCCTTCAAAGCAACTTGGATGCAACTGGAGACCATCATACTAAGTGAACTATCACAGAAACAAAGAACTGAATACCACATGTTCTCAACTATAAGCAGACCCTGAACACTAGTCACATTACCACAAGGATGGGATTGGTAGTTATTGGGCACTCCTAGGGGAGAAAGAGAGGAAGGGAGGAGGGTGGGGGCACATGACAACACAAAGGATACCTGGTCCTCTATCAGGGGAAATTGGGATCACAGCTAGAAGTCCAGACTTCACCCACAGGCATACTACTGCGGTAGTAAATTTTTGCTCATACCCTACAAGTCTATAATAAATAAATACACTAAAAAAATACAGAGGCATTCTACCCCAGTGAAATTTCTGGAAGTCCAGCTGTACGGGCTATGCCAAGACATCCTTTTTAAGGTGAAGGATAAGTTTTTGCACATGGCAACTCCAACAAGCAAGAAGGAGGCAGAACATCAGCGGGTTTATTTGGATATCAGCAGCAACATATTCCTCATTTGGGTGTGCTGCCCCAGCCTATTTGTCAAGTAATCTGAAAAGCTGCTATCTTTGAGTGAGACCTAAAACAAGAAAATGGCTCTATAACAGATCCAGGCTGCTATGCAAGAGATACTGCCACTTAGGGTACCTTAGTGGAAGATGGAGATGTTGTTTGCAACCTTTGGCTGGCCACCATAGATGAATCATAATGCCAGCCTTTAGGATTTTGTAGCAAAGCCCTGTCATTATCTACAGAAAAACTACTCTTCTTTTGAAAGACATATCTTGGCCTGCTACTGAACCTTAGTGTAAAATGAAAGTGTTGCCTAGGCCACAAGTTGCCAAGTGACTTGAACTGCCTATTTTGAACTGGGCGTTATCTGACCCTCCAAGCAATAAAGTTAGGCATACACAGCAATATTCTGTCATCAGATGGAAGTAGAATATATGTGGTTGGGCCCGAGTGGGCCCTGAAGCACAAAAAAGTTACATGAATAAGTGACCCAAATGCCCATTCCCCCAACTCCTGCTACACTGCCTTTTCTCTCCCAGTCCATACCTATGGTTTCATGGGGAGTTTCCTACTATCAGTTGACAGAAAGAGGACCTGGCCTTGGTTTACAGATAGTTCTGTATGATGTGCAGGCACCACTCACAGCTGGGCAGCTGCAGCACCCAGGAAGCATCCCTGGAAGACAGTGGTAAAGGGAAATCTTCCTGGGGAGAGAATTTTGGGCAGTGAACCTGGTTGTGCATTTTGCTTGAAGAGAAAATGGTCAGACATGCAATTTTATAATAATTCATGGGTTGTGGTCAATGGTTTGGGTGGATGATCAGATACTTGGAGAGAATATGATTGGAAAATTGATGAAAAAGATATTTGGGGGAGAGATATGGGGATAAACATCTCTGAATGAGCAAATATCATGAAGATATTTGTGCCCTGTTTAAATGTTCACCAAAGGGTGAATCCAGAAGAGGAGTATTTTGATAATCATGTGGATAGGATGACTAGTTTTGTGAATAACAGTCAGCCTTTTCCCCCAGACACCTCTATCACTGCTCAGTGGGCTCATGAAAAAATGTAGCCAGGAGTGAAGGTTTGGATCACTCTACCATGTAAAGAATCACAGTCAGCTTAAGTAGTTGCTGAAGGCGAAGGTGACACAGAATGGGTAGTAGAAAAAGGTAGTTATGAATGCCGGCTACCATCAGATGACCAGTTACAGAAATAAGGACTGTAATTGTCATGAGTATTTTGTCCTTATCTTGCTACAAATAACATTTTATGTGGGGATGTATACATTTATACATAACACATGTAAATATATATGTATTAAGAAAATACCTTTTGTTTTCTTTCCTGTCATATTTCCTTATCACACAACGTAAGATGTATTGACTATAATAAGATTTAAGTATAGTTAATTTTATATCACAGTATTTTAATTACAGGATATTGGGAGAAGAGTAAACATCATCAAAGGAATTAGTATATTTTTGCTTGTACACAGGAAAGTTATGTTGTTCAGAATTATGACTTTGTTATCTTATTTATTTGGAAATTAGGTATAATTGAAGGAGCTGTGTATGGGTACCAAGTTGACCTGCGTGGACCTATTTATGATGAATAATTTTCTGTGTCAACTTCACTTGGTTAAAAGGATGCCCCGAGAGTTGGTCAAACATTATTTCTGGGTGTGTCTGTGAGAGTGTTTGGAAAGAGATTAGCATTTCAATCAGTATGCAGAGTAAAGATCTGCCCTCACTGATGAGGGCAGGCATCAAGCAATCTGTTGAGGGTCTGAACAGAATAAAAAAGAGGCAGAAGGATAAATTCTTTCTCATCCTCTTGCCCTTAGGTGTGGAGTCTTCCTCTTCAGTCTTCTGATGTGAGGACTTACACCAGCACTTTGTCCTCCTGATTTTCTCTCCCCACCCTGTTCTCAGGCCTTTAGCCTTTGGAGTGAATTACACCAATGGCTCTCCAGTTCTCCACCTTACAAATTGCTTATCATGAGGCTTCTCAGCCTCCAAAGTTGTGTGACCCAATTTCCATAATTAATATCCTCATAGATCACACACATCTCCTATTGGTTCTGTTTCTCTAAAGAACAATTACTGTCCCATTACTTGCCATGCATGGTCTTCTGGTTATTAGCATCATTCACTGAGATAGAAAAACAGGATTTAAGCAGGAAAGCTGACCTCAAGGGTCTTAAGTAAGCAGCAGCATACCATTTCCCTTAACTGCAATTTCTGCTTCTGTAAACATGCTTTACAGTACCTCAAAAATGTTTGCTTCAATACTTTTTGCGGGAGTAACTGTTCCTGGTCCTAACTTTAAAATTGTAAACACACCAATAGCAAATCCATGTATGTTGCAACCACAAAAAGCTCTACAAAAGTAGCTTGAAACTGAGGGTTGGGGCTCAAGTTTTGGGAGGTTACTCTGTCTGAGAAGTCTAGAATAAACATTTTTGATTCTCCTCTTGGTCTCCAGTACCTGTTCTGAGTGTGTCCATTCCTGTTCCTGATGAGTTGCTGCAGTTGCTGTAATATTTTTGGTGTGTTAGCTAGAAAGCCCCACTGTACCCTCAGATTTAGCTGGCTCTTTGAGGCACCACCATTACTGGACTTGGCTGTGGTCCTAGAGTGGCCCAAGGATAAGGAAAGTGTACCTCCTGACCAGTTGCCTGGGATTCAAACTCTGTGATCCATGACCCGGATCATCAGACTGCACTCCACTCGGCAGACCAAATGGAGAGAATGGACCAATTGACCAGGATTCCAGGAACTGGTAAGACACCCTAGGATGACAAGTCAGCCAGGGCCACCGAATGGTGGTAATGGGAGCCTGATCATTTCCCAGCAGTTATTGCAACTCCTCAGGTAGAATTTCTGGGGGAGGTTTATCTGAATTTAAAAGAAATTTGGGTTTATCTGAATTTAAAAGAAAGAAAGTGAAAGTGACTCACTAGCACAGACTTGCTAAATTGGAAACATCATACCCCCTCTTACTTGGAAAAACCCCAGGACATAATCAACTTAGTTGAGTCCTTCTGTCAGACTCATTTTCCCACTTGGGGAGTTTGCCTCCAGCTCCTCCTAACCCTTCTCAATACCGAGGAGTGGTGATGAGTAATGACAGAAGCCTGAAAATGGATAACAGGGTGTGCCCCAGGGGGACTGCTGAATCCCAAGAACTGGGTCAGGGCCACCCTGAAGAAGACCCCCATTGGGACCCAAACTCAGAGGGTGAAAGGGCCAACTTAGAAAGGTACAGATAGGCTCTCCTAGAAGGACTAAGAGCAGGAGCTAAAAAGGCTACCAATACGTCCAATACCAAGGTCCTCCAAAAGTCAGATGAAAGTCCATTAGACATTTATAAAAGACTTTGTGAAACATTCCAATTGTGCACTCCCTTCAACCTTGAGGTCCCTGAGAATCAGTGCATGGTGAATGCTGCCTTTGTGGGCCAGGCACAGGGCAATATCTGAAGAAAGCTACAAAAACTTCAGGGGTTTGCCAGGATAAACAGCACCCAACTACTGGAGGTGGCCAACAAAATAAATTGAGAACAGGCTGCAAAAAAAAGAAGCTGACCAAAAACATGAAGCAGAAGGTGGCCCTTCTTGCTGCTCCCTAAGTCAGCTGGCTACATCTGAGTTGAAGTAAAGGTAAACAAGGGCAAAACCCAAGTCCCGCACCCCCACAAAGGAACCAATGTGCCTACTGCAAGAAAATTGAACACTGGAAGAAAGACTGCCCTGAAAGACCTGAAGGGAGAAGGACCAAAGGTCAGAACCAGACCACGCTCCATATGAGGCAGAGCCCTCTGTTACCAGTTTTACAGGGCTAGCCAGAGTCAACTCGAACTGAGACAGGGTTTAATCAACTTAGGACTCCATGAGGCCATGGTCAAAATAAAGTTTGACAACCAATCAATGGACTTTATAATGGACACTGGCACTGAACATTCAGTTGGTACCAGACCAGTAGAACCCATGTCAAAAAAAAGCAAGAATTATGGGAGGTACCAGAGCTGAAACCAAGTGCCCTTTCTGTGAAACCCACAGTTGCATCATGAGGGGACACCAGATGATACATGATTTCCTGTATGTCCCAGAATGCCCAGTACCTTTGATGGGAAGGGACTTGCTGTCCAAGCTGGGGGCCCAGATTGCCTGCTCTGCTGATGGTCTCACCCACCTTGAACTGCTGGGACCCATGCAGCTGGGGCCGCCAAAGGATACTTCCTTAATTTTGTCCATCACAATTTCCCAAGAGGAAGAATGGAGACACCACTCCCAGTCCACCACGAACATCAATATGGCCCTGGAATCATGTAACTTCCACTTCCCCAGAGTCTGAACTGAAAGGGACCTACCAAGGCTAACTATCAACCTACCACCAGTAATAGTCAACCTGCTGCCTGGTGCCCACCCAGTAAGGGTCTGACAGTATTACTATTTGGTCAGACTCCTCATGCTTTGTGGAAATGTAACCCGGAGATGTCAGACATGTGCTTGCAATAGTGCCAAACAAGGGCCTTCTCAGACACTGGGAATACAAAGAACTGGACAAAGCCCATTTGAAGACCTAGAAATAGATTTTACTGAACTACCACCCAACAAAGAATATAAATACCTATTAGTCATTGTATGCACATACTCAGGCAGGGTTAAAGCATAGCCCGCCAGAACAGAGAAAGCCAAAAAAGTAACAAGAGTCCTATTGACTAAAATCTTACCTAGGTATGGAATGCCCACCTCAGTTGGATCAGAAAATGGGGCCGCCTTCATAGCTGAAATTACACAAGGACTAGCAAGGGCCCTACAGATTAGATGGAACTTGCACACAGCTTATCAACCTCAGATCAGCTTCAGGGAAAGTTGAGCACATGAACCAAACCCTAAAGAAATCTTTAAGTAAGTGGAGGTCTTCTTCTGGGAGGGTGGCCCTGCACCAGGTCTCTGGATTCAGCAGCCCCCCTGGGATATGCCCTGTCATTCATTTTTGGGCCTCAGTCATTACTTGTCACTCTTCCTCAGTATTGAGAAGAGTCAGGAGAAGCTGGCAATAATCTCACCAAGTGGGAAGATGAGTCTGATAGATGGACTTTACTAGGTCTATTACAGCCTGTGGTTTTGCTGAGTTGGAGGGAGTATGATGCTTTCAATTAAACAAGTCCATGGTGGTAAACGGCTGGCAATAGAAGATAGATTGTCCACCCTGGATGCTGCCATCTTGTGCCCCTTGTTGAGGGCTTCTAGTCTCACACAGTGGCATCTGGAGTGTGGGCCATTGTCTCTGGGCTGAGCAGAGGCATTTTCATCTGGTCTGGCTCTGCAGGCAGTGGTGGAGACATGGACGGTGGTGGAGTGTCTGGCAAGGGGCGGCCTCTGGTACCAGTGGTATGGCATAGGGAGGTGGCAGCAGCAGGAGTTCATCATCTGGATCTCCCTGGAAGATTGGTGGACCCTTGGTATGGTCCCCAGTATCAGTTCTTCAGTTGAGATGGGGTCTTGGCTAGGAGAATTCTACTCTGTCCCTGTCTGCCAGTGCAAAACCTTATCCAAGGGGGCTGGGCTAATGCAGCTTGCAGCTATGAGTCAATATATGGAAACTGATTTGGGTGGTCTGACTCCCTGGTTACCACCCAGTACACAGCCTTTATCTTGGTCACATCCAGAGTCCCCTCTGAAGGCCATTCCTTATCCAATGTTGGATATTCTATTGTACAGTGTTTTCAGCTTTCCTGGAGACATCTTGACACCATAATCTTCTACATAACCTTTCCTGAAGTTTTTTATCATACAGTCTAAGACAGTGGTTTTTGAGGGGGACCCTTCCATAGTGTGCATCCCACTGTGTCAGTGTCGCAGAACAAAAGACAAAGACCTCCTGGACAGGCACTGTCCAGGACAGAGCTCATTTCACCCACCTGGCTGCTCCCTTCTCTGGAATTTAGATGCCTTTTAGCAATTGGCAGGTTGGTATAAAGCCACAACCCAGACCAGCCCTATTATAGAGCTTCAGCCGTGTTCAGTTGTATGAGGTTGTCACTGAACTGCAGGTTAGGGCCCAAACTCCATAGTCTCAAGACTGTGGAGCCACACACATTCATGCCACATTCACTTCCTTCCATTCCAAATCCAGATGAATCTTCCCCCTAGAGATCCTACCTGAGCAGTTACAATAACTGCTGGGAGGTGATCAGGCTCCCATTGCCACCATTTGGTGACCCTGACTTGACTGGGCACCCCAGGGTGTCTTACCAGTTCCTGAAGTCCTGGTCAAATGGTCCACTCTCTTTATCTGGTTCACTGAGTGGAGTGAGGTCTGATGGTCCTGACAACAGCTCACAGAGTCTGGATCCCAGACAACCAGCAGGAGGTGTGCCTTCTTCATCCTTGGGTCAATTCTGAGTCACAGCTTAGTCCAGCAATGGCAGTGACTCAAAGGGCCAG
Source organism: Cephalopachus bancanus (assembly GCA_027257055.1). Classification (NCBI taxonomy): domain Eukaryota; kingdom Metazoa; phylum Chordata; class Mammalia; order Primates; family Tarsiidae; genus Cephalopachus; species Cephalopachus bancanus. The sequence goes on from JAPVLO010000629.1 coordinate 58,008, forward strand.
ACTAATCTGAGGGCACAGTGGGGCTTCCTGGCCAATGCACCAAGTGTTGCAGACAGTGTTGCAGTTCACTGGGAGCAGGAACAAATGGAGTGTTGTCACACTCAGAACAGGCACCAGAGACTGAGTGAAGAATTGAGAGCATTTATTCCAGAAGTCTCAGGCAGAGTAGTCTCTAAAAACTTGAGCCCTGATCCTCAGTTACAGGCTGCTTTTATATACATTCAGTGAATCTTACTGGGGACTTTTGGGTGTAACAGATCTGGAGCTGCATCATCAGCCCTGGGTTTTTGTCATTGGTGGTTTTAAAATTTTAAATTGAGGACCGTAAGCAGGAACTCCCACAGCAAAGATTACAGCAAACAGGTTTATATAGGGTGCGGCAAAGCATGCTTACTGAAGCAGAAATGGTGGTTAGGACAGCTGCTCATTTAAGATAATGCTCTTAGGGTCTGACTTCTTGATTAACTCTTGCTTTATTGTCTCAAAAGTATAATTTGATATTTGTGAAATAGCTTGTGCATTTGGTGTGTTTATCCTAAAGCAGAGTGGGCAGTAGAGAAGGCATAGGAATGTAAAAGTGAAGAATCATTCAGGATTTTTCTCATACCTGAAAGTGAATGCAAATTTTCACTTTTGGTGAAGATAGGAGGAAGGAAGTCTTCTTACCAAACATCTTTCATGCCAAAACCTCTACTGTACTGCTTAACGTGGTCACTGCCAAATGTAATCATATCAACCTCAGAATTCAGGTTTATTCTGAGAAATTGTTAAGAACAGAAAAAATAGAGAAGCCCTATAACATACTTCAAACTATGCTATTTTCCAGTTGTTATTCCAATCTTCAAATAAACTATTAATTAAGGTGGCCCTGGGTGAAGAGGGTAGAAGGGATCATCTTGAAAGAAGATATACTTTGACAAGTCTCTATGATTAGTCTAGTTAGCAGAACACTCTTTTAAGCTTTGGAGAGAGAAAAATGATTATGGATTTTTCAAGTATCATCTTGAATACCAGATGAAATTAACTTTTTCTTTTTTTGAGTCAGGATCTCACTCCATCACCCAGGCTGGAGTGCAGTGGCATACTCATGGTCCAGTGTCGACCTGCTGGACTCAGGTGATTCTTCTGCCTCACCCTTCCAGTGGCTGGAACTACAGGCACACGCTACCACACCCAGCACATTTTTTATTTATTATAGAGATGAGATCTCACCAAGTTGCCTGGGTTGGTTTTTAACACATGGGCTCAGGCAATCCACTCACCTCGGCCTCCCAAAGTGTGGGATTACAGGTTGAGCCACCAAACCTGATCAGAATTGATCTTTCATTAAAGTTATTTCTAGTTTTTTTTTAATCTACTTTCTGTAGTAAAACTACTATATTTTCTTCTTATAAACAACTTTTCTTTTCTAATTGTAATCATTATTCATTTTCAATGAGGAAATATTATACAGACACAAATGAGCAGAAAGAAAGACAGCAAGAGAGTAAGAAAACAAGTAAGAGTTATTGATGATGGCTATCTTGGCTGGAGTTAGGTGATACCTTAGTGTTTTTCTTTTCTTTTTTTTCATTATAAAGTTGTGGGGTACAATTCAGGGTTAAGTAAACAAACACTGATTATGTAGGTATCCTTGTTGATGAGGTGTGCCCCTCCCTCCCCTAGCAGTTTCCCTAAACTGCCAATTCCACCCCTCACCCCTGACAGTATCCCACTACTGCCAATCTCTTTCTTATAGTATTATAATTGCTCAAGGTCTGCTTATGAGTGAGAACACATGTTACTCTGTTCTTTGTTTCTGTGATAGATCACTGAGTGTGATGGGCTCTAAATTCATCCAAGTTGCTGTGAAATCCATATGTTTGTCCTTCTTTATGGCTGCATAATATTTCATTGTGTAGATGTACCACATTTTTTTATCCAGTCCAGCTACAATGGGCAGAATGGTTGGTTCCATGTTTTTGCAACTGTGACTAGAGCTGCAACAAACATACATGTGAAGGTATCTTTTTTGTAGAATGAATTGAGTTCCTCTGGGTATATTACCAATAGGGGAATTGCTGGGTCATATGGAAAGTCAATTTCTAGTTCTTTCAGAAATCACCACACTGTCTTCAAAAGAGATTGAACTAGTTTGCACTCCCACCAGCAATGTAGAAGTCTTCCTTTTACTCCACATCCTTGCCAGCATCTATTGTTGTTAGTTTTATTAATGGTGGTCATTCTTACTGGGGTTGGGGGTTATTTCAATGTGGTTTTGATTTGCATTTATCTGGTGATTAGTGAGGTGAGCACTTTTTCATGTGTCTGCTGACTGTCTGTATATCTTCTTATAAGAAGTGTCTATTCATGACTTTTGCCCACTTTTTAATGGGGCTGCCTTTTTTTTTCCTTTCAATGCGTTTGAGTTCTTATAGATCCCAGATATTGGACCTTTGTCAGATATACCATGGGCAAATATTTTTTCCCATTCTGTGGGCTGTCTCTCTGCTCTCTTGATGGATTCTTTTCCTTGCAGAAGTTCATAGTTTGATGAGGTTCCAATTATGGATCTTATTCCTTATGGTATGAGCACTTAGGGTTTTAACCAGGAATTGGTTGCTTGTTCCAATTTCCATAAGGGTGTCTCCTGCATTTTCTAAGATTCTTATAGTTTGAGGTTTTATGTTTAGGTTTTTGATCCATTTAGAGTTGATTTTTGAAAATGGTGATAGGTAGGGGTCCGGTTTCAATCTTCTGCATGTGATCAGCCAGTTTTCCCAGAAGAATTTACCCCAGTGGTTGTTATTGGCGGCTTTTCCAAAGATGAGTTGGCTGAGAAATTGAGGTTTTGCTTCCAGACTCTCTATCCTGTTCCATTGGTTTACATGCCTGTTCTTGTACCAATACCAGACTGTTTTGATTACTGTAGCCTTATAGTAAAGTGTGAAGACTGGAAGTGTGATACCACTTGCATGGTTTTTTTGTTTTGTTTTGTTTTTTGCTAAGGATTGTTTTGGCTATTCGTGGTTGTTTATGTTTCCATATGAATTTCTGTATTGTCATTTCCAGGTCTGAGAAGAATAATGTTGGTAACTTAATGGGTATAGCATTGAATCTGTAGATTGGCTTTTGTAGGATGGACATTTTAACAATGTTGATTCTTCCTATCCATGAGCGTGGAATATTTTTCCATTTGATGTGTCTTCTTGGATTTCTTTGAGCAGTGTTTTGTTGTTTTCATTGTAATGGTCTTTCACTTCTCTGGTTAGGAAGATGCCGAGATATTTGTGTGTGTGTGTGTGTGTGTGTGTGTGTGTATTGTGAATGGGATTGCACTTTTAATTTGGGTCTCTGACTACTTATTGGTATATATAAATGCAACTGTCTTTTGAATATTTATTTTGCACCCTGCAACTTAGACAATGTCCTTTATCAGTGCAAGCAGGTTTTTGACAGATCCTCTCAGATTTTCAAGGTACAGGATCATATCAGCAGCAAAGAGGGATAACTTGACTTCCTCTTTTCCTATTTGGATACCCCTGATTTCCTTCTCTTGTCTAATTGCCTGAGCTAGGACTTCCAACACAATGCTGAACAAGAGAGTTGAGAATGGACAGCCTTTTCTTCTTCCAGTTTTCAGGGGAGATTTTTCCAATTTCTGTCCATTTAGCGATAAGTTAGATGTGTGCCTACAGTAGATGACACTTACTATTTTGAGGTATGTTCCTTCTATACCTAAGACTTTGAATGTTTTTATGAAGAAGGGATGCTGGATTTTATCAAAAACTTTTTCTGCATCTAGTGATATAATCGTGTAGTTCTTGTTTTTACATCAGTTGATGTATTTAATGACACTTATGGTCTTGTGAATGTCGAACCAGTCCTGCATCCTGGGGACGAAGCCTACTTGGCCATGGTGGATGATTTTTGAGATGTGTTTTTGCATCTGATTTGCTTGAAGCTTGTTGAAGATTTTTGCATCTATGCTCATAAGGGATATTGGACTGTAGGTCTCCTTTTTTGTTGGATCTTTACCAGATTTGGATATCAATGTGATGTTAGCTTCATAAAATGATTTGGGGATAATTCCATCTTTCTCAATTGCCTGGAATGCTTTCAGTAGGATTTGTATCAGCTCCTCCTTGTACATTTTGTAGAATTCTGCTGGAAAGCTATCTGGTCCAGGACTTTTTTTTGTAGACAGTTTTCATATGATACAGTCAATTTCCTGGGTTGTTATTGGTCTATTTAGTGACTCAAAGTCTTATTGTTTCAATCCAGATAGGTTGTGTGAAGTCAGAAATTCCTCCATTTCATTTTGATTATCAAATTATTTCCATAAAGGTGTACATAGTAATTTCTGACAATCTTGTGTTTTTTTCAGGGTCAGTTGTGATTTGATCTTTTGTATTTCTGATTGTGTTTATTTGGGCTTTCTCTCTCTTTTTCTGGTCATTCTGGTTAGGGGTCCATTGATCTTGTTAATTATTTCAAAGAACCAACTTTTTGTTTTGTTGATGTTTTCTATTATACTTTTGTCTTCTATGTCCTGTATTTGGTCCTTATTTTGGTGATTTGGATTCTTCTGCTAATGTTGGGGTTTTGATGGTCTTCTCTTTCCAGCTCCCTTAGGTAATTTGTTAGGATCTCCACTTGTTATCTTTCCATTTTTTTGATGTGTACTCATGGAGATATAAGGTCCCCTCTTAGAGGACTTGTGGCAAGATGACGAAGGGGCAGGTTGATCTGTGAGACTCTCTGCCATACCGAGTGACCATAGGGACTCTTGCTCTCCCCTGGGTGCATCCTGCTTCTGCCACTGCCTGCCTGCTCTTTGGCCAACTGCAGGGGTCTGAGGGCTGGCAGAAAACAGCCCTGTGCATTGCTCTGTTCGCCACTGCAGCTGTCACCACCATCGCCACCTCTGTCACTGACCACATTGGCCTGTGGGCTGGAGGCCCTCAGTTCCAGGCACTACACTGCTGGCTCAGCTGCTGCCACTGCTGCCCCCTCCCGCAGTCACTGCCCTGACACAATTGGCTCTAGAATCCCTGGCCATGGAGTTCTTTCCATGTACCACACTGCTGAAGAGGCCCCCGTTGCTGTTGCTGCTCCTTCCTGTGAATGTTCCCTCCCCTCGCCTAAGAAGGCCCTCAATTCCTGGCCCAGAGAGCTCTGGACCCCACGCCTGCTACACAGCTCTGTCCTGCCTGAGCCACCCAGTGCCACACCAACCTGCAGCTCCTGCCTGTCCCACACTCCGCCTCCCCCAGTATAGCCCGGTGGTTGAATTAAAGAACAGCTAGAGCCCCAAGACCACGCAGAGACCGCGCCTCCAGCTTGAGATCTAAGGTATTAAAATCAAACTGAGAGAGACAGATACCCCTATCATATGCTATATCAGACACAGCTGAGATTTGTATGGCAGACTTCTCAGGCAGCAAGCTGACTGAGCTGAGATCTGATCAGACCTTCCCCACCAGGAGGCCTGGGGCATCAGATCTGACCAGCCTGCAATGAGAACTAGAGATCAGAGCTGAAAGGACATTGGACTTAGAAGAATGGTCTAAGAGCATGCTTGGTTCCCTTGTTTTTATTTTTTCTATTTGTATTCTTTGTATGTTTGTTTTACTTAACTTTTTTCCTTTTTTCCTCTTTTTTCTTTCTTCTTACTGTTATTGATAGTGTTTAAGTACTAGCTTTGCCTCTGTTAGTTTACTGATTTTTTTTATTCTTTTGACTTCATGCTTGTGTTAGGGAATAGTATCAATAAGGAGGTTGATTGGCTTGTGTGTCTCTATGATTGTCTGTATGCTTTAGTTTTTTGTTTCGGGTTTTTTTTTGGGGGGGGGAGGTTGCCTTTTTTCTGACTCTTTTCTGTCTTTGTGTCTCTTTTCATTTATTAGTTGGTACTTTTATCTGTTTTCCCTCTTACACTTCTCACTCTCCACTTTCCTCTTCCTCCCCTCCCCTGTTCCATTCCTTTCCTTTTTCTTACCACATTTTGCTTTCAGGGAGTAAACCTATTCCCCCACTGCATGGACAGATTGTAAGGCAGTGGAAAGTAGGTTCCAGGGTATTCATACATCTGTTGGCGGATACTGTGATCTGCAGATAGATTTTGAATCACAGTTTCCCCCTCAATTTAATCTCAAAACTGCAACAACAAAAAATAAAGCCCCCTCTTAGAACAATTTTCATGGCATTCCAGAGGTTTTGGTAAGATTTTTTTTTTTTTCATTTTCATTTGTTTCCAGGAATCTTTTAATTTCTGCTTTGGTTTCAGTGTTGACCCAGTAGTTGTTCAGCATTATGCTGTTTAGTGTCCATGTCTTTGTGGGCTTTGGGGAAATTTTGTTGGTGTTGATTTTTATTTTTATTCCACTGTGGTCTGAGAAGATGTATGGTAAGGTTTCAACCTTATGGATCTGCTTATTCTTGATTTATGGCCAAGGATGTGATTAATCTCGGAGTACATTCCATCTGGTGATGAGTAGAATGTATATTCTGTGATTATTGGATGGAATAATCTGCAGGTATCTATTAAGTCTATTTGATCAAGTGTCAAGTTTAGGTTCTGGATCTCCTCGTTGATTTTTTTTCCCTCAGTGATCTATCTAGGGCTGGTAGTGGGATATTCAAGTTCCCTGTTATAATAGTTTTAGAGTCAATATCTTCTTTTAGCTTACCTAGCAGTTGCTTTGTAAATGCCAGTGCTCCTATGTTGGGTGCATATATGTTTAGGATGGATATTTTTGTTGATGGATTGAACCTTTTATCATTATATCGTGTCCTTTTGCATCTTTAAAAATTTTTGATAGCTTAAAAGTTGTTTTGTCTGATATTAAGACCATGACTCCTGCCTTCTTTTGTGATCCATTTGCCTGGAAACTCATTTTCTATCCTTTAACTTTGAGTCTGCTTGCATCCCTTGTGTTGAGATGAGTTTCCTGGATGCAACAAATAATTGGGTCATGGTTTCTTACCCACTTTGTCATTCTGTGTCTTTTCAGTGGTGCATTTAGTTCATTCACATTCAGGTTGATTATTGAAATGTGATTGTTTATTCCTGTCATAAGGTTCTTATAAAGTATTTTCTTTGTTTGCTGGTTTTCTTTTGACTTTGGGTTAATGTATGTGTGTATTCTCAAGTTTCTTGTTCCACTATATTCTCTCCTGATTCTGTGCTCAGCTGTCCTCTTGAGAAGTGTGTGGTCATTCTTTTTTTTCTTTCTTTCTTCTGTGCTTAATACTTTTTCAAGCATCTTCTGTAGAGCTGGTCTGGAAGCTGCATAATCTCTTAGTTGTTGGATGTCTGGGAAGGATTTTAATTTTCCATTGCTGATGAAGCTGAGCTTTGCTGGAAAGGAAATTCTGTGTTTAAATTTTTTATCTTTGAGGACTTGGAATATTGGACTCCAGTCCCTTCTAGCTTGTAGTGTTCCTTCGACAGGTCTGTTGCTATTATGATTGGTTTTCCCTTGGAAGTAGTCTGACCTTTCTCTCTTGCTTTCTTTAGTATTTTTCTTTTGTGCTTACTTTGTGTAGGTGAATTACTATATGTCTAGGGGTACATCTTCTCATCTGATGTCTTGTGGGGGTTATCTGTATCTCTTGTGCTTGGCTGATCTATCTCTGGTGAGATGAGGAAAGTTTTCTTGGATTGCCTCCTGGAATACTTGCTCCATGTTGTTCTACATTTTCCTTTTATCTTCTACAATACCAATCAAGTGTATGTTTGACCTTTTGATATAATCACACATCTCTTGTAGGCTTTGTTCTTTCTTTCTGAGTCTTATTTCTGTGTATTTTACAGATCAGGTTAATTTCATGTTCTGGTATTCAAGTTCTAAGATTCTTTCTTCAGTTAGATTAAGTCTGCTTTCCATGATTGTCATCTTTTTATTTAATTTCTGGGTGAAATTTTTATTTCCAAAATCTCTGTTACAAATTCTGTCTGTGTGGCATCTTTTCTTTCTTGTGCCTTATTCACTCTTTCCATCCATTCCTTAATCCCTGTCATATTCTGGGGCTAGTCTTGGCTTCCATTGTCTGGGCACCATGGTCTGATTTCTCAGGAGTTTTTTCTTTGGTATACTTGAAATTGCCTGTGTTCTCCTTTGGTTTTTCCTTATGTGTGACAGATCTCTTTTTTTCTCTTTAATTCTGTTGTTCAGTGTCAGTGGGAGAGGCTTTCACTTGTGATGTTTGCTCAGCCCTCTCTTCTTCCCTGATCTGTGCTCTGGATTTGTTCTGTTTTGAAATAGAATGGTGAGTAGGAAGCTTTACTGTCTCTTGTGGTTTTTGAAAGTTGAATCAAGTAGGGGATGGGGTGCTAGGATTTAGTGACTACTTGCTAATTACCATGTTCACTTATTGGGGTAAGTGTTCCCTGAGACCTACTCCCCACTATCACTCTATATGACAAAGCAAATCAGAAACCAATGTAAAAATCAACTGAACACACACACACACAGACATACACACACACCCCAAAACAAACTGGAATAGCAACAAAGTGAAACAAAACAAACAGCAACAACAAAACCCTAGAAAACTGAACACACATGCACACACCTAGCACAAAGTGAATGGAAAAGAAAAACAGAAATATCAGAAAAAAAAGGAATTCAGATCAAACCCTCACAATATATTGACACACACCTTAAACTATAAAAAATGAAAATTAAGAAACCCAGAAGAACAAAAGAGCAAAAGCAAACCAATAACAACAACAAAATTGAAATATGAACACTCAATCATTCACATACACACATAGACAGAAAACAACAAATAATAAAAGAAAGAAACAGAAAAAGAAAATAAAATTTGGGGGGATGCAGATCAAACCCTCACATACACATTCATGCACAAAGGAAAAATATGTTTAAAATAGAGTAACAAACAAACAGGCACAAAATATTTTTTAAAATTTTAAAAATTAAATATTAAAAACAACCTGTCTTCTTTTGGCAGACTCTGTAATTGTTCCCCTAATCCGGTCTCTCCTGCTGAGCCACCTCTTTCACTCTCTTTTCAGTGTCCGGAGCAGGGAAGGAGGAGGAGCAGTGGAGGTGGATGGGGCTGCAGTCATTCCCTCCCACTCTCCTATTGTCAGGGAGACCCCCTCCAGTGGGCATGTTCAGGTTCGGGGTTGTCTCTTCCTCAGGTATGTACTCGCAGGGGGTACCCCAGCCAGACTTATCCTGGAATGGAGTTATCCTATTGTAACTGAAATCCAGGCTCCACCTGGGTTTGTCCCTTTCAGTTAAGGCCCAGCTGTGTGGGTCTCTCGTTCAGAGGATTGCTGGGGATGAGGGGGTTGGGGTTAGCCCCAGACTCACCACTGATCTCTTTGAAGTTCTTCATTGTTCTTTTCTAGCAAAACCCTTTGTCCTGGCTGGAATAGAGTGGGGGGGGCACCTGGTACTCAGCACTCATCAGGTCCCTCCAAAGTCCATGCTTTCAGGATATTCCCTCTGGGTCACGATGAATCCCTCAGTAGTTGATCTTCCAATCACAGAGATCAGGTCTGTTGCTCCATGGCAAGCAAGTCAGAGCACTTTCCTGCCCCACCTTCAAGATGTTGGGGTGCCTCTCTTGTTCTCTTCCATGGGACTCTGCCTCTGGACTCCCTCCTCAGTCCCTGCTGCCAGTGCCTTATCAGGTGCTGAAGTAGTGAGGCAATGCCTAGAGTTGGCAGTCTCTCCCTGCTGCATTGGTGAGGCAAAGCCTGGGAAGGTAGTCTCTCCCCCTCAGTGTGGTTTTAATTTGCATCTCTTTGATGACTAGTGAGACTGAGTATTATTTCATGTATCTGTTGGCTGCTTGTATGTCTTCTTTTGAGAAGTGTCTATTCATATCTTTTGCCCACTTTGTAATGGGACTGTTTGCTTTTTTCTTTTCAGCATGTTTGAGTTCCTTATAGATTCCAGATGTTAGGTCTTTGTCAGATATACAGTTGGCATATATTTTTTCCCAGTCTGTGGGCTGTCTCCCTGCTCTATTGGTGGTTTCTTTAGTTTTGCAGAAGCTTTCCTGTTTGATCAGGTCCCACTTGTCATCTATGTTATCTCTTATGGCATGGACACTTGGGATTTTGATTAGGAATTGTTTGCCAGTTCCAATTTCCTTAAGGGTGTCTCCTGCATTTTCTAAGGTTCTTATACTTTGAGGTTTTATGTTTGGGTCTTTGATCCATTTATTGCTGATTTTTGTATATGGTGATAGGTAGGGTTCTTGTTTCAATCTTCTGCATGTGGTCAGTCAGTTTTCCAGCACCATTTACTGAATAGATGCTGCTGAAGATGTGGTGAAAAGTTAACACTTCTACACTGTTGGCAGAAGCATAAACTAGTACAACCTCTGTGTGAAAACACTGTGGCAATTTCTAAAAGACCTAAAAATCATCTTCCCACATGGCCTCACAATCCCCCTACTGAGAATATACCTGGAGGAACTCAAATCACTCTATGAAAAAGATACCTGCACACTCATGTTTATTGCAGCATTATTTGCAATAGCAAAAACACAGAACCACCTGTCCTGCCTATTGAAAGAGGACTGGATAAAAATAGTGGTACATGTACACAATGAAATATTATTCAGCCATAAAGAAAAACAAAATTATGAACTTCTCAGCAACTTTGATGGTCTTGGAGGCTATAATACTGGGTGATCTAGAAACAAAGAACTGAGTATCACATATTCTCACTTATAAGTGGATCTTGAACAGCTATCATATTACTATAAGAGAGGGATTGGCAATAGTGAGAAACTTCCAGAGGAAGGGGAGGTACATCTCATCAACAAGACTACCTGCATAATGAAAATTTGTATACTTAACCCTGAATTGTACCCCACATATTTAAAGTAAATTTAAAAAAAATAAGGCAAGCAGAAAGAAAGAGAGAGAGAGAAATAAAGAGAAAGAGAGAGCAAGGGGGGAAAGAGAGAAAGAAAGTATAAATCAACCATAATTTTTTTAACCATAGATTCATGGAAACCATTAAAACTTGAAATATAATTTTAATAATGTTTTGTAATCTACTTGTCTTACTAGCAGTATATTGTGAGTATCTCTCCCTGTATAGATAGTCATATACAACACCATTAAATGTCTACATAATATTTATTATTTTGATTGTGTAGATCACAATTTATGTTACCACTTACGTTGTCACCATTATTTTGTTATGAACTATACTGTAATGAGCTCAGTTGCAACTAAATCTGTTTGTATTCTTAATTGCTTATTTAGACTACAGTCCTAGAAGTTGAATGCAGGGCCACAAGTCTAAAAACTCTTTTTTTTTCCCCTCTGAGACATTTGAAATGCAAAATTATCTTCCAAAAGCTAGTATTTTTATGGCACTTTACCTTTTATAAAAGGTTGTCTCATAAAATCATGTTATGTTTACTAAAGTTTTTAAAGATAGATGTTTTTACTGCCTCCATTTTGCTAATTAGGTAGCAATATAGTCCACCAGATGCTTTATTGCTGTCAACTTAATGTTAAACTATTGTTGTTAAAGCCTGAAAAAAAAATCTCTAATATGGCTATAGAGATTGTGATAGTATACCAATTTGAACTCTGTGATCAGTTTTATCCGTGTTTTATTTTTTTCCTTAAAAAATCCGGGTCAATGCCAGGCTCGGTGGCTCAGCCTGTAATCCCGCGCCTTTGGGAGGCTGAGGTGAGTGGATTGCCTGACCCCGCGGGTTCGAGACCCGCCTGGGCAGCAAGACCTCATCTCTACAATAAATCCAAAAATTAGCCGGGCGTGGTAGCGCATGCCTGTAGTTCCGGCTACTTGGAAAGCTGAGGCGGAAGGATCTCCAGAGCCCAGCAGGTCGAGGCTGCGGTGGCCGGGAGCAGCCACTGCACTCCAGTCTGGGCGACAGAGTGAGACTCCAACTCAAAAAAAAAAAAAATCCAGGTCAATTCCAAACACCCCCAAATAAGTATGTCATTATTTTAATGTGCATTTTTTGATTTCTAGATGTTTTCTTCCATAGTCTCTTTTCGTCTTATTCTTTGTTCCATAGTGCCTTTGTGTCTGCATGTGCTTTATTTTCTTTCTTTGATTTGTTTTCTGACTCTCCTTATCTCTTTATCTATGTGTGTCTCTTTCTGTCTCTTACTCTCTCTTTCACACACATACATGCACACGCAAACACACTCCTACACTTCTCTATCACCACAGCAGAGATGTTCTTTTTAAGGGTTTAATGACCAAACAGCATTTAAGAAAGTTGAGAGCATGAAACCATCTGGTTGGACTGTATCAGTAAGATATGAACATGATTATATATTATGTGCTGCATTTTGAGACAACCCAAAACGTGAAAACAAATAACACAGGCTGTGACATCATCAAAAAAAACCCATAGTATAGGGGTTGGATAACCCAGGTCTGAGTTTTTACTGGCTCTATAATTCTGGGTTTACTTCACTTACATAATCAGCAAAATGAAAATAGTAACACTACTTATCTCTAAGGACTTTACAAAGGACTAAATGAGTTTATGTGACAGCCTTTTATAAAAGTTTAAAGTGCTATTTTAAAAATGCCAGTTTTTAGGTCATCATTACCCAGTACAAATGAAATATTCAGAGTCTTTGGAAGCAAAGGTTAGCTCTATTATCTGCTAGCTATATGACCTCTCCACATCTATTAAATGCTACTTTTCCATTGCTCACTATTGTCTTCCATCATGGGCCTTTCATGCTATATGAACATGTTGGGTCAAAATTCTCAGAATCTTTGTACATGCCATCTCTTATATCTAAACAGTTTTTACTGTAGTCTTTGATGACTGGCCTCTTCACATTACTCAAGTCTCAAGAGAAATATTGCTACATCAAATCTTTCATTGACCACCTACTCTCTTAAGTTAGTTTATTCTAGATATTTCATTTTGCCTAACTCTTTTTGCTTTTTATCACACTTCATACAATTAATAAATAGTTTTTTTCTCTGCTTTTCTTGTTTTTAATCTTGTTTATCTGTATATGCCCAGTGTCAAGTAAACATCTAGCAAATAGAAAGTGTTCAATAGAGATCTGGTACAAGTAAATGTTACACTTAAAATATATTTTTATATTATGAATTTGTTTTATATAGTTGACTCATTTTATATTCAAATTAAATTTAACTTCACATTTAATTCTAGTCAACACTGTAACATGTGTTTTCTTACATTATAAACATTCATAAAACAGTTTTAATGTCTCTGTAGCATTATATCAAATGGATATAGTATAGTTTATTAAATCACTCCTTTGTTATTTTATTAGCATGTATACTGTGTACAAGTGTTTGCTATTATAAATAGCACCAGAATGAACCATTTTGTCAAAACAATTTTTTTTTCAAATTTAATTCACTAGGAGATTTCTCAAAGTACAATTACTAAGTCAAAGTGTATGAAAAATTTTAAGTTCTTGATACATTTTGTCAAATTACTTTCCCCAAAAGAAATCATCTTTTTAATTGCACTAAAATATTAGCAAGACTGGTATCCCACACATTGTCAGTACACAAAACCACTTCCACATGTGATTTACAGAAAGCTGAACTTCAAAAAGGTGGAGTAATTACAATTTGCACTATTAGTCATTCCTTTGTTTGCCATATAGTCTTCAAAGACTATTTTAAATATCTATATATTCTAAAGCATAATTTGATGTTCTCAGAAAACATTAACACATTATTATAGATTATTTGGTTAAATTGAAGATTTTAAATTAGAGTCATGAGGGAATAGGACATAGACTAGGTAAGTTTTGATAAGAACATGTGTATGGAAGGATGCAGGGTAGAAAATATACAGATTTTAGTAAAGTTCTTCAAAGGCATATATTGTTTTATTTCACTTTCCTTCCCCAAATATTTAGAAAGATGCCTTTCATGCATTATACTCTCAGTAAATATGAAGTGAACAATAAAACAAACTATTAAAATATCAAATTACAGATTACAATAATTCCATAGTCATATTTATTTAATGTTCACAGTAGTCTTGGGAGGCAGATATTGGTTGCTCCTCTTTATATATGATAAAATGGAGTTTCAGAGTTAAATGAGATAAAATTACTTCCCCGAGGTCAAACAACTGATAAGTGAAAGTAATAGGACTTGAAGCCTACCTGTTTGACTCCAAAGTCACATTTCTATTTCACTATGCTGTTTGTTTGAGTGAGTGAACAAAAGAATGAGAGGACAGAGACTGTCAGGATACCCGAGACAAGCAAGACAGCCTCTGTGCACCCAGACTGAGGAACTGAAACGAACTCTAAAGGAGGTAGATATCAGGGAAAAACAAAGAAAATCTAAGACTGATTTCTTCCCAAAGTGTGCTGCTCTCTCTTCCTCTTTCTTATATCATTTTAAAACTTATTATTGTTCTGATGTGCCTCTTCTATGGTTTGTATGTGTGTTTTCCATCACAAGGAGAAGTTGGCCACTCTCCTTGAGTGTGTGGTTGGAAGGAATCTGTGTCCAAGTCGTCTTTAGATATATGTCAAAAAGCCAAATATAGCCACACTGGGTATCAGGAACTAGTGATTCATTTCTGAGGCTTGCAAATGACATATAAAGAAACTCAGTAACATTTGTTTAAAGTACGTTTGACTTTCTAAATAAAAACGCAGGCTAAATTCCTGTCCTTCAAACACTTCATGTGTTTTGAGTAGCAAAAAGAAAGATTTTTTTTTAATTCAATAATGTGAAGACTTGTATTTCTTGGTGTCCTGCTAATTTTATTATGAAGTCTTTATAGTTATCCTTCCAGAAGACATAGTTCTTAGTTTTAAAAATTAGCCAGATGTCCAAAATATGAACATTGGCTCGTGTTTCAGTGCTTTGACTAAATTTTGCTTGTCTATATACATAACTGTTTTGTTCTTAAGCCTGGACAGAGGACTGTCTGGAGAGACTGTTAGCAAATATGTCTTACTCCTCAAATTGGAAGAGACTGATCATGTACTTTGTCAACTGAAATCTATCTTCTATGATTCTAGCATATATAGGTAGTCAAGTAGCTAAAGACATTCTGCAAGTCAATTTTTGGAGAGATTTAATAGTCAAACCCATCCTGGAATTCCATTGCTGATCAAACAGTAATAATTAAATGACATATATGTGCTTTCTGTCCTCTTTGATCATTTGGTAATAATCAGTTTACTGCCTTATTGGTCCATCCCTCACAGATTGACAAGTGTTTAAATTTTCTCCCTGAAGTTAATTTAATTTTCAGTTTGGGCAGAAGAATTTATTTATAATTGAAAAAAACTTTATTTTGAGCTTTCCTGATATTCCTAAAACTACACTAAAATTATGTTTAAATAAATTTTTCTATAAAATTACTGCTTATATTTGGCAATGCTAGGAAATTAATGCATTGCTGAATTATATTTGTCAGTATTTCATTACATTTTTATGACTCAATATTTTATAGATGACATTAATCTATTTTTTAGGTTTCTTAAAAGGAATAAAAATTGCATTATAGCAGGCCAGATGCAGTGGCCCATGCCTGTAATCACAGAATTTGGGAGGCAAAGGTGGAAGGATTGCTTGAGCACCAGAGTTCAAGACCAACCTAGACAACACAGCAAGATCTCGTCTCCACCAAAAATAAATAAATAAATATGCTGGGCATGGTGGTGTGTGCATGTAGTCGCAGCTATTCAGGAGGCTGAGGTGAAAAAAATGGCTGAGACCAGGAGGTAGAGGCTATGGAGAGCCATGATTGTGCCACTGCACTCCAGTGTGAGTGACAGAGTGAGACCTTGGTTCAAAAAAAATGCATTGCAAAATAAATTAGAAGCTTACCTCCACTTCTGGATTTTAAGAGAAACTGTGAAAAATGGGAATTGAATGTTGATTGAAAATTATAATAACTACATCGGGTTTAGTTGTCTTTGGAAGAAATGTGCTTAATACTTTTAAAAATTCTTATGCAATCGATGGCTTAAGTTTCCATTTTTGCTTTAGATAATTCTTTTAAACAGAAAATTATCCATTTCAATGAGAATTTCAAATGCATTTGCATTAGATTTACCATAGCAGCTTTAAATTTTTATCTCATGTTGGTTATTCTTCATCCTGTTTATTTTCTACTGTTTACATTTTTTTGATAATTTTAATTTTTGTCATATTATGTCATACAACAGGGGATCCCCCAAAATGGAAATTCATTTATAAAAATCTGTGTATTTATTGTTATATGCTTAAACTTCAATCATCTTCAAAGTACTCTCCATTTGATGTAATACTTTTTCCACTGCTCAAAACAGTTTTTGAACTCATCAATTTTAAAGCCTGCCAGGTTTGGTGGCTCAGCCTGTAATCCTGCGCCTTTGGGAGGCTGAGGTGAGTGGATTGCCTGACCCCGCGGGTTTGAGACCCACCTGGGCAGCGAGACCTCATCTCTACAATAAATAAATAAATAAAAAATCAGCCAGGCATAGTAGTACATGCCTGTAATTCCGGCTACTTGGAAGGCTGAGGTGGAAGGATCGCCGGAGCCCAGCAGGTCGAGGCTGCCATGGCCGGGAGTGTCCATTGCACTCCAGTCTGGGTGACAGAGTGAGACTCCAATTCAAAAAAAAAAAAATTTCAAGCCTTTTAGTTTCTCTCCTTTTTTGTTTCACTTCTTCCATATTGGCAAAAATGTTTCCCTTTGAAATTATTTTTAATATGGGGAAACCAAAAATAGTTGTTGAGGGCCAGGCACAGTAGCTCACACCTATAATCCCAGCACTTTAGGAAGCTGAGGTGAGAGGATTGACTAAACTCACAGGTTTGAGACCAGCCTGGGCAACTTGACGAGACCTCATCTCTACAATAAACCAAAAACTTAGCCAGGCATGGTGGCATGTGCCTGTAGTTTCAGCTACTTGGAAAGCTGAGGCAGAAAGATCACCTGAGCCCAGCAGGCCGAGGCTGCTGTGTGGTGACCTCAAGCATGCCACTGCACTGCAGTCTGGGCGACAGAGTGAGATTCCAACTCAAAAAAAAAAGTTAGTGAGGGCAAGATTGGGTGAATAGGGAGATGGGACATGGGGGTCATTCTGTTTCCTATCAAAAACTGCTGAATACTCAGTGTGGTGTGGGCAGGTGCACGTGTAAATCACCCATAATGAAATGGGCAAAAAACATATTGAAAGAATCTCCAAAAAAAAATTACTGAAGCTGAACTTAGCCTCTCACAATAACACTACTTGGTATACTGATGCTGATGGGTTCCTAGAACATTTACCTAGTGGGGGAAGCCTGTACTACAAGGGACCCACCCTCCAAAAAACAATTCCGTTTTTTGGGGGATACCCCTAGTATGAATAATTCCTACTGTTTGCAACTGAAGCTTTCCTTATGACCTATATGATCTAGGATATAATCAATTTTCATAAACATTCCATGGATGTTTTAGAGCATACTTTTTTCTTTTTTTTTGTCAAATAAATGTCTTTTAAAATATTTTCTGGAGTAAAAACTTTCAGCATTTTTAAATGTGAGATTGTCTTTCACATTTTGCATAACCTAGTTCACAATCGTAGACTCTTCAGTTTTGGGAGAGACCATAAATTTCATTTCATTCATTCCACATTCTTTTGATGGTAGTGTGCATTGAAGACTTAATAAGAAATTAACAACTAAAGCAACATTTTTGCTTTGTAAAATGCTATTGTGTTTTGTGTAAACAGTGCATGAAGCTACAGTGCCTTTTTTATATTTCTTGCCAATAAGAATTATAAGCAGAGTTAAAAACAGAGTTCTATTTTTATTGAAATAAGAAATTTGTGGATGGACCTTGCTACTTTCTCTATCTTTCTGAAAGTGCAATACTGTATGGTTCCTTGTTGAAAAGCCAATTACCCTTTGAGTAGAATCCAGTTCACATACAGAAGCTCAGGGAAGATTATATGGTTTGCCTAAGTTATATACTGAGCTAGTAGGAGAGAGAAAATTGAAGTACTAAGCCCCGATTCACAAGTCAATTCAACCCAGAGCCTTGGATGTTTTTTCTTGTGGTTATTGGCTAGAAGGCTTGATAACCAAAGATGTTAAAGAGCATCTCTTCCTTTCTCCCTTCCCCATCCCTTCTCTCTCTTGCTAGCTCTCTTAAAAATATAGTTTTAATTATCTTGATAATTTTTTCTCCTGTATTTACACATACCCCACACATATTTTGATTCTTTTTAAAGTCATCAGTTTATAGTCTTAAATAAAGTTATCCTCAGAAACATTTGTTGCTACCCTTAAGGAGAAAGACTGTATTACACATCTAAAGAAAGAGGAAGGAATCTAGGAGCTGTAGCTTAATTTTTAAGTACGTTTGGTTTTCTCTTGCTATATATTAGAGATGAATGGTTTTTTAAAAAATATGTTTATTTTAAAGATGTGGGGTGGGGCCATTGCCTTGTTAGACTCTGGTGTGGACATGTGTTCTTTGAGCTTTGGCTGTTGCCATGCTTCCTGCTTTGGACCTCCTCCCCTACCTTGGGGAGGTGAATCTCTCTCTTTCCCTCTCTGGCTCTCTCATTTGCTTTCAAATAAACTGTATTTTCTAATCTAAAAACAGATGTGGAGCAAAATTAAGAGTTAGGTATACAAGTGGACGTCGTACAGGTAAATTTTGGGCCTCCCTTTAGTCTCTACTTTGCCTGATTTGAGATCAGGTACCATCACTGAGGTTGTTCCTCCTTCCTCGACCCTGTCAGTAACCCAATAATGTCAGTCTCTTTCTCATAGCATTATGGTAAATGTCCACTTAAGAGTGAGAACATGTGGTGCTCTGTTCTTTGTTTTTGTGATAGATCACTGAGCATTATGGACTCTAAAACAAAAGACAGTTGCATTTTTATGCACCAACAACAAGTAGGTAGAGAACCAAATAAAAAGCCCAATCCCATTCACAATAGCCACACACAAATAAATGAAATACCTTGGCATCTTCCTAACCAGACAGTGAAAGACCTTTACAATAAAAACTACAAAACACCACTCAAAGAAATACATGAAGAAACAAACAAATAGGAAAATATTCCATGCTTTTGGATAGGAAGAATCAACATTGTTAAGATGGCCATACTACCAAAGGCAATCTACAGATTTAATGCAATACCCATTAAATTTTCAGCATAATTCTTCTCAGACCTGGAAATAACAATATAGAAATTCATACAGAAACATAAACAACCACAAAAAGCTAAAACAATCCTTAGCAAAAAAAAAAAAAATAGGAGACATCACACTTCCAGACTTTAAAATTTACTATAAAACTGCAATAATCAAAACAGCCTAATATTGGTGCAAGAACAGGCTTATGTACCAATGGAACAGGATAGATTCCAGAAGCAAAGCCTCAATTTCCCCAACTACTCATCTTCAACAAAGCCTCCACCAACAGCCACTGGGAAAAGGAAAACCTATTCAGTAAATGATGCTGAAAAAACTGACTGACCACATGCAGAAGATTAAAACAGGATTCCCTACCTATCACCATACACAAAAATCAACTCTAATCAAATAACTAAATGTAAAACCTCAAACTATAAGAATCTTAGAAAGTGCAAGAGATGACCTTACAGAAATCAGAGTAGGCAACCAGTTCCTGGTCAAAACCCCAGATGTCCATGCCATAAGAGATAAGGTAGACAAGTGGACTTCATTAAACTGAAAAGCTTCTGCAAAGCAAAAGAAACCATTAAAAGAGTGGGGAGACATTACACAGACTGGGAAAAAATATTTGCCATCTGTATATCTAGTAAAGGCCTAAGACCCAGTATCTGCAAGGAATTCAAACATGCTGAAAGGAAAAAAGCATTCCCATTAAAAGTGGGCAAAAGACATGAATAGACACTTCTCAAAAGAAGACATGCAGAGAGCCATCAGACACATGAAAAAGTACTCAGCAACACTAAGCTTCAGAGAAACAAATCAAAACTGCAGTGAGATACCATCTAGCCCAAGTAAGAATGACCATCATTAACAAACAAACAACAGATGCTTGCGAGGATGTGGAGAAAAGGGAAAGCTTCCAAATTGCTGGTGAGAATGCAAGCTACTTCAACCCCTATGGAAAACAGTGTGGCAATTTCTAAAAGGACCAGAAATTGACCTTCCACATGACCCAGCAATTCCCCTACTAAGTATATACCCAGAGAAACTCAAATGATTCTACAAAAAGAGATACCTGCACACACGTTTATTGCAACAAAATTCACAATAGTAAAAACATGGAACCAACTGTGTAGCCCATAGAAATTGGACTAGATAAAAAAATGTGGTACATGTACACAATGTAATATTACGCTGCCACAAAGAAAGACAAACATATAGACTTTGTGGCAACTTGGATGGATTTTTTCTTTTTTCAGAGACAGAGTTTTACTCTGTTGCCAAGGCTGGTCTTGAACTCCTGTCCTCAAGTAATCCACCTGCCTGGGCCTTCCAGAGTGCCAGAATTACAGGCATGATCCACTATGCCCAGCCATTCTCCCTTTTTATATAATTTCATATCTGCAAGCAACTTATTTTGTTTTATTGGATTTTTAAATCTATCCCCAAAACTATATTCTGAAATAATTGCATTTTTCTTCATTTACTATAATCGTCAACTCATCTTTTATAATGTTTATCATTTTCTGACTAAAAATATGTTCACCAAAAAAAATTGGAAAATCAGAAAAATATAAATTAGAAAATAATTATGCATAATCAGATCTTTCAAAGATAACGAACTTTAACATTTTTAGTGTATGTTTAAAGTTTTTTAATACAAATGTGTGTATTTATGACTGAGGTCATCCATACCATTATATATTTGTCCACACTAGTCCTCAGGATATTGCTGTCACAAAAGAGGTTAGAATAAACATGATTGCAACAAAAATGAAAGTTTTAAAAATGCAATTTAAGGATGTACATAGATTCTATAAGGGCTCTCACATTTTACCTATACAATGACCACATATGTACCTACCCCTGAATTGTACCCCACATATTAAAAGTAAATAAATAAATAATGTAATTTACTTTTTAAAAATTGTTATTGCAAATTGACAAATTATAGCTGTGTATATTTAAAAAGAAAGTTTTAGAATGTTGGAAAATGTGAAAGAGACCCCAATGCAGATGTCTTAACATTTTAATTACAAGGTTTTTTCATTCATTATTGCCTTTTTAAAAAGTATATTTATTTATTTATTATAGTATTCAACAAGGTATCCTTTGTGTTGTCACATGCCCCCTACTCTTCTCCTTCTCTCCCTCTCTTTCTCCCTCCCCTAGCAGTTTCCAGTGACTGCCAATACAACCTTGTGCTGATGTGACTAGTGCTCAGGCTCACTTATGAGTAAGAACATGCAGTATTCGGTGCTTTGTTTCTGTGATAGGTCACTTTGTATGATAGTCTCCAACTTCATCCAAGTTTCTGTAAAGGCTACAATTTTGTTCTTCATGGCAACATAATACCCTGTTGTTTATATATACCACATTTTCTTTGCCCAGGCCACCTTCAATGGACAACAGGGTTGGTTCCATGTTTTTGCTGTTGTGAACAGTGTGGCAATAAATGTGTGTGTGTAGGTGTCTTGTTCATAGAGCAATTTGTGTTCCTCTAGGTATATTCCCAAGAAAGGGATTGCTGGATCATATGGAAGATCAATTTTTAATTATGCCAGGAATTGCCACACTGCTTTCCAAAGAAGGTGAACTAGCTTGCATTCTCGCCATCAGTGTAGGTGTTCCATTTTCTCAGCAGCCATGCCAGCCTTTGTTGTTTTTTGACTTATTAATGATAGTCATCTTTACTGGAGTTAGGTGATAGTTCATTGCAGCTTTGATTTACATTTCTCTGATGATTAGTGAGATGGAACATTTTTTCATGTGTCTGTTGGCTGCTTGTATGTCATCTTTTGAGAACTTTCTTCTCATGTCTTTTGCCCACTTTTTAATAGGGTTGTTTTTTCCCCACTTCTTTTGTGTTCTTATTTTGTGTTGCATCCTGGTTGTAATGCCTTTGTCAGATGTATAATTTGCAAATATTTTCTTCCCATTCTGTGGGTTGTCTTTGCCTCTTTATTCTCTCGTGGTTTCTTTTGCTGTGCTTTTAAGTTTGATGAGGTCCCACTTGTCTATCTTAGTTTTAACCAAATAAAAAACAAAATTCCATTCACAATAGCCACAGAAACTGAAATACCTTGGCATTCACCTTACCAGAGAAGCGAAAGACTTTTACAATGAGAACTCCAAATCACTGCTCAAAGAAATCAAGGATGATGCACAAAAGTGGAAAAACATCCCATGCCGATGGACCGGAAGAATCAATAGTTTCAAGATGTCCATCCTACCCAAGGCAATCTATAGATTCAATGCAATGCCCATCAAATTACCAACATCATTGTTCACAGACCCCGAAACAATAATAAAGAAATTCATTTAGAAAAAATAAAGAGCATGAATAGTCAAAACAATTCTCAGCAAAACGAAGTGGGAGGTATCACACCTCCAGACTTTAAACTTTATTACGTAGCTACAGTAGCCAAGCCAGCATCGTATTGTACAGAAATAGGCACTTAGGCCAATGGAACAGGACAGAGATTCAGGAAGTAAAAACACATTCTCTAAACCAACTCATCCTCAACAAAGGCACCAATAGCAATCACTAGGGAAAGGAGACTATATTTAGCTAACGATGTTAGGAAAACTGGCTAACTACATGCAAAAGAATGAACCTGGACCACTGCCTATCATTATATACAACAGTCAACCCCAAATGGATCAAGGACCTAAATGTTAAACCTCATACTATATGAATCCTAGAAAACACAGGAAAGACTCTTTTGGACATCAGAGTAGGAAATTAATTCATAACCAAGACCCCAAAAGCAAATGGTACAAAAACTAAAATAGACTCTTTTTTTTGATAAAATAGAAAATCAACTTAAAATATTCACAAGTGAACATTTCCTGTGAAATTCATTTTATTGTAGTAATATGTAGGTTAACAACATAGTGGACACATGAGCTCTGGACTCAGACTTCCAGAGTTAAAAATCTTGGCTCTATGATTTATTAGCCGTATATCCTTGAGCAAGTTACTTAATCTCTTTGTATTTTTTTCTCACCTGGAAAGTTAGGGTAATTATAGTACCTACCTCATGGAGTTATTGCGAGAATTAATTATGACAATACATGTAAAGCTGCTCACATAGTTAGAATCAATAAATGACAGCTATATTTGTTATATATTTCTGATTATTCATGTGTATAGTCAAGGAATTATCTAGATAATTCAAAACTCAGAATAAATGAGTAACAAATTATATATAGTTGTCAACCAGGCTTTTACCTATATTATTATTTCATACCATTGATTCTCATGATCTGTTATATATAAACTTTTTTATCTTCACAATATTTTATTTATTTATTTATTTACTTATTTATTTATTTTGAGTTGGAGTCTCACTCTGTCGCCCAAACTGGAGTGCAGTGGCCGCTCCCGGCCTCCGCAGCCTTGACCTGCTGGGCTCCGGCGATACTTCCGCCTCAGCCCAGCAGGTTAATTCCTGTAACCGGTTAATTCCTGTAACCGGAATTACAGGCATACGCTACCACGCCCGGCTGATTTTTTTTTTATTTATTGTAGAGGTGAGGTCTCGCTGCCCAGGCGGGTCTCGAACCCATAGGCTCAGGCAATCCACTCACCTCAGCCTCCCAAAGGCGTGGGATTACAGGCTGAGCTACAGAGCCCAGCTCACAGTATTTATTATCCACTTTGCTTCATCCTACCACACAAAAGTCCAAATTCTATACTGCCATTCAAAGTGTTCCATATTCTAGGCCTCTGACTTTTACAACCTTGTTAATTTCTGCTCCCTTCTATATTTTAAGCTAAATTGCAGTATTCAGTACTGGTCATCTCCCAACTTTTTTTCTTTTCAACCCTTAGCATAGGAGGATTTCCAACAAAAATGCTTACTCTTCTTCTATATTTGGTGTCAACTTGTAACTTTTCCATCATGCAAGGCTAAGTTCAAATGCAATTTCTCACATCAAGGTTATTCACCCCCGGCCCCCAACTCCAGAAGATCAGGAAATCTGCTAGTCTATGTTAACAGTTTCTAGAATTTTGCTGCCCTTCTTTCTCCTTTGTGTTTAATTTGAAATTCAGCTTCTCTAACACCAATTGTTCCCTACTTTATTAATTCTGTACATTAGAAATGCTATGCATATAATTTGCTTGGACAAAATAATACTTATGAAAAATAGAAAATAATTTTCTGTCCTAAAACAAAATTGTGGTTGATGATTAAAGCATCAGTAAAACAAAGGGCTTTACTTAGTCATTGGTAGTAAGTTTGAAAGTTTGGAAGATGAATTAACCCTTTAAAGTCTTAGAGCATAATAGCATACTTTTACTTATAATTGCATATTGCATTTGCTACATATTAAAGTCACAGTATTAGCTCAAAATGTTAATGATACTCATATATATTGCTACCTAAAGGGGAAACATGGTTTAAAATTTTTATTATGAGGAGTGATCTTACATTTGTTGTGTGTTAAATTCCTAGAAAATAGGCAAAAAAGGTGAAAGGAGAAAGTGATTCTCTTATAGAAACAGTTTTTTAGCAAGGGAGTTAAATTTTCTAACACAAGACTGATACTTAATATTTTTATAGAGATAAACACACATTTAATAAGGGTAATTCATTTAATCCATGACAAATGTTGTAACTATATTTTGTGCTAGTTTTTAAAGATTTCTAAAGGTAAACACCATAGCCAATCATATATAAACTGCATATAAGTTCATATAAATTGTGAAAGTTATTATTTTCCCCTATTTTTACTGAATTCTTTCCCAATTTTTACCAAAACTATGAGATGGTTAACAGTCTTTCATCAGTGTTATGAAATTCTGAATGAGTCCTATATGGATTTTGACAGGTGTCTTGCAAAGATTTGAGGGCAACAGAGAGCTTTAGTGTTGACTTTTGAACAAACCAATTCAAGGATATTTGCTTTGCTGCTCTGCTTGTCTTACATCATGTTCCTATGATAATCATAGGAATAAATGTTAAAATGGGTATTCATTGTAATACCTTAAAGCAGTCTCACTGATTTCTTGAGCTTCTATTTTCAAACATTACCACCTTTTTTTCTGGCGTTATGTAAGTTATTGTTATTAAAATTCAAAAACTAACTATTACCTGCTTAGATGTTATCTGTTTCTTTCTCATTACATTAATGATCCACATGTCAGAAAAAGCTAAAAGATGTCTCTTAAATTGTAAACATAATGAAAGGTGCATCATTCAATTTGTCCACTATTCCATAAATTCTGTACTTGAAGCATTACTTCTTGTCAACCACTTGAAAAGAGGTAGTATGAAGTGTAACTTGAGAACTAATGTTCCATTTGCCCACAAACATAGCAGGATAGATAGTTCCAAATGAATTTCTTTCAAAGTCCTCTTCTTAGAATGGACTGTCTATACAATCATTCTGATAATATGCAGCTAACTCTAAGCACATATGGAAACCCTCTTTAGGCAATACCTTCAGATCCAGATAAATAAAGTACAAGAAAAACAGTTTTACTACATTATAATTACAGCACTCTCTCTTCCCATAATCCTTTGTTCTTAAAAAAAATCCTCCTTTTTTTGTTGTCCCTTCTTCCTCTTCTACAACCAGTCTGTTCAAATGGATATTCTGAAGACTACCAGTTCCCTTCTTCCCACTGCACACCAAATGTCTGTGTTATTTGAGTTGTAGACATAAAATGTAAGTTAAACTGTATAAATGCCAACCTGAGAAGCCAAGGAATCAGTTATATTCAAAGTATAATGATGCTAAAACAACACCCATAACTTTTGGAAAAGTTAAGATTGGCAAAAGGAGAACACATATTTTTTCCCATTCATTCACAATATGGTACTATTTTCTGCTTCTAATATAATTTGTGGTTCTGAGGACAGAAATATTTTAGAAGTGTCTTAAAACATTTGTTTAGAGTGATGTATAGTACTGTTTAAGACAAAAGAAGTTAGGTGAAATTCATGAAAAAAATTCTAAATTTTAAAGAATGTATGTCACTCAGTTTTATGGCATTCTTTCTTTTGTCTACTGATGGGGTTTATATGATCTGCATTATTCCTTAGAAAACATTTTTTTGAGAAATAATTAACTATTTGGATTTCCTATACCTCTTATCATCAGGACTTTTAGATTGGATCCATATTATGTATCTATTTATTAATTAAGACCTTGCAGTCTAAAGGTTGATATGCCAACTCCACAGATTTTTCATGAAACTCCAGGCAAGCCATGTTGAAATGTCCTTGGTGCAGTGTGACTTCACTTTGATTTTCATCTCATTTGGCTTAACTTTATTCTATGTCTTTATCTTTGAAGAAAAGTTTAATGTGTTCAATGCAACAATAAAAACTAAGGAATAGTTTAAGCGTATGGGGTGTATATACTGGACAAATTTTGACTTACCACTGTTATTCAGGGGCAAGTTGCTTAGCTTCTCCAAGGTTTCACTTATTTCTTTGTATTGGCAACTTCCGTAGGGCTATTAGAAAGGCCAGATGTGATATTATATGTGAAAGTACCTAAGAAATTGGCACACTAGGCATTCAATACATTTTCAGTGAATGAACAAAATTCCACGCCCTTTGTCCAATAACAGATTTTTGGTTTTGAATGTCTCGATTTCCACCGTCTATGTATTTACCTATTAGAAAGACTGGAGATCTTTATTCTTATTCAGAAATAAAGGTCTTCATATGAAGGAGATTTATTTTTACATGCTAGAAAATATTCATGTGTTCATTGTGTCTTATTAATGAAATTTTATTTATTGAAGAAAATGTAAAGATAAAGTATCCAACTTTTATTTGGTCATAAACATCTATAAAAACTTGATCTAGGTTTCTTAAACAAGAAAGTTCCTTAAATTTCAAAGAGGAAACAGGTAAATCCATCCTTCTTTCCTTTCTCACATTTTTCATAGTCTACCTTTCTCCATCATACCCTGTGATCACAACTATCACACAAGAAAACTCTTATTTCAGTTCTTTCCAAGGTTCAAAGAAAGTAGCTGGTAATTGTGGCCTTTGAAAAAAGACAAGGAAAATAGGTAAACAAAGTCATAATTGAAGAATTATTTTATTTTTAGCCAATCATTGATGAGCCACTCTCCCTGCTCATGAGGCGAGAACGGATCACAGAGCTGCCATGGTGGGATAGCTGGTCACGAAACTCTGAGGCCATGAAGTAATAGAGAATTGGATCCAAAAGGCAGCAAAGACTTGCAAGACACAGGCTAAAAGGGTGAAAATACAGTGTGCTTTGGCCAAAGAAACAACTGCTAATGATTTTTTCCTTTACTATGCTGTAAAAAATAAAGTTAATATGATAAGGAGTGAAGCAGATGAAGAAGACTGCCGCACACATGAAAACCATCCGCAGTGCTTTCTTTCTTTCACTGATTCCTTGGAAAGCCATTGGTGGCTGTCTCAAGGATATAGTGGTTTTCCAGGTACACCATGCTATGATTACCACTGGGATCACAAATCCTGCAAATTCAGCAACTGTAATCATCCCAACCAAAGCCATTGCATTCATTGGCTTGTAACCAAGATCAGCAAAGCAGGATGCATTTTTGTTAGATGACTCTGTGCTTCTCAGGATTGGAAATGGCAAACAGGCAGTCCCCACGATGACCCAGATGGCAGCACTGATGCCCACATCATACCTACGCTTCCAGTCTCTGGCTCTGAAGGGCTTGAGAAGAAAGAAGCACCTCTGAAGGCTGATGCATGTCAGGAAGCAAATGCTGGCATACATGTTGAGATACTTCAAGTAGAAACACAGCAGGCATAGGGCCTTTTGAAAAGGCCAGTGGTGGCTGATGTAATAGTAAATCCGGAGGGGTAAGGACAGCACATGAGCAAGATCAGCCACAGATAGGTTGATCATGAAAATGATGGCTTTATTTTTCTTGCTGATGAAGCGGCACAGGACCCACAAGGCTACACTGTTGGCCAGAAGACCTGGGATGAATATGAGAATATAGGTGGTTGCATAGAGGGAGTTCTGAAATTGTACATTAGGGTCATTACAGTCAGCCTCAGTGGTGCGTGTACTGTTGTTATCCATCTTGAATGTTTCACTGTATTCATCAAGTAAACTGGCTTTATAATCTCTGCCCAAAGCAAAAAAAAAGAGTTTAATGGTTAAATAGTTCTTTAGCTAACATATAGATTTCTCTTTTATACTTACAGAGACATAGAATATTAGAATTAGAAGGGATCTCTTTACAGATGAAGAAGTAGAGATTTAAGAAACTTAAACTACTGATCCAAGGTCACCTAGTGACTCAGGTGGGGAACCATGAAATTGTCCCACAACTGCCCTCCCAGACTGTGTAAGTTGTGTCTTTCAGGCAAAGGTGTCTTGAAATATTCAATCTCTTGCTCTCACCACAGAAAAAAACAGTATAGCATTTGAATATATTTATTTTGACTCCAAATTTGTCTTACCCAAAGCAGTGTTTAGAGTGAATACTGCTCACTCACTCCCAATTGCAATGACAAAAATTCAGCCTCATCTTGTCTCTCCTTTTTCTCTCAATTGGCTCTTCTTTGTCTATCACTTTCCTCATTGAGTCCTGGATTCCTACCTTGGAACCTCAGCAATTGAAAAATGGCCCTGTCTCCTTGAGCCTGTACTGCCAGTGTCCTAAGTGATTTTCAAAACATGGGGATGTGACTTCCTTATTATCCTAATAGCTTGTGACTCTGAGGTTCTCTTGCAGTTTGTCTCTCTTCCTTGGCTTGGGTCCCATTCCAAATTTACATGAAAAACTTCAATCATATATGCATTTAGGATATAAAATAGGTTATCTTTTTGTGATCTTGGAAAAGAACAGACCGATTCTGCCTATAAAAAAATCATGCATTGGAGTGGCCACATTGGCATGGCTGATTATCCAACAATCACAATGAACATTGCTTAGGGCATCAGCAAAACACAACTACCAAAAACATCTTTTGAAAACAATTTAATATTTAATGTTTAAAAAATTCATTAATTATGATAAAGAGAAAACTTTTGGGACTTTCTTAATTATATTTTATGCTTTAGTATGGTTTTTATTATGTATTATATTAGGGCATGGTGATAGTGGAGTAATCTTTAGAGCCTTTTAGAGCCTGGTCATGGAATTACACAGATTACCTACAGATAAGAATAGCAGGAGAGCAACAGACTCATTATTTTGCTTTAACTACCTTGTAGAATTTCAAACTGGGAAAGAACTTTGGAAATTATCTAGGTCAGCCACCACATAATACTGGTCAAAGAAGCAAGACCCAGAAAGAAAAGTTTGTTATGACCACACAGCTACTAAAAGATCTGGGAACTAAAATGGGAGAACAAGGTACCTTGTCTTTGTATATCCTTCTCCCCATCTTTGTTTTCCTCTCAAAAACAAAGTTCAAAAACACACCTTCTGTGCCCATTACAGAAATGTTTACTATACTTAGAGCTAGAAATTAAAGAAATAAAGTAGTTCCTTAGGTGGGACTGTGGTTTTTGTTGTTATTGTTTTTATTTTGTTTTGTTTCAAGTAAATTTATAAGAACAAAAGAGTGACCTAGTTTTAGATTCTTCTCATAAGTAGCAGAATGTCTTTCTGTATCACATTAAGTCCTGGTCCAGGAAACAAATATGTGTGATAAAAGAACAGAAGCCCAATTGATGAATTCACAGATGAATATCACAGTCTATGATATTAACTATCATTACTGTAAAGACTGCTTTCACTCTCCCACCTCTTCTATACCATTTCCCTATTTGACTTATTATCTGTGATATGTCTTAAATAGTCATGTAGTCATCTTGTATACATACATGTGACTTAGAATGAAGGGTGGAGAGGTGTTCACAGGTGGAAAGGAAGAAATAATTATCATGCTGTAACCATCAAGTATGTACCTTAGAATGTGCAATAGAAGTTTTCACTCATGTATCATCTAATTTAGTTCTCACTACTGTCCTAGAAGATAGGAAATATTATCACTCTCAGAATGTGGATGAGGAAACTGAGGTTTATAGATACCTAGTAAATTGCCTGAAATAGCAAAGCTAGAAAATTAAAAAGACAAGACTTACTGTCATTCCTGGCTTGCTCCAAAGCCTATGCTATTTCCACTATGCCACCTACCTCTTCCTTTCTAAGAGGGGCTACTTAGTAAAGTAAGACCAGCTTCAATACCATGCATTATGACATGTGAAGGGCACATTGTAGCAGAGCCTTTATAAAACCACAGTAGGAACTTATGAGCTTATAACACTAGGATTCCCCTAGTTAGGCAGTCAGCATAAAACTGAATACCTGTCAAGTATGCTGCCCATCCCTCCCCACCACCAACTTTGATTTCAGTATTGGAATTTCTTCTATTATCTATGCTGAGGCTATGAGAGAACAAAGAAAGATGCATCGTTTCATTACAATTCCAATAAGTAAAAACATCTGGTACCCCTCCCCCCACAAGTCATACTTCCATTTTTCCACTTAACAGTCATAGCTATTTGTTTCTCCTTCACTGGTTTAGAAAGTTTCACTTACCAAAGGTGCTTGGCAAGCTAAAGGTCAAGTTCACACCTTCCTTTTAATTATGGGTTTCCACGCCTCTGCAATTCATAGCTCATTGTCAACACAGAGATTTGCATGACATGCTTTCCGAATCCTCCTTTCTTCTCCAGACTGAAGGAAAGTCATGAAGGTTTTGTTTTGTTTTGTTTTCCCCAAACTCTTTTAGTGACCATTAAATGAAAAATACCCTTGGTTGGGAGAGGCAGGGGGAATTTATTTTGGTTGAACAGAAAACAAAAATACATACTTTCTTAGAGGGGAAATATTTAGCTTGCTGTGGAAAAGTTGTGACATTTCCAAAATTTAAGAAAGGAGAACTTAAGAAGCTACTGATAGAAAAATGCTGATGAAAGTGTTAAACTCAGAATATGTTCTTTTTCTCTGCCTCTGCCTTTCTCTTTCTCTCTTTTAATCTCTCTCTCTCTCTCTCTCTCTCTCTCTCTCTCTCTCTCTTTCCATTTCTCTCCTTCTAACTCTATCTTTATTGATGATTAATTCTGGATGGTGTGTTTCCTTTGTATTGCCAATCACTCTTTTCTTCAATCTAGACATATCTTTTGTTCCTGTCTCATAAAGAGATGTGAGATTGGTGAGTCACTCATGAGTCTGTGCTCCCCTTTTCAGTCAGTGCCATGACTCTTCCCAGACACTCTAGCTGGAAACTAGAGAATCATTCTGAGCCCTGTCACTATATTGCCTCCTGTATCCAATCAGAAACTAGGTGATCCTCCCTCCTAAAAAGCTTTCCAATCTATTTCCAGCTACACTGTTACTATCCTAATTCAGGCTACTGTCATCAGTTCTGTGGATTACTGCAACAGCTCCCTTATTAGATTTATTGGACACAAGTCTTGCCCTTGCAGTCTATTCCTATACCATGTCCAACACTAAAATTAAATGTGGCTATCATTTAATATGGGCTACCATTTATTTACAGGGTAAACACTCATTATCTTATTCGTCCTCACAGCAGCCTTATGATCATTCCCACATTACAAATGAGAAAGTTGATGCCTAGAGAGGTCAAATAAGTTGCTCTGGATAGATAAAATTTACTCAGGTTAGATAGAGTTGATGTATTAGAATTGGAACCCATGCTTGTCTCCATACTTACTTTTCTCTGTCATGGCACTTGCCAGACTTGTTGATGTTTTGCTAACATGTCTTCTCATTAATTACATTTTGCACTTTTTAATGGTGGGAACTACGTTGTATCTTTACTCCTAATGTTTTCCATTCTTTGGCACAGGTAATCCTTTAAAACATCATGCTATTCCTCTGCTTAAAATCTTTTGCTGGTTCTCTATTGCTTTTAATATTAAGTCCAAACTTCTCATCGTGGCCTAAAGGCTATATCTGTATGTCTCTTGTGTCTTTAAACATAACTTCATCCCAATCTCTTTTTCATTCTCTGGATTTCAGCTACACTGAGATGTTTTCACTTGCAAGAGCAAGTCAAGTCTTCTTTTTTTTTTTTCCTGACAAAAGCTTCTGCATATTTTATCTTCTCTGTCTGGAATTATCTTGCTCCAAACAGTCACATGTCTGACCCCTTTTAATTTCAATTTGTGGGTCAGGAAACCTCCACCACCAACTGTCAGTAGGTGATCCTACAAATCATTGCATATTCTCAGACTCTGCTTTCTTTCTCTTGTAGCATCACTATTCATAATTTCAGTGTTTATTTACTTGTTTCTTGGCTATGTCATTCACCATTATGCTAACTTCATTAGTGCCATTAAAATATCTGTTTTGTCCATCACTATGTAACCAGGATCCATCCTGCTACCTATTAAGCATTTAAAGAATAGTTATATAATTGTATTTATATAATTGACTGCATAATAGTTCAATGCCCCTGTTTAGAAGCATTAATAAAAAAAATTTGATACATCAACTGAAACACTTCTGCTACCTGCTGTTTCTCTAAAATGTTGCCTTCTGATTTGGGTTGTTACCATCAACATATCCTGCATCTAAGCTTTTAAACTTAGAAAAGTCATGCTTGTAGAGGCCTGAAAGAAGATCAAATAAATCAATTTTTAAAACCACAGGTGGTCATATATATCCTATGGGTAGAAACCAGCACAATCCAAGATCTTGGAGTACTATCAATATTATTATCTGTACCTCAGGAAGAGAGTAGTCCTTGTGACTCACTTTCAGGTGCCCACTCACTTAGATGTGGGACCTGAAACAAGAGTGAGGAGGCTGCATCTGTAGCCCCTAAAGTTGTCCACACTTAGAAAGTAAACATAAAGGGAAAATAACTCTGCCTACTTACTTTTTTCCATGGCCTTTGAGGACCCTGGCTTCCTTGGAGCCCATCACTTGATCAGTATCTATTCAACAAGCCCTATTTTATGAACCTGTGCTAGGTTCTGTGGAGACTATAGACTAATTCATCATGGTTTCTGTCCTTGGGAAGTTTCTTGTCTTTTGGGAGAAATATTTTTTAAATATTTAACACTACAATCAGTGTATGGCAAGTATTGAAGTGAGTGGCATGGATGATGAGAAACCCTCATGTTAGCATTGCATTATCATTGTGAGGTAAATAGGATAGAGATCTAATTTACCTAAAGTCCTACTTTAGCTGATAAACAGATATTTTCAAGAAATATTCAATACCTTGTTAAATGCCACAGGGTTATATTGTGCTGAAACTAGGATCAGAAGCCAGATTTGTACACATTTTACTCAGTGCTCTTCCACATATCAGACTGCCTCTGTCAAATTCTGGGAGATAGAGGACCTGGAACTATAGAAGATAGCACTTGTGCTGAGCCATCTGCCATGACCTTATAGGTCTCTGTAGGGACAGGGTTGGAGAGGAAAAAAGATGGTGGCAGGAAAAGAGATAAAGTTAGCACTTACTTTGCCTGAATTATCTATTGTTCAATTTAAATCTTAACAGCCCTTCAAAGCTGGGGTCAAGTCACATTTCCTCAAGAAAGTCTTCCATAAGAATGTCAGTCTGCACTGGTTATTATCAATATTATTCATCTTGTACTTAACAGTTTGTGATTTCATCCATTAAGAAGAAGACAGTTAGGTATGTGTGCATTCTTTATGCTAATTGCTGAGGATGGTGGAGTAGAGTAGGAAATTCCAGAGAAAAATAATACACGTTTGTTGCCCTCAAGTTTAATGTAACGTGAGAAATACAAAAATATAGCACACCATAACAAATTTCAAAAACGTGCCATGAAAGAGGTAACTATCGCATTTCTGTAGAAGCAGAAATAAAGTCAGCACAGAAGAAGAAGATTAGAAGTACAATTTGAAGGACAAGTCAATTTTCGATAAACAGTTTCAAAGGTAGGCAGAGTGTAGGAGGTTAAAAAAGGTTACAAAAGGATACCAGGAATGAATGAGTAAATTCAATTTCCAAAATATAAAAATGGATGACTTATAGAAAGAAATAATTAAAGTTATATCTCAGCTGTAGAGTGGAGTGAGATGGTAGGGAGAGTGGAATGGGAGATTAGAGTGAGGGAAGGTAGTGGGAGGGGAAAAAGACTATAAAGGTAGACAGGACTAGATCATGAAAGATTTTAGATGTATTTTTTTGAGAATCATCAAAAAATTCTGGGAAGAGCTGTGATATTACCATACTTGGGTTTACAAAGATCACACCAGAGGCAGAGTGAAAGATGGATTGGAAAGATGGGACAGAGTGTCCAAATCAGTTGCAACTAACTAGGGTGACCAATAATCCAGGTCTGCCTGGAGCTGAAGATTTCTTGGAACACAGGATTTTTCATGTTTAAACTGTGACAGTCCAGGACAAAAGGGATAGTTAGTTAGTCAACCTACTGCTACAGCTGTTGAGGTGATAAAGAATGAGCTCTGAACTTGGTATGGCAGATTCACAAGAGATCTTAAATGTCTAATGTCTCCATTTCTCCTCTATGTCTTATCTAGCATCCTCCTCCATCTTACTTCCTTTATTACCCAACCTAGATTAAACTGTTTGTCAAATTAGCCACTCTCACGTAAGAACCCACAACTTCCTTTTCTCCATTCTTTTGCTGCACTAGCCTGGCAAGGTTCTAATCCCAAATATAGTCAACAATTCATTTTCTTTCTCACTACTAAGGTCTATTTGGAATGGCACAATCAGAAATTAATTATCTCTAGCCTAAGTTTTTTTTTCTTTAGTCTCTTTTTTCAGGCAAGTGATTAGTACCTTATTCTATCCTCATGGTGCCTAATCAGCACCTTCATCGCTCTTCTAAAGTTTCCTCCTCGCTGCTCTCCCATTCTCCACCTTTCTCAGCAGATTGTCTGTCTTATTCTTACCTTACAGAGAAAATTGAGGTTATTAGGTGAAAGTCAACTTCTTCCATTGTCCCTTCGCAACATACCCAATATTATCTACAACTGCTCTTTTTACTTCCCAGCATAGTTGGTTTTTCTTGTGCTCAAGATTAATTCTCACACTCCTCTTATCTTAAGTACTCTTTCATTAATTGTTTCCTTTCACTTCTAGATCATCATGCCTTCCTCCAGCTCTCAGTTAAATCTTTGTCAACAAGTCCTTCCAAATCCCCAAATAATTTTCTTGTCTATGTCCCTTATTCAAGTCGTTTTCTCTTTCTTTTCTTCTTAAATAGTTTCTTATAAGAGTTGTTTACACCACTTGCTTCCCTTTTCTTACTTTATATCCATTACTCAACACACTTAAAGGTGGCATACATTTTCCCCACAAACTCACTTCAATCCTTTCCCTTGTGGTTATTGACCACCCAGACAGAGATGAAAGGAGAATTTTCAGTACCTCCAATACCAGTTTTACAGAAATAATTCCTTTTGGTGTCTCCAGTTTGTAGCTCTCTGTCCAGAGTACATGATGCCTACCCCAAAAGTTGGGACCACAAGGAAAGATGCCTTTTTTCTTGAGCAAAGAGCCCATTGACAAGGGCCAAACCCTAAAGGAAATGATCAGCACAGAGTTTTACTCTAGTAAGCAGAACAGAAAAAATAAGCCACCGTCTCTGATCTACCAAGATTTGCTTTCAAAATGTGACTCCAAGGATGTTCCTAATAATAACATTGGCATAAAGTTATGATGAAAACTTCAATATTTTACTCCTATCTCAAAGTCCCATCTAACTATCATCTTTTTCTTGCACTGGGTAGCACTACTTTAATTCCTTTTTAATTGAATCTTACTGAATTTATAGGCTGTGCTATAAGAATGTAATTTCTCTAAGAAAATATTATATTTTCAGCTTCCATATTATCCACTTTACTTAGCAAAGTGTTAGGCATACAATAGGGGCTCAGTTTTACATACATTGTTTTCTACAGGTAGAAGTATGGAGAATAAGCACATATTAGTAGACCCTTAGGCAATTTCACTTCTAAAGTCTTTCCCATGACTACTGTCCTAAGTAACAGTCATCATCTTTCTCTCTCTGCTACTGAGGAAAGTATGATCAGGGCAAAAACAATAAGGTTGGAGTCTAAGAAATCTGGACACCCAAGAGCTTAAAAACCTGCAATCTCTGCTTTCTATTTGAATCTCAACAGGTATTCCATACTCTTAAGTAAGAATTTAATCATTGAACACTTTATTTTGTGAAAATAACTAAATGTTGTCTCTCAGAGCACAAAGGTAAGTCAGGTCCTTAAATATAATTCATCGGAGCAAGTCAAAAATCTTACTAGGTACAAATACCATCTACCCAAAGACAACTCCTCTTTCCAACCAACTAGCTCAATACTGTGGTTTCCCAAAAGTACAGCCAAAGTGAGCTTATATTATTATGACATCAAAGTTTGCATTAGACTCCTAAGTTTCAGTGAATATTTTTTTCCACATGCATCTTGTCAGTCCCTAACAAAGTGCCAGCCATATGCTGCCTTCAATTCTTGTTAGAACTCTAAACAAATTAGTTATTATCATATCCCTTAGCAAATCAGAAAATGAAGTCTTAGCAGGATTAAGTGACTGACTTGAAGTCAAAGAGCAATTATGATTTCCGTTGTAATAAGGCTTTTCATAAGCAGAAAAAGCTGGAAATTGTCCTCACTGAACAACTGGTTGCATGAACAGAAAGATATTTTAAAGTGGCATTTCTGTGAAGACTTTTCCTCAAAGATAAAGAAGCTATTGTCAGTTCCAGTTAGGGTTAGGTTTAGACTATGCATATTTGGTAACTTGCTGCCCACCAGGTGTCAGGGTAGGGTTATAATAAGACCAAGGATCCTTATGAAGCTTTGTGTATGAACCCAAATCACAGTAGATCTGTGGATAGAAATACTGGAACAATTTCTTTATAACAGGAGTTAGCTGAATGGAACAAGATCTGTTGTAGGATAGAGAAGAATCAAAAGCAGTAGAATATAGTGAAAAGAGTACTGGAGTTACAGCTAAGAGATTTTGATTCTAGTAACTGTTCAAATACTTTTTGTGTTGCTCTGATAAGCCTTTTCACTTTGTGGGGTTTATTTTCCTCATTATTAAAATAATGTAATTTGAACTAGAGCTAGATAATTTTAATTCCCTTCCAACTCTGGTTTGGCTTGACTCTATTTTCACTGCCCCTTTCAACCCTTGCCCCTAACTAATACCAGCATTGTTACTGCCATAACTAATGCAGCTGCCACAATTTCAACCCACATGCTGATTTATACTCTATAAAGCATGAAACCCAGAATACTTATTAAAAATTATGTACTTATTCTCACATATTTAAGCTTTTATCAACTTCAAAGTACTCTCTGATGTAATGAAATTATCAATTCCCCATCTTCCACTGCTCAAAGCAGTGGTTGAACTTGTCAGTTTTGATGCCTTTTAGTGCTTCTGCTGTTTTTGTTGCACCTCTTTTATATCGGCAAAATATTTTCCTTTGAGAACTTATTTCACCCAGGGAAACACACACAAAAAAAGTCACTTGGATTGAAAGAGGGTAAATAGGGAGAGTGAGACACAGGGCTCTTGCTGTTTTGGATCAAAAACTGCTGAACACTCAGCCCAGTGTGGGCAGGTTGTTTGTGTAAATCACCCTTTATGAAATGGGCAAACGCATTGAAAGAATCTAAAACAAAAATTCACCGAAGCAGAACGCAGCCTCCCACAATAATGCTAGATGGCACATTGATATCAACGGGTATCATTGGGTTCCTAGAACACCCATCTAGCTGGGGGAGCCTGTAGTACAAGGAACCCACCCTCCAAGAATAATTCTGTGGTTTTTTGTTATGTATTAATAACAATATATAATTGTTATTAATCAGTATTAAAAAGAAATATTGTGAACAATTAGGTCAAGGAATATCACTCTCATTTTGCAGATGAAGAAACTGAGGCTCAAAAAAGTAATCTCATTTTCTTGAAAATGCAAAGTTAGCAAATGGCAGTCAGGAAGGTAGAAGGAAAAATGAAAGAGAAAATGAAGTTTGCTGATGGGGATTTCTCTCCCTCTCTAGAAGACATCCTTTACATGCCATACGGAAACTTAACTTGCTTTACCTCATCCTACTTTTTTTCTTCTTTTTAAACATGACAGTTCAACATGAATTGGCCAAGCTAATTTGACCCTCATAATCATGGTGTTCATTCAATCACTTAAAACAAGAGCCAAAGAATAGAAGCTAGAATTAGAAACTCTTCTACTACCTATATAAATTCAAATAAACCTGTTTGGCATCAGAAACACGGAAATTTGTATGCATTCTGCAAGTCTAAACTTTTTTTCTGTTAATTAAAGGAAATAAGCATTATTTTTATCCTTAAAATGAATTAAATAACTTACACCATTCACAAGCATCTCAAAGTTTGATTTTGAATTTCCATGCATTAATCTTTATTAGATTTTAATCATTTAGGAAGAAGGTATGATTAGATATTGTTTTTGCAGTTTGGGTACAATATATAAGTAGAAAGAATCATTCTCTTTGGGCAGACAAGGAATCATATCATGACTCAGTCATTGGCTCTATAACTTGAAATATTTCGCTTCATATCTCTGGTCTTCCACTTCCTCATTTGTAAAATTAAGATAATAGTTTCTGCCACATAGATTGTTGTGAAGATTAAACAGAAAATGTGTGTGAAAGAGCCCATTTTGATATCTGATACACAGTAGGCATTAAGTAAATGTGAGTTCATTTCCCCATTACTTATACCCAGAGTCATCTCTGAGGGCCTTTGGTTGGATCCTATACTTTTCTGGGTTTAGAAAATCCCCTGAAAAGCATATCTGTGACAGATGACTAGAAGATCTAGAGCAGGAACCTTTAAAGTGGAAGGGTGGTAAACAGGAGTTACTTGAAAAAAAAATTTCCTATTGTAACATTTGGAAAACCAAATGAAATTATTGTCCTTATAATAAAAACTGCTGAAATCAGTTTTTTGTACAAATCTACAAAATTTTCTTGGCTGTTGTGCACATAGTTTAGGAATGATCTTGGTGTGATGGGGGTAAGTGTTTGTAAGAGTCCAGATTCTGGCTCCCAGGAAAGCAAGTTCACAATAACCTTACAGTGAAATTTTTATGTTTTCAAAGAGAAACTTAGTTTTAAAATATTTGGAAAGGCTTATTGTCATTGTCATTGTGGAAATCAGATTTTAGAACCTTTTTTCTTGTTTTTCTTTTGCATTTTATCATTCGAAAAAAAGGGAAATTACTTACAAAGTACTTTCCAGTGGTCTAAAAATTGAACGTCCATTGAACAAGGTTACTAGGTTTTCTTGGAAATCTGAACTACATTTCCAGAAGGTCCTCTCTAATTAAACTTCCCCACTATAGTCCCATTATTCACCACTTCATAATATATATCTCTTTTCAGCTACCTAGTAGCCTAGAGCTCATCTATTCCAAACCCTCCCCCATTATTATAAGTGAGATTATTGAGACTCATAGAAATGAAGCAACTTGCCCAAGGCCACACAATGAGTCATTGGCAGAACTTGAACTATAACCCAGACTTCTTGACTCATAGCATATTGATCTATCTACTTCATCACTGTACTTGTGATGCATGTAAACCAATACTAAACAAAAACTTTCCTGCAAAGACACTGATCTGGAGTTTACGTAAACCTTTTGACCAAAAATTTTTAAATAAAACACAGACCTTTTGCCAACCATTGCCTTGATGGTTGAAACTTTTAGAAAGGCTGGCAGTACAGCAAACAGCTCAACAGAGTTAGAGCCATGACAGATAGCTATAGATAGACTAACCTGCTTCTTAGGACACACTCAAAGCATAACCACTCAGAAATGTGCTCATTCGTTTGGTATTTCATGTTTCTTCAGGATTCCGGTAGTTTGTACAACTTGAACTCACCAACTCTCCCAGTTAAGCCCAAAATGAACTGCATCTGACCAGAAAAGGAACTGTGTTCAACAGAAACCATTGCTAAAACAGTTGCTGAAAATATTTGACTTGATTCTCAGTATAGATTAGGCCACTTCCACCTCAGTATTCCTTCATATCACTTACTTTCATCAGTGACTAATTTTACTGTTTTGCAATTGTTGAGATAAAAACTTCCCAACTGACAGAAATGGTAATAACCCCTTACATCCATTTTAACAACCAAAATAAAAACATACTAACTTGCAGGATCCTTGGAACTGAGCCTACTCCTCCACCCCAAAATAAAGCAAAGCCTGCTGTCATTCTATTCAGACTGATCCTAGTGTCAGATAACTTAGAAAAATCTCCCTTCTGGGACTCCTCAACTGCAAAATCTCCTTTTGATTTATTCATCTTAGCTCAGAACCAGAAAAATGCCAGTATTCAGAGTAATAACAATAATCACCAAGTAATAATAACTGCCTCACTTTTGGGCTCTGCTATCCAGTAGGGTTGAACTTGAGTTGAAAAGTAGCTCTCAAAAGATTAAGGAGCTGCTCTGAGCAGGCTCTGAAGTCATCTGAGATATTTTCTCATTTCCCAAACTAAAAACTGACAGGGTCACAAATACACTTACAGCATCTTTGGGGAAATGTAGGCAGCTGTTGGGGAAAGGGCATATGAATTAGAAGACATGGGTCCTAGTGTCAGCTATACCACTAATTAGTTGGGTAATCCTAAGTGTCTTCACATAACTGGATCACAGTTTCACTGTCTGTATTGTGAAGGATTTGGATTTTCAACAGCTTTTTTAACTCCAAAAATCTATGTCTCTCTCCTGAAAGAACTTATTTTTTGCTTTAGTATCTCTGAAAGCTAAATTTACCAAAGCAAGGATCTTATACTTAAAAATCTTCCTTCATTATGCAACCAGATAAACTATATACAGCAAAAATTCATATTGTCTTTTATTGACTGAATATGTCAAGTTGTCCCAGTGAGTTTCACTGTCATCTTCCTTAGTCACACTCCACAAGGAGTCCCCATCAAACAGTGAGCTACATCACAGACTCCACACTCCTGGCATAATGATGGGGTCTAATGGCATTAACCCTGACTTTTGACTCCTGTCAGACTCAAAGGCAATCACCTTTGCTCCTGTTATAAGAAGTTCAGGGACCATTTTGATACAAACACTGGCTCCACTCCACATCTGCCTCTGTCCTGATCTTCATGCTCCCACCAATCTTCTCACATAGAACCACCAATTCCCAACTGCTAGGCTGTAACTTACCTTGGAGCTCAGCTGGGATATGCACTCTTGTTTCTTTGCAGGGGCAAAAAAAAATAAAGCCTAATTCTGGTGACTGCTGATAACTGGCACATTTGTTGTTCAAAGAGGAAGTTGAATGCATCTGGTGTCTCACCACAGAAACCTTATTTGCACAAACCAAAGGTAAGTTCCTTGAGCAGATGAAGCTACTCAGGTTTTATATTTCTGTATTTCACTTGGTGCAGAGATATTCAAAGAACAGGGAGTCAAAAGC
This sequence comes from Cephalopachus bancanus, assembly GCA_027257055.1. Classification (NCBI taxonomy): domain Eukaryota; kingdom Metazoa; phylum Chordata; class Mammalia; order Primates; family Tarsiidae; genus Cephalopachus; species Cephalopachus bancanus. The sequence goes on from JAPVLO010000629.1 coordinate 99,545, forward strand.
TACGCATAAATATTGACTGCAAACCAGCTTTCTTCACTGTTCTCCACCCTATCTTCTTCCACCACAATCCATATCATATATCTGTCTGTCTTACTGGATTCCAGCAGGTTCCATGGCAAGACGGGATTTTCAGAAAAAATCTAAAGAATGTTTACGTAGGAACAGGAAAGCTGGGGCTCCTTCAAGTCTGAGGAGCAAAGGCTGAGGAAACCTGAAAAATACAAGTCAAAATTAGTAGTAGCAGAACTACTTTTGCTTCAACTGATCCCTTCATCTGGAGTGGCTTTCTCCCAATCCCTTCATCTCAAGGCTCACGATTTGATGGGCAATTTAGTTACTTTTATACTTTGATTATTCTCTTATTATTCTGCAAACTGCTTGAGGGTAAAGATCATGTGTAACTCATCTCTGTATTCCCAATTTATCCAGCACAAGGTACTTTCATAAGTTGTTATTGAATAAATAAGTGAGGAAATAAATGAATTCATAAATGTTCAAAGAATGCACTAGTAAATAAGCGAACAGTATTGATTACAGTGTCTCCCTCTAGTGTACTAAGATTCAATCTTTATGTACAATGGCTATTGGGCCTTCACAAATATGCAATTAAAGGAAGATCATACACTTGAGGAATATAGTGTCAGTCAAATATGAGAGTAAGTTTTGAAAAACAAGGCTCACAACTCAGCACAAATCTTTTGTGTATGTAAGGGAACCACACTCACAAGCTAGGGCCGATAGTTGCAACAAGCCTTTGAGGTAATAATTATAGCAAAGGAGAAATATTGATTACTCTAGATTAGGCCAAAAGGTAACATTTTATTTCGAGGATAAACTGGTTTTAAAAGGAATTAGATAACAAAATTCTTTTAGGAGAGCAACTTGGATCTGTGACAGGTTCTCCGTATTAAACCTGACCCATTAGACAACAAAGCACAGTCACAACCAACATTTGAAGGTGTCCAAAACAAATCACAAAAACATCAAGACATGAAAGAATGAAACTTTCAGCATTGGGAAATAAGAGCTTGAGTTGACTGATGAAAAGGCCATGACTTGTAAAGACCGATAGAGAAGGTGTTCATGCTGGTTGTTGTACATTGAATGAAGCAAGCATAACCTTGCAGTATCCTTCTTAGTTCTGATTTCATATATTTATACAGCTCTAATCTGTTGCTTACTTAGTTTTCTGACTTGGCGTCTCTACTGAAAAGAGAATTAACTGACAGGCCAACACAGATCTCAGTCCATTTAGCAGTTTAAATTGACTTTCTGGAACAAATCTGTCCCTTGTGAGTTTGGCCGGTGTGAGTCAGTTTTTCTAGGATGTAATCTTTCTCCGAACATCAAAAAAAATTTCTAGACTTGTTGAGCTTTGAAGTCAAGCCATGGGATTTAGAAAGAAAAAGAACATTTTTCTGACAATTAGTTTTCATCACATCTCACCTTTATTTCACAAACAACATCTTACTATTGCTGGAAGAAAACCTGTCCGTTTATTTTTCTCTTGTGTGCAAGTATCCTCTCCTGTCACTGGCTCTAAAAAATGGGGAAAAAGAAAGAAAACCAGAAGCCAGTGTCTCAATTCAGATGAAAATTTCAACCCAGGAGAATTTTGAAAGTTAATTAGAAGAGAAAAGCTGTGGACAAGCCAAAAAATCTGATAATTCAACAATCATCTTCAATTAACTTTTAGAAGATGGTCTTCTAGTTACTGGGTATAAGTGGTGATTTGAGAATCATTATTGCTTCAAACCAAGTAATAGTTACTCCAGTCATAAATACAACTGTCACATTTTATCAATAGTTATGAATTCCCCTCCTCCCTGTGTGTTCCCTCAAAGTTTACTTTAACTAATGGATTATATCTACCTTGGGTTAGATAAAGTTTATTATTTAGTGCTTCAAAGGTGTTTAGTTCTCTTTAACAGTAGCAGAAGAAGAGGAGTGATAGCTATTGTTGAAGTTATCATTCATTACAATATATTTTGTTTTCTAAGATCTTAGTCTATGATCTTAGTATCAGGAAAACCTTTTTTTTTTCTAAGCAACTGGTCAGATTTGATTATTATGAATTCTGATTTTGCAACTGGTCATGTGTCTCTTTTTACATATTCTGATGAAAAACTTGAAACCAATTTATAGTATACTGGTAGCAAGTGTGGAGGTCTTTTATGGTGTTTTTCTTTTTTTTTTTTTTTTTTTTTGGATTAGCCTACATGATGGTCCAATTTTTATGTCCTTGTCCATTTTTCTTTATTATCTTACACCCACTTTTAATTTATATTTTCTTGCTATAGCATGAATATTTTTAAGCAATCTTCAATCCTTTCTGTAACATTAGTGGAATCAAAAAGTAAAAAATAAAGGATAAAGTAAACCGTGACCTCAATTCCTTTTGAAGTAGTGCTAGTGAACATGAATTGCTTTAGATCAACAGTTTTCAGGAGTTTCCCATGTCTAATTACATATCCACAGAGTATTCTTGTGCAGTTTTTGGAATTAATCATTTAACAAATACTTGATGAGCAACAACAACGAGCACTTTCTCCAATGCTGAATATGAAGGTTGGGATTTGGAAACATAAAATACATTTTCGACCCTCCAAAAGCCCACAGCTTAAGTGACAAGTTAATCATCAGAAAAGAATTAAAAAACATGGCATAGAACATGATTTGCTATTCAATTATAGGGACATCAAGAAGATGAGTTCACTATAGGCTGAATCTCTCTGGGAATGTTTTCTGGTCCTTTTTCAATAGGCAAGTTTTGGTTTAAGTAGTGTCTTCCAATGAATGGAACATGTCCTATTGGAGTCATAACAAGATTTTTACATTTTAGGTGACATAGGAAAATATTTTTAAAATATTTTAAAGTCATACATTTGTCATAAAGCTTTAAAATGTAAGAAAATTAGGAATTAAAATATATTATTTCATGGATAACATTGCTTAAGAGGAAGCTAAAGTAGGCAGCTAAGTTTCAAGTACTATGACTATTTAAAATTTCACACAAACAAACAAAAGTATAAAGAGTAACAAAACAGCAAAAACTGTAGAGGAACGTTTGAGTGTCTGAAATTTAAAAATTTGAAGAGATTAAAGAAGGCAGTGGATTCTATAAAAGAAAAGAAATATTGCCAAAGATATGAATAACGAATAAACATGTACTGTATGTGCAATAATGAGGATACAATTTTGTCTGATTAATAGGGTATGTTAGGAAACCATGGGGAAGGATAAGAGGATGTAATCATACAAGAAAGTTCTTAGAATACAAAAGTCATAGAAGATAAGAAGTCATTGGAGGATTTTAAACACAGACAGGGAAGGGAAATAAAAACTATTATTTATTAATTTCTACATCCTGTCACCATTCTAAGTAATTTATTCACACCACCTCATTTAATACTTCAAACAATCCTATACAATAGAAATTAATATTGTCTCCCATCTTATCCATTAACAAATTAAAGTACAGAAAGGTTGATCAACTTCCTTAAGATTATGTAATAAGTACGCGGGATAGGTAAAGTACGGAACCATGTGTATCTGGCTCTAGAGTACACTTTCTTTCTGCCACTCCCGGAGAGATCACTAAGACAAAGTGCAAAATGGATTGCAGAAGAGCAAAAAACAAAACATAAAGATCCCTTCTAGAGGATAGGCCAGTAGTTTAAGTTTGAGATAATAATAGCTTGATTTAAGACAAAGATAGAAAGAATGAAGATAGAGAGTGATGTCAAAAGAATTCTTTTTTTAAGATGAGCCCTTAGAACTGTAATCACTTAACTGAAAGAGGAAATGAATCTTCATGAGTAGGAATAAATCATCTTTGAAGAGGTTCAGCTTTTGCGTATTTTCCATTAAAATTATTTAAAGTCATACACTGAAATATATTCTTTCAATGAGAAAAACATTTTTGTGTAGCTGGAAGAGAAGTTCATTTTTCTGAACCCCAGAGGCTTGTTTTGGACACAAGCATCAGCACACGGCCACTACTTGAGGACCTCTATGAGAAATCTGCAGTCATGAGGAAGAATGAACTACCTCACATAACATAATTTTCTAAAGAAATGTATTCCAAAGAATTTCCACAAGAGGAGGTTTTATTCAGTCAAATAACTAGACACTTAAGTCTATATGCTATAAACTAGCCAGAATGATGAGATTTCATCAAATTCTAGGTGATCTTTTTGGTTTCCATTTAGCCAAAACCATGAACAATGAGCACGAGGTCAAGTGATGAGGCAAAGAAAAGTACGTTTAAGTCTGCTACATACAAATAAGTTTCATTCCAAGAGTGTATTTGTAAGTTCAATTTGTTTATAAGTCCAACAAAATTGGCCCAAGTACCCAATTAAAACAATCAGCTATATACTACTGTATTGTAATAGGTTGATAATACTTTTCACATAAATACATAAAAACCAAACACAAAAAATACACATTTTATATCTTCCAGTACAGTACCTTGCACACAAGTGACAATGTGTACAAGACACATGGATTAACTTACATGACTGTACATACAAACACAGTCGTATTTTTGAAAGTTTGCACCTTGAAGTTTCATATGTAAGGGACTTACTGTACCTTACAGTAGTAAGGTACCTCAGTAAGTAACTGTACCTCAGTTTCTTACTTTGGGTATTTTGCTGGGATAATTACTAATTTCATACATGAGACCAGGACAGATCACTGGAAAAATAGTAGAGCAGGTGAAGACTTATTTACTCCTCACCTTCCCTTACTAGCCTTTGTGTTAAGCTTTCTCCCCAAGGATATGGTGTTTTGTAGAACCTCTGGGTCTCTGTTGTTATAAAGTAAAGTGATCTGAATAGAGCCTTCATATCAAGAAAGGATTTTTAGAAGGAGAGCACTACAAACTCAAAAGAATGAATTCCAAGTATCTGGAATTTTAGGCACTGAAAAGCAAAAGAATATATACCAAATAAGAATTTCACAAATCAGTAAGTCTTTTGAACTCAGAGCAATTAACACTCTTAAAAATGATTTAGAATTCCCAAATGCTTTTTTATGTGAGTTATAGCTGTTGATATTTACCATGCTAAACACTAAAATTGATGTTTTAAAACATATTATTTTATTAAATCTTGAATAAAAATAAATTTATTACACAATAACAAGAATAACAAATTTTATAAAATATAGCTAATTTACCAAAATAGTGAGAAGAGTGAATTTTTTATTATCATTTTAAAGATGTGGGGTACAATTCAGGATTAGGTATACAAGTAGTCATCATACATGTAAAGTTTGGGCCTCCTTTTGGTCTCCACTTCAACTGGATTGAGGTCAGGTACCTTCATTGATGTGATGTGCCTCTTCCCCTTCTGCCCCTGGCAGTATCCAACTACTGCCAATCACTTTCTTATAGTATTATGGTAAATGTTTAAAGTTCACTTATGATGAGAACATGTGGTACTCAGTTCTTTGTTTCTGTGATAAGATCACTGAGTATTATAGACTCTAAATCCATCCAAGTTGCTGAAAAGTCCATAAATATGCCCTTCTTTATGGCTGTATAATATTCCATCGTGTATATGTACCACATTTTTTAATCCAGTCCAATTCGATGAACAGCATGATTGGTTCCATGTTTTTGCTATTGTAAATAGTGCTGCAATAAAAATGCACATGCAGATATCTTTTTTGTAGAATGAATTGAGTTGCTCCAAGTATATTCCCAGTAGGGGGATTGTTGGATCATAGGGAATGTCAATTCCTAGTTCTTTCAGAAATCACCACACTGTTTCCCATAGAGGTTGAACTAGTTTGCATTCCCACCAACAGTGTAGAAACATTCCCTTTTCTCTGCATCCTCACTAGCATCCGTTGTTTTTTGTTCTGTTAATGATGGTCATTCTTATTAGGGTTAGGTGGTATCTCAATGTGATTTTGATTTGCATTTATCTGCTGATTACTGAAGCTGAGCATTTTTTCATGTATCTGTTGTCTGGTAGTATATCTTCTTTTGACAAGTGTCTGTTCATGTCTTTTGCCCACTTTTGGGGGGCTGTTTGTTTTTTCCCTTTCGGCATATTTGAGTTCCTTATAGATTCTGGAAGTTAGACCTTTGTCAGATGTGCAGTTGGCAAATATTTTTTCCCATTCTGTGGGTGTCTCCGTAGTCTTTCCATGGTTTCTTTTGCTTTGCAGAAGTTTTCAGTTTAATGAGGTCCCACTTGTCTATTTTATGTCTTATAGCATGGACATCTGAGGTTTTGATCAGGAATTGGTTGTCTATTGTGATTTCCATAAGGGTGACTCTTGCACTTTCTGAGATTCTTAGAGTTTGAGGTTTTATGTTTTGGTCTTTGATCCATTTAGTGTTGAATTTTGTGCATGATGATAGGTAGGGGTCCTGTTTCAATCTTCTGCATGTGGTCAGTCAGTTTTCCTAGTATGACTTACTGAGTAGGTGAAGAGTGATATTATGCTACATTTTTGCAAACTTTTAAAATGTCTGGCTTAACAAAAAGTAGTTGGATTTTCATATCTTGTTTTGCATTCAATTTCTCATGATATGCTGCTTTAGTTATCATATAGAAAGAAATTCTGACCTCATACAGGTATGTATGCCTTCTCAGAAAAGTATACAAATTCATCTTTGATGCAACAGCAACATTAGACAAACAATAGCTTTGTACAGACTAACTGCAGTGTAGATTTTGAAAACATAACAATGAACGTTTAATACTCCATTCTATTAAAATTCATTGGTCTATCTTGTACTTTGACTTATATAGTCATATATATTTGGTAATGATATACATTGGTCTTTTGAACAATATTCATTTACAAAATTATGCAAATGTTGATACAGTTTACTATACAATATCAAAAATGCTTCACATTTGTTACTACCACCACTAGTCTAATCAGAAAGCTACATAACAGGAAGTTATCAAGCTCAAGGTGATGGGTGCACATTTTTCTTCTTATATTTTGAATTTTTATTTTTTGATTTTTCATAATCAATATTTTCTATTATGATATTATGGGGTATAGTTAAGGGTTGGGTATACAAATATGCTTCATTCAGGCACCCTTGTTGATAAGAGGTGTCTCCCCATCCCCAGACAGATATTTACTACCATTAATCCCATCTCCCTTCCCCTCTCTCCCCATAGTTTCCCACCACTGACAGTCATTTTCTTATGGTATTATGTTGGATGCTCAAGGTCCACTATATGAGTGAGAACATGTGATACTTAGATCTTTGTTTCTTTGAGAGGTCACTCAGTATTATAGACTCTAGTTCCATCCAGGTTGCTGCGAAATTCATAGTTTTGTTCTTTTTTATGACTGCGTAGTATTCCATCATGTATATGTACCACATTTTTTAAATCCAGTCCTCTTTTAATGGACAGCATGGCTGCTTCCAGGTTCTTGCTATTGTGAACAATGCTGCAACAAACATACGTGTGCAGGTATCTTTTTTATAGAGTGATTTGAGATCTTCAGGATATATTCCCAGTAGTGGGATTGCGGGGTCATATGGGAGGCTGATATTTAGAACTTTTAGGAATCACCACACTGTTTTCCACAGAGATTGCACTAGTTTACACTCCCACCAACAGTGCAGAAGTGTTCCCTTTATGCCACACACTCTCCAGCAACTGTTATTTTTTGAGTTGTTGATAATTGCCATTCTGACTGGAGTTAGGTGGTATCTCAGTGTGGTTTGATTTGCATCTCCCTGATGATTAGTGAGGTTGAACATTTCTTCATGTGTCTGTTGGCTGCTCAGATATCTTCCTTTGTGAAGTGTCTGTTCATATCTTCTGCCCATTTTATAATGGGATTGTTTGCTTTTTTCTTTTCAGCACGTTTGAGTTCCTTGTAGATTCAAGATGTTAAGCCTTTGTCAGACCTGGAGTTGGCAAATACTTTTTCCCAGTCTGTAGTCGGTCTCCCTGCTATCTTGATGGTTTCTTTGACTTTGCAGAAGCTTGTCATTTTAATGAAGTCCCACTTGTCTATCTTATCTCTTATGGCCTGTGGGTTTCTGGTTTTGTTCAGGAATTGGATGCAAGTTTCAATTTCATGAGGGTATGTCCTTCATTTTCTAATGTTCTTGTGTTTTGAGCTTTTACATTTAGGTCTCTGATCCATTTAGAGTTAATTTTTGTGTATGGGGATAGATAGGGGTCATGTTTCAATCTTCTGCATGTGGTCAGCCAGTTTTCCCAGCACCATTTACTGAATAGGTTCTCCTCTCCCCAGTGGTAGGTGGTGGAGGCTTTCTCGAAGATGAGTTGGTTGAGAAATTGAGGTTTTGCTTCTGGAATCTCAATTCTATTCCATTGGCCTATATGCCTGTTCCTATACCAATACCAAGCTGTTTTGATTATTGTAGCTTTATAGTAAAGTTTGAAGTCTGGTAATGTGATACCGCTTGCTTTGTTTTGTTTTTTTTTTTTTTTTTGCTGAGGATTGTTCTGGCTATTCTTGGTCATTTGTGTTTCCGTATGAATTCCTGTGTTGTTTTTTCCAGGTCTGAGAAAAATGTTGCTGGTAATTTGATCGGTATTGCATTAAATCTATAGATTGCCTTAGGTAGGATGGACATCTTTACAATGTTGATTCTTCCAATCCATGAGCATGGGATATTTTTCCACTTGTTTGTGTCATCTTTGATTTCTTTGAGCAGTGTTTTGTAGTTTTCATTGTGCACATTTTTCAAAGTTCTATTTTTGACATAAAAACTCAAACTTTATCATTGTCAACAAATACATGCCAGTCAGTTTTCCTTAAAATGGCAGTCTCAGTCATTATTAAAATCTGCCAAAGCCGGGTATGATGTCTCATGCGTGTAAATTCCAACACTTTGGGAGGCAGAAGTGAGAGAATTGCCTGAGGTCAGGAATGTGAGACCAACCTGAACAACATGGCAAGACCTCATCTCTACAATAAATCAAAAAAAATAACCAGGCATGCTGGTGCATGCCTGTGGCTCCAGCTACTTGGAAGGTTGAGGTGGAAAGGTCACCTGAACCCAGCAAGCCAAGGCTGCAATGGCCTTGAGTATGCTGCTGCACTCCAGCCCAGGTGACAGAATGAGACTCCAACTCCACATAAATAAATAAATAAATAAATAAATAAATAAATAAATAAATAAATAGAAAAATTAAAAATCTACCAAATACCAAAATATAAATAATCAGTATCTTCTATCTTCTTTCAGTTATTTTTTCAAGTAAAAGTGGTGTTCTATGAAAACAATTTCTAGGTCAGCACAAAACTGAGGTAAATATGTAAGTGCTTTTCTTTGAGAAATCCATTGTACTTCAGTGTGCAAAAGTAATTTTTACATATTTCCCATTTTCACAACAGAATATTTTTAAAGTGTGTACTCGGGGTCAAGAGTCAACAAAATTGGGATGTAAAAAGTTTAAAAGTGCTCTCCTTTATAAAGTCATAAGAACACTGGGAAAGTTATCAAAATCAACTTTTTCAAGACTAAAAATTCAAGGCTTGCAATCATCCAGAGAGTGTTTATTAGTTGAATATTAGTAAGAACAATAAGTTTTGTAGTGTTTTACCTCTATTCCTGTCATCCTCTCTCAAACCTGCAGTAACCTTGAAAACCAATAGCTTTCAACCAGAGTGAAAACCAGCAGCCACCGAAGGGATTAGAATAAGGTTGGCGGTCTTGCGAAGCAGTATTGCAAAAGTATTGCCATCATTGGTCCTGTCTGAAAATTCCCTGAAAAACACCACTAAGGCAGCTTGTTTGACCTGAATCAGGTCAAACAGCATTTTTCCCCAGGGCGAGGGGACACATTTGTCAAATCACTGTCAGTCATTGTTTAAGATTATGAATGCCTGAAATGGTAGATAACATTTGGGGCAGACAAAAAGCTAACCAAAATGTTCAAAAAGAAAAGCTAGGGAATAATAAGTACAAAAGGGGCTTAGAAAAGCTCTAGTATAGTCCTAGAAATCTAGAAGGTTACATACATTTGTATTTCTAAGTGCATGCCCAAAGTTTTGCACATGCTGAAGAAAGACCTTAGAGGATGCTAAGCTCTTACCTCTGCCTGATCTTACCTAAGACTGCATAAGGAAAAAGTGAAAGCTAAGGTAGATTTGAAATTGTTAGACTGAGTGTTGAAAGTGTGCCACAATATACACAGAGATCCTTTTGACAAAGATGGGGGAAACCTATTGATTCTAGGCCATTGCTGTCTAATCATAAGATGATCAGTAAGGTAATTGAGCAAAGCCACACACAACAAAGCATTTTCAGAATTTTACATTAACAATTTATTAAACACTTTTTAGAAAAGTCATTGAACAAGCAAACAGTAATAACAATAAACACTTCAGGACATTGGTCTGGCAAAGATTGAGTAAGACCTCAAAAACAAAGGCAATCAAAGCAATCAAAGCAAAAATGGACAAATGGGATAGCATTAAGCTAAAAAGTCATTGCACAGCAAAGGAAACAATCAAAAAATGAAGAGGTAACCCACAGAATGTAAGATACTATTAGCAAACTACTCGTTTGACAAAGGATTAACAGCTACAATATATAAGGAGTGCAAGCAACTCAATAGAAAAAAAAATCTGTTTTAAAATGTGCATAAGGCCGGGCTCAGTGATTCAGCCTGTAATCCTGCGCCTTTGGGAGGCTGAGGTGAGTGGCTTGCCTGAGCCCGCGGGTTCGAGACCCGCCTGAGCAAACAAGACCTCATCTCTACAATAAATCAAAAAAATTAGCCAGGTGTGGTAGCGTGCACCTGTAGTTCCAGCTACTTGGAAGGCTGAGGTGGAAGGATCGCCAGAGCCCAGCAGGTTGAGGCTGCGGTGGCCGGGAGCGGCCACTGCACTCCAGTCTGCGCAACAGTGAGACTCCAACTCAAAAAACCATAAAATAAAAATAAAATAAAATAAAATAAAATGGGCATAAGATCTGGGTTAGATGCGGTAGTTCAGGTTTGTAATCCACTTTGGGAGGCCAAAGCAGAAGTATCACTTAAGGCCAGGAGTTCAAAACCAGCCTGGGCAATATATTGAAAACATGTCTCTACAATATAAATAAAAAAACAAACTCATGAATAAATAAATATTAAAAATGGGAAGTTAGAAAATAGGCAAAAGATCTGAATAGATATTTTTCAATAAAAGACATATATGGTCAACGGGTATATGAAAATGTTCAACATCACTAAACAAAGAAATGAAAATCAAATCTATGATGAAATATCATCTCACCATAACTAAAATGTCTTTTTTCTTCAAAATTCAGGCAATAATGAATATGGAAGAGAATGTGGAGAATGGATAATGCTCATACAGCATTGGTAGGAATATGTTAGTACAGTCACTATAAAAAATCATTATGAGCCGGGCTCGGTGGCTCAGCCTGTAATCCCGCGCCTTCGGGAGGCTGAGGTGAGTGGATTGCCTGAGCCCGTGGGTTCGAGACCCGCCTGGGCAGCGAGACCTCATCTCCACAATAAATCAAAAAATCAGCCGGGCGTGGTAGCGCATGCCTGTAATTCCGGGCTACTCGGAAGGCTGAGGCGGAAGGATCGCCGGAGCCCAGCAGGTCGAGGCTGCGGTGGCCGGGAGCGGCCACTGCACTCCAGTCTGGGCAACAGAGTGAGACTCCAACTCAAAAAAAAAAAAAAATCATTATGGACATGTCTGAATAAACTAAAAATAGAACTACCATATGATTCAGCAATCCCACTGCTGGGTACAGCGCATCCAAAAGAAAAAACATCAAATATTAAAGAAATATCTGCATTCTCATATTTACTAGAGCGCCGTTTTCAATAGACAACCTGAATGTCCATTAATGGATGAATGAGTAAAGAAAGTGAGATATGCATGCACTATGAAATATTATTCAACCATATAAAGAATGAAATTCTGTCATATGCAACATCATGGGTATAACTGAAAGATATTGTGTTAAGTTTAGTAAGACAGGCACAGAAAGACAAATATCACATGTTCTCACTCATATGTAAAAGCTATAAAAGAAACTGGATTTATAGAGATAGTAGAATAATGTTTACCAGAGACTGAAAAGGGTAGTGGGGAGGAGGGAACAAAGTGGGGGTGGTTAATAAATACAAAATACAGTTAGTTAGAATAAATAAGAAACAATATTCAGTAGCAAAATAGGGTGACTGCAATTAACAATAATTTACTGTATATTTTAAAATAAATAAAAGTGGAATTGGAACTTTCCTAACACAAAGAAACGATAAATTCTTGAGATTATGGATATCCCAACTACTCTGATTTGGTCATTAGACATCGATCATTGATGCTAACCCTAACCCTAATGCCTGTATTACAACACCACATGTAAACCATGAGTATATATAATTATTATTTGCTCATAATAATTAAAAATATTAAGCAAAACAAAAAGCAAAATAGCAGATGTGAATCATCCATATCAATAGTAACATTAAATGTAAATGAATCAAACAGTGCAATCAGAAATAGAGATTGTCAGATCAAATACCAAAATAAAATTCATTTATGTACTGTCTACAGCAGACACACTTAATTACTTATTTATTTATTTTTGATTCAGAGTCTCATTCTGTCTCCCAAGCTGCAGTGCAGTGGCATGACCACAGCTCACTGCAGCCCCCAGTTCCTGGGTTCAAATGATTTTCCTGCTTCAGTCTCCCAAGTAACTGGGACTACAAACATGCACCATTATACCTGGCTAATTTCATATCTATCTATCTATCTATCTATCTATCTATCTATCTATCTATCTATTTATTTAATAAAATCGCACTATGTTCCCCAGGCTTTTCTCCAACTCCTGAGTTCAAGTGATCTTCTCACCTTTACTTCTCAAAGTACTAGGATTAGAGGTGTGAGCCACCAAACCAGGCCAGCCACACTTTAAATTCACAGATAAAATAGGGTGAAAATAGAATGTCAGAGAATGACATTCTATGCAAACAGCAAGTGAAAGAGTGCCGGTGTGGCTACGAGGTCTGACAACTAGGTTTTGCAAACTTGGCACTGTGCACTTTTATTGGTAGCATTGTACAAACAACTTGGTTAGGTTTCATAACCAATGTCTCACAGCTGTGTTCATGTGGCAGTGCCCTGCTGAGTGGTGTTCATTATTGTTGTTTCATGTTTTTGTATACTGCTGTGAGGATATCAGAGATTGAATTAGAGCAACAAATAAACATTACATTTCTTGTTAAACTTGGCAAGAGTAGAAGTGAAATCAGGGACATGTTAGGCCAGGTTTATGGGGATTATGCCATGAATCAAATGACAGTGTACAAATGGATTAAGCATTTTTCTGAGGGGATAGAAAGCATCACTGATGAAGAGAGGTCAAGACGGCCAGTAATGAGAAGAACCAGTGAAAACATTGCAAAAAATTGTCTTATTGTGTGTCAAAATTGTTGGTTCTCTGTGAGAAGCATAGCAGACCAAACAAACATTGTTAGAGAAACAGTTAGGAAAATCTTAACTGAAAATCTTGGCATGAGAAAGGTGTGTGCAAAAATGGTCCCAAAAGAGCTCTTGCATCACAACAATGCACTAGCTCACACTCCACTGCCTGTAAAGGAGTTTTTAGCCAGCAAACAAATAAGTGTATTGGAACACCCTCTCTACTCACCTGATCTGGCCCCAATTACTTTTTTCTTTACCCAAAAATAAAGGAAATATTTAAAGGAGACATTCTGATGACATTCAGGACATCAAGGGTAATATGACGACAGATCCTATGGCCATTCCAGAAAAAGAGTTCCAAAATGCTTTGAGGGATGGACTGGGCACTGGCATTAGTGCATAGCTTCCCAAGAAAAGTACTTCAAATGTGATCATGGTGATGTTCAGTAATTAGGTATATAACTCTTTTACTAGGATTAATTCACAAACTTAATTGTCATAACTGTTGTACCAATGAGCAAAATAACCTTTATAACAAAAAGGTAACTAGAAATGAAGAGAACTTTTTACAATGATACAAGAGTCAAATCATATAAAATATACAATAAATATAAGTACATATGCACCTAACAACACAATCCAAAATACAGAGGGGGCCAAAAAAATGTATACACATTTTTAGAAAGAACAAAGCTGTATTAAAATTGTAATACTTGATATATGCTGATAACAAAAGATGAATACAAGTCACATCTGACTTCTGCAATTACAAGACATTGTTTTGTAGAACTCTGTGGTGAGTATGTAAACTGTTCCAATACCATAGTAGAAGAAGCAGGACTTGTTGCTGTGTGAGACCTCCTAGGTCTTCCCTTATGCACACCACACATGGTACCACACATCTCAAACTTATCATAAATTAGTGCAATTGTTAGGTGTGTTGGAGGTTCTGTTACATACTCACACCTCCATTGTCATTGTACTTCCACAATGTTCTTGAATTTCAAATACCACTTCAAAATGGTCTTGCACTCCTAGAATAACAGCCATACTTCCACCATTTTCTTTGACTTTCTTGTCACATAGTGATACTAGCATTCATTTGATTAATGCCATTTTTTGAGTGAACATCATATTATGAATTGCTACCATAATTCAATTCAACTTTGAAAAGTTATATGTAGATAACAGCTTTTAAACAATGTATACTTTTTTTGACACCCTTGGTATAGAAGGCAAAAACTGACAAATAATTCCACAATAATAGTTGAAGATTTTAATATCAAACTTTAAAAAATTAATGGAAACAGGTAGATAATAGATCTTAAAGCAAATAGAAGACACTAACAGTATTATAAACCAAATAGGCCTCATAGATATACTAGAAACTCAGCTCAAAAATAAAACTTACATTCTTCTTATGGACATATGAAATATTTACCAGAAAAAGTGATATATAGGCCATCAAGAAGTCATTAGTCACAAGGGAATTAAAAGATACTTTTAGACAATGAAAACAAAAACATGACACACCAAAACTTAGAGCATGAAGCTAAAGCAGTATACAGAAGGAAATTTATAGCTGTATCTCCATTCTATAGAAGATCTCAAACACTGATGCAACCTTTTACCTTAAGACATTAGAAAATGCAGAACAAAAGCCTCCCAAAAGAAAGATGGAAGTCATAAAGATTAGATAAGAAATAAATAAAGAATAGAAAAATAGAGAAAAATTCATAGCACCAGAGTGTTTTTTCCAAAAGTTTAGTAAAATCAACAAATTTTCACCTAGACTGACAAAAAAGAAAAAAGAAACAAGATTCAAATTACTAATAACAAGAATAAATAAGGGGACGTCACTAGTAACCTCACAGAAATAAAAAAGATTACAAGGTATCTTGTAGATTACTAAAACTGTATACCAACAAATTAAATAATGGCAATAAAATTGACAAATTCCTAGAAAAACACAAACTATTGAAATTGATCAAAAAAATAGAAACCCCATATAGACCTGTAACAAGTAAAGATAAGATTTAATTAATAATAAAAAAATTATCACAAAGAAAGACCCAGACCCAGATACTTTACTGGCAAATTCTATCGACTACTTAAAGAAGTAGAGATACAAATTCTTCACAATTTCAAAAAATAGAAAATGAGGGGGCAATTGCTAACTTATTTCACAAGGAGTGCAGTGTTATCCTGAAAGAAATCAGAAAATATCACAAGGAAAGAAAACTATGACAAATATCTACTATAATACAGAAACAAAAATCTTCAATTAAATATTAAGAAACCCAGTCCTAGCCGGGCTCGGTGGCTCAGCCTGTAATCCCGTGCCTTTGGGAGGCTAAGGTGAGTGGATTGCCTGAACCCATGGGTTCGAGACCTGCCTGGGTAACTTGGCGAGACCTCATCTCTACAATAAATCAAAAATTAGCCGGGTGTGGTAGCGTGCGCCTGTAGTTCCGGCTACTTGGAAGACTGAGGCAGAAGGATCGCCAGAGCCCAGCAGGTCGAGGCTGCGGTGGCCAAGAGCGGCCACTGCACTCCAGTCTGGGCGACAGAGTGAGACTCCAACTCAAAAAAAGAAAAAGAAAAAGAAAAAGAAACCCAGTCCAGAAACACATAAAAAGGATTATACACCATCATCAAATGGGATCTATCTCAGGAACACAAAGTTGGTTCAATATATGGAAATCAATTACTTCATACCTACAGAATAAAACACAGACCCATATAATCTTCTTTGCAGAAGTTCCACACTTATTCATGGTTAAAACTATCAGTAAAATAAGAATAGATGATTGCTTCTTCAATCTCATAAATGGTATATAAAAAAATTTAAAGATAAAATATCACAGTAAAAAAATGTATAGTTATCTTATATTTAATGGCTAAAGATTAAATGCTTCTCATCTGAGGCTCCCCCAAAATAAGGCTGCCCACTTTTGTCTTTATTTTTTGACCCTTTTAAATTTTAATTTAATTTGATATTTTAATACGCACTCTACTGTAATTTCTAGGCATAGCATTATACAAAAAAATTTAAAAAGACATTTAGACTGCAAAAAAAGTAAAATTATTACTACTTGTATATAACATGATATAACATACAAATAGTCTTAAGGAATTCACTAAAAAGTTATGTGAACTAATAAACAAATTCAGCAATGTTGCAAGGTATAAACTCAATATTTCAGAAATTATATATCCATAGAGGATTAATTCAAAAAAATCTCAGAAAACAATTTATTTTACAATGATGTTAAAAAGAAAAATATTTTTGGAACCTTTAACAAAAAAACTGAAAACATATACCCTGAAAACTACAAACATTGTTAATAGAAATTAAATAACATCCAAATAAATGGAAAGACACTCAATGCTCATGGGTTGGTATTATTAAATGACAATACTTTTCAAATTGAGATACAAGTTTTTTTGCAATTCCTATCAAAATCCTAAGTAGTTTCTTTTGCAGAAATTGATAACATCCTAAAATTCTCACAAAAATGCAAGAGTCCCAGAATATTCAAAACAATCTTGAAAAAAAATGAATGAGATTCAGCAAGCTTTGAATGAAAAATCCCTTCCTTTTAAAAATCTCACTACAAAGCTAATGTAATGAAAGTAATACAGTACTGGTATAGCAATAGACATTATAGATCAATGAAACTGAGTTAAGAAGACTAGACAAATTTATCACAGTTGTGTCATAATTGATTTTTGACTGAGCTGTCAAAATATTCCATGAAGAATAGCATTTTCATCAAGTAGTGCTCTGACAACTGGATATTCACTTACAAGATAATGAAATGACCATTGACTCACGCCACACACATAGAAAATTAACACAGGATGTATCATGGAGGCAAATTTAAGACCTACAACTATAAATCTCTTAGAGAGAACATAGTAGTATGTCTTTTTGTCCTTGAACTAGGTAATGATTTTTTACACATTGCATACGCTTAACAAATAAAAAAATAAGTTTCAGCAAAATATTGAAAAATGTTGCATTTTAAATGATACTATCAAGAAAATGGAAAGACATCCCACAGAATCATATAAAATACTTCCAAATAATCAGACAAGGGATTTTTGTTCAAGATATATTTTTTAAAATGTCACAGCTCAACAATAAAAAGATCATCCTATTAAAAATGAGCAAAGGATCAAATATTCATTTCTTCAGAAAAGATATACAAATGGCCAATGAGCACATAAAAATTCCTCAACGTCACTCATGGTTAAGAAAATGCATATCAAAACTTTAGTGAGGTACTACTTCACACCCAATAGGATGGCTATAATTTAAAAGAAAGGTAATCACAAATATTGAGTATGTGACTAAATTACAATTCTCCTGCACTGCTAGTAAGCATGCAAAATGGTACAACTGCTATAGAAAATAGCCCCGTATTTTCTTAAATGATTAAACATAGATATCATATAATCTAGCAATTTCACTGCTAGAAGAATGAAAATATATTCCCACATATTCATAGTAGCATTGTTCATTGTATTTCTGGTATACTATATCTGGTGGGGGAAATTAGAAAAAGTTTCATATAGAAAGTAAGAAGAGATTTGAATGAAATTTTGACA
The DNA here is from genome assembly GCA_027257055.1 of Cephalopachus bancanus. Taxonomy (NCBI): domain Eukaryota; kingdom Metazoa; phylum Chordata; class Mammalia; order Primates; family Tarsiidae; genus Cephalopachus; species Cephalopachus bancanus. The sequence goes on from JAPVLO010000629.1 coordinate 117,584, forward strand.
AGTGGAAAACTGTGTGTGTTTGTGCATGTGCTCATGGTTGTACACTCCAGGGTGGTCATTCCATATAGACGGGGATGTGGACAAAGCCACAGAAGTAGGACAGATTAGAATGTGAATAATAAAAGGAAAACTAAGTTTGAGAGTCAAAAGACATGAGGTGAAATTCCAGATTTACCTCCAAAACTGTAACATTATATTTCTAGCCATCAATAACTCAGTTTCCTCTTTAACATGAAAGGATTCAAGTAAAGTAGAGCTTTTCAACTAGATCCTATTTCCTGATAGGAATGCAGAATGCAGTGAAGGACACCAGTGAGGTTCACAAGACTTCAACACTTCAATTTATGCAGTTTTTCTTTGGCATTCTGCTTTTATGAAAGAAGATTTTTGTTGTTGTTTTAAACAAATGTTGGATAACAGCCACCAGATAATTTTATGAATCTATGAAAAGCATAATAGTAAGTAATAGAGTTTGATTGGAGCATTAGTTACTTGTGAACAAACAGTAACCAACACAAACTAAAAAGGTAGATTAAAACTGATCGTGGAGAAACCTGAATGCTAGACTGAGTCTGTGCATTGTTTGTTTGGCAGTGGAGAATTGTGAAGGTTTTCTCCAAAATAATGTCTTCATACTTTTAGGTTTTTAAAGATGCATTTTTGAGAAAATTGTAGACTCACATGAAATTGTAAGAAATAACACTGAATCGTGACCCCTGCACCTTAGCTGATGCAGTACCCCACTTATTGGGAACTGGTGCCCTGGCTGAGTGGAGCACTCGCACCTTTGGTACCTAAGCCTATGTGGCACCCCATATTCTGGGAAACCAGTGACTTGGCCAAGCAGGGCAGTTTTGCTCCCCACCCTTGAAGACTGAGCTGAAGCGGCATCTCCCTTTCTGGGGGATGGGAGACTGGAAGGATATGGCACTTAAGCTGATGTGGTACCCTTCCTCCTGGGAAACTGTGCCTTGTTTGAGCTGAGCAATCATGCCTCCTAGACCACAGCTCTTGCAGTTCCCCACATTCCTGAGAAATAGTACTGTCTGAGCTTGGTAACTCCACTCTAGGGGCCAAGCAGCAGCAGCAACCTGCTTCCCTAAAAATGAAAAATGTCTGAGTGACTGAGATTACTAGCCTACCTGGGTAATGGAGCTGCTGTTACACTGCTGCTCGCCTCCCAGGGTCCAAGCCACAGCTGCAGTTTGCCATTCTTTGTTCCTTGCTGCCACTGCAACAGACCTTATAAACCTAGGCCACCGCCATGTCCCCCCATTCCAGGGTCGAGAGCCACCATTGCATGATGTCTCATCCTTGGGGACCCAAGTTGCTGCTGTGCTTCATTGAAATGGTACCTCAATTGTAGCTGCACCGTTCTCTGAAGCATCTCTTCTTCCCTAAAGCAGTACCAGTGCTGTGCCCTGCCTCCAGGTTTACAGTCATATCTCCATTCCTTCCCCCTAGGCTTGAGCTGCTGGGGTGCAGCACAGAGCCACAGACTGCGGCTTTGTGAGATATCTGGGTCCAACTGTGCCTTGAAAACTGAAACTGTAGCCTAAAAGCTCCATACCACAGTAGTTACACAAGACCCTGAGCCAGAACCTCAGCTCCACAGTCACATCTACCACTTGCACCCTGAAATACAGTGCCACCACGGCTTTCTGTGGACTATGTTAGACCCAATGATGAGAGGGGTTACCTTAGCTAAAACTCTACATTGTGGAAAAAACAAGAAAGAGGACACAAAAATCTGTGACACTGAGGACTCTAACAACCTATTCTGCTGCCACTGCTGCCACAAACTCCTGCAGCCTAGAACATTGAGGCACTTGAGAAAATTACTGATATTGATTACCCCTGAAGAAGCTGCACAGAGACTACTCCAATGTGTCCAATAGAAAAAGAGTCAATGTACCCTGCCCAACTTGTCCTCTGGTCCCATCTGCATGTGAAAGTATTTCTCTAAGAAAGTCAATTTGTAAAGATTAAAAAAGGTGACTGCTCAATGCACTCCTCAGATGCACAGACATTAATGCAGGGACCAGAGAAACATGAAAAAGCAAGAAACATGACACGACCAAAGGAACACAGTAATTCTCCAGTAATTGACATGAGCCAAATGGAAATTTGCAAATTGCCTTAAAAACTGAAAATCTTAAGCAAACCCAGTGAGATACAAGAGAATACACATAGACAATCCCATAAAGTCAGTAAAACAATTTATGACCTCAATGAGAATTTGAAAAAGAGATTAAAAATATTTTAAAATAACCAAAAAAGGAAATGTTGAAGCTAAAACTGTCAATGAATAAAATAAAATAAATACAAAGCTCCAACAGCAGAATAGATTGATCAGAAGAAAATAGTCTGTAAATTTGAACACATTTCTCTACAAATAACCCTGTCAGGAAAAGAAAGTAACAGAAAAAAGAATCAAAGAGTGAGAAAAACATAGAATTTATGGGACGCCTTTAAGTGAACAAATTTCCATATTACAAGAATCTCAGAATGAGAGGAGGAGACAGTGCCAACATGTTTTTAAGGAAATAAATCCTGGAAACTCCACACGTCTAACTTCTTTTTTTTGTTTGTTTGTTCTTCCTGGCATTTCTTTGGGCCACCTGAGACACAATGTCCACCAGTACACAATATGACCATGTAACGAATATGCATGTGTACCACCTGAATCTAAAATAATTGTTTTAATTTAAAGACAGAGATTTCTAAAAACAAACAAAAAAGATAATAGACATCTTATATACAAGGTAATTTCCACTATACTCAAAAAGGTTATTTTAGCAGAAATGCTGCAAGCCATAGAAAATGGTATGATCTATTCAAAGTGCTCAAAGGAAAGGAAAAAAAAAAACTGTCATTCACAAATACTACATTCAGCAAAGTATCCTTCAGAAATGAAAGAGAAATAAATTCTTTCACAGGCCCAAAAAAAAAAAAAAAAAAGAAAAAAGAAGGAAAAAGGTGAAGAAATTCATCCCATTCATCCTACAGGAAATGCTTAAGGGAGTTCTGCAAGTGAAAACCACAGGACATTCACTGTGAACGTGAAAACATGGAAAATACGAAGTTTATTGATAAATATTTAGTCAAATTTAGAAAATTCCAGTATTGTAATGGTAGTTTTTAAATTATTTATATCTCTAGTGTGAAGAGTATAAGTGAAAATGGTCAAAAATAACTAAAGCTACAATAAATTGTTAAGAAAAACACAACATAAAATTATGTGAATTTTGACTTCAAAAATGTAAATTGTTGTCTGGGCACAGTGGCTCATGCCTGTAATCTGAACACTTTGGAAGATTAAGGTGGGAGGATCACTTGAGGCCAGGAATTCAAGATCTGACTGGGCAACATTGCAAGACTTCATCTCCACAAAAAATTATTTAAAACTAGCAAGCTGTGCATAGTGTTGCATGCCTGAATTCCCAGTTATTGGAGAGACTGAGGTAGAAGAACTGATCCCAGCAAGTCAAGGCCACAGTGAGCTGTGATTATGCCACTACACTCCAGACTGGGTGACACAGTTATACTCTGACTCAAAGAAAAAATACACACACACACACACTTTCTCTCTCTCTCTCTCTCTCTCTCTCTCTCTCTCAAAGAGTAAAAGCCTAGAACTTTTGTATGTGACATAAATTATGTCTATAAGCTTAGAATAGTGGCTTGTAACTATAAGACGCTTCATACAAGTCTCATGATAGCCATGTAGCAAAATATCTATAGCAGTTATGAGGGAGGACAAAAACAAACCAGGAATTATGTTTTGTAAGGTAGAAGCCTTGTACTACAGGCATCTCCCTCTATGTAAGTATTCTAGCAACCCATCAGCATCAGTGTGACAGCTAGCATTGTTGTGAGAGGCCACATTTGGCTTCAGTTATTCTATTTTTTTTAGATTGTTTCAGTGTGTTTGTCCATTTCATGATGGGTGATTTACAAGCACACCTGCTCACATTGTGCTCAGTGTTCAGCAGTTTTTGACCCAAACTGCCATGACCCCCGTGCCTCACCCTTTCTATTTTAAAAAAATCATTTATTTTTGAAAAAAAATCAGTCAAGAAAATCTTAGCTGGACTAACTAATAGAAAAGAGAGAAAATCTAAACAATCAGAAATGAAAGTTGAGATTACAACTGATGTCTCAAAATTTTAAAAGACCATAATAAACAAAAAGTTGAGAATTCCTAATCTGAAAATATAAAATCTCAAATGTTCCAAATACAAGACTTTTTGTGTGCCAGCATGATGCCACAAGTGTAAAATTTCACTCCTAACCTCATGTGACTGGCTGCAGTCAAAACACAAGCACACAACACACAACCTACTCAGCATCATCAAAGGAAAAATAAAATTACTTCCAGAGTAAGTGTATAAGGCATATAAGGGACATAAATTTCATGTTTAGACTTGAGTCTTATTCCGAGACCAATGTGGGCAGCAAAGTGAGGCCCCTCATCTCTACAAAAACTAAAAATTTGTTATAATTTAATAATAGTAATTAAATCCTCTCAATAAAGAACAGATCGGGATCAGATAGCTTTACAGCTGAATTCTGCCAACCATTTAAAGAAGAATTAATACCAATACACCAGAAGCATTTCCAAAACATAGAGCTAAAGGAAACACCTTTTAACACACTTTAGGAAGTCAATATATAATCTTGATGTTTAAGCCAGACAATGACACCACAAGAAAACTATAGGCCAGTATCTCTGATGAATATGGATGCAAAAGTTATCAATTAAATAAGAGCAAACCAAATTCAACAACACATTTAAAAAGATTATACATCATGACTAAGTGGAATTTTTCTGGCATACAAGGTTGGTATAACATACTCAAATCAAATAATGTGAACCATCATATTAATAGAATTAAGATATAAAGCACATTATTATTCAAACTGACACAAGAAAAGTTCTCAACACAATTCAACATTTTTCTTAATAAAAACCCTCAACAGTTACAGTGTAGAAGGAATGTTCATCAAGACAATAAAGGCCATTTATAAAAACTCACAGCCAACATCACAATAAATGTGAAAAAACTGACAGCTTTTCTATTCTGTTCTAGTATGAGACACTCCCACCACTTCTATTCAACATATTACTGGAAGTACTAATAAGAACAATAAAAAAAGTAATAAAAATTATCCAGATCAGAAAGGAAGAAGTAAAATTAACTGTGTTTGCAAATGACATGAACCTACATGTAAAAACCCCAAATTCTCCACCAAAATATTGTTAGAACTAATAAAAGAATTCTGTAAAGTTTCAGAATGCAAAAATAACGTACAAAAATTGGTTGTATTTTACACAAACATAACAGCCTATCAAAAAAAGAAATCCAGAAAATTTTTTTACTTACAATAGCACTGAAAAAAAATACTTCAGAATAAATTTAATCAAGAAGTTAGAAAGTGTGTACACAGAAAGCTATAAAATAATAACAAAAGAATTGAAAAGACACAAATATTTGGAAATATACCCCAAACTCATGGATCAAAAGAATTGATATTGTTAAAAGCTTTGATCTACTCAAACCAACATACAGATTCAATACTATTCCTATCAAAATTCTAATAGCAAAAAAATAGAAAATAGTCAAAAACATATAGGAAAAGATGCTTAATTTCATTAATAGTAAAATATATGGAAATCAAAACCACTATGAGATACTCTCTTCTTTTTTTCTCTTTTAATTTTTTTTTTATTTTAAAGATGTGCGGTACAATTCAGGGTTAGGTATACAAGTGTTCATTATGCAGGTACCCTTGTTGATGAGGTGTGCGCCTCCTTCCCCAGGCAGATTCCCACTACTGCCAATCCTGCTTCCCCACCCTGTCCTGGCAGTTTCCCACTACCGCCAATCCTTTTCTTATAGCATTATGATAATTGTTCAAGGTCCGTTTATGAGTGAGAACATGTGATACTCAGTTCTTTGTTTCTGTGACAGATCATGCAGTATTATAGACTCTAAGTCCATTCAGGTTGCTGTGAAGTTCGTGAATTTGTTCTTCTTCATGGCTGTGATATTCCCTCATGTATATATACCACATTTTTTTATCCAGTCCTCTTTTAATGGGCAGCACAGTTGGTTCCATATTCTTGCTACTGTGAACAATGCTGCAATAAAAATACATGTGCAGGTTTCTTTTTAATAGAGCGATTTTAGTTCCTCTGGGTATATTCTCAGTAGGGGGATTGCAGGGTCGTATGGAAGGTCAATTTTTAGATCTTTTAGGAATCATCACACTGTTTTCCACAGAGGCTGTACTAGTTTACACTCACATCAATAGTGCAGAAGTATTCCCTTTTCACGGCATCCTTTCAGCATCTGTTATTTTTTTTGAGTTATTGATGATGGCCATTCTGACTAGAGTTAGATGGTATCTCAGTGTAGTTTTAATTTGCATCTCCTTGATGACTAGTGAGGCTGAACATTTTTTCATGTATATGCTGGCTGCTCATATGTCTTCTTTTGAGAACTGTCTATACATATTTTTTGCCCACTTTGTAATGAGGCTGTTTTGTTTTTGTTTTTTTTGTCAGCACGTTTGAGTTCCTTGTAGATCCTAGATGTTAGGCCTTTGTCAGACATGGAGTTGGCAAATATTTTTTCCCAGTCTGTGGGCTATCTCCCTGCTCTCTTGATGGTTTCTTTGGCTTTGCAGAAGATTTTCAGTTTGATGAGGTCCCGGTTGTCTACCTTATCTCTTATTGCATGGGCATTTTGTGTTTTGATCAGGAATTGGTTGCCAGTTCCTATTTCCATAAGAGTGTCTCCTGCAATTTCTAGGGTTCTTATAGTTTGAGGCTTTGTGTTTAGGTCCCTGGTCCATTTACAGTTGATTTTTGTGTGTGGGGATAGGTAGGGGTCTTGATTCAATCGTCTGCGTGTGGTCAGCCAGTATTCCTAGCACCTTTTACTGAATAGGTTCTCGTCTCCCCAGTGGTTGATGTTGGAGGCTTTGTCAAAGATGAGTTGGTTGAGAAATTGAGGTTTTGCTTCTGGAATCTCAATGCCATTCCATTGGTCTGTATGCCTGTTCTTGTACCAATACCAGGCTGTTTTGATTATTGTAGCTTTATTAAAAAGTTTAAAGTCTGACAGTGTGATACCTCCTGCTTTTTTGTCTGAGTTTGTGTGTGTGTGTGTGTGTGTGTGTGTGTGTGTGTGTGTGTGTGTGTGTGTCTATTCTTGGTCATTTATGTTTGCATATGAATTCCTGTATTGTTGTTTCTAGGTCTGAGAAGAATGTTGCTGGTAATTTGATGGGTATTGTGTTAAATATATAGATTGCCTTAGGTAAAATGGACACTTAACAATGTTGATTCTTCTAATCCATGAGCATAGAATGTTTTTCCACTTGTTTGTGTCATCTTTGAGTTATTTGAGCAGTGTTTTGTAGTTTTCATGGTAAAGGTCTTTCACATCTCTGGTTAGGAAGATGCCAAGATATTTCATTTTTTTGTGTCTATTGTGAATGGAATTGTATTTTTTATTTGGATTTCTGATTGCTTACTATTGGTGTATAAAAATGCAATTGTCTTTTGCACATTTATTTTATAACCTCATACTGTCAAAGTCCTTTATTAGCGCAAGGAGGTTTTAACAGATTCTTTTGGGGTTTTGAGGTATAGAATCATGTCATCTGCAAAGAGGGATAGCTTGATTTCCTCTTTTCCTATTTGGATTCTTAATCACCTTCTCTTCTCTGATTGCTCTACCTAGGACTTCCGAAACTATGTTGAACAGGAGGGGTGAGAGTGAGCCTTGCCTTGTTCCAGTTTTCTGAGGAATGGTTCCAATTTCTGTCTGCTTAGCAATGTGCTGGCTGTGGGTTTCTCAAAGATGGCTCTTACTATTTTGAAGTATGTTCCATCTATGCCTAGATGTTCCAGGGTTTTTATAAAAAAGGGTTATTGTATTTTATCCAAAGCTTTCTCTGCATCTAATGATATAATCATGTGGTTTTTGTTTTTATGTCTCTTGATGTATTTAATTACATTTATGGTCTTAAGAATGTTGAATCAGCCTTGCATCCCAGGGATGAAGCCTACCTGGTCATGGTGGTTGATTTTTCAGATGTGTTGTGGGGTCCAGTTTGCTAGGATCTTGTTGAGAATTTTTAGCATCTATGTTCATCAAGCATACTGGCCTGTAGTTCTCATTCTTTGTTGGGTCTTTACCTGGATTGCATATCTATGTGATGTTAGGTTCATAAAATGATTTGGGGAGAGTTCCATCTTCCTCAGTCACCTGGAATATTTTCAATAGGACTGGTATCAGTTTCTCCTTGTATGTTTTGTAGAATTATTCTGGAAAGCCATCTGGTTCAGGGCTTTTTTTTAAGGGTAGTTTTCTTATGACATAGTCAATACCCTTGATTGTTATTAGTCTATTTAGGATTTCAATTTCTTCTTATGTCAACCTAGATAGATTGCGTGATGTCAGAAAGTCCTCCTTTTCCTTTAGGGTTTCAAGTTTGTTTCCATACAAGTGTACATAGTAGTCTCTGATAATCTTTTGTATTTCTTCAGGGTCAGAAGTGACTTCATCTTTTGTGTTTCTGATTGTATTTATTTGGATTTTTCTTTTCATTTTCTTGGTCAGTCTAGCTAGGGGATAATCAATCTTGTTTATCCTTTTAAAGAACCAGCTTTTTGTTCCATTGATTTTTTTGTATTATCTTTTTGTCTTCTATGTCTTGAACTTTAATTTTGGTGATCTGGGTTCTTCTGCTGAAGTTAGGGTTATGATAGTCTTGCTTTTCCAGCTTCCTTAGGTAACTTGTTAGGCTGTTAACTTGTTATCTTTCCATTTTCTTCATGTGTGTTTGTAGAGATGTGAATTCCCCTCTACTACTGCTTTCATGGCATCCCAGAGAATTTGGTAAGATGTTTCTTCATGTTCATTTGTTTCCAGGTATCTTTTAATCTCTGTTTTGATTTCCATGTTGACCCAGGAGTTGATTAGCATCATGCTGCTAGGTGTCCATGTCTTTGTGGGTTTTGGGGACCTTTGTTGGTGTTGATATTTATTTTTATTCCATTGTGGTCTGAGAAGGTGCATGACAAAATTTCAATTTTATGAAATCTATTTATGTTTGATTTTTGTTCAAACATGTGGTCTATCTTAGAGTACATTCCCTGCAATGATGAGCAGAATGTATATTCTATGGTCATTGGGTGGAGTGTTCTGTAGGTATCAATTAAGTCCATTTGATCAAGCATCACATTGAGATTCCACATCTCCTTGCTGATTTTTTGTCCTGATGATCTGTCTAGGGTTGTGATTGGGATATTAAAGTCCCCAGCTATGATAGCGTTAGAGTCAATATCTTTTTCAAGTTTGCCTAGAAGCTGTTTTATGAAAGTTGGTGCTCCTATGTTGGGTGCATATATGTTTTGGATGGATATTTCTTGTTGATAGATTGAACCTTTTATAATTAGGCAGTGACCTTCTGTATCTTTTTAATTTTTGATAGCTTAAAGGGTATTTTGTCTGATATTAAGATCACAACTCCAGCTTTCTTTTGTGTTCTGTTCACCTGAAATTTTCCTTCCCATTCTCTTACTTTGAGTCAGTGAGTGTACTTTCTGGTGAGATGAGTCTTGAGGACAATATATTTTTTGCCTCATGATATTTTATCCATTTTGCCATTCTATGTCTTTTCAGTGGTGCATTTCATCCATTCACATTCTGGTTAATTATTGAAATGTGAGAGTTTATTCCTGTCATAAGATTCTCATAGAGTGGTTATTATTCCTGTTTGTTGTCTTTCTTTTGATTTTTGGTTTGATACATGTGTGTTTTCTATCTTTTTCCTGCACTTTTGTGAAGAACGTTGTCATTCTTTTTTTCTTTTCTTCTGTGTTTAAAAATTTCTTAAGCGTTTATTGTAGAAGTGGTTTAGAGACAGCGTAAGATCTTAGGGATTGAATGTCTGGGAAAGATTGTACTTCTCCCTCGTTGATGAAACTTAGCTTAGCTGGGTAGGTTATTCTTGATTGAAATTGTTTATCTTTGAGAACTTTGAAGATTGGGCTCCATGCTCTCCTAGCCTGAAATGTTTCTGTAGATAAATCTGCTGCTGTTCTAGTTGGTTTTCCCTGGTAGGTAGTCTGGCCTTTTTCTCTTGCTGCCTTTAGGATTTTTTCTATTATACCTACTTCATTTAGGTGAATTATTATGTATCTGGGAGTTGGTCTTCTCATTTGTTGTCTTTCAGGGGTTCTCTGGATCTCTTGTGTTTGGAATTTTCACATCAGTGATGAGAGAGGGAAGTTTACTTGAATGATTTCATGTAATGTTTGTTCCAGGGTGGTCTCTGTCACTCTTTCTGCCTCAGGAAGTCCAATTACTCTTAGGTTCACCCTCTTGAATTAATCACTCATCTCTTGAAGGTTTTGGTCTGTCTTTTTAAACTTCTTTTCTGTTTTTGACAGTTTGAGTTAGTTCTATATTTTGGTCCTCAAGCTCTGAGATTCTTTCTCCTGCTTGACTAATTCTGCTTTCCATGCTTATTAGTTTGTTATTTATTCCAATCACAGTATTCTTTATGCTGTTATCTCAGTTATCAACTCCTACCTATTTTCCTCTTGTCTCTCCTCAAATCTTTTTATTCTCTGTATTAATGTCTTGATGTCTGGGTTTGTAGTATGTGACCCATCATTCTGGGGGATCTTCATTGCTTGCATTGCAAAGTCTGCTTTCTCAGTGTCAAACCTCCCAGGTTTCTGTGTATGACCCGTATTCTTCTTGTGGTTTTTCTTCATTTGAGTGAATTTTCCTCTCCACTTTTCTCCCCCTCTTCTTTAATTCTTTTGTTTAGGGATGGTGGGGTTGCTTTTAATTTGGTTTGCTCAATCTCCTATTCTTCTTTAAGTGAATCCTCTAACTTTATTCAATTCTGAGGCTAGACTGTGGGTTGGGGGCTATATTTTTTGCAGTTTTGAGATTTAATTGAAGGGGGAGCTGTGATTCAAAATCTATCTGCAGATCCCAGTATCCATCAACAGGTTTATGGGTACCCTGGAACCCCCTTCCCACTGCCTTGCAATCTGTCCATCCAGTGGGGATGTAAGTTTGTTCCCTGAAAGCAAAATGGAGTAAGAAAAAGGAATAGAATGGAACAGGGAAGGGCGAGAAGAGGAAGGTGGAAAGAGAGATGAGTAAGAGGGATAACAGACAAACATACAGACTAACAAATTTAAAAAGTCACAAAGACAGAGAAGAGTAATAAAAAGCTGAAACATACAGACAATCATACAAACACAAAAGCCAACCAACTTCCCTACTGATATACAATTCCCCTACACAAACAGGAGGTCTAAAGAAAAAAAAAACAGAAATCAGTAAAATAACAGAAACAAGGCGAGTATGAAAAAAATGTTATCAAAAAGAGAGAGATGAAATAAAAGAGAAAAAATTAAAACATAAACAAAAGTGAGCAAAACAAACAAAGAATAAAAATTTTAAAAAGCAAAAACAATGAATCAAGCTTGCTCTGAGATTGTTCCATTGAGCCCAACATACTTTCAACTCTGATCTCTAGCTCTCATCACAGGCTGGTAGGGTTGCTCACAGCTAAAACCAGATGTCCCAGGCCTGCTGTGGAAGGATCAGATCTGAACTCAGTCAGCTTGCTGCCTGACAGGTCTGCCACTCAGATCTGACCTTTCTGTGTCCAATCTAGCATGCGGGAGGAGCTTCTCTCTCTCCCCGTTTGATATGATTACCTTAGGTCCCAAGTTGGAGGCTCAGCAGAGCTGTGCAGAGCTGGGTGGGGTGATGTAGGTCTCTGCCTGATTCTGGGACAAAGAAAATGACTGTGGTGGGCACCTCTTTACCAGACAAGGGCCTCCTCCTGGGCCCTCTCTTATCCTCTCTCTCCATGGATCAGACTCCAGGTTCCAGCTGATCTCTGGTCCCGCTACTGCAGGGCAGTTGGGAGCCGGGGAGGGAGCCAGGATTTCCATGGGGCCAGGAGCCAAAGGCCATGGTGGTGGTGGCACGGTGCATGGGACCAGCTGCAGCAGTCACCTGTTGTGGAGACTTTCACAGTCCAACATGTCCTGTCACTATCTTGCCCTTCCCTCATCACAAATGTCACTCTTAACAGAAATAGAAAAAAAAAACTCTAAAATTTATATGGGTTCATAATTGACTCCGAATAGCCAAAGCAATTCTGAACAAAAGAAACAAGGCTGAGGCATCACATTATCTAATTTCAAATATACTACACAGCTATGGTAACTAAAACAGCATTATATTGGCATAAAAACAGACCCAGATTAATGGAACAGGGCAGCGAACCCAGAAATAATTTCATGTACTTACAGTCAACTTATTTTTAACAAAAGCACTTAAAACATACATTGATAAAAAGACAGTTTCCTTAATAAATGGTGCAGGAAAAACTGGATATCCACATGTAGAAAAATGAAAGTGGATCCCCTTATTTCACCATATACAAAATTCATTTCAAAATGAACTAAGATTTATACAAAAGACCCAAAATTTTGAAACTACTAAAAGAAAATATTGGTGACATTCTTCAGGACATTGATTTGGGCCAAGATTTTTGGATAAGACCTCAAAAGCACAGTCAACAAAAGCAAAAATAGACCAATGAAATTACATAAAGCTAAAATGCTTCTGCACATTGAAAGAAACAATTTACAAAGTGAAGAGACAACCTACAGAATGGAATAACATATTTGAAAACTATCCATCCAACAAGAGATTAATAACCACAATATATAAGACACTCAAATAACTCAATACAAAAAAAAATCTAATTTAACAGTTGGCAAAAGACCCAAGTAGATATTTGTTTAAAGAAGACATACAAGCCGGGCTCGGTGGCTCAGCCTGTAATCCCAGTGCTTTGGGAGGCTGAGGTGAGTGGATTGCCTGAGCCCGCGGGTTCGAGACCCACCTGAGCAGGTAAGACCTCATCTCTACAATAGATCAAAACATTAGCCGGGCGTGGTAGCGTGCGCCTGTAGTTCCAGCTACTGGAAGGCTGAGGCGGAAGGATCACCGGAGCCCAGCAGGTCGAGGCTGCAGTGGCTGGGAGCGGCCACTGCACTCCAGTCTGGGTGACTGAGTGAGACTCCAACTCAAAAAAAAAAAAAAGACATACAAGTGGTCAACAGGTACATGAAGAATTGCTCAAAACTGCAAATAATCAAGGACATGCAAATAACAACCACAATGAGATCTCACCTCATGCCAGTAAAAATAGCTTTTATCATAAAGGCAAAACTTAACAAATGCTGGTGAGAATACAAAGAAAGGGAAATGCTATTACACTGTTAATGGGAAAATAGAATAGTTCAGCCACTATGGAAAATAGTATGAAGGCTCATCAGAAAGCTAAAAGTAGAACTACCATTTAATAAAACAATTCAACTTCTGGGTATATATTCAAAAGATAGGAAATAAATAAATCAAAAGTATCTTCACTCCCATGTAGTATTATTCACAATAGCTATGGCAGCAGACGCTCAAGTGTCCATCAGTGAATGTATGGGTAAAGAAAATATAATCTACATACACGATTGAGCATTATTCAGCCTTAAAAAAGAAAATGGAATTCTGTCATTTGCAGCCACATGGATGGAGCTAGAGGTCATTAGGTTAAGTTTAATAAACTAGGCACAGAAAGACAAATATCATATGTTCTCACTCATTTGTGGGAGTTAAAAAAATAAATCTCATGGAGGTAGAGAATAGAATGTTGATTACCAAAGGCTGGGAATAAGATAGAGGTGGGATGAAGCAAAATTGTTTAATGAGTACAAAATACAGTTAGATGGAAGGCATAAACTCTAGTATTTGATACTACAGTAGTAAAGTTATTGTTAACTATAATTTATTGGGTATTTCAAAATGACTAGAAAATAAATTTGGAATGTTCCTAACACAAAGAAATAAATGTTCCAGGTTGAATATCCCAATCACCTTGATTTGATCCTTACACATTGAATGCATTTATTAAAATATCACATGTACCCTCAAATATATATAACTATGAGATATTAAAAAGACTGTAGTATATATATATTATATGAACATATGCATATAAATATTATTCAGCCTTAAAAAAGAATGTAATTTTGATATTTGCCACAATGTGCGTGCACCTAGAACATATTAAGTGAAATGTCAGATGCAGATATAAAAATACTGCATGATTTAACATATATGTGAAATCTAAAATCCAACATTTAAATATACAGAGTTAGAGAAAAAAATAGTACTTATCTGGGTTCAGGGGAAAGATTGAAGAGGAAATCAGGAGATGTAGGTCAGAGCTACAAAGCAGCAGATATGTAGGATGAATGAGTTTAGAGAGCTAATGTACAACATGAGAATTGTAGGTAATAAAATTGTACTGTATTTGGGATTCATGCTAAAGGAACAGATTTTACCTGCTCTTACCACAAAAAGGAGACTGTGAGATGATGGATATATTAATTTGCTTCATTTAGTATCATTTTTACCATCTATATTTATCCCACAAATTGTGTTGTATACCTTTAATATACACAATAATATTTATTTTTAAAAAAATAAGATTACTTTCAGTAGGTTTGACTTAATTAGAGTAAAACCTTCAAAAGTGGATCTGAGCTCCCCCTGAAGAGAGATACCTATCTGTCAAAATATATAAGGTAATAAAACATGCTGAAGAAACCCACACAAGTTGATCTTTGAAAGTGGTCTCCAAGAATCAAGGTCAACAGTCAACCAGAAAGCAAGGAACTAATTTCTCCAACTGCAAGGAGAAAAATTCTGCCAACAACCTGTAAAATGAATGTTGGAAGCAATCACTCCCCAGTTAAGCCTCTGATAAGACTGCAGCCTGATGAAAAACAAACAACCCAGCTGCGGTGTTTTCAAACTTCTGATCTGTAGAAATTGTGAGATAATAAATGAGCACTATTTTAAATTTGTGATAATTTGCTATGCAGAATAGAAAAATTCCAAAAAGACCGTTCTCAAGGACACTACTCTGAGGAGACATTCTAAACTCCTTAGCTCCTGAGGCCAGGTCAAAAATCCACTTACTGGACATATGTTTTTGCTCCCCACATGGACTTTTTCACTTAGAGACAAAACACTAGACAATCAGATCATAGAATCAGATGTCAAAAGGCTAGCGAACAACTCTACCAAGAAATAAGTTAAATCTTATCAAATAACCAAAACCATTTCAAGGAATCTTATCTTATTCCTAGGAAAACAATATAAACCTTATGCTAAAATAATTTAGGAAAATATAAGAAGATCCCAAGTCAGCATGAACTTACTTCCCGATTGAGGGTAGGTGGCATATTGACTAAGTAGAGGAAGATGTGCCTCAGACGTATGCACTATTACTGATGCAAGGATCCTAGTCTAAGTCAGTGAGAATTTTAGCTGAACCTTGGTGGACCCTCCATTTCTATCAATGTCCTCTAGCCAAAGACCACTAGGAAAACACCTATGGTTGAATAGTTTGAGTTAATTACTAGGTGCAGCAAAGAAGAGCACATATCAGGAGGAACAATAATGCATCTAAATAAGAGGTTGTTAGAAAGGAATTATAAGATCTTGGGTTGTGCTATTAGGTTTGACAAGATTTTAAGGACACAGTTTTTTTCTGTATTGGATATAGTAAGAAAGTGGGGTATCCGTCACTCCTATGACTTGGGTGCCTTAATAAATCTTATGCAGAAGGAGATAATACAAGAGTGAGACTAAAAATGCAATTGGTAAAGAAGCAGGATACTAATTGGGAGAAATATTTGTTATTATGTGGCTTGGACAGTGTTCACGTTTTGTCTGTGTTCAAACATCATTATGGAGTGGTCTTATTTTTCTTGAGTAATCATGGTCACAGGGTGGCTTTATATGGTATTGGTATTCTGTGACATTTTTTATACTCACCAGTTGAATATGACCTACCTGGGAATATCAGGCTAGCCAGGATGCCAGGAACTGCTTTAGTTTTTTTTCAAATTTTTTCCTAAGCTAGGCTTTTTGTCAGTTTGAGGTACCATGATTTAATATTCAAGTTTTTACTGATTCCAGAGTAGACTTGCTTAAATTGATGGTTTACTGTGACTGTTGAGAATTTATGGTTAAAGAAAATGTATGTTCAATATTCTGGTCTTAAGGAAAAGCAAGAACCTTGAGGCCAAAGAGATAGAAAGAAAAAAAAACAGATTATCAGTTACACACTCTCCATTTTTTAGGAAGTAAATTACTACTACTATTTCCTTTATTCCTTCTTCTTCTTCTTCTTCTCTTATTTATTCATACTTCCATGCAATAGTACATCTTATGAACAGCAGTTAGGATTCAATATTTTAAAATTTCATTGTGTGGATGTTGAATAAACAGTTTAACTCACTTTCTTGTTTTAACTTTTAAATTTTTTATTTTAAAATTGTGGGGTACAGTTCAAAGTTAAGTATACAAATATTCATTGTGCAGGTATCCTTGTAGTGGGAAGCTGCGGGGGAGGGCAGGGAGGTGGGATTGACAGTAGTCAAAATCTGCTTGGGGAAGGGGGGGCACGCCACACCTCATTTCTGCATTCTAATTGTTCATATTCATATTTGAACATACATTTAATAATATTTAACATATATTCATGCATATATTCTTGCATATTACTTTTGTAATAATAAAATAAAATTGTTCTGAGTCCTAAAACCCAGGGCTAGGACTATTTTGTGACAGTTATGCATAAGAATTTTCTTTTGGCATAACCAAGTAAAAATAAGATTATCATGGAAATCAGGATACAGTAAGTCTCCTATATAAAAACAATTTCCATTCTGAGAGCACATTCGTAAAACCAATTTGCTCATAAGCCCAATAAAGTTAGCCTAGCTACTCAACTAACATAATTGGCCATATAGTACTATATTGTAATATAATACTTTTCACACAAGTAATACATAAAAAACAAAACAAAAATTAAAGAAAAATTTTAATATGGTGTTGCTTCAACTGGGGAAACAAAAATCAGCAGTGGAGAAACTGATTTTGCAGCACTAACTGTGCAGTTATAGAGAACATGAATAAAGAAATTAAAGTTCAGTGATGGGCCAGGGAGGAAAGAAGACCACTCTGACTGGAAGGTGAAGTGGTTTTGCTATTGTTCACTGAAAATTGACAGAAAATACCACTGGTATTTGGGATCCCCCGATTCACATAGCACAGACACGTCACTCTCTGGCCCACAAAGCAATGTGGGCCTCTGGAAAGTTAAGTGTCAAGAGAGCCCCCATCAACCAATTTCCAGTGAAACATTTATTGATTACCAGCTGTAACAGTCACATAATGGTGATTTTTCAATATCTAGTCAACAATGTTTTCTTAAAGGGCCAGATAGCAAATATGTTCAGCTTTGTGAGTCACACAGTCTCTGTCACAACTCTTCTGTTCTCTCCTTATAGCATCAAACTAGCCATAGATAGTACCGAAAAAATATGCATGTGGCTGTGTTCCAATAAAATTTTTGTTTACGGACACTGAAATTTCCATTTCATATTATTTTCATCCCTCGACTCAGCTACTGAAATAGTTTGCAAATTTTTCACATTGTCATATGCCCTATACAAAGCTACCAGCTTCATTTGTTTCAAGTTCAGCTTGAACATGTCCTTTTCCTTGTTCAGAAACCTTGATGATTTGCCAGTTTGCACTAGTTCTTAGTTAAACACTTTTACTTGAATCTCAAAGCCCCACGGTTTCACCCTACTTTTCTATCCACCACTCTGCATGCATTCCTAAAGGTACATTGTATCTCAAACAAACTGGATTGTCATTATTTCTCAAACATGTTAGACTTTCTTAATTCCAATACTCTGTATTTGTTAATTCATATTCCTGGAATCTCTTTGTCATCTCTTCTGTAAGATAAAATTCTACCCATCTTTCTGTCAAGGCTCTGACAGAACTTCACCTCTTTCATGACACACTCTATTTCATTTTATTTGCCTTGTTGAGTGGGACCTTTCCATTCTCTGAAACTCCAGAACATTTGGGCATTTATATTCTGTTTGGCATTTTTGTTCTTGCTTTATCAACTTGTTTTATTAGACTGCAAGTTTCTGCCATATATATGGTAAGTGCTCAGTAGTTTTATTGAATTTAACTGCATTGATTCTGGTAGCCATCAAGTTAGGTTCTTTGTATGTATGGCACTGGGAATCTTCTGTTTTTATTTAATGTTTAGGAGGGAATATGGAAACATAAAATGTCTGAAAATTCTTGCCTCTAGTAAGGGTAATTTTGCTTGTAAAAGTAAAGTAAACACTCACTTATTTTGCTGTAATCACTCCAAATTTAGAGGATACTTTTGGCATTAGTCTAATTCAAATGATAAATGTTCTGGAACTCCAAAAGTATTTTTTAAAACTCTACTATACTTTGCTATTTTGTAGTCGAATCATCTTAAGCCTGTGTTTAGAATTATAAAGCAACCGCTATGCCTCTATTCTCCAGAGGTTTCCTCTCTCTGTCTAGGGGAAAGCACAAGAGATAAATGAGCTGGTTTCCAGTTACGACTTTGCTGTAAAATGCAGGCAATAATCCTTGCCTCAGAATGTTTTTTCAAGAATCAAGAGTAAGAAAACACATGAAGCAAATGGCTTTGAAAGAAAGTAAGAAAAGATGCTTCAGTTAGATATCGCTAGATTATCCACTGGTCTTCAAAAAAAAATTAGATCATTATAACCCATTAAAAGCCATGCTTAGATTAAGTCATATAAAATTATTCTTGTTCTTCTTTGAAGTCTGGAAGTGTGATATCTCCTGCTTTGTTTCTTTTGCTAAGGATTGTTTTGGCTGTTTGTGGTTGTTTATGTTTCCATATGAATTTCTGTATTGTCATTTCCAGGTCTGAGAAGAATGATGTTGGTAACTTAATGGGTATTACGTTGAATCTATAGATTGCCTTTGGTAGGATGGACATCTTAACAATGTTGATTCTTCCTATCCATGAGCATGGAACATTTGTCCATTTGTTTGTGTCCTCTTGGATTTCTTTGAGAAATGTTTTGTAATTCTCATTGTGAAGATCTTTCACTTCTCTAGTTAGGAAGATGCCGAGGTATTTCATGATTTTGGTGGCTATTGTGAATGGGATTGTGCTTTTTATTTGGGTCTCTGCCTGCTTGTTGTTGTGCATAGGAATGCAACTGTCTTTTGCACATTTATTTTTTACCCTGAGACTTTGCCAAAGTCCTTTATCAGTACAAGCAGGCTTTTGAAAGTTTCCTTGGGATTTTCAAGGTATAGGATCATATCATCAGTGAAGAGGGATAACTTGACTTCCCCTTTTCCTATTTGGATACCCCTGATTTCTTTCTCTTGTCTAATAGCCTGAGCTAGGACTTCCAACACAATATTGAACAAGAGGGATGAAAGTGGGCAGTATTGTCTTGTTCCAGTTTCCAGGGAAAATGATTCTAGTTTCTGTCCATTTAGCAATATGTTAGCTGTGGGTTTGTTGTAGATGGTGCTTACTCTTTTGAGGTACGTTCCTTCTATACCTAGGTGTTTGAGAGTTTTTATCAAGAAGGGATGCTGGATTTTCTCAAAAGCTCTTTCTGCATCTAATGAGATAATCATATGGCTCTTGTTTTTACATCTGTTGATGTATTTAATGACATTTATTATCTTGCAAATGTTGAACCAACTCTACTTGGTCATGGTGGATGATTTTTTAGATGTTTTTTGATCCGATTTTCTAGAATATTGTTGAGGATTTTTGCATCTATGTTCATAAGGGATATTGGCCTGTAGTTCTCTTTCTTTGTTGGATCTTTACCCAGTTTGGTTATCAGTGTGATGTTAGCTTTGTAAAGTAATTTGGGGAGAATTCCATCTTTCTCAATTGTCTGGAATACTTTCAGTAGAATTGGTATCAGCTACTCCTTGTACGTTTTGAGAATTCTGCTGGAAAGTCATCCGGTCCACCAAAAGGTAACTTTTGTATGACAGAGTCAATTTCCTGGATGTTATTCGTCTAGTTAGTGTCTCAATGTGTCTTCTTGTTTTAACCTGGGGAGGTTGTGTATGTCAGGAAGTCCTCCATTTCATCTAGGCTATCAAGTTTGTTTCCATATAGGTGTACATAGTAATCTCTGATAATCCTTTGCATTTCTTCAGGGTTAGTTGTGATTTGATCTTTTGCATTTCTGACATGTTTATTTGGGCTTTTTCTCTCTCTTACTTGGTCATTCTGGCTAGGGGTCCATTAGTCTTGTTAATTCTTTTAAAGAACCAGCTTTTTGTTTTGTTGATATTTTCTATGATATTTTTGTGTTCCATGTCCCATATTTTGGCTCTTATTTTTATGATTTGGATTCTTCTGCTAATGTTGGGGTTTTGGTGTTCTCCTCTTTCCAGCTTCCTTAGGTGATTTGTTAGGCTCTCCACTTGTGATCTTTATATTTTCTTGATGTGTGATCGTAGAGAAATAAATTCCTCTCTTAGAATTGATTTCATGGCATCCCAGAGGTTATGGTGATTTGTTTCTTCATTTTCATTTGTTTCCATGAAACTTTCAATTTCTTCTCTGATTTCAGTGTTGACCCAGTCATTGTTCAGCATCATGCTGTTTAGTGTCCATGTCTTTGTAGGCTTTGGGAAAATGTTGTTGGTTTTGAGATTTATTTTTATTCCACTGTGGTCTGAGAATGTGCATGGCAAGATTTCAACCTTATGGAACTTGTTTATGCTTGATTTATGGCCAAGGATGTGATCAATCTTGTAGTATGTTCCATGTGGTGATGAATAGAATGTATATTCTGTGGTTGTTGGGTGGAATAATCTGTAGGTATCTACTAAGTCCATTTGGTCAAGTGTCAAGTTTAGGTTCTGGATCTCCTTGTTGATATTTTGACTCTATGATCTATCTAGGGCTGTCAGTGGGGTATTCAAGTCCCCTGCTATAATAGTCTTGGAGTCAATATCTTTATTTTAGTTTATTTAGCGGTTGCTAAATAAATGCTGGTGCTCCTGTGTTGGGTGCATATACGCTTAAAATGGATATTTCTTGTTGATGGATTGAACCTTTTATCTTTATGTAGTGTCCTTTTGCATCTTTGTTAATTTTTGATAGCTTAAAGGTTGTTTTGTCTGATGTTAAGATTGCAACTCCTGCCTTCTTTTGTGATCCATTTGCCTGGAAATTCGTTTTTCATCCTTTAACTTTGAGTCTCTGTGTGTCCGTTGTAAAGAGATGAGTCTCCTGAATGCAGCAAATAACAGGGCCATGGTTTCTTATCCAGTCCACCATTCTGTGTCTTTTCAGTGGGGCATTTAGTCCATTCACATTCAGGCTGATTTTTAAAATGTGATAGCTTATCCCTGTCATGAGGTTCTTACAAAGTTTTTTCTTTGTTTGCTTGTTTTCTTTTGGCTTTGGGGTTAATGTATGGGTGTGATTTCAAGTTTCTTGTGGTGCAGTACTATCTGTTGAATTTTTGCTCTGCTACTCTCTTGGGAAGTGTGCGGTGATTCTTTTTTTCTTTCTTCTGTGCTTAATTATTTTTATTTTTATTTATTTATTTATTTATTCTTGGTCATTTGTGTTTCCATATGAATTTCTGTGTAGTTTTTTCTAGGTCTGAGAAAAATTTTGCTGGTAATTTGATGGGTATTGCATTAAATCTATAGTTTGCCTTAGGTAAGATGGACATCTACACAATGTTGATTCTCCCAATCCATGAGCATGGAATATTTTTCCACTTGTTTTTGTCATCTTTGATTTCTTTGAGCAGTGTTTTGTAGCTTTCATTGTAAAGGTCTTTCACGTTTTTGGTTAGGAAGATACCAAGGTATTTCTTTTTTTGTGTGTGGCTATTGTGAATGGGATTGTGCTTTTTATTTGGGTTTCTGTTTGTTTATTATTGGTGTAAAGAAATGCGATTGTCTTTTGCACATTTATTTTATATCCTGAGACTTTGCCAAAGTCCTTTATCAGTGTAAGGTTTTTGACAGATTCTCTTGGGTTTTCAAGGTACACGATCATGTCGTTTGCAAAGAGAGGTAGCTTGACTTCCTCTTTTCCTATTTGAATACCCCTGATTGCCTTCTCTTCTCTGATTGCTCTAGCCAGGACTTCCAATACTATATTGAAGAGGAGGGGTGAGAGTGGGCATCCTTGTCTTGTTCTAGTTTTCAGGGGAAATGGTTCCAGTTTTTGTCCATTTAGGAGTATGTTGGCTATGGGTTCCATGTAGATGGCTTTTACTATTTTGAGGTATGTTTCCCATATGCCTAGCTGCTCTAGGGCTTTTATCAAGAAGGGGTGCTGAATTTTATCGAAAGCTTTTTCTGTATCTAATGATATAATCATGTGGTTTTGTTTTGACATCTGTTGATGTATTTAATTACATTTATGGTTTTACAAATTTTGAACCAGCCTTGCATCCCAGAGATGAAGCCTACTTGGTCATGATGGATGATTTTTGAGATGTGTTGTTGAATCTGGTTTGCTAGGATCTTGTTGAGAATTTTAGCATCTATGTTCATCAAAGATATAGGCCTGTAGTTCTCTTTCTTTGTTGGATCTTTACCTGACTTGGGTATCAATGTGATGTTAGCTTTGTAAAATGATTTGGGGAGAGTTCCATCTTTCTCAATTGCCTGGAATACCTTCAGTAGGATTGGTATAAGCTCCTCCTTAAATGTCTTGTAGAATTCGGCTGGAAAGCCATCTGGTTCAGGGTTTTTTTTTTGTAGGTAGTTTTCTTATTCTGTAGTCAATTTCCTTGATTGTTATTGGTCTGTTTAGGGTCTCGATTTCTTCTTGTTTCAACCTAGGCAGGTTGTGGGATGACAGCACGTCCTCCATTTCCAAAAGGTTTTCAAGTTTGTTTCCATACAAGTGTACATGGTAGTCTCTAATGATCTTTTGTATTTCTTCAGGGTCAGGTGTGACTTCATCTTTTGTGTTTCTGATTGTGTTTATTTGGGCTTTTTCTCTCTTTTTCTTGGTCAGTCTAGCTAAGGGACCATCAATCTTGTTTATCTTTTTGAAGAACCAGTTTTTTGTTTCACTGCTTTTTTTGTATTATCTTTTTGTCTTCTATGTCCTGGAATATTTATTTTGGTGATCTGGATTCTTCTGCTGAAATTGGGGTTTTTGTGGTCTTGCTTTTTCAGCTTCCTTAGATGGCTTCTTAGGCTGTTAATCTGTGATCCTTCCATTTTCTTCATGTGCGTTTGTAGGGATATAAATTCCCCTCTTACTACAGCTTTCATGGCGTCCCAGAGATTTTGGTAAGATATTTCTTCATTTTCATTATTTTCCAGGTATCTTTTAATCTCTGTTTTGATTTCATCATTGACCCAGGAGTTGTTTAGCATCATGCTGTTTAGTGTCCATGTCTTTGTGGGTTTGGGGGGGATCTTGCAGGTGTTAATGTTTATTTTTATTCCACTGTGGTCCAAGAAGCTGCATGGTAAAATTTCAGTCCTTTTAAATTTGCTTATGCTTGATTTATGACCAAGTATGTGGTCGATCTTAGATTACATTCCATGTAGTGACGAGTAAAATGTGTATTCTGTGGTCTTTGGTTGGAGAGTTCTGTAAGTATCAATTAAGTCCATTTGATCAAGAGTCACATTGAGGTTTCGGATCTCATTGCTGGTTTTTCATCCTGATGATCTGTCTAGGGTTGTGAGTGGGGTATTAAAGTCCCCAGCTATGATGGTATTGGAGTCAATATCTTTGTTTAGTTTACCTAGGAGCTGCTTTATGAAAGTTGGTGTTCCTATGTTCAGTGCATATATGTTTAGAATGGATATTTCTTGTTGGTGGATTGAACCTTTTATCATTATGCAGTGGCCTTCTGTATCTTTTTTAATTTTTTTTTTTGAGCTGGAGTCTCACTCTGTCACCCAGACTGGAGTGCAGTGGCCGCTCCCGGCCACCGCAGCTTCGACCTGCTGGGCTCCAGCAATCCTTCCGCCTCAGCCTTCCAAGTAGCCGGAATTATAGGCGCGCACTATCACACCCAGCTAAGTTTTGATTTTATTGTAGAGATGAGGTTTCGCCTGCCCAGGCGGGTCTCAAACCCATGGGCTCAGGCAATCTACTCACCTCTTTTTTAATTTTTGATAGCTTAAAGGGTATTTTGTGTGAGATTAAGATCACAACTCCTCCTTTCTTTTGTGTTCCATTCACCTGAAAATGTGTTTCCCATCCTCTTACTTTGAGTCTGTGAGAGTCGTTTCTAGTGAGGTGAGTCTCTTAAAGGCAATAGATTGTTGCCTGGTGATATTTTATCCATTTTGCCATTCTATATCTTTTCAGTGGTGCATTTAGTCCATTCACATTCAAACTAATTATTGAAACGTGAGAGTTGATCCCTATCATAATGTTCTTACAGAGTTGTTGTTGTTCTTCCTGTCTGTATGTTGTCTTTCTTTTGGTTTTAGAGTTGGATCATGTGTGTTTTTAATCTTTTGCTTGTACTCTATGAAGAATATTGTTGTTCTTTTTTCCTTTTCTTCTGTGTTCAATACTTTCTTAAGTGTTTCTTGTAGAGGTGGTCTGGTGGCAGGGTAGGTTCTTAGGGATTGGATATTTGGGAAAGATTTCAATTCTCCCTCATTGATGAAGCTTAGCTTGGCTGGGTAGGTTATTCTTGGTTGAAATTGTTTATCTTTTAGTACTTTGAAGATAAGGCTCCAAGCTCTCCTAGCCTGGAGGGTTTCTGTAGATAAATCTACTGCTATCCTAATTGGTCTTCCCTGGTAGGTTCTGATCTTTTTTCTCTTTCAGCCTATAGGATTTTTTCTTTTATACCTATTTTGTTTAGGAAAATTATTATATGTCTGGGAGTTGGTCTTCTCATTTGTTGTCTTTCAGGGGTTCTCTGAACCTCTTGTGTTTCAATTTTTTCATCCTTGGTGAGATGAGGGAAGTTTTCTTGAATGATTTCATGAAATGTTTGTTCCAGTGTGGCCTCTGTTCTCTCTCTACCTCAGGAAGGTCAATTACTCTTAAGTTCGGTCTCTTGAAGTGTTCATTCATCTCTTGAAGGTTTTCTTCTGTCTTTTTGAGCTTCTTTCAATGTTTTTGACAGTTTGGGTTAGTTCTGTTTTGGTCTTTGAGCTCTGACATTCTTTCTTATGCTTGGCTAATTCTGCTTTCCGTGCTTATTAGTTTGTTATTTATTTCCATCACAGTATTCTTTACTGCTGTTATTTCTGACATCAGCTCCTTCTCACTTTCCTCTTGTCTCTCCTCAATTTTTTAAAATTCTCTCTATTAATGTCTTGATGTCTGGGTTTGTTGCATGTGACCAGTCATTCTGGGGGCTCTTCATTGTTTGTGTTCCAGAATATGTTTTCTCAATGTCTGATCTCCCAGGGGTTTGTGTGAGACCTATATTCTTCTTTTGTTTTTCTTTATTTGTGCAGTTTTTTCCTTCCCTGCTTTTTCCTTCCCTCCATGTCACCATATTCTTTAATTCTGTTGTTCAGGGGTAGAGGGATTGCTTTTACCTCTGTTTTTCAATCTCCTATTCTTCTTTATGTATGCCCTCTTACTTTGTTCAATTCTGGAGTTGCACTGTAAGTTGGGGGTGCTCCTTTTTGCAGTTTTGAGATTTACTTAATGCGGGAGCTGTTGTTCAAAATCTATCTGCAGGCTCTGGTATGTGCCAACAGGTGTATGGATAATCTGAAACCCACTCCCCACTGCCTTGGAATCTGTCCATGCAGTGGGGCTGTAGGTTTACTCCCTGAAATAAAATGAGGCTAGCAGAGGGAAGAGAATGGAGCAGACAGTGGGAAGAAGACTGGGGTGGAGAGACAGAGGAGTAAGGGGGGAAACAGATGAGTGTACCAACAAGTGGAGAGAGAGACCTAAACTGAAACAGATAAAAACAATAGACCATGATTACAGACTAACCAACTCCCATACAAAAAAAATTAAAACATACAATGATGCTAACATACAAGCTAACAAACCACCTTATTGGTGTGCTGTTCCTCTATACAAAGATATGGTTTACAGAGAGGAGAAAAGAGAAGAAAAGGAATAGAAAAAAAGGAACAAAACAGTAGGAATAGAATCAAGTCATTAAACTAACAGAACCAATCGAGCACACTGTGATACTTTTCGTTTAAGTCCAATGTACTTTCAGCTCTGATTTCTAGCTGTCTTCTCAAACTGACAAATTAGTTCACAGTTAGGGTCAGTTCCCCCTGGCCTGTTGTGAAGGACAGTTCAAATCACCCTCAGTTCACCACTCAAATCTGGCCTGTGTCTGTTTTTCAAGCTTGCTTTTTCCATTTCAGTGTTGTTACCTTGAATCGCCAGCAGGTGGTGCTATCTCAGCTGCTCACCCCAGAGGGGGTGGAGCCAGACAGAAGTCAGGCAGAGGCCGGAGATGACAGCCTGCCTCAGGGCACATGGGAGGAGACCCATGGCTGGCAGGACATCACGGTGGCAGCAGAGGTGGCAGTGATCCCCACAGATCTTGCCTGCAGAGGCTTCAAGGACTAAAGTCGTGGATCACCTCAGGCACGGGCAGCGTGATATGCCATGGCTGCCACAGAGGCTGTGGCGGCACCAGCAGCTGCTGTTTCTGTGGCTGCAGTGGCTGTCCAGACTGCTGCGATGTCCCAGCAGTGGCAATGGTGGAACTCCATGTGAAGAGCAGGCTGCTGACATTGGGATCCGCAGCCCCCTGAGAGAGAGCCAGAGACCCTCTGTGTTTTCCTCTGGAGAGGGTCTCATAGACCAGGGTGCCCCCCCCTCATTTTTTGAGTTGGAGTCTCACTCGGTCTCCCAGGCTGGAGTGCAGTGGCACTCTCATACCACCCCAGCATCGACCTGCTGGGCTCTGGCAATCCTTCCGCCTCAGCCTTCCAAGTAGCCAGAGTGACAGGTGTGAGCTACCATGTCTGGCTAAGTTTTTATTTATTGTAGAGATGAGGTCTCTCCAAGTTGCCCAGGCTGGTCTCAAACCAGCGGGCTCAGGCAATTCACTTACCTTGGCCTCCCAAAGTGCTGGGATTATAGGCTGAGCCATAGTCATGCTCTAAATAAATAATCATCACTGCCTGCTATCTTCCAAAGTCCTAAGCAAAATTTTATTTTCATTCTCAGAAAAGTAGACAAATTTAATGGAAATCTTAAAAGATAGTCAATCTATCAAATCACCAAAGATTATATTTATAATACCTAGTGTCAGTGAGGATGTGAGGAATATGTCATTTTCAGACAATGCTTTGAAAGTCAACTTGACAATATCTAGAAACATTTTAAATTCATATATCTATTGACCCAACAATTCCCCTTTTATAAAATGCTCACTCAAGTGGTCATGAATATAAGAATGAGCAGATACTCAACAACAAAATACTAAATCCCTGTGAAAATATTCTGAGCTAACCACTGTCCTCTTAAATTATGGCAGTATGTAAACTAGTGCAACACCAAATCAATAAAATTACTGATACAACACCAGCAACTATTACTATTAATACCCTGTATACATATTAATATATTTGAACCTAGCAACTACTTGATAATGTGAAAAAAGTAATTAGAAATAGTCTCCCTATTTTCATTTTATTTTTTCTGTTTTACTGATGAAGAAATAAATATCCAGGGAGTTGTAATTTGTTCATGATCACACAGGAAATTTCATGGAAGACCTGAGTTCCTTTTTACTCCACTTCCCACATCACATTCTTTGATAGTGTAAATTATTCCAGAGAGTATCTCAGATGTGGTCAAATATGCATACGAAACCAGAGATGCTGAGAACACTGTTTTATCCCCTGAAAGATTCATTATAGACTAAGAATTCCAAAATCTATGTCTCCAGCCAAGGGCTTCTTTGTACACATCAGATTCATATTCCACAAATATCTGCTGAACATCTCTACTTGAATGTCTCATCCATACTAAAATTCAATACATTCAACGTTAACCTCAAGATCTTCCCCATAAACCCTCCTGTCTCCTTGTGTTCTGTGGCACTACCATACATGTGGTTACTCAGATAAGAAACCTGAATGTCATCCTTTACTCCTCTCTTCCTTTCAGCCCCAATATTCACTGAATCTTCAGTTTTTGGTGACTATATCTTCAAAAAGTCCCTTTAATTTATCAACTTTTCACTATTTCCACTAACGCCAGTTTACTTTGAGTCATCATCATTCAACCTGGATTATAGCAACATCCTGACTTCCTTCAGAAGGAGTCCTACATGAAGGTCTGATCCATTCTTCCCTGCTTCGGATTCTTAAATGGGTCCCAGTTGCTTTTAGGATACAGCTATGTGTAGGATACATCTATATAATAGGGACCTTAGTTCCAGGTCTTAGGCTGGAATTAGGTGCATCCCTTTCATCCTCTGACAGCTTGAATCTTCCCTAGCACATCACTTATGTGATTATTTTGCAAATAACTGTCCATTGATTTGTGCTCTCCACTATAATGTACAATTGCCTAAAAACAGGAGCCATATTTGTCTTGATATAATCATCACTTAGTCTGATAAATAATAGATACAATAAATAATTGTTGAATGAGTGAATAAATAAACTTCATTTGTGGGATT
This sequence comes from Cephalopachus bancanus, assembly GCA_027257055.1. Lineage (NCBI taxonomy): Eukaryota > Metazoa > Chordata > Mammalia > Primates > Tarsiidae > Cephalopachus > Cephalopachus bancanus. The sequence continues at coordinate 146,214 of JAPVLO010000629.1, forward strand.
AGAACCCAAGGATTTTTAATACAAGGCCCAGTTAATGCTTTGATTTATTATCTCCTCAGAAAAATAATTATCTGAAAAAACAGATATCTTTCCCTAACCTTTATTTTTGATCTATCATGCTTGGGTTGTGGGTATAACTGTTTAGGGGGAAAATATTCTGATTAAAAGCACTGTTAATTTTGAGTGATCAACTGGCAAACATACTACAGATAAATACAAACTGCCTCTTCCTTTCCTTTGACTCAAACCAGAGAGTCTTTGTGTATTTTTTCTAAATTGATTTTACCTTAGGAGACACTTTCCCCTAGAATAAGGCAGTCAATCACTTTCCAAGGTATCCCATCTTTCGATCACTTTCTTGTAGCTCCCATGTTTTCAGATATGCTTCCTTAATATTTTATCAAGATTAGGCTATAGATCTCTAAAGATCAGTCACTTTTAATGGACAGCAACACCTTTCTTCATAGAGAAGCATTCAAGATACATCTTAAGTCAATGATTTGGGTGGGACAAGGAAATATATTTATTTTCATTAATCTTGACAGATATCGAGCTAATTGTTCTTAGGAATCAGTTGTACACAGATTTTTGTTTGGTTTCTCTTCAAATTTATAACTTTACCAGGGGACTCATATGAATTAATTTTGAAAAAAATATATCATAAATACAGAGCACAGATAAATCCTGTTTACTATATAACTTTGGGCAATTTACTTAATCTTTCTGGGTCTCAGTTTCTTTATATGTAACATGGAGATTAAAAAAATAAATACCCACTTTAAAGGATTGTGAAAATTAAATGGAATAAAGAAGGTACCTGGTACATAGTAGATGCTTAATAGATCCTCATCATTATAATCATCCACTTATATACATATATATATATCATAAATTTTAGAATTGTCTTTAATACTTCCACTTTCCTCATTTATCATACCAAAGCAACCTCCAAGTTCTGCTGACTCCATCTTCAAAATGTTCTTCAGATTAATCTTTTCCTTTATCCCCACTGTTAAAAAATCTATTTTTAGCCCATCACTCTTTATGTTGTAATAGCTTCTTAAATGTTTGTCTCACATACAGTGTCACCAAAGTCATATTTTTAAAATGCAAGTCTGATCAAGGTACATCCTAGATTATGAACTTCCTTGGTTATGAACTTTGAATAATGAGCAAAAACAGAAATCTAGAGTTGATTCATTAATAAAGCTAGTAGGAGCAAACCCCTTCCTACATACACATTCACACCCAAGGTGTGCATGAATGAACTAATATGCACAAAGAACTCATTGTTTGAGGCAGAACGGAGAAGTACTTGTGTCAGAGACTCACAGAAAAAAAGTCAGAGGACTTTAGTGTTATCTCAGCCTTGGGGAAAAAAGGGGAGGGGGAATTGCTGAGCAACCCTTCATCAAGTTTGGCTAAGGATTGCCTGTTTTCACAGTGGATATTATACCTTCACGTGACTTCTGGTAAGCATTGGTGATGATGCCTGTATTCACAGGCATATGGTAGTCCTAAAGTAGGGGCTCATGAGGTTTAAAGTTTGGGTTGAATGAAACAATCATTTCTCCTATTTTCTCTAGATCTTCCCATCAAAAACAAAGTCCCTATCAATTACAAGCAAACCATGAAGACTCAGCTTGAGAAAACAATAAGTTTCGTGAATCACTGTGTTTTTCCATTTTGGTTTAGTAACATTTCATTCCCCTCTTTCTTTGTGACGCTGAATATGAGCTGGGCTACTAGCCTCTGCATCCAGGCTGAGTGCAAGTACAGACTGACAAGCAAGCAATGCTGTATCACTGTGAATCAGTAGCTGGGAAGCAAAAAAGCATTTCACTAAAAAATGAAGAATCGGTTCACAGACTTTCTTGCAGTATTGAACTCTAAGAAGATCATCTCTCAGAACTAAGCCTTTAGGTGATTTCCAAAGTGTAAATAAATTTCACACCAGTGTAGGGGAGTTTCTCAGCGTGGTCTCAAGACAGAAATGGCTGCCTAATGAAAGTCAGGTGCTCAGCTAGGCAGTGAATAGAAACAGATATTCAGAAGAGTCAAAGGCAAGTGGCCAGTCCAATGTTAACATGTAGTGAAGAGAGTCAGAAAGAAGTCACAGGTCACAAAACTCCCATTAAGGGCCAGGGTAAGCCAAGGAAAGAGGTCTCAGGACAGAGTGTTACTGGGTCAGCACTAACCAAAAATAATTTATGAGCTGAACTTTACTTTTATGCTGGGAACTTGTTTTCACTTAGGAACAGTACAAGCAATGAGTCTAGCCCTTCAAGATGATCCCTTTAATCATGCAGCATCTCAGTCACCAAAGTGAACTTGGTTTTGGTGGGCTATAAATAAAAAAAGGTATTAGTTGCCTTAAAAACAACTATAGTATTTAGACACCAATTTCTCACATCTATAAGAGCAAGACAAAGTTTTCTGATTTCTGGTTTCTACTGACAGAAAAAAATTTCTGTATTTTGAATATTTGCTTTATACACATTTCTTTTTTAAAAAAACTAAAAATTACTTCTAAAGCTCACATTGGTCAAGTTGCTGAATAACACACTTTCTTTTTGTTTTTCTCCTTGGTTTGACTAAAAGAGTTATTCATAATTACATTAAGATTCTACTAAATTCTCTATCTCCCACTAAAATTGGTTGGTAACACAAAAGTGGTGAGCAGAGAATGGCTGAAGATACCCATTGCTTAACTGAGGACTGGACTCTGGCATTCTGGCAAAAAAATTATGATGAGCTGACCTATCTCTAAGGGTTTCCTGGCCCTTGTGGTTAAGGAGATAAAAAGTATCAATGACACTTGGTTGAGGAATATGGTAAGGGATACTGTGCTGGTAGAGAAAAGTACATAACTTTTGAAACTATGTATGCTTGACAAAAAAAAGAATAAAGGAAAGCAGAAGAGAGAGAAATTGATTTACTACTCCTATTAACTACTACTACTTCTAATGTAAAGAAGTGAAAGGTGAAAAGATGTAATGGGTAACTCTACTTGCTTTATTTGCCTTTATTTGGCTTTCTGATTAATTGAGATTGGTTGTTTTCTGGGTAACAGGGTTAGATGAGCACTAGGAGGTGAGATACTATTTTTACTATTTATTTATTTATTTTTATTTTTTTGAATTGGAGTCTCACTCTGTCGCCCAGGCTGGAGTGCAATGGCATGCTCACGGCCATCACAGCCTCTATTAGATGATCCTTCTGTCTCAGTCTTCCAAGTAACTGGAACTACAGGCATGTGCCACCATGCCCGACTAAGGTGTGATACTTAAGGGAATACTACTAGATCATAAAACTTTTATCTTCATGGCAACTGATCAAGGTTGTCACTGTAGTAACGGAAACTTTTCCAGTGTCACTCACCTTAGTGTTCTCTAGATATAGGCACTATGTACCCTCATGCCTAATGCCCATAGAAAGTTCTAGAGACCTCTTTATTGTGAGATGCCATCTTGGACACCAAGTACCTATGAGACATAACAAACGGGTTTCTGATTCTGCTTCAGCTCATAAGAATAATTTTTTTTTAAGTCAAGCTCTTACTCTATCATCCAGGCTGAAATGCAGTGGCACGATCTCGGCTCACTGCAACTTTGACTTCTTGGGCTTAGGTGATCCTTCCACCCTAGTCTCCCGAGTAGCTGGAACTATAGTCTCACTCCACCACATCAGGATAATTTTTGGAATTTTGTAAAGACAAGGTCTCACTGTGTTGTCTATGCTGGTTTCAAACTTATGGGTTCAAGCAATCCTCTCACTTCGACCTCCCAAAATGTTAGGATTACAGGCATGAACTACTGCACTTGGCCCAAGAATAATTTTTAAAATCCAAACTTCCAACGTAATTGTAATAGAGCTCTGGAAGAAACAGTTTCATTGTGTGGCCTAAAATTACTCCATATGGAAAACTTTCTAGTTACTGTGTCATCTAACCTGATTATGCAGCAGAAAATATAAAGTTCAGCCATACAGACTGTGACTGTGTCCAGGAAGCCCAGACTGTGTCCACTACTATCCCACTGTGTCCAGGAAACCCAGACTTTCTCTGTCATCAGCAAAATCAAAACATGGTGATCTGATTATTAAAGTTTTAAGTAGAAAAATAGAAAAACTGAAAAAAATATTTCATCTTCCTTCTTTCCCTGATACCATGGTTAACCATATTTCTAAAGTAGTTCCTTTATTGTAAGAACTTGAGAGCTTATCACATTGCAGCCAAGAAAGGGGGCTCCAAAGTTAAATTCAGTCTCTAAGCTAATGTGTTTAAAGAAAAGCAGAAGGAGCACTAAAGAAAAAAGTAGTGCTTCAACTAAAGGCCTTTACATTGCTCCTAGGATCATGGCTGATTACACACACTAGGTTTTAACAAAACAGCATTGTTTCATATGAAATTAAGTGAAGGGATCTTTTACTCTTTTTTGGGAACATTTCTTGACATTCATTCATTTATCTGACTCCTTTTGCCCCTTCATTTACTTAATTAACTTTTATATAGTAGTCTTGATATTTATAGCACTCAGATCAGTGGCAGGATTTTAATGAACATATAAAAATAATATTTCCCACAGCAGCATGTGTGAAAGAAGAAATAGGACAGCATAAGTGATACTGAATAAGTAGGAAAGTTTATGGTGTTTGAGGAAAACAGAGTCAAATATTTTCACTGTGGACGTTTCACCAAAAATAACAAAGAACAATTGGATTTAATTTAGGGCCTAATTGTGAAGAGAGATTTAGGATGCCAGACCAACTTTAGATTTTACCCAAAAGGGTATTGAAGGCTCTGAGCTAAGGATGATTTAAAAGTAGCATTGTTTTGGGAAAATATCATTATGGAAACAGTAGTATACAGAATTATTAAGAAGGAGAATACATGAAAAAGACAGATTAAGGAGGTCATTTCAATAGTCGGAGCAAGAGGCATCAGAGGACAAAATTAAAGTGAAGACAGTGGGAATGGAACAGAAAAGACAGATACAAACTTCATTATAAGAGAAATAATAACAGAACCTGTGGCTTGAGAGGTTTCTACTTTTCTGAATGCACTCATAAAGAGTGACCATCTGTCACATCTGAGGACTATGGGATAAATTATACAGAGTTCAGCTAACATGAACATACTAGCAAACAGGAAGATCCCTAGATGAATACTAACTGCTCAAATTAACTAGCAAAAGGTGGAAAATCCCTATCTCTTTTGGTCACTTATGAGGTTGTATGAGTAAGTGCTTTGGTTATTAGCAAAAAGAAAAAATGAACTAAATCTCTAATTAGGGACTTTTTCTGCTCAATTTTTGGTGTGTCTGATCGGGTCACCTAATTTTTGTTAGAGAGGATTTCTAGCTTAAATTTCTACATCAACTCCTTTTGGAGAGATAAATTAGAATGTACTCACTAGAAGAGCTTATGATATATACATTCAAAGAAAACTACTGATATAGGAAACAGATGATATAATACATTGGAGGTCTGTTATGATGTGTCTCAGTACACATGGTCCTTCCAAAGCTATAGATAGTGCTGGCAGCTCATGAATTTCTGAAGAGTGATAACCAGCCAAACACCATCTTAGAATGAGTTTTATCTGCACTCTTTGAGGTAACTTAGATTCTTGAACTAGCTATGTCATCTTCATTTTTTAGCATTCAATTCCCTTTTGTTCTTTATCAATTACATAATTACTCTTTATTGAGAAGCTATCATGTGCCCAGCTTTGTACATCATAAGAGAAGAACATAATGTAGGAAATATGTCAAGTTGAAACCTGCTTTTGTTTCACATTTACCCTATTGACCGAAGTATTCTATATAATCTTTTGAGTTCTTTTTCTATTTTCTATATGTGAATTATCAGTCCAGAAGGTCTATAGAGACTTATTTTCAGTTAGTTAGGTAGAAAGATAACAACAGTAGGTTTGAGGTCAGAGTTAATTGCAGAAGAAATCATCACCTGCATATGGATACATACATACTATCAAGTATTTTATCATGTTAACTGAAATACACAGTTATGTCTCAAACACCAAAAGAGAGCAATTAAACCAACATAGATACATTCCATCAAAGTAGTCAAAACAGTTGTAGACATGAACCTGTAAAAAGATTACACCCCAAAGGCAAATGTAACTGATTTGGGGGATTGTCCCTCATTAGGGATCATGCTTTCTCTCCATCAACACAAACTGAACTGGACCAAAGTTAGATAGAAAATTCTTTTTTGGGGACATGGTGTATTCTACAATCCTCTGCTAAAAACAGCTCAGCTAGAAGCTTAAATAATCTTCTAATCTTTCCTCTGTCTATAAGTGCCTTTAAAGATTGACTTCTAGCCGGGCTCGGTGGCTCAGCCTGTAATCCCGCGCCTTTGGGAGGCTGAGGTGAGTGAATTGCCTAAGCCCGCGGGTTCGAGACCCACTTGGGCAGCAAGACCTCATCTCTACAATAAATCAAAAATCAGCCGGGTATGGTAGCGCATGCCTGTAATTCCACCTACTTGGAAGGCTGAGGCGGAAGGATCGCCGGAGCCCAGCAGGTCGAGGCTGCGGTGGCCGGGAGCGGCCACTGCACTTCAGTCTGGGCGACAGAGTGAGACTCCAACTCAAAAAAAAAAGATTGACTTCTGGATGATATTATATATACTTATATATGTATACATACATATGATTTAGACAATCCTCTGAAGAAGATATGCAAAGATAGACAATGAGCACATGCAATAATAGTCAACATCATTAGCCATTAGGGAAATGCAAATGCAAATTACAAAGAGATACCACTTCACACCCACTAGAATTTAGTTATATATTTCTAAAATAACAGAAAGTAACAAGTATTGGGAAATATGTGAAAAAACTAGAACCTTCATATACTACTGGTGGGACCATAAAATAGTGTGATCATATTGGAAAACAGTCTGGTCGTTCCTCAAAATTAAGATTAAATTCAGAAATTCTGCTACTAGAAAACTGAAAACATTCACACAGAAAATTATAAAATTGTGTGTAAAAGTTCACATTAGCATCATTCATAACAGCCATAAAGTGGAAGCAACCCAAAAGTCAATCAATTGGTTAATGGATAAAGAAAATATAGTATATAATTAAAACGGAATACTACTCAGCCATGAAAAGTAATTAAATACTGATACATGGTACAACATAGATGAAACTTGAAAATATTGTGATAAGTGGAAAAGTCCAGTCACAAAAGACTGCTTTATTAATCCAGAAGAGAGAGAGAGAGAGAGACAGAGAGAGAGATTGATTTTGAGGAATTGAGTCCTGTAGTTATGGGAGCTGTGTAAGGGCCAAAATCTGGAGCATAGGCCAGCAGACTGGAACCCCAAGAAAGAGTCACAGTTCGAATCTAAAGGCAATTGGTTGGCAGAATTCCATTTTGCTCAGAGAAGGTTAGTCTTTATACTATTATAATCTTCAACTGATTGTGTAAGACCTACCCAAATTATAGAGAGTAATCTTTTTTACTCAAAGTCTACCAATTTAAATATTAATCTCATCCCAAACACACCTTCACAAAATCATTCAGAATGATGTTTGACCAGATATCTGATAACCATGACCCAGCTAAGTTAACACATAAAATTAACAATCACAACCATGTATTAAATTATTCTATTAGCCGGCCTCGGTGGCTCAGCCTGTAATCCCGCGCCTTTGGGAGGCTGAGGTGAGTGGATTGCCTGAGCCCGCGGGGTTCGAGACGCGCCTGGGCAGTGAGACCTCATCTCTACAATAAATCAAAAAATCAGCCGGGCGTGGTAGCGCATGCCTGTAATTCCGGCTACTCGGAAGGCTGAGGCGGAAGAATCGCCAGAGCCCAGCAGATCGAGGCTGCAGTGGCTGGGAGAGGCCACTGCACTCCAGTCTGGGCGACAGAGTGAGACTCCAACTCAAAAAAAAAATATTCTATTTATGTTAAATATACAGAATAAGCAAATCCACAAAGACAGAAAGTAAATTACTGGTTGCCTAGGGCTGGGGGAGGGGAGAGTGGGGATTTGGAAGTGACTGCTAATGGGTATGGGGTTTCACCTGGGGATGATGAAAATATTCTCAAGTGACTGTGTTGCACAACTTTATGATTATACCAAGATGCCTTCTAAAGTTAATAATAGTAATGACAGCAGTAGCACTATCAGATTTTAGTTAACATTTATCGCATACTATTGCTAGGCACATTAAATTCAATTATTCAATTCTCACAGCAGTCTTAGAAGTTAGATATCATGAAGGCAGTTATCATTTTACAAATGAGATTACTGAGACTCCTAGAAGTTAATTAAGTTTCCCATGATCACAGAGCTAATATTAGAGCAGAAACATGATACAAACTCAGGTCCACTTGATTCCAAAGACTGTGCTCTTAAATATGCTCTTATGCCTCCCACCAGTTTTCAACCTCTGAAGTTTTTAACACCAAATTTGGACAGAAAACCATTAAAACCCAGATTTTTCTTGATTCTGTCAAATAAAGAATCCTTTTTGCCTAACTCTTGTCCTTTACTGTTTTGAAACCTAGATCAAAATGCAACTCCTGGCCGCCTGGAGTTCTCAGGCCGCGCAGTGGCTCAAGCCTGTAATCCCAGCACTTTGGGAGGCTGAGGTGAGGGGATTGTCTGAACCCACGGATTCGAAAACAGCCTGGGCAACTTGGCGAGATCTCTTCTCTACAATTAAAAAAAAAAGTCAAAAAAATTAGCTGGGTGTGGTACGCGCACCTGTAGTTCTGTCTACTTGGAAGGGTGAGGCAGAAGGATCACCGAAGCCCAGAAGGTGAGGCTGCAGTGGCCAGGAGCATGCCACTGCACTCCAGCCTGGGCGATGGAGTGAGACTCCAACTAAAAAAAAGAAGCAATCAACTCCTGCAAGAAGCCTTCCATGATCATCCCCTACTGCTTCTTCCTTTATTTTACCTTTCACTAATATCTGAGTATACTACCCTGCATTATATTCTATGTTGTTGCAAGTATTTTTATAACTTTTTGTGTATATGTGGATTGCCTTTCTAAATATTTATTGAGGTCCTACTATGAATGTCCTGGATTCCTTCATTGAAGCTAACAGGAAAAGTAAAAAAGCAAAACATTTCTGTACTCTAGATGCTGAAGCAGAAAGTACATTTTTTGAATTATTTAAAGATCAGTCTAAACTTAAAATGGGGTGACACCAGACAATGAAGGGTCTTAAGTATAGGGATAAATCGTTTAAACTTGATTCTGTAGCTAAGTTGTCTAAAATCTTTTTAGGTCTCACAACCTTCCCATAAAAAACATACTTCAAATATTTCTCTTCTATTTATAAATCACATTCTGACAGTACTGTACTGATATTTGTATATATTAGAAATATATACAAAATAAAATTTTAAAAGAATGATGTAAAATAAATTAAATGGAAGTTCTAATAGTTCCTTTGTCCCAGATTATTATCCAGTATATTCCTTGGGATGCACACACTCTTCTTTGATAACACTGCTATAGGAAATAGGGAGAGTATTCTGGGAGATTATCATCATTGAGTATGCAAGATTGCTGGTAGGAGATGTGGGACAAAGAGTGTGAATTCATAAAGGCATGAGTAGTAATAAGGTCTTGAACCAGAATGATGGCAGTGGGAATAAAAAGGAAGGGATAAATGTAAATGACACAATGAAAGGAAAATTGACAGAATTTTTGAGTAATATGGTGACAAGGAAAATGAGAAATAGAGGAGCACATTCAAATTTCTACCCTGGATCAGAAGCTCTGGAGGAATTTCAGGATTTCAGGAAGGAACATTAGTCCCGAAGGGAAAATGTGTTCCATACTAGATATGTTATTTTGACTATACTTGTAACATAGCCAGCTGGAAAAACTTTCAGAATAATCTTCCTCTTTTAACTTTATATTTTGTCTTTCTATTTTGTCTCAACACCCCTTGAGTGAATTCTAGGATCTCACACACCAGGCAGTCTCTTTGTTTCATGTAAATACTTCCCAGATCTCAACTTTCTGTAGCATGTAACACAATCTACACTCACCTCTCCAACAACTGGTTCCATCGTCTGTAACCCTTTGGACATTGCACCTGCAAAAGATACTGGATATCTTGTTTTCTTTCAGATTGTGACTAATATGTTTACTTCACCCTTTTTAAACCAAAAAATATTGCAGAAAACTCAAGTTACTAAAATGCTATAAAAGTTAAAGCATTGCTATTGATTTTAGAAGAATAAAAAGAAATTAGATAACCTAGATGCAATGGTCAAATTCCTAGAAACACACGACCTGTTAAAATTGAAACATGAAGAGATAGAAAATCTAAATAAACATATAACTTGCAAGGAAACTGAATTAGTAATTAAAATCTCCTAACAAAGAAGATCACTGGATCAGATGTTTTCACTGATGAACTCTATCAAACATTTACACAGGAATTAACCTCAATTTGTCTCAAATTTTTCATAAAAATTGAAGATGGAGGAATACTTTTGAAGGCGAACTATGAGACTGGCATTTCCCTGATACCAAAGCCAGAAAAAGACACTACAATAAAATTATATGCTAATATGCCTTATAAACATTGATATACAAATCCTCAGTAAAACACTAACAAACTAAATTTGGCAGCATGTTAAAATGTTAAACAACATGAACAAGTGGGATTTATTCCTGGAATGCAATGGTGATTCGGCATATAAAAATTAATGCAACATACTTCATTAACAGAAAAAAGGAAAAACGTACACAATCACTTCAATTAATATGGAAAAATAATTTGGCAAATATACCTTTTCTTGATAAAAACATTAAGCAAGCAAGGCATAGAAGATAACTAACAATATAATAAGGGCCATATGTGAAAAAAAAGTTAGCATTATGCTCAATGGTGAAAGTCTACAAACTTTTTTTCTAATATCATAAGACAAGAATGCAGATTTTACTACTTCTATTCAATATCATATTAGAAGTTCCCAGGGAAAAAAAGAAAAGAAAAGAAATACTAACAGAACCAACCAAGTACACTCTGAGAAAAAAAAAGAAAAGAAATAAAAGACATCTCATCTAAGAGGAAGAAGTAAAATTATCTTTGTTCACAAATGGCATTCTCTTATATGTAAAAAAGAACCCTAAGGATTTAATATGTCAAACAAACTAAAAAATGACAAATGAATTCAGCAAAGTTGTAGAATCCAAAATCAATATGCAAAAATTAGTTGCATTTTTATATACTAACAAAGAACACACTTAAAAGGATATTAGAATAAGCAAATTTAAGGAAATATAAAGTAGAATGGTTGTTTCCCAGGGCTAGAGAGAGGGGGAAATAGGGAATAATTGATTAATGGGTACAGAGTTTCAGTTCGAGAAGATGAAAATGTTCTGGATATGGATAAAGATGAAAGTTGCACAACAATGTGAATGTACTTAATGCCATTGAACTGTACACTTAAAAGTGGTTTAAAATGATAAATTTTGTTACATATATTTTGCCACAGTAATATAAATGTGATTAAAAGAAAAAGAACAATCTACTTACAATAATACTTTTAAAGTACAGTGTTTAAATTTAACCAGGCCGGGCTCAGTGGCTCAGCCTGTAATCCCACGCCTTTGGGAGGCTGAGGCGAGTGGATTGCCTGAGCCCGCGGGTTCGAGACCTGCCTGGGCAGTGAGACCTCATCTCTACAATAAATCAAAAAATCAGCCGGGCGTGGTAGCGCGCGCCTGTAGTTCCAGCTACTCGGAAGACTGAGGCGGAAGGATCACCGGAGCCCAGCGGGTCGAGGCTGCGGTGGCCGGGAGCGGCCACTGCACTCCAGTCTGGATGACAGAGTGAGACCCCAACTCAAAAAAAAAAAAAAAATTTAACCAAGAATACTAAAGATTTGTATACTGGGAAATACAAAATTGCCAATAGACATTTTTATTATTTATTTATTTACTTTTTTAGAGACAGGATCTTGCTTTGTCACCCAGGCTGGAATGCAGTGGTATGATCCTAACTCATTGTAACCTCAAACTCCCAGGCTCAAGCAATTCTCTTGCTTCCGCCTTCTGAGCAGCTAGGATTACAGGCATGTTAATTTTTAAAATTTTTTCATAGAGACAGGGTCTCACTACGTTGTCCAAGTTGATCTCAAACTCCTCATCTCAAACAATCCTTCCACCTCAGCCTCCCAAAATTCTGGTATTATAAATGTAAGCCACTGTGCCATCGTACTGAAAGAAATGTTTAAAGACAAATAAATGGAAAAACATCTCATGTTTATTTAATAGAATACTTGATATTATTAAGACGTCAATGTAATGAAAAATGATCTGCATGTCCAGTGCAATCCCTATCAAATTTTCAATGATATTTTGTGCATAAATAGAAAAATTTATCCTAAAATTCATATGGGACCCTCAGGGACTGAGGATATAAGAAAATAAACTTTAAAAAGAAGAACAATATTTGAGGACTCAAACTTCCTGATTTTAAAAGTTACCACAAAGCTACAATAATCAAAACAGTGGGGAGCAGGCAAAAAGACAGATATTCAGACTGGAATAAAATAAAGAGCCAAGAAACAGACTCTCACATATATGGTCAAATGATTTTTGATTAGCATGCCAAGACTACGCAATGAAGAATGGGCAGTCTTTTTAACAAATGGTGTTGGTACAACTGTATATCCACTTGTAAAATAATGAAAGATGGACCCTTAACTTACACCACACATAAAACATTATCTCAGAATGGATCAAAGACTTATATATAAGAGCTAAAATCATAAAACTTTTAGAAGAAAACAGAGATCTGTGGTCAGTTCTTGAATGTGACACCAAAAATACAAGCTAAAAAAAAGATAAATTAGATTTTGTCAAAATTTAAAATGTTGTGCATCAAAACATGCAATCAAGAGAGTAAAAATGAAACCCACAGATTGAGAAAAGCAACTTCAAATTATATATCTGATGAGAAACTAATAATTGCAATATGTAAAAAATCTCTATAACTCAACAACAAAAAAAAAGATGAAAAATGGGCAAAGAATTTGAATATACTTTTCTCCACAGAAGGTACACAAATACACTATAAGCACATGAAAAGATGTTATATATCACTAATCTAATTTGATTTGAAATGCAAAGTAAAAACCTAATGTGATACCACTTTACACACTTGAGGATGGCTATTATTATTATTATTTAATCCAGAGAAAAACAAAAGCTGGCAAGGTCATCTATAAAATGGAAAACTTGTACATCACTGGTTGGAGAATAAAATGGTGCAATCACTGTAAAAAATAGTATTGAGTTTCTAAAAAAGTGAAAAATAGCCAGGCTCAGTGGCTCAGCCTGTAATCCCGCGCCTTTGGGAGGCTGAGGTGAGTGGACTGCCTGAGCCCGCAGGTTCGAGACCCGCCTGGGCAGCAAGACCTCATCTCTACAATAAATCAAAAAAATCAGCCGGGCATGGTAGCGCATACCTGTAATTCCGGCTACTTGGAAGGCTGAGGCGGAAGGATCACCGGAGCCCAGCAGCTCGAGGCTGCGGTGACTGTGAGCGTGCCACTGCACTCTAGCCTGGGCAACAGAGTGAGACTCCAACTCAAAAAAAAAAAGAAAGTGAGGACATAAAAGTCATGGGCACTGAAAGTCCATGTAAAAAGATTCCATGACACCAGTGAACTTTTCTGTATTCCCAGATGCAAAATAAAATGTACTGAATGGATAGTGTGTTAGATAATATATTCTGATTAGCAGTATGACCTTAGACAAGTCACAGTACTATGAACTCTCGGTTTACCCCCATGTAAAATGGGAGATGCCAATATCTCTGCCAGTTTGGGCATATAATTGGTGTAAAATCTTATGAAACCCCATTTTAGATCCCAGCACTTTCAATAGTCCTCTCTGTTCCGAAAGGAGAGTTCTCTTACTGTTCTCTTGTTTTTTCAAGATGTTATTCAATGATCTAGGATACATAGAAAGCAATAGACTTCACAGGGCATGTTTAGTCTTACTTTGGTCCTAAGGAGGATGTAGTCTTGTTTCTGACCCTCAGTGACTAATTTCTTTTTTTCTATAGTGGGATATCTCCTGGTTTAAAGTAAGGTTAGCAGAGAGGACAGGCCAGCGTTAAACAAAAGAATGACAAGCTTTGTGGTTCTCTTGCAGTTGACTCACAAAGCCCATAAGTGTAGTCAGTGACAAATATCTGTGGATTAGAGCGTCAGTGAGCCTGTATCTGAGACATGAACAGGCCCAACAAGTGATGTTTTTGGTAAGTCTTCATTGGCACTGCAAAGATCACTGAAGATGGAGATTTGTGTCCTGTTCTGGAAGGAGAAAACCCATAGGAACATGACACTGAAAGTCCATGTAAAAAGATTTCAGATCACCCTCCTCATTTTAGCTCAATTTTCATCAAATTCATATATGACATCTCTTCCCAGAAGTTGAACCACAATAATTTGGTCTCTCCAACATTTAGAATCACATGAATTCCCCCTCGAAACACGGGAGCCCTTTGAGCCAATTAGAAACTGTCCCGCCCCCCGCCCCCCGGGTACTAGCTATTCCCTGAGACAAAAAATATTTTGGTAAGAACTAAAGCTCCATAGGCAACTTTTTCAGCTTCCTCTCCACCCTCCAAACACACACACACACACACACACACACACACACACACACACACACACACACAAACATACACACACCTCAAGTCAATGCAGTCTTTTCTAAAGAAAAGCAAACCAGTGAAATTGTACCTTATATAACTGGTCTGAAAAGAGGTAGATTTCTAATTTAAGGTAGTTCAAATGATTCACACTTTTTCAAATTGGTTATCATACTTCCTGAAATTCTGTCATTGTGCTTTATAGCTTTGGAATAAGGCACTGCTATATTTATAAATTTTGGGGGTGACAAATCTTTATCAGTCATTTCACCATCTTTTCTCTGGCGTCCTCCATCTTTTGTTCCATGAACTCCTTAATTTTTTCTTTCTGTCTTCAAACAGGTTCAGGGCTCCTGTGTCTAAAACAAACAAACTAGTAGCAGAATCTCTATTTGATATTCTAAACAGTTGACATGATTCTCATCTTCTTTCCCAGACAGATTCATAAAACCCAAGGTTTGCATCATTTTTACCTTCTCATTGCCCTCTTTCTTTTTTTAAATTTAATTAATTAATTTATTATTATAAAGATGTGGGGTACGATTCAGGGCTAGGTATACAAACATTGACCATGCAGGTACCCTTGTTGATGAGGCATGCCGCTGCCTCCCCTAGCAGCTTCCCCCAACAACCAGTCCCACTGCCCCTTTCTCTGACAGTTTTACGCTACTGCCAATCACCTTCCCACAGCCTTATAATTGTTCAAGGTCATCTTATGAGTGAGAACATATGGAACTCATAGGATAACCTATTCAGTAAATGCTGCTGGGAAAACTGGCTGAACACATGCAGAAGATTGAAACAGGACCCCTATCTACCCCATGCACAAACATTGACTCTAAATGAATCAGAGACCTAAATGTAAAACCTCAAACCATAAGAACCTTAGAAAATGAAGGACATACCCTCATGGAAATTGGAACTGGCATCCAATTCCTGAACAAAACCCGAAACCACACAGGGCATAAGAGATAAGATAGAGAAGTGGGACCTCATTAAACTAACAAGCTTCTGCAAAGCCAAAGAAACCATCAAGAGAGCAGGAAGACAGCCTACAGACTGCGAAAAAGTATTTGCCAACTCCAGGTCTAACAAAGGCTTAACATCTTGAATCTACAAGGAACTCAAATGTGCTGAAAAGAAAAAAACAAACAACCCCAATATAAAATGGGCAAAAGATATGAACAGACACTTCACAAAGGAAGACATCCGGGCAGCCAACAGACACATGAAGAAATGTTCAACCTCACTAATCATCAGGGAGATGCAAATCAAAACCACACTGAGATACCACCTAACTCCAGTCATAATGGCAATTATCAACAACTCAAAAAATAACAGTTGCTGGAGAGGGTGTGGCGAAAGGGGAACATTTCTACACTGTTGGTGGGAGTGCAAACTAGTGCAACCTCTGTGGAAAATAGTATGGCGATTCTTAAAAGTTTTAAATATTGATCTCCCATATGACCCCACAATCCCTCTACTAGGAATCCCTCTACTAGGAATATACCCTGAAGAACTCAAATCACTCTATAGAAAAGATACCTGCACACGTATGTTTATCGCAGCGTTGTTCACAATAGCAAGAACCTGGAAACAATCATGCTGCCCAACCAAAGAAGACTGGATTAAAAAAATGTGGTACATATACACGATGGAATACTACACAGTCATAAAAAAGAACAAAATCATGAATTTCACAGCAACCTGGATGGAACTAGAGTCTATAATACTGAGTGACCTCTCACAGTAACAAAGATCTGAGTATCACATGTTCTCACTCATATAGTGGACCTTGAACATCCAACATAATGCTATAAGAAAATGACTGACAGTTGTGGGAAACTGTGGGGAGGAGAGGGGAAGGAAGATGGGATTCACGGTAGTAAATATCTGTCTGGGGACTGAGAGACACCTCTTATCAACAAGGGTGCCTGAACGAAGCACATTTGTGTACCTAATCCTTAACTGTACCCCACAATATCATAATAAAAAATATTGATTATAAAAAAAAAGAAAATACAGGAAACACTCTTATGGAAGTTGGAACTGGCAACCTATTCCTCTCCAAAACCCGAAGTGCCCAGGCCATAAGAGATAAGATAAACAAATAGGACCTCATTAAACTGACAAGCTTCTGCAAAGCCAAAGAAACCATCAAGAGAGCAGGGAGACAGCCCACAGAACTGGAAAAAATATTTGCCAACTGTATACCTGACAAAGGCCCTTTTTTTCCTAACTTCCTGCAACCTGGCTTCTTCCTTGATCTTCTCTAATCTCTCTCTACCCCCACCATTCCATACCTCTTTCCAACCAGTTCCTTTAATAACTTTCTTTTACCAATATCTGTGGTCGTGGCTCTATTCTCATTCTCCTGCTGTTCTCTTGTTTTTTGAATTTTTAACACTTTTGACACAGTTCATTGTTTCAATAAATATGTATTCAGTGCCAACTATGTATCATACACTCTCCTCCCTTCTAAAAGATCTTTTGTTCATTTTCATTTTTTCTTTCATTCTTTCTCCCTCTTTTCCTCCTTCCTTCTTTCTTTCCTTCCTTCCTCCTTTCCTTCCTTCCTTCCTCCTTTTCCATCTTCTTCTTCTTTCTTCCTTCCTTTATTTTATTTTCTCTCCCTCTTCCTCCCTGTTTTTTTCCTTCTTCTTCCCCTCTTTTTTCCTCTTCTCCCTCTCCTTTTTTCTGCAAACTGTGCCACTGAACCAATCATGCATATATCTCCAAATACTTTCAAGACATCTCTATTTAGAAGCTCAGTCAACAATTCCGTGAAGAATCTATATTCTTTTCTCCAGACTCAAAGTTGAATCAATATTCCTGTACTCTCATTTCTGTGTATATACACTCATTCTTTCTTCTGATCTCAAAATTTAAAAAATCCTAAACTACTGTTTTATTTTTTTCTTCTTTCATCCTCTGTCGTCAACATGATAAACCCCATATCTTCTTGGCCCCTCCTGTTGGATGCCTTTTGAGTTTGCCTCTTTTCTTCTTTCTTGCTTCCTCTTTAGTTCCCTAGTCCTTCTTTCACAAGTTTACACCTGAAGTATTTGTAGCAATCTTGTGGCTTCTCTCCTTAACCACACGTCTTCTTACATATCAATCACTGCCTGATGGATTTTTCTATAAATCTTGCTTTCACCTCGTCACTTTTTTATTCATGTGCTTATAATAATACCTTATCATCTATTATATCAAGTTCAAACTCCTTTGTCTGCATTTTCAAAACTGCCTCAACTGTCCTACCCATCTATCAAATTTCATTCCCTCACTCCTACCTAACAACTGCCCTTTCCTTATACTCAGTCATATCTCACTGCTATGGACACATTCCATGCCCATTTTTTTTTAAATCTTTGTTCATACTGTTGACTCAACCTAAAATATTCATTGTTATTCTCTCTACCTGTCTTGATATTCCTCCTTGCCTACCATACTAAGAATCATACTGAGTCCTGCATCCTCTATGCAAACATCACTGCCCTTGATATCTCTCCTTTTGCATTTATATGGTATGCAACACATTTTCCTATTATTCTCATGCCTTGCTCTGTCTCTGACTCAAAATTATAAGAAAAGCATCTGTGAAATACAAAAGAATTCTTCATAAATATTTGTTGGATAAATTGAAGAATCTTAGCACAGAGCCAGACACATAGTTTGCTGTGTTAAAGAATTAGACGCTTATTGAAAATTGTCCAACAATAAGAGGTCAAAAAATATCAGATCATCAAAGTCAAGCTCTTTATATTATATAGATTTGAATACTTTGCAGTGCCTATTACTCAATCAGCACTCAGAAGTGTCTCCTGTTTTTAAAACCAACTATATAGAGATATAATTAATATACAAAAAAACCCTGTGCATGTTAGATTTATACAGTTTTCTGGGTTTGGACATATGGATACACCTGTGATACCATCACCATAATAAAGGTAATAAATATATCCGTCATCTCCAAAAGTTTCTTTGTGTCCCTTTGTGGAAGGGGGGTGTGTGAGTGTGTGTGTGAAGAACATTAATATGTGATTCACCATTTTAACCATTTTTAAGCACACAATACCATATTGACAACTATAGGTATTATGTTATACAACAGATCTGTAGAACTTACTCATCTTTCATAATTGAAAATTGATGTGCATTGAACAACAATTTCGTATTCCCCCTTCCCTCTAGCCCATGCTACCCACCATTCTCTGCTTCTATGAGTAGGACTATTGTAGATACCTCATGTGAGTGTAATCATGCAGTAGTAGTCTTTCTGTCTTTTAAGGGCTGAATAATATTCCAGTGTGTGTGTGTGTGTGTGTGTGTGTGTGTGTGTGTGTGTCTGTGTCACATTTTAAAATTTTTTATTGATATAAATTTATGGAGTACCAGTGTAATTTTGTTATATGCATAAATTGTGTAGTGGTTAGGTCAGGGCTTTTGGAGTGTCTAGCAACCAAATAGTGTACATTGTACCCATTAAGTAATTTTTTATCATCTACTCCCTCCCATCTTCTCACCCTTCAAAGTCTCCATTATTCGTGTCATTCCATACTCTATATCCATGTGTACACATTATTTGGCTCTCACATATAAGTTAAAACATGTGATATTTGTCTTTCTGTGTCTCACTTCTTTCACTTGAAGATAATGGCCACCAGTTTTATCCATGTTGCTGCAAAAGACATGATTCATTCTTTTTTATGGCTTAGTATGATACCACTGTATATATATATATATACACACACATATATATGTGTGTATGTGTATATATATATATATATATATATATATATATATATATATATATATCACATTTTCTTTATCCAATTATCCATTGATGGACTCTTAGATTGATTCTATATCTTTGTTATTGTGAATAGTGCTGCAATAAATATACAGTGCAGGTATCTTTTTTAAATTTTATTTATTTTATTATAGTACTATTCACAATAGCAAAAACATGGAACCAACTGTGCTGTCCATAGAAAGTGGACTGCATAAAAAAAATGTGGTGCGTATACACGATGGAATATTACGCAGGTATTTTTTGATATAATGATTTATTTTCCTTTGAGAAAATACTTAGTAGCTTCATTTTTATTTCTTTGAGAAATTTACATATTGTTTTCTACAGAGGTTGTACTAATTTACATTCCCATCAACAGTGTATAACAGTTTCTTCTTCTCCATATCTTTACCAACATCACTTATTTTTGTCTTTTTAATAATAGTCACTCTGACTGATGTAAGATTATATTTCATTGGGGTTTTTGCACAATTGTCATCTCAGCTACTTAGGAACCTGACCCAGGAGTTCAAGGCCAGCCTGAGAAACATAATGAGACCCTGTCTTTCTCCATCTATTTATGAACATTTGGGTTGTTTTATAACTTGACTATTGTGAATAATTCTGTAATAAACATGGGAAGGAAGATACTTCTTCAGAATCTTGATTTTAATCCCTTTGGATATATACGCAAAAGTGGAATTGCTGAATAATATGGCAGTTCTATTTTAAGTATTTTGAGGAAATATTTTGAGGAAACTCCTTAATGTTTTGCTAGTGGCTGCACCATTTTACATTCACACAAACAGCATACAAGAGTTCCAATTTCTCTACATCCCCACCAACACTTGCTATAGCTATACTGACAGTTGCAAAATAATATATCATTCTGGCTTTGATTTGCATTTCTCTGATGGGAACTTCTTCCAACAAAATGCTGTTTTATCTACATTGAAAACTTACTGTTTAGTATATGTAGACAATTTCATAAATTATCTTAGCTAGATCTTCTGAATAATTTGCTGCAGCTTCTACACTAACTCTTTCTGCTTCACCTAGCAATTTTATATTATGGAGATAACTTCTTTCCTTAAATCTTATGAACCAACCTGTGCTAGCTTCGAACTTTTCTTCTGCACTTTTCTCACCTTTCTCAGCCTTAAGGGACTTCAACAAAGTTAGGATATTTCTCTCAATTATGTTTTGGCTTAAAAGAATGTTGTAGCTGGTTTAACAATATATCCATCGTTCCAAATAGTTACTTTTCTTCTTTTTTTTTCTGTTTTAGGGTAACAACATATAAAATATACTCTCTTAACCAAGTTCAAGTATATAATAAAATATTATTAACTGCAGTCCTCATGTTTTACATTAGATCTCTCAATTTATTCATCTCATATAACTGCAACTTTGTACTCTTTGACCAATATCTCTCCATTTCTGATCCCCTTCCCACTACCTCTTCTCTGCTAATCACCATTCTACTCTCTGTTTGGTTTGGTTTTGTTTTTTTTACTTTTTTTCGATAAGCCACATATAAGGGAGATCATGCAGACACAGAAATATTTCTTTCTATTTCTGGTTTATTTCAGTTAGTATAATGTCCTCCATGTTCATCCAAGTGGTTGCAAATAGAAGAATCTACTTTTGTTAAGGCTTGTATGCAGATAGCTCTACTAGGTGATAATTTCATTTCCTTTGGGTATATACCATTAAAAAAAAGACTGCTGGATTGTGGAGTCAAAAGGTAGATAGCTTCACATTTTTTGGAAAAATTTTTCTAGCTTTCATAATGGCTATACCAATTGGCTTTCCTATCAATAGTGTACAAAACTTCCCTTTTTTTATACCCTCACCAATACATGTTGTCATTTGTCTTTTTGATACATGTAATAGCCATCCTAGCAGGTATAAAGTGATATATATTTATGTTTTCTCTCTGTGTAACCCTAATGATTAGTGAGGTTTATGTACTATATTTTTGTCTCTTCTAGAATTTTGCATGCATTTATACATTATACAGTTTTTGGTTTGCCATTTATTCACTCAATATAATTCTTTTGAGGTTAATTCATGATATTGTGTGTGATTTCTTTTTTTGTTTCTGAGCAATATTCTATTGTATGGATATATTACAATTGATTTATCCATTAATCAATTGAAGAATACTTGGCTTGTTTCCAGTTTTGGCTTACCATACATGAAATCACTGTGAATATTTGAATACTGTGGAAGTATGCTTTCATTTCCCTTGGACAAAAGCCTAAAAGTGGGGTTGCTAGAGTATAAACTGGATATATGTAAACTTTAGCAGAAACTGCCAAACTCTTTTTTTCCTCTTTTAAAAAGTATTTTATTTTTTAAAATAATACAATTCAATATAAGGTAACAACTATTGTACATATTCATGGAGTACTCTGTAATGTCCCAAAACATATAATATATGATGAACAGATCAGGGCAATTAATATATATAACATTTTAAACATTTGTCATGTCTTTGTGTTGGAAACATTCAATATCTTCCTTCTAGCTATTTGAGACTATAAAATATATTGTTAACTATAATCATCTTACAGTGGTATGGAACAAGAACTTATTCCTCAGATTTACTGTAATGTGTCCTTTAACAAATCCCTCCCATTCCTTCCTCCTCCTTTCATTTCCAGCCTACAGTATCCTGTAAGTAAAAGTAAAGAACTTTTTATTTCTGTGAGACCAATATTATTTTTAGCATTCACTCATGAGTGAGAACAAGTTGTATTTAATTTTCTGTTTCTGGTTTATTTCATTAACATAATGTCCTCCAGTTTCATCCATCTTGCCACGGATGACAGGACTTTATTCTTTTTATGACTGAATAGTATTCCATTGTGTTTGTGTGTATGTATGTGTGTGTGTGTACATATATACATACACATATATCACATTTTCTTTATTCATTTGTCTGTTATTGGGCATATAGGTTGATTCTATGTCTTGGCTACTGTGAATTAGTGCTGCAATAGACACAGGGATACAGATGTCTCTTTGATATACTTATTTCTTTTCCTCTGGATAAATTCCAGTGGTGGGATTGCTGGACCATATGGTAGTTTTATTTGTAGTTTTTTGAGGGACCTCCATCCATACTGGCTATACAAGTGTGCATTTCCACCTCACCAGCATTTATTTATCTGGGTTTTTAGTTGTTGTTGTTGTTAATAGTTATCCTAACTGGAGTAATACATATAATTCTTTTTTTATTCTGAGTTGAATTCTTACTCGGTCGCCCAGGCTGGAGCGCAGTGGTACACTCACACTCACCCCAGCAGCGACCTGCTGGGCTCCGGCGATCCTTCCCCCTCAGCCTTCCAAGTAGCCAGAACTACAGGTGCGTGCTACCACGCTTGGAAAGTTTTTGACTTATTGTAGAGATGAGGTCTTGCCAAGTTTCCTGGGCTGGTTTTGAATCCGCGAGCTCAGGCAATCCACTCGAGGGACTCCAGAAGTTTTCCCAGGATCACTGAGTTGGAAAGTGAAGGATCTGGAAGTCCAGGCCAGCCACACTTACTCCAGGGCCTGTTCTCATTTCCAGGATGTTGCCCACACTTAAAGTGCCCAATGCAATCCTTAGTTTCTCTTTTTTTTTAATCAATATTTTTTATTATGATGTTGTGGGGTACAGTTAAGGGTTAGGCATACAAATACATTTCATTCAGGCACCCTGTTGATAAGAGGTGTTTCCCCATCCCCAGACAGATATTTGCTACCGTTAATCCCATCTCCCTCCCCACCCCATAGTTTCCCACTACCGTCAGTCATTTTCTTATAGCATTACATGGAATGTTCATGGTCCATTATATGAGTGTGAACATGTGATACTCGGATCTTTGTTTCTGTGAGAGGTCACTCAGTATTATAGACTCTAGTTCCATCCATGTTTCTGTGAAATTCATGATTTTGTTCTTTTTGATGACTGCATAGTATTCCATCATGTATATGTACCACATTTTTTAATCCAGTCCTCTTTTGATGGGCAGCATGGTTGTTTTCAGGTTCTTGCTATTGTGAACAATGCTGCGATAAACAGACGTGTGCAGGTAGCAAGTATCTTTTTTATAGAGTGATTTGAGTGCTTCAGGATATATTCCCAGTAGGGCGATTGCGGGGTCTTATGGGAGGTTGATATTTAGAGATTTTAGGAATCGTCACAATGCTTTCCACAGAGGTTGCACTAGTTTACACTCCCACCAACAGTGTAGAAGTGTTCCCTTTTCACCACACCCTCTCCAGCAGCTGTTGTTTTTTGAGTGGTTGATAATTGCCATTCTGACTGGAGTTAGGTGGTATCTCAGTGTAGTTTTGATTTGCATCTCCCTCATGATTAGTGAGGTTGAACATTTCTTCATGTGTCTGTTGGCTGCTCGGATATCTTCCTTTGCGAAGTGTCTGTTCATATCTTTTGCCCATTTTTATAATGGGGTTGTTTGTTTTTTTCTTTTTAGCACGTTTGCGCTCCTTGTAGATCCAGGATGTTAAGCCTTTGTCAGACCTGGTGTTGGCAAATACTTTTTCCCAGTCTGTAGGCTGTCTCCTTGCTCTCTTGATGGTTTCTTTGGCTTTGCAGAAGCTTGTCAGTTTCATAAGGTCCCACTTGTCTATGTTCTCTCTTATGACCTGTGAGTTTCGAGTTTTGTTCAGTAATTGGAGGCCAGTTCCGATTTCCATGAGGGTATTTCCTTCCTTTTCTAAAGTTCTTAAGGTTTGAGGTTTTACATTTAGGTCTCTGATCCATTTGGAGTTAACCTTTGTGCATGGGGATAGATAGGTGTCCTGTTTCAATCTTCTGCATGTGTTCAGCCAGTTTTCCCAGCACCATTTACTGAATAGGTTCTCCTCTCCCCAGTGGTAGGTGGTGGAGGCTTTGTCGAAGATGAGTTGGTTGAGAAATTGAGGTTTTGCTTCTGGAATCTCAATTCTATTCCATTGTCTATACCAATACCAAGCTGTTTTGATGATTGTAGCTTTATAGTAAAGTTTGAAGTCTGGTAATGTGAAACCACCTGCTTTGTTTTTTGTTTTTGTTTTTTTTTTGTTGAAGATTGTTCTGGCTATTCTTGGACGTTTGTGTTTCCATATGAATTCCTGTGTTGTTTTTTCTAGGTCTGAGAAGAATGTTTCTGGTAATTTGATGGGTATTGCATTGAATTTTTGGATTGCCTTAGGTAAGATGGACATCTTCACAATGTTGATTGTTCCAATCCATGAGCATGGGATATTTTTCTACTTGTTTGTGTCATCTTTGATTTCTTTGAGCAGTGTTTTGTAGTTTTCATTGTAAAGGTCTTTCATGTCTCTGATTAGGAAGATGCCAAGGTATTTCTTTCTTTTTTTGTGGCTATTGTGAATGGAATTGTGCTTTTTATTTCAGTTTATGTTTGTTTATTATTGGTGTAAAGAAATGTAATTGTCTTTTGCACATTTACTTTGTATCCTGAGACTTTGCCAAAAGCCTTTATCAGTGTAAGGAGGTTTTTGACAGATTCTCTTGGGATTTCAAGGTACACAATCATATCATCTGCAAAGAGAGATAACTTGACTTCCTCTTTTCCTATTTGGATACCCCTGATTGCCTTGTCTTCTCTGATTGCTCGAGCCAGGACTTCCAATACTATGTTGAACAGGAAGGGTGAGAGTGGGCATCCTTGTCTTGTTCCAGTTTTCAGGGGAAATGGTTCCAATTTTCTTAGTTTCTTAATACCCTTATTTACTCTCCAGATTAATATATGGTAAAGCTTATATTTTGTTGTTTTTCTATTTCAATCTTTTTGGTTGTTTGTTTGGCCCTGTGTATTCTGATGTGACTTTTAACACTTTCAATCAACTTGAAACTATTCTAAACATTTTATTGCTGATGCTGTCTTCTTCAGTCATATTGGTTAGCCCTCTCTCCTGGATACTCATTCCCATTCTGTATCACTTCCTAAACTATCTCCATTCCACATGGAAGACCATTCAGCTTCTCCAATAATCAGTTCAACACTTCTACATCCTTCAATAACAGTCCAAGACACAACTCTCCAGTTCCTTGCTAAATTCCTACAGCAAGTATAGTTTTAAAACATTCTAGTAAACACTTTATTTATTTTCTAGTTACTTTTGTGTATATTTTTGTAACCAACTGGATGTGATTCGTTAGCGGTAGAGATCATACATTTTATTATATTAGTTTTATTTTTAAAATTTTTAAAATTTATTTTATTTTTAAAATTTTTATTTTAAAGGTGAATACAATTCAGGATTAGGTATACAAATTATCATTGTCCAGGTTAAATGTGGGTCTCACTTTAGTCCCCAATTCACCTGGTTTGAGATCAGGCAAACTTATGATGAATTGTGCCCCACGCATGCCTCCCCTGGCAGTTTCCCACTAGTGCAAATCCCTTTCCAATGGTATTATGATAATTGTTCATGGTCTGCTTATAAATGAGAACATGTGGTACTCAATTCTTTGTTTCTGTGATAGATTACTGAGTATTATAGACTCTAAATTCATCCAAGTTGCTGCGAAGTTCATAATTTTGTCCTTCTTTATTGCTGCATAATATTCCATAGTGTATATGTACTACATTTTTAGAATCACTCCACTTTTAATGGGTAGCACAGCTGGTTCCATATTTTTGCTATTGTGAACAGTGCTGCAATAAACATCCATGTGCAGGTATCATTTTCATAGAGTGATTTGGGTTCCTCCAGGTATGTTCCCAGAAGGGGATTGCTGAGTCATATGGAAGGTTAATTTTTAGATCTTTTAGGATTTGACACACTGCTTTCCACAAAGGTCATACTAGTTTACACTCCCACCAACAGTGTAGAAGTGTTCCCTTTTCCCCGCATCCTCTCCAGCATCTGTTGCTTTTTGAGTTATTGGTGATGGCCAGCCTGACTGGAGTTAGATGGTGTCTCAGTGTGGTTTTCATTTGCATTTCTTTGATGATTAGTGAGGTTGAGCATTTTTTCATGTATCTGTTGACTGCTCACATGTCTTCTATTGAGAAGTGTCTATTCATAAATCTTTTGCCCACTTTTTAATAAGGCTGTTTGTTGTTTTCTTTTCTTTTCCTTGTAGATCCTAGGTGTTAGACCTTTGCCAGATATACTGTTGGCAAATATTTTTTCACAGTCTGTGGGCTATC
This sequence comes from Cephalopachus bancanus, assembly GCA_027257055.1. Lineage (NCBI taxonomy): Eukaryota > Metazoa > Chordata > Mammalia > Primates > Tarsiidae > Cephalopachus > Cephalopachus bancanus. Next base: position 172,870 of record JAPVLO010000629.1, read on the forward strand.
TCTCTGCTCTCTTGATGGTTTCTTTCACTTTGCAGAAGCTTGTCATTTTGATGAGGTCCCACTTGTCTATCTTATCTCTTATGTCATGAGCATTTGGGGTTTTGACCAGGAATTGGTTGCCAGTTTCAATTTCCATAAGGGTGTCTCCTGCATTTTTCTAAGGTTCTTATAGTTTGAGGTTTTATGCTCAGGTCTTTGATCCATTTAAGTTGATTTTTGTGTATGGTGATAGGTAGGGGTCTTGTTTTAATCTTCTGCATGCGGTCAGTCAGTTTTCACAGCACTGTTTACTGAATAAATTATCCACTCCCCCAGTGATTGTTAGTGGAGGCTTTGTTGATGAGTTGGTTAAGAAATTGAGAATTTGCTTCCGGAATCTATCCTATTCCATTGGTCTATATGCCTGTTCTGCCAAGCTCATTTTCAAAGTTTCTCTATACTATTCAATTGGTCGATGTGCCTATTCTGTCAAGCTCTTTTTGGAAGCAGTACTACCATTTGACATGCAGTATGATACTTCCAGTTGTTTCACATCCTTGCTAACTTTTGGTATTGTTAATCTTTTACTTTCAGTCATTTAGTGTGTAGTGATATCTTATTTTGGCTTTAGTTTGCATTTCTCTGGTGACTAATAATGCTGAACATTTTTATACGTTTATTTAGGGAGAATTGATATCTTACCTTTGAGTATAGGAGCATTGCATTTATTCATTTATTTGGGATCTCTTCAATTCCTCTCAGCAATATTGTCACTTACTATGTTAAATTTATCCCCAATGCATCTTATGTTTTATACTGTTAGGAAGGTTACATTCTATATATTTCAATCTTCAATAATTTATTTCTGGTATATGGAAATATGATTTTTAATATATTGGCCTTGTAACCTATAATTTTGCTAAACATATTGTTAGTTCTAGTAGATATATATATATATACTTTTTTGATTCAGGGTCTCACTCTGTTACCCTGGCTGGATTGCAGTGGCATGATCACAGCTCATCGCAATCTCAACCTCCTGGGATCATGTGACCCTCTTGCTTCAGACTCCTGAGTAACCGGGACTACAGGCACAAACCATCATGCCTGGTGAATTTTTGTATTTTTTTGTAGAGAAGAGGTCTCTCTATGTTGTCTAGGCTAGTCTCAAACTTCTGGGCTCAAGCAATCCTCCTGCCTCAGCTTCTTAAATTGCTGAGATTCCAGGCATGAGCCAATGAACCCAGCCTGTTCTAGTAGATCTTTAAAAATAAAAAATTCATATAATATTTTATATAGATAATGATGCTATATGCAAATAAGGAAAATTTTGCTTTAAAAATTATTCATATTAGCAATAAGACTGTTTCGTTTCTATGTTTATAGAAATAACACTTTTAACTTCCTTCATTAACTTTTTCTTTACATTCACAAATTGGCTAAATGAAACAAAAGGCCTAGCTTTCTGCCTATGTCAGCTTTCAATATGACTTTCTTGCTAAAGTTAATCATTTATAGCTTTTGATTTAAAGAGAGAGATATGAAACTTTTCCTTTCACTTGAACACTTAGAAGTTTTCTTAGGGTTGTTAGTTGGCTTAATTTCAATATTTCTTCATCTCAGGGTAGAGGGACACCAAAGGAGAGGGAGAGAGAAATCAGAACACACTCAACATTTATCAGTTAAGTTCACCATCATATGTGAGTGCAGTTCATGATAAAAGAGTGAGTAAGATAAAAGAACACTGATCACAAAAATCATACCAGATATAATGATAATAAACAAATTTGAAATATTTTAAGTATTGCCAAAAGATAGCACAGAGACACAAAGTGAGGACCTGCTGTTGGAGAAATTATGGTGATAGACTTGCTTAATACAGGATTGCCACAAACCTTCAATTTGAAAACAAAACAAAACAGAAAAACCCTGCACTATCTGTGAGGCACAGTAAAGCAAAGTACAATACAATAAAGTAAGTCTGTATAACACTGGGTCTAAATATGAGAAGACCCAAAGACTTGTGAGCTTCTTTGCTGCACCAAATTGTGCTTACTCCATGAAATTGTCTATTTGTTAAAATTGCCTTTTGATACCCTGTTCTCATTTCATTTGCTTTCTCTCCTTTCTCAGACTGTTTTATAACTGCCCCTTGTGAGCATAGGTAGAATACATATTACCCATTAGAAAAAAAGATGATTTGAAGATGCTTTACAGGTCAAATATACACACTCCATCAATATTACTATCACCTGAAATTCAATCATTACATGTTCATTTCTTTGGTACTTACAAAAGGATTTTGATTTTCTTGGAGACTCTGAAATAAGTAATATCTAAAATTATTTCTATCTAATATCCAGAGGTTAATGAGGCTCTCTTTGAGTAACAATAATGTCTAAGAAAAGTGGAATACAGGATTCATGAAAAGAAAAATATTCTTGGGGGAGAAGGCAAGCAAAAATTGGACAATCCATTATACAATTCACCCAGCTCTATCTTCACCCTTCTATAAACACACTTGCTTATAACTTTTATTTTTTAAAACTGATTCTTCTATATTTCTTCTTATTTAGCCTCACTTCTATATCTTTTATAGTCACTAGGTGGCAGTGAAATGACAGAAGAAAAAGTAGAGTCCAGAATGTGAAAGAATTGTATAGAGATCTTATCTTTTTTTTTAATCAATATTTTTTATTATGGCTTTGTGGGGTACAGTTAAGGGTTAGGTGTACAATTACATTTCATTCAGGCACCCTGTTGATAAGAGGTGTTTCCCCATCCCCAGACAGATGTTTGCTACTGTTAATCCCATCCCGCTCCCCCCCCCATAGTTTCCCAGTACTGTCAATCATTTTCTTACAGTATTACATTGGATGTTCAAGGTCCATTATATGAGTGAGAACATGTGATACTCGGATCTTTGTTTCTGTGAGAGGTCACTCAGTATTATAGACTCCAGTTCCATCTGGGTTGCTGTGAAATTCATGATTTTGTTCTTTTTTATGACTGCATAGTATTCCATCGTGTATATGTACCACATTTTTTTAACCCAGTCCTCTTTTGATGGACAGCATGGTTGTTTCAAGGTTCTTGCTATTGTGAGCAATGCTGCGATAAACATACGTGTGCAGGTATCTTTTTTATACAGTGATTTGAGGTCTTCAGGATATATTCCCAGTAGGGGGATTGCAGGGTCATATGGAAGGTCGAATTTTAGAGCTTTTAGAAATCACCACACTGCTTTCCACAGAGGTTGCAGAATTCTACAAGACATTTAAGGAGGAGCTGATATCAATCCTACTGAAGGTATTCCAGGTGATTGAAAAAGATGGAACTCTCCCCAAATCATTTTGCGAGCCAACATCACATTGATACCCAAGCCAGGTAAAGATCCAACAAAGAAAGAGAACTACAGGCCAATATCTTTGATGAACATAGATGCTAAAATTCTCAACAAGATCCTAGCAAACAGGATTCAGCAATACATCTCAAAAATCATCCACCATGACCAATTAGGCTTCATTACTGGGATGCAAGGCTGGTTCAACATTCGTCAAACCATAAATGTAATTAAATTCATCAACAGATGTCAAAACAAAAACCACATGATCATATCATTAGATGCAGAAAAAGCTTTTGATAAAATCCAGCACCCCTTCTTGATAAAAACCCTTGAACATCTAGGCATACAGGTAACATATCTCAATATAATAAATGCTATCTACAAGAAACTCACAGGCAGCATACTCCTAAATGGACAAAAATTGAGATCGTATCTTCTAACATTTTCATTTTAAAAATGAAGAAATCAGGACCCTAATAGGGAGGTGACAAATCCAAAGTCAAAAGCTAGTTAGTGCCAGAACCCAGTCATCCATATTGTTCAACCTCCTCATTCTCTCCAGTCTCTCAGTCCCTCTATTTTGGTTAGTCCACACTCAGAGAGGGGATTGGGTTGACTGGGTTTTACTTTCTTCCCCAACCAGACCAAACCCCTTTCTTGCCAACACACTTGAACTCTCATCCTTTTACTCTTCTCCACATCCCTTTTCAGTGTCTATACTGTGACTACTTAAAACGATGCTGGAAAAAATCTTGAAAACACATTTTTTAGCCATTGGAAATACGAAGTCTCCAAATTTACTTGGACACTCAGAGCTACATGGAAATTTACTTAGTTGTCTCATGTCAGTTGTCTTTTTCTTGCTGCACACTGGTAATAAAAATAAAAATGAACCCCCCCCATATCTCCAAAGCCCCTGCTCTTTGCAGACAATCTAACTTCATACTTTATAGAAAAATAAATAAATAAAGCTATCATGAAAAAAATGTTTTGCCCTTTCTTCACCTTTGCTTATCCCTGACTATACCTTTCTAACCCCTTTTCCCCCGTGTCAAAGAAATAGATCTCTTGCTATTCACATCTAATCTCTCAACTGTGCTTTTTACTCTCCCCTTTCAACTCTCAGCCAAAAATTAAACCTTACTTCATCTTTACTCTTCATTTACCCTTCTTCATTTACCCTTCTTCTCAATCTTTTATTGTTTTCCATTTCCTACTCTCTTTCCTATAAAGACAATCAAGTTTCTTTAACCATTAATTTTTTTCTCCCTCAATATAATGCTAACAAACCACAAAACACATAGAATACTTAGCCGGGCTCGGTGGCTCAGCCTGTAATCCCGCGCCTTTGGGAGGCTGAGGTGAGTGGATTGCCTGAGCCCGCGGGTTCGAGACCCGCCTGGGCAGTGAGACCTCATCTCTACAATAAATAAAAAAATCAGCCGGGCGTGGTAGTGCATGCCTGTAATTCCAGCTACTCGGAAGGCTGAGGCGGAAGGATCGACGGAGCCCAGCAGGTCGGGGCTGCGGTGGCCGGGAGCAGCCACCGCACTCCAGTCTGGGCGACAGAGTGAGACTCCAACTCAAAAAAAAAAAAAAAATAGAATACTTACAAGGTGTCAAACACCTCTTTAAGTGATTCATATAATTCAATAATCTTCATAACAGCCTTGAGAGCTAATGAACTGCTTATCATTATTTCACCGATGAGAAAAGGAAGGCACAGAAAGTACTTTCCCCAAGATCACACAACTACTAAATAGTAAAGCTGTGTTTTAGCTCTAGACTGTTGATGTCCAGTTTCTGTGCCAATAACCACTATTCCATACTGCTAAAGTCATCCAATTTGTACTGTTCTTTCTTCCTCTTTTTACAATCAAACTTTTCAAAGGAATAATTTATTTTCACTGTCTCCTCTTTCCTACTGCTGTTTCATTTGTAGCCCAATATAATTAGGGACACTTTTCCATCATTTCACCAAAATTTTTCTGGCAGGTTCATCAGATAGATATTTTCTCATCTGTTTTTACCTCTTTTTTTGGATTCAATTGACCATTTGTTCCTTGGGGTCTAATATGATTGATCATTTCCTTCTTAGTCCTGTCCTTCCTTCATTTCTATCAGATTTTGTTTTCAAATTTTGTTTCTAATGCTCGATATACTTTCTCAGTCTCTTTTTTTTCCTCTGCCCATCTTGTAAATGTCAGCATTCTTTAGTGTCCTATTCTTTGTGTTCTCTTGATTTCTAGAATTAAGAAGTCTTGAATTTAGGAAACTGATCCAAGATGGTCACTGTGGAGCAGCAGACTGACACCTCTCTTCCTGAGCAGAACAGAGGGTAAGGACCCAGCCTCCAATATTCACAGTCACCCTGAACAGTTTTGGATGAGAGAAGCACCCTGTGCCTCTCAGAGGACTCTTCAAACACATAGAGACCAGGGAGCAGAGAGCCTGATAGGCAGATCCTGAAATAGGGGCACCCCATCCCCTGCCATGTGCCAGGCTCACATGTGAACTGAAGCCCTGCCCTGTGTTTGAGAGAGGTAGAGTGATCCTGAGAAAGCTCCCACTTTCTAGCCATGCCCAAGTCACTGATCCCATGCAGAAGGTGTCCTAGTCAGGGCACAGTGGTGGGTGACCAAAGCCCAAGAAGAATGGGGAGCAATCCATGGTCTGACAGTTCCTGAGTGTGGACCTTCATTAGCAGAGCCCAGCAGCAGGCTCCCAGACTGGGAAAGCTCACTGGCAGATTTCATGCAACTGGTGCCTGCTGCTAGTATCTGGTGGCCACCCCCACCCCCACCCCCACCAGATCACGAAGGATCTACTTCTTGCTACACATACCCACAAGGCAGATCCCTCTGAGACAGGATGCTTGCTGTCTTTCACATGCTGAACATGGGCTCAAACAAGGAAGGAGGGACATGAAAGTCACCTTGAGTATTCCCAGCAGGAAGGTTTCTGGGCTGCAAACCATGAACAGCAGCCAGTGGGTTCATCCCTCCACCCATTCCCAGCATAGTACTTGCAACAGGTGTCTAAAAGTAACCTGAACAGTCTGACTATGGGGAAAGCTCTGCAGCAGAAAGGTATTTTCAAGGTATAACATGGAACAGAAGTGAATACCCCTCTCTCTCCCCGCCAAGTGGTCTATATTCAATGACAGAAAAGCCCCTAGGACAGCAAGATACTTACTAGCTATAAAACAACAAAATTAAAGAAGAATGAAAAAGAGGGAAGTGTTGCTTTTCATAAATGAGGAAGAATCAACAGAAAAACACTGGGAACCCACAGAGTTCTAAAGAGACAGTGCCCATAAAAGGAGCCAGCAGTGCACAAACAATGGAAACCTTCTTGAACAACCTGTCTCAGAAGACAATCACAAAATTCTGAGATTAGATGGTTAAAACAAAGAAAGCCACAAAACTAGACACAAAAGTCACTGAAGTTCTGCAGGATGTAAAAGACGAGTTGGCCAATTTTTGAAAGGTCCATTCTGAAATACTGGAAATGAATTTCCTCCTGGAATTTCAAAGTACAATAACAAGAAGAGGGAGCAGCATCAATCAGGCAGAGAAAAGAATCTCAGAACTTGAAGACCAAAATATGGAACTAACTCAGTTGGTCAAAAACATAGAAAAAGGGCTCAAAAAGAATGAGTAAAGCCTTTGAGAAATGTAGGACTATGTCAAAAAACCAAATCTATGCCTGATTAGTATTTCTGAGGTAGAAGGGGAAACTGAGAGCATCACGGAATAAGTATTCCATGAGGTCATACAAAAAATTTCCCACATCTTACTAGAGAAGCAATCATTTTAACACAAGAGAGTCCAAGAAACCTCACAAGGTATTATATGAGAAGTCAATCCCAAAGACACATAGTGATTTGCCTCCACAATGTAAGCATGAAAGAAAAAATCCTAAAGACAGCAAGAGAGAAAGGTCAGACTACTGACTGGGAAAGGTCAGACTACTGACTGGGAAAGATCCATCAGAATTGCTCCAGATATTTATGCAGAAGCAACTACAAGCCAGAAGGCTTGGAGTCCCATTTTTTTTTTTTTTTGAGTTGGAGTCTCACTCTGTTGCCCATCTGGAGTGCAGTGGCCACTCCCGGCCACCGCAGCCTCGACCTCCTGGGCTCTGGCGATCCTTCCGCCTCAGCCTTCCAAGTAGCCGGAATTACAGGCATGTGCTACCATGCCCGACTGATTTTTTGATTTATTGTAGAGATGAGGTCTCGCTGCCCAGGCGGGTCTTGAACCCACGGGCTCAGGCAATACACTCACCTCAGCCTCCCAAAGGCGCGGGATTACAGGCTGAGCCACCAAGCCCAGCATGGAGTCCCATTTTTAACATTCTCAAAAATAAGCAATTCCAACCAGGAATTTCCTAACCTTCCAAGCTAAGCTTCATCAGTGGCAGATAATTAAAACCCTTCCCAGATATCCAGTTCCTAAGAGAACATGCCACCTCCAGAACAGTCCTTTAGGAGATGCTTAAGAAAGTGTTGAACACAGAAACAAAAGAATGGTCATAGCCATCACAAAAGTACAGGCAAACACAGAGTTAACAGATCTTACTGATCACTCAGAAAAATGAAAATACATGCATATATAAATGCAAAAGTAAAAAGAAAGCAAAGCATCTCGCAAAGAACCCTACAACAGGAATAAACTATCACAATTCAATAATCAAATGGAATGTGAATGGACTGAATGTGCCACTGAAAAGCATGGAATGAAAAACTGGATAAAGAAACATGATCAAACATTCTGAGGCCTGCAGAAAATACATCTCACTGCAAATGACACCCACAGGCTCAGAGTAAAAGCCTGAAAAATTACCTTTCAAGCAAATGGAAAGCAGAAAAGAGCAGAGGTAGCTATTCTGATATTAGACAAAGCAGATTTCAAGCTATCAAAAGTTTAAAAGGACACTACATAATGATAAAAGGCTCAATCTGCCAGCAAGAATTGTCTATCTTAAACATATATGCACCCAACATAGGAATGTCCGATTTTATAAAAACAACTACTAAGTAAACTAAGAGAGGACATAAACACTCACACAAACATAGTTGGAGACTTCATTATCCTGCTAACAGCCCTAGACTGAACATCGAGGTAAAAAATGAACAAGAAGATCCAGAATCTTAACTCAGCACTTGACCAAATAAATTTAATAGACATCTAGAGAACACCCCATCCAACAAGTACAGAGTATACATTTTAATCAGAACATGGAACACACTCCATGATTTATCAAATTTTCTGACATAAATCAAACATGAACAAATTTCAAAAGGTCAAAATAATGCCATGCATATTCTCAGTTCACAGGGAATAAAAATAAATATCACCACCACCAAGATCTCCCCAAAACACACAAAGACATGGGCACTAAACAACATATTGCTGAACAACATAGAAATCAAGACAGAAATTAAAGACTCCTAGAAAAAAATGAAACAAAGACACATGTTATCTTAGCTTCTAAGATACCATGAAATCAGTGTTAAGAGGAAAATTGATAACATTGCACACATGTATACACAGCAAGAAAATGGAAAGATCACAAGTAAACAGCCTAATGTCACACCTAAAGGAGGTGGAAAGGCAAGATCATCTAAATCCCAAACTCAGAGGAAGAATTCAGATCACCAAGATAAAGTCACAATTGCAAGATATAGAGGACAAAAATATCATAGAAAGGATCAACAAGAAAAAAGTTGATTCTTTGAAAGGGTAAGTAAGATTGATGGACCCTTTTCAGACTGATGAAAAAAGAGAAAGTCCACATAAAGACAACTAGAAATGAAAAAGCCAGTGTCCACAAGTGATTCTGAAGAAATTCGGAAGTTTATCAGAGAGTACTATGAACATCTATATTCAAATAAACGAGAAAGTCTAAAGGAAATGGAAGATTTTCTGAAATAACACAACCTTACAAAGTATAAACAAGAAGAAATAGAAACCCTAAACAGATCAGTAAAAATCCAGAATATTTACTCAGTCATAAGAAACCCCCTAGATGGCTTCCCAGCTGAATTCTACAAGCTATACAAAGGAGGAGCTGGTATCAATTTTATTGAAAGTATTCCAGGCAATGAAGAAGGATGGAATTCTCCCTAGCTCATTTTATGGAGTTAACATCATACTGACACTTAAGCCTGGCAAAGACCCAACAAGAAAAGGGAATTATAAGCCAAGCTTCCTGATGAACATAGATGGAAACATTCTCAACAAGATTCTGGCAAATTGGATCTAACAACACATATCAAGGATCATTCACCATGACCAGGTGAACTTTATTCCTGAGATGCAAAGTTGGCTCAATATTTTCATGACCATGAATGTAATGCAACACATTAACAGATGTAAAATCAAGAACCACATGATATCTCATTATATGCAGAAAAAGCATTCACCAAAATCCAGCAATCCTTCTTGATTAAAAACCCGTGAACACCTAAGCATAGAAGGAACTTTTCTCAAAACAATAAGAGCCATCGATGATAAACCTGCAGCTAACATTTTGCTCAATTGGCAGAAGCAGGAAGGACTGGAACAAGAACTGGAACAAGACAAGGATGCCCTCTCTCACCCCTCTTATTCAACACAGTGCTGGAAGACCTAGCCAAAGCAATCAGACAAGAGAAGGAAACCAAGGGTATCCAAACAGGAAAAAAAAAGTTAATCTATCCCTCTTTGTGGGCATAAGATTCTATACCTCCAATGTAATACTATAAGAAAATGACTGATGGTACTGGGAAATTATGGGGGGGGATGGGATTAACAGTAGCTAATATCTATCTGGGACTGGGAAAACACCTCTTATCAATAGGGTGCCTGAATGAAACGTAATTGTACACCTAACCCTTAACTGTACCCTACAAAACGATAATAAAAAATACTGATTATAAAAAAAAAAAAAACTATAGGGAGTCTGTCAAAAGCCTCCTTGCACTGATAAATGCTTTGATAAAGTCTTGGGTTACAAAATCAATGTGCAAAATACCCCACTGCATTTTTATACATCAACAACAAGCAGGTGGAGAATCAAATAAGAAATACAATCCCATTCGCAAAAATCACAAAAAATGAAATACCTTGACTTCACCTAACCAGAGAAGTGAAAGACCTTTACAGTGCGAACTACAAAATGTTGCTCAAAGAAATCAAAGATGACACCAAAAAATGGAAAAACATCCCATGCCCATGGAATGACACCAAAAAATGGAAGAGTTATTATTATCAAGAAGTCCATTTTACACAAGGCAATCTATAAATTCAATGCAATACCCACCAAATTACCACCATTGTTCATGGACCTGGAAATGACAATACAGAAATCCATTTAGGAAAAAAAGAGCATGAATAGCCATAACAATCCTCAGCTAAAGGAGCAAAGCAGGAGGTATCACACATCCAGACTTTAAATTTTATTACAAGGCTACATTAGCCAAGACAGCATGGCATTGGTACAGGAATGGTCACATAGACCAATGGAACAGGTTAGAGAATCTAGAAATAAAAATATAGTCTCTCAACCAACTCTTCTTTGACAAAGCCACCGATAACAATCATTGGGGAAAGGAGATCACATTTAGCAAATGGTGCTGGGAAAACTGGCTAACCAAATGCAGAAGAATGAAACAGGACCCCTATCAATCATTATATACAAAATCAACTCAAAATGGATTAAGGACTTAAATGTAAAACCTCAAACTGTAAGTATGCCAGAAGAAAACATAGAAATCACCTTCTGGACATCAGAGTAGGCAGTGAATTCATGAGCAAGTCCCCAAAAGTAAGTGCTACAAAAGCTAAGATAGACTGGTGGGAACTCATCAAACTGAAAAACTTTGCCCAGCAGTAGAAATTGTCAAAAGAGTAAAGAGACAACCCACAGAATGGAAAAGAATATTTATACATTATGCATCTAACATCCAGGATCTACAAGGAACTCAAACAAAATGAAAGAGAAAAAAAGGAAACCACCTCATTAAAAAGTGGACAAAGGACATGAACAGACACTCCTCAAAAGATGACATACAAGCAGCCAACAGACACATTTTTAAAAATGCTCAGTCTTACTAATCATCAGAAAAAAACGAATCAAACTATAATAAGATACTATGTAAGTTCAGTAAGGATGGCTGTCATTAACAAGTCAAAAAACAACAGGTGCTGGCGTGGCTGTGGAGAAAAGGGAATGCTTCTACACTTTTGGTGGGAATGTAAACTAGTTCATCCTCTATGGAAAGCAGTTTGTTGATTTCCTAAAGAACTAAAAATTGATCTATATTATCCAGCAATCCTTCTCCTGGGAATATACCCAGAGAAACACAAATCACTACAAAACAGACAGCTGCACATGCATGTTTATTGCCAATCTATTCACACTAGCAATAACATGGAACCAATCCTGTTGCTCATTGAAAGAAAATGTCGTGCATATATACACAATGGAATATTATGCAGCAATAAAGAACAAAATCATGGCCTTTACAGTAACTTGGATGCAGTGAGAGACCATCATACTAACTGAACTATCACAGAAACAAATAACTCAATACTGCGTGTCCCCACTGATAAGTGAACCCTGAACACTAGTCACATTAACAAAAGGGTGGGATTGGAAGTCTCTGGGCACTGCTAAGGGAGGGAGGAAGGGAGTCAGGAGGGTGGGGAGAACATGACAACATAATGGGTACCTGGTTCACTACCAGGGGGACTAAGTGCCAGCTAGAAGCCCAAGATTCACCTGCATGCAGCCTATTTATGTAGTAATCCTCACTTGTGCCCCACAACTTTAAAATAATTATTTTTTAAAAGTCTTGCATTTAAAGCTAAGTTCCACTGTTAACTAACTTTGTTACCCTGTGAAAACCACTTCCTCTCATTAGGGTGATGTGAGAAATAAATTATATAATGCATGCAAAGTACTTATCATAGTGCCTGACCTGTAGGAGGTATTCAAAGAATATTAGTTTTTGCATCACCATCACTATTATCTTGTCTGTAGTCGTGATTTCTACTAACTCTTCTACCCTGATCATTTTCACATACAGGATAATTATGTGATCATAGTCCTAGAAGACACAATCCTGAATGTCATAATCTCAAATATTGAAATCCTGAAAGATCAAAATCCTTGAATTATAATTCTAGGAAAATAATTTTTAAATTTTTTAGAAGATATTTATTAACGTTTTTAAAAGGGAGTTTATTTAAGAAGCATACACAAACATGACAGAACACTTCATAGGCCACTTTACACAATTAAATAGAAAGCAGTGTGGCAATTCTTAAAAGCTCTAAATACCAACCTCCCATATGACCCCGCAATCGCCCTACTGGGAATATATCCTGAAGAACACAAATTACTCTATAAAAAAGATACCTGCACACGCATGTTTATCGCAGCATTGTTCACAATAGCAAGAACCTGCAAACAGCCATGCTGTTCGTCAAAAGAGGACTGGATTAAAAAAATGTGGTACATATACACGATGGAATACTACACAGCCATAAAAAAGAACAAAATCATGAATTTCGCAGCAACCTGGATGGAACTAGAGTCTATAATACTGAGTGACCTCTCACAGAAACAAAGATCCGAGTATCACATGTTCTCACTCATATAATGGACCTTAAATATCCAATGCAATACTATACAAAAATGACTGACCGTACTGGGAAACTATGGTAGGGGGAGGGAGATGGGATTAACAGTAGCAAATATCTGTCTGGGTACGGGGAAACATCCTATATCAACAGGGTGCCTGAATGAAACGCAATTGTATACCTAACCCTTAACTGTACCCCACAACTTCACAATAAAAAAAATAATATAAAAAAAATTTTTTTAAAAAGGAAGTATTAACATATATATGTTTGCAAGCATAAACATTCAGGTATAATAATAACAGTTTCACAAGTATGACCATTATTAGCAGAAGAGCTGTATTTATGAAAAGTAATTCATAAAATGGAATGTATGAATGCATATTACTATAGTTGATCATTGTGCACTCTCAGCTTTTGCGGTCATCTGAAATACTGTGATAACCAACCTATGTCTCTTGACAAGATTGATCAAAAACTGCAATGGGTCACCCCCACACTTGCAGTTGCCCGAAGAGTTGAGATCTCAAGAAAATGTATCTTTCACAAATGCAGATATATAAAGAAACAAAGGACATCTCTTCGTTCATTATGGATATTTCAACATTTTTGCATACACACACAATGCTTGCACATAAAGTCAAAGGTGTGATGATGCACTTTGATGGAGTCAAATTTGCAGAAAAAGTGTTAAAATGAATTAGAGCTATCTAATTCACTCTACACAATTTATACCACCAGTATTGGAAATGATGCAAAGATAAAATACATAGCATAGTATAATGTAAAAAATGTTAACAATTTAAAATAATAAAAAAGCTTAAAAGAAAATTTTATGTACAAAAAGTGTATTACAGAAATTGAGAATAGGCAATTACACAGAGATAGTCCAAAAGAGCTGGCTGATTTTCAGTGTTTAACTGTATTTTGAAGTCTCTCGTATCACAATTAATAACTGCTTTTCTTTTCCTTTTAGGACATGGTTTTCCTCAGAGAATATGCTCACATTCATTTTCTTTTGGGTGCTGCTGTCTTTAAAATTATTCTGTGATTCCTATGATTGGGATTTGGGGGATTTTAAACTTTAAAGATTTAGATTTTAGGGAGTTTGATCTTTCAGGATTTCAGCATTTAGTATTATAGCATTTGGGTTTGTATATTTTGGAACCATGATCCAAACTTTCCATATATGTACAAGGGAGGACCCAAACAAACCTGGAATGATCTTTTGGAGGATGGGCCCCTTGTAGTACAGGATTCCTCTGCTAGGTAAGTGTTCTCAGAACCCATCACCATCAGTGTACCAACTAATGTTGCTGTAAGAGGCTGTGTTTGGCTTTAGTAATATTTTTTGAGATTCTTTTAACACATTTGCCCATTTCATGAAGGTGATTTACAAACCCACCTGCCTATACCATGCTGAACATTCAACAGTTTTTGACCAAAAACAGCAAGACTTCAATGCCCCACCCTCTTTATTTACCCAATCTCTCCCCCAAGTGACTATTTTTTTGCTTCTCTGGGTGAAAAAGTCCTCAAAGGGAAACATTCTGTCAATGTAGAAGAGTTGAAATAAAAAATGGAAGTACTAAAAGACATCAAAATTGATGAGTTCAGAAACTGTTTTGACCAGTGGAAAAAGCATCTTGATAGGTATAGTGCATCAAATGGACAATACTTTAAAGGTGACTGAAGTTTACACATGTAAGAATAAATACACATTTTTATAAATAAATTCTGGGTTTGGGGGGGGTTCCCTCCTCGTATAGCTCCACCCCTTAAATTCTAAGACTTTGTTTTTGTATCTGACTGTCTCCTAAGTATTTTGAAACTCAACAAGTACAAAGTAGCATACATGATCTTTGTGATGCTCTGAAGAGCCCGGCACTCCTTTCATATTCCTGATATTAATAAATGACAACCAGTAACCCAAGCCAAAAACCTCAATTGTGTTCATTTTGTCTGGTTCCTTCATCTCCCCACTAAATGAAGTTGATGACCAAGTCCTGTCAATTCTATACTTCTCTTGTATTTCAAATCCATGCTAACTTGTTCTTTTTAGTAAATACTATTAGTGTAGTACCACATGGATGAACTGAAATGTAGCCTATTCTACTCTTAAAAATAGATCTCAAAGTTAGAAAACTATTAGCTCAGTTGTCACTTCAACTAAAATACATGACTGTTTATTACTTTGTAATTTGCAAGCATGAACTTCTCAGATCAATATTATATACCAGTATCAGGCAGGTTTTAGTCCCAATAATCATATTACTAACACTGTTCTTTTACCACTTACAAAGAAATCCACTAGAAATAACACAAGACTATTTGCAAAATTTTAATTGAAATCTTTTCAGCTTTAAAATCTTAGGAAATAATTTTGTTGTAACTGTTATGGGTTAAACTTTCCCTTCCAACTTTGTGATGCATACAAAATTGCTCAGAGTTGTCTACTCATGACAGACTATTTCATACCTTTGTGACAGAAATAAGAATTCATATTGCAAACTGAGGAGAAGTGAGAACTTGTCTTCCATAGAATGAATTGTTTTTTGTTCCCTTTAGGAGAGTTCTGAGAAGTAAGTGTAGTCCAAATACATACATGTACTCAGCAAGAGTATTGTACTAAATAAGGCTGCAGGAGAATAATGTCAGGGAATACAAAGATGATTTCTCTAGCTGATAGGCCTTAGATATATTAATCATCTGAGCCTTTACTTTCTACTCTTTAGTACAGGAATTATATACCATACTTAGTAAAGTATGGGGTTTTGATGAACTAATATATGCAAATGACCTACCACAGTGTTTATGTATAATTACTTTTCCATAAGTATGTGCCTTCCCCTCACTTCTGTCTCCATTGAAACCTGCTTTTAGGAAGGAGGAGCGGCTATCATTTACACCTGATTGAAAATAAAAATTAGCTCTTGTGTACCCTACCTTTAATGTTTATGTCTAGTATGTGTGCAGTATGATCTCCATTATAGGCCCAGATATGGAGGGAGTGAGTTTGGAACAAAAACTGCATAAAATCCTAAATGTTTAGAGTTAAAACAAGATGAAACTAACATTTGTGAGATGATTACTATATTATCCTCATTTTTCACATGAGGAAGCAGAGTCATAGTATGGCTCAGTAACTTCTCCAATATCACATAGCCAGCAAGTAAGAGGGGTAGAATTCAAACCTATATATGCTTGACCTCTAATCTCTTTACTCCCTGAACCTATGGGTCATCTATCCCAATTTTCCATATTGAACATGCATCTTCTTTATGATGGAGGTAGTCAGTTTTTCTGACAACCCTATTACCTCTTGTTTGCCTAGTCCACACTTTGGTTCCACTGCCCATGTTTTCGATTAGCTTCTTTTAGAAAGCTCAGCTGCTTGAGCTGTCACTGCTTATACCTAGCTTTAACCGTGTAAGGTAGCCCAGTGAGGGCAGTTTTTCAAGTACTATCATTTGTGACAAGGCGGTACCCACAACATGCATGCTAGGTTTTCCATCTTAAGCAAACAAACATATCACAGCACAAAGTAATGAAGATTCTATTCCTTACACCTCTTTCACTATTTTACATAAGAATCTAAAAGACAGTCACAAGTATCTGGCAGACCAATGCCAAATGCCTAGGGATGTTATATTTTGTTCTCAAAAAACTCTGATGGCTTTTACTACAAGCAATTCTCTCGTCCACACTTTTCCAGGCCATAATTTGACTCACAGTTGTCAGAGGTACTACCTCCAACAGACAAAGCAGAAGCATTTGGATTATTTTTCTGGCTGATCTTTAACTGACTGTTCTTGCCATGTGCTTAAAGGCTGATATAAAAGAGAAAGTCACCTCCAGAAATCATGGTGACCTCTACTGATTATGATTATGCTACCTTCACCTGTCCAATAATACTGCTGCCCACACGTCACTTGAGCTCTTTTCCCAGTCTTGAGGATGAGCAATGTTAATCCATAGACACGCATGCTGAATCTTGCCTTGAAACTTGTATTGATTAAATGGTTGTCGCAAAGAGAGGAAGGCTATTAAGTTATACAGTGTGACCAGGAAACAAACAAAACTAATTGGTTCATATGGTAAATGATCTTTAAGACCGTGGTCTCATTAAGTTCATATTTTGAATTCTGAAACCAAAAAAGACAGTGCATCTTCAAAAAGAATGAAAAAACTCTCAATCTTTAAAAAATGCAGCAGATCATCCTTATAGTTTGTGGGTGTTTTGTCATCATGGATAATTGATGCACAATGATGCCAAGTCACAGAATATTCCATCACTGATCCATTTCACTAGAATTCCGGAATGTCAAATTGAAAAGGAGTTTAAGAGATTATCTATTCCAGTCCCCTTATTTTACAGATGGGGAACTAAGGTCCACAAAGAAGAAATAGCTTGTCCAAATTATACATCTAGTTAGTGGCAGCACTAGGATAAGACTCAAAACTCTTAGTTCATACTTCAGTACATAAACTATATTGCATTGCGGTACAATGATTCATTATTCTCATAGAACAGATAAGGATTTAGAAACATACGTTAAGTCTAACTGTACCCTGGAGGAGAAAAAATATATCCCAGGGCTAGCAAGGAAACTGGGGTAGGCAGGCTGCCTCGAGGATCCTGAGGAATTGTGAATGTCATTGTCCTGTAACTAATATAAAGTGAGGGCAAAAACTTCAAGGTAACTGCAAGTATGAGGTTGTAAACCGGACAAGAATGAAAGAAAAAGAGAACTGTTGAAAACAGAATACAACCAGTCTTATAACTTTCTCCAGGAACGTTCAGGCCATGAACATAATTGTTCTACCATGAGTTAGGCAGCTAGAAGAGAAAGCATGTGTTACCTAACTCTGGTGCCATTGAAGAAAAAGGGCAGCGTTATTTATATATTTTAAAAATCCTGTTCTAGTCTATGGTCAGAGACTGATGAACATAAACCACATAAGACAGCGTATTGACTTTCCTCATTCCTTGAAAATTAAGACAGATTTAAACAATAAAACAATTGTATTTTATTTTGCAGTTACTTCCTATTTTAAACCATTGTTTCTCCCTCTTGGTATAATCCCACCTTAGTTGTTTGATACTATCACACTATTCTCTAGTTGGGTGAAAGATCTTATTGTAAAGATGAGACCAGAGGTGAATGCAAGAAGCCATGTAATGTGCATATCCCTCTATAAGTTCTTTGAATGATAGGATTTGCTATGATTTTAATATAGTTTGTACCCACAAAAACTCACGTTAGAATGCCAATGTGCTTTTGACAGGTTAACTATAAGCCACCTTACTAAAGCTGAGACTTTGTAGAAGGAATAATGAAAGAAAGGACGAGAAATAAAGTGTGGTAAAATTACTGAAAGCATTGATGGACATGATAGATCGTGATTTATTTCTTGTCAGTAGAAATCACTTGATTTATAATGCGATGTCATCAAGGCTCTATTAGAAAAAGATTTAATGGTGGCAATGCAGGGAATGTATGGTAAGGAGAAGTAGCCAGGGACAGGTAGATTTCAGAATCATAAACTCTTAGAGTTAGACCAGAGTTAAGAATTATCTAGTTCAGCCTTCCAATAAGTACTAGAATCATAATTACCACCTCTTTGACCAAAATAGGTTCACTTTTTCTAAAAGATAAGCTCCATGAGCAAAAGGACATTTTTTATCTTGTTTACTTGTATATACCCACAGTCTTACTCAAAACTTGGTAAACAGTAGATGCATAATAAATATCTGTTGCATGAATGAATTTTGTCAGTGCTTACATACTTAGCATGACAGTGTGTTCACTAGCTTAAAATTATTCCACTGGAATGTATGTTAAAAAATCAATCTACATTTCTTCATGAAAGGCTTTCTTCCCAATAGTTTGCACTCAATTACTGTACTTTTGCTGTCTTGAACCTTCATAAATGACAGTACCAGTTGCCATAATTTTTGAAGATATAGAATCATCTAGTCTTGAAACTATTATGTTACTAAGGAGTGAGGCCAGAGATGTTAAGCTTTATAAAGGCAGGAGACCTATTAATAGCTGTATTGTTGGTGCCTAGCAACAGAACCTGGCACATACTAAATGCTCAAAAATATTTTAAGTGTTTGCTTTATAAACTAAATGCATGAAGGGGTACAAAAAGAGAGTAAATTGGGGGATCTTTCCAATTTTTTGAGTTTTGATAAATAGAAGCACCATTACCAAAACCAGGGAAGTCATGAGAAGGAAGTTAGTTACAGTCATGGCAAAGGGTAATTAGTCTCACTTTTTTTGTGTGATCATAGCAGTGTCTTTCTAGTCATGATGGTTGGTACAAATGATGCTTAACATTCTCTGTGGCAACAAGAATTGCTGAGTCTATATAGTACAAGAGATAGAAATTTGTGTCATTCAAAAGATAGAATTATTACAACTGAAGACAGAGGTAGACAAACCAAAGGTAGAGAAACAAAGAGATAAACTTACACACACAAAAAAAACAAGAAAGAGCGAAAATAGACATAAAAAGAAAACCCAAGATAGTGTCAGGTCAAAAGAATCAAGTTAGAAACTGATTTCAAGAGTTTCAAGAACAGATACAAAAGCACTGAATAGACACTATTGGACTGGGCTGAAAGATCACTGGTCTCCAAAAGTGTTACTGGGAGACAGCAGGGCACAGTGGTAAAGAGCATCAACTTTGGTACCAGACTGCTTGTATTGTAATCCAGGCTCTACTGCTTACTATCTGTGTGACTTTGGACAAGTTGCTTGACCTCTTAGTGACTATGTTTCATTTGTAAAGTTGGTAGAGTAATAATGAGTAGTACCTACTCTATGGGGTTCTTGTGAGGATTAGGTAAGCTAAGTTACAGAAAGCATTCAGTAAACTTTAGCTATGACTACTATGTAGGAGTGGAGAAATGGAAGCAACAAGTATTGTGGAGGGTGAGGAAATGGAAACAATTAGTATTTTGGCAACAAAAGAATAAAGGGAGCAAAATTCAAAGGAACGCAAGGAAACCTTTGGAGGTGATAAATATATTTATTACCTTGGTGGTGATAGTATCACAGGTATATGCATATATTTAAATTTATCAAATGGTATACATTAAATATATGCAGTTATTATATCTATTATACCACAATAAAGCTCTAGAAAATAATGACGAGAGCTATCAAGAAGGGAGAGGAAAGTAAGAAAAGTGAAGTTTTTTCAGGATGTGGGGTAATTGAGCATGTACAGAGAGTATATGCCAAGAACAGCGTATTGAAGAAAAGTAGGGAATCATTTATTATGGGATGAGATAAAAGATGAAGCACAATAGATCATCCTAAAAGAGGAAGAGGAATAAAGATGGAAGGGAGAGGGAAGATGCTGGAGTTATTTAAAGAGTACGCATTCATTAAAAGGTAGGTTAATGACAACACTTATAACAGATGGTCTCAGTTTTCTCAGGAAAAAAAGGGTTAAATATCAAAGGGAAGGAACTGAGCCTGAGAGTCCAGAAGCTTAATATGAGTAGATAATCACAGTCACACAGCTGTACACTAGAGAAGCATAGGGCCTACTGGTACACCAAACTTGCAACGAACAGGCACTCACCCACTCATTTTTGGTTTAACTGGAACTCTGAGTTTTCATGCTCATAAAAACGAGCTATCCAACTGCTAGGAATTAATATAAAAAGACACTCTTTATAATGTTTCCCTGTATAGTAATTCATTACATGTGTCTAAGAGAATCCCATGCCAGTCCAAGAAAACTCAATTAAAACCATATGGTTCAGGCAGTAAGGAACATTTGGCACATTTTCTAAGTAAAATGCAGGTGTGTTAATTACCCTTCTTGAATCTATGCCAGTGCGGGTAATTCCTGGAGGAATATTTGGGAGGCCATTTCAAAAGCTCACTGAAAAGAAATCGACTTTTTAAAAAAATTCCTGATTTCTAGTTGGTTGTTGCTCTTCTCTCTCATTTCCTAAATCAGATTTTCCAACTAGGTTATATCCTGCAACTCAACCTTAGACAAAAAGACACAACAAATATGCATTTCTACAGCAAAATCTTATGGAGATCAATTTTATGTGCTTGGATGGGTGTGGGAATACATGACAAAAGTGTCTTCTAGGGAAATATTTTTATTAGACCACACCAACATGCAATGACAGGATGAGATTATGGTTTGTGCACACACTAGTTTTTTCCATTTTGTAAAGGGCAGTGACTAATCACGCCCTCACTTTATTCTGACCTAATAAAACTAATCTCTCTAGTCAATGTCAATACTATGCTCTAAAGATTTCAGTGTGCTTCAACACTTATGGACCTTAGTGGGACAATCAGGGGTCTTCAAAATCTGGTCCCAAATCACTTAATCTTGCCTCCCAATGCTCTCGCTCATTCTAAACTGAAGTATTCAATATTTTCCATGCATTCTCTGAACCTGTTCCTGCATACCTTTTCTTAGGCTGTTCCCTCCACCTCAAATCTCACCCCTACCCTCCAGCCTTCTTGTTTCTGCATGTCCAAAGCCTGCTATTATTTATAACATAGCTCCACTGTTATCATTTACATAAACGCCTCTCTCTCCCACCCCCCAGGATTCCCAGAGCATTTTGATCATATTTCTCTCATAAAATGTATTCTTTTTTCTTGCTTTATATGGTTCTTCACATACATGCCTATGAAATCTCATTGAGGACAAGAACAAATGGAATATTATTCAATGCCTAATCTAGGCCAGCTTCCATGTGTCCTACCTTCACAATTATCATCTCATTAGATCATCATAACATTATGAGAAAGGTAATATTATCCCACTTTATTACTTGATGAGATAAAAGCTGGAAGAAGTTGAGCAACTTAGATAAAAGTCCCCAGTAAACTGAAGATCAGAAAACAGATTTGAATTTATGTGCATATGATGAAAAGCACTAGGGTGATCAAATTATACTGGTTTGTTAGCTTTTACAACTAAAAGTCCTGGAAATCCTTCTTCTCAGTCCCAGATAAATCAGGATGATTAGTTCCACCAGGAGAAAGAGAACTAATTTACTGACTATGAGCAAGTCACATAACTTTTCTAAGCCTCAGATTCCCCCTCTATAAAATACTGATCGTCTTGCCTGATGTAACTCAACAAGGCTGTTGTGAAAATCCAGTAGATAATGAATGTGAAAGGGTTTTGAGTATTATAACTAGACAAATGAAAGGAATCAGTATTCTCCTCTTCCCCTTATTTTGAGATATGATTTTTAAAACTATCAAATAAACATAAGGGATTCTGAATACACATACACACACACACACCCCACTTACACACACAGAGTACCCTTTCCTCTTTAAAACATTGGCATCATCTGGATATGGCAACTCAAGCCTGTAATTCTAATATTTGGGGAGGCTGATGCAAGTAAGATTGCTTATGCCCTGGAGTTTGAGACTGAAGTGAACTATGATTGCGGCACTGCACTCCAGCTTAGGTGACAGAGTAAAATGCTGTCAAATAAATAAATAAATAGCTGCATTGTGAACTAATACTTTATTTTTAAGTTTTTTAAATTTTTTTATATTTAAGGAGTACAAGTGCAGGTTTCTTATATGCATATATTGCATAGTGGTGAAGTCTGCACTTTTAGTATACCCATCACCTGAATAGTGAACATCGTACCCAAGAGGTAATTTTTCAGCCCTCACCTTCCTTCTCACCCACCCACCTTTTATAGTTTCCGATGTCCATTATTCCACTTTATATGTCCATGTGTACTCATTGTTTGGCTCCCACTTATCTACTCGTGAGAACATGTGGTATTAGACTTTCTGTTTCTGAGTTATTTCACTTAGGGTAATGGTCTTTAGTTCCATGTTGCTGCAAAATAGATTATTTCATTTTTTATGGCTAAGTAGTATTCTGTGGTATATATTTATCCCATTTTATTTATCCAGTCCTCCATTGATGGACACTTAGGCTGATTCCACATCTTTGCTATAGTGAATAGTGCTGCAATAAGCATACAAGTGCAGGTACCTTTTCAATATGATGTTTTTTTTTTCCTTTGGGTAGATACTGGTAGTGAGATTGCTGGATCAAATGGTAGTTCCACTTTTAGTTCTTTGAGAAATCTCTATACGGTTTTCCATAGACGTTGTACTGATTTATGTTCACACTGTGTATGAGCATTCCACTTTCTCTGCATCCTCATCATCTATTGTTTTCAGACTTTTTATTAGCCATTCTGACTGGTGTAAGATAATATCTCCTTGAGATTTTGATTTGCACTTCTTTGATGATTCGTGATGATGAGTATTTTCTATATGTTTGCTAGTACCTTGTATGTCTTCTTTTGAAACAAAAAAAAATCTGTTCTTGTCTTTGCCCACTTTTTAAAGGGATTATTTGCTATTTTTCTTGTTAAGTTTGAATTTCTTGTAGATCTGGATATTCACCTTTTGTTGGATGCATAGTTTGCATATTGTTTTCCATTTTGCAGATTGCCTGTTTACTCTGCTGATTATTTCATTTGCTATGCAAAAGCATTTTAGTTTAATTAAGTCTCATTTGTTTATATTTGTTTTTGTTGCATTTGCTTTTGAGAACTTGGTCATGCATTCTTTGCCTAGGTCAATGTTCCAAGAGTTTTTCATAGGTTTTCTTCTAGAATTTTTATAGTTTCAAGTTTTACATTTAGGTCTTTAATCTGCTAAAAACCTAGTCTTAAGTTTGGATCTTTAACTTTTGTATAGTGGGAGACATGGGTCAGGTTTCATTCTTCTCATAAGGTTATCCAATTTTCTCAGAACCATTTATTAAGTAAAGTATCATTTCCCAGTGTGCATTTGTATTGATTTTGTCGAGGATCAGTTGGCTATAAGTACGCAGCTTTATTTCTGTGTTCTCTGTTTTGTTCCATTGATCTGTGTGTCTATTTTTATACCAGTACCATGATGTTTTGGTTATTATAGCTTTGTAGTATAATTTCAAGTCAAGTAATGTGATGCCTCCAGTTTTGTTCATTTTTGCTTAGGAATTCTTTGGCTATTTCAGCTCTCTTTTGGTTCTACAGCAATTTTAGAATTGTTTTTCTTAATTCTGTGAAAAATTGCATTGAGAATTTGATAAGGATTGCATTGAATCTGTAGATTGCTCTGGGCAGTATGGTCATTTTAATGATATCATTTATTTCAATTCACAAGCATGGGATATTTTTCCATTTGTTTATGTCACCCACAATTTCTTTCATGAGTATTTTGTAGTTCTCCTTATAGAGATCTTTCACCTCCTTGGTTAAACATATTCCTAGAGGTTTAATTTTTTGTAACTATTTTAAATAGAATTGGCTTCTTGGTTTAGTCTTCAGCTAGACCATTATTGGTGTATTAAAATGCTACTGATTTCTGCACATTAGTTTTATATGCTGAAACTTTACTGAATGTGCTTATCAATCTAAGAGATTTTTTCTGTAGTCTTGGATTTCCTAGATATAAGATTATATCATCAGCAAATAATTTGACTTCCTCTTTTTCCAGTTTAGATGCCTTTCATTTTTTCTCTTTTGTGATTGCTCTGGAAAGGACTTTTAATATTATGTTGAATAAGAGTGGTGAAAGTGGGCATCTTTGTTTTGTTCCAGTTCTTAGAGGGAATGTTTTTAATGTTTCCCGGTTAAGTATGATGTTGGCTGTGGATTTGTCATACATTACCTTTATTATATTGAGGTACACTCCTTCTATGCCTAGTTTGCTGAGGATTTTTATCATAAAGTCATGCTGAATTTTATCAAAAGCTTTTTCTGCATTTGTTGAGATGATCTTATAGTTTGGATCTTGTTTTGCCCATATAAAGGGCAATATGTTATATTTAGTAAAATATGAAGCCTATAATAATGAATAGTCTATTAAATGTGATTTATAATTCCATCTTGACCTTACTTTTTATTTTCTGGACATTTTATTGACATACCAAACAACTGAACAGAAAGCAATCTATTATATTTGAGCAATTTAAGCACACAAGTAGCTGATTAGTTATAGTTACTTTGCCAACATTTCAGAGTAACTAGTCAATAATTCAGTTTCTCAACTGTTAATAAAATTCTCAGTTTGTTATCATAGCAACAAGAAGTAAGTAACAACAGGACTAACTCCTAAGTTTCTTGAGATGAGACCTATTTCCTATTCATATCTCCATCCCTGGTATATGCACAATACCTGTCAAATAATAGAAGTTCAATAAATAGCTATGATTGTTAATGAATGAATGAATGAACTGATGAATGGGTGAGTGACATGCCCGGCTATACGTATATACTCTCGTTCAAGAGCAAGTCTTCATACAGGGACAAAAATAGATGGCTATATACAGCCATGCACTGCATAATAATGTTTCAGTCACTGATTAAACACAAATACAAAAGTGGAGCAAAAAATTTCTATCTCTCATAGTCATCACAATGTAATGGAGAAATTACTTTATTTTAAAAAATAAATTAAGTGTGACCTAAGTGTACAGTGATTATAAAGTATACATTAGTATACAGTAATGTCCTAGGCCTTCACAATCACTCAACTTACTCATCCAGAGCAATTTCCAATCCTGCAAGCTCCATTCATGGTAAGTGCCCTATACAGATGTGCCATTTTAAAAAATCTTTTATAACTATTTCACTTTACCTTTTCTATGTTTAAATATACAAACACTTGCCATGGTGTTATAATTTCCTACAATATTCAGTATAGTAACATACTGTACAGTTTTGTAGCTTAGGAGCAATTGGCTATACCATGTAGCATGGGAATGTGGTAGACTATATCATCTAGGTTTGTGTAAATACACTCTATGATGTTCACACAATGATAGCATTGCCTAGTTACACATTTCTCAGAACATGTCCAATTGTTAAGCAACACATGATTATATTTTTATTTGAGGAACTCTAGATGGTTGCTAAGCCTAAATTATTAATTTTTCTCATTCAAGCATCCACTGATCCAGCTCTGTCACTATACATAAACACTCTAGAATTGTTGCTTTTCATCTAGAAACCACTTACATTTTCTGGAGTCCTGTATTAAAATGCAGGATTATTTGACATTTTGCCATGGATTCACACCAGTAAGCAAAAAATAGCTGGATTTCATAATTATTCAGTTCCTGGACTGAATTATAGTTTTCTTAATTTTTTTTTACTCTCACATATCCTCTGATACAATTATATACGCATAATAGAATCTTAAATATTATACAGAATTAGCTTTAAAAGGCTTATTAGAGTAATTTAATTCATCTCCTTTTAGAGAGAAAACTGAAACCCAAAGAAAGTAAGTAACTGACTTAGCCAAGGACTCCAGTAATTCCATATATATATCAACCTGGAGAGAAAATAAGATAAAAAATTGTTATGCCAGTTTTTACAAATGAAGAAACTGAGTTCCAAAGATGTTAGACAATTTGCTGAAGATGGCACAGCTACTTGGTAGCAAAGTCAAAGCTAGAACCAAGGTCTTTTAACTTCTATAGAGAGCGACTTTGCACATTCTAAAGTGTTAAATAAAGATTATTTGTTGATTTCTGGCAAGATGGCGACGGGACAAGTTGGACTGTGAGAGTTTCTGCAAAAGTGAGTGTCCATAAAGACTCTCTGCGTAAGTGGGTGTGTGCTGGTGGGTGAGTGAAAGCTCGTCTGAGAGAAGACTCGCATTCATGCACCTAGGGCACTTCTCCAGAGGAGACTGCAACCCACCACCACCCTGAGGTTGGAGACCCAGGCGTGCAAGATCATCTGCTGTTCTCAGGGCTCTCCTGATAAAAGGCTGCAGAATACAGCTGAACCTCACCACCTAGTGCCTGCCCATCACCATCACCTGTGACAGCAGAGTGGCTGGAGCCCTGTATCCATGGAGACAGCAGGTCGTGGAGAGCTGAAGAGGAGCTGCACCACTGGTGAAAAAAATGCGACTTGAGCTATTTTCTCTGTCCCGGGACCGGCAGAGACCTACATTGCCCTGCCCAGTTCCACCCAGCCTCCATCCTGGGATCTAGAGGTTGTCTCATCAAACTAGGAGATACAGACAACCCTTCCCCACACTGGAGCAGGCACAGACATGTCAGATCTGAGCGGCATTACAATTGGCAAAAAATATGAATAGACACCTATAAAAAGAAGACATACAGGCAGGCAACAGATACATGAAAAAATGCTCAGCCTCACTAGTCATCAAAGAAATGCAAATTTAAACCACATTGAGATATCACCTAACTCCAGTCAGGATGGCCACCGTCAACAACTCAAAAATAACAGATGCTGGAGAGGATGTAGGGAAAAGAGAACACTTCTACACCTTTAGTGGGAGTGTAAACTAATACAACCTCTGTGGAAAACAGTTTGGCAATTTCTAAAAGATCTAAAAACCAACCTCTCATACTGCCTCGTAATCCCCCTACTAGGAATATACCCAAAGGAACTCTAATCACTGTATGAAAAAGATGCCTGCACACATATGTTTATTGCTGCATTGTTAACAATAGCAAAAACATGGAACCAACCGTGCTGCCCATCAAAAGAGGACTGGATAAAAATAATATGGTGCATATACACGATGGACTATTATGCAACCATAAAGAAAGATAAAATTATGAACTTCACAGCAACTTGGATGAACTTAGAATCTATAACACTGAGTGATCTATCACAGAAACAAAGAACTGAGTATCACATTTTCTCACACATAAGCGGACCTTGAACAATTATCATATTATAAGAAAAGAATTGGCAGTAGTAGGAATCTGCTGGGGGGGCGGGATACACCTCATCAATAAGGGTACCTGCAAAATGAACATTTGTATACCCAATCCTGAACTGTACCCTACATATTAAATTAAATGTTTAAAATTTTAAAAGATTATTTTTGCTGTTACTAATTTGCTAGTCAATGACAAATCTAGAATGAGAAAACAGGTTCTTTTGACACCCAGTTCAGTGTCAAATATAGTGCTCTTCTCATATAAATGGACAAGATCTCTCGGAGCACAGGGTTTGCTGTGAGTTTAAACGCTGCCTTATTAAGCTTAAATGTCATAATATCCATTCATAAATAAGCTAAAGACTTACAGACTTAGGTGACTAATAGACCATGACATGATTTTCTCCCTCAGAATACATGCGTCCTCCCCAGGCTGCAGGATTCCCATCCCCTACAACAACTGGAGAACTCAATTTTCTTTTTGTTGTTATTGTTGTTGCTACTGTTGTTCATTTTGTTTTGTTTTAAGATGAGCAGAAACCTCTCTGCCATTGTGACTTGAAGGTAAAAGTCTCTGACTGGACCCTTCTGCCACAAATTGGAGTCAAAGGATAACCTTACAGTGTTGATATGTAAAATAATTTCACTAGGAAAAGTCACTATTCACCCCACCCCACTTTACTCCCAAGACACACACATGTGCACACACATACACACACACACACACACACACACACACACAAACAGAGAGAGAGAGAGAGAGAGACGTCTCTTTTCCTCTGAGTGCATACACAGAATGTGGAAACTCCAATACTGGGAGAGATCTGTTACTGTTTATGTGAAAGATCCCAGGGTTGCCATGAAGAAGAAACTTTTTGGAAAAAAAGTAAGCCATACAACAATAACTTTCTACTCCACTCCCAGAACAACATCCTGGGACACTCAGCTCAATCTGAGACTTCCAATTTCGTTACTCAGAAACTCGTTGTCTTCAAGACTATATAACAGTCCCTGATTTTCACACCCTGCTTACAAAGAACTCTCATCCAGAACAAAATTTACAAAAGCCGGAGTCAGTTGACCTAGTCCCTTGCCACCCCATGGGTGTGTGTGTGTGTGTGTGTGTGTGTGTGTGTGTGTGTGTGTGTGTGCGCGCGCGTGCATGCATGTGTGGTGTATTTCAAAATCTGACCACTTTTGAAAAATCTATCACAGAAGCAAAGAACTGAACACCACATGTTCTCACTAGTAAGCAGACCCCGAACAATTATCACAATACTGTAAGAAAGGGACTGGCAGTAGTGGGAAACTGCCAGGGGAGGGAGCTGGAGGGGAGCACATTTCATCAGTAAGTGTACCTGATCTCAAACCAGGTAATGTGAGGACCAAAGTGGGGCCCAAACTTTACCTGTACAATGACCATTTGTATACCTAACCCTGAATTGTACCCCACATCTCTAAAATAAAAATTTAAAAAGATTCCTAAGTGGGGGATAGGAAAAAATAAAGGTAGAAGCTGTGAAAAGCAAAAACATCTTAAAAGAGTTGACCCACTCCCAGGCAAGATTGCCTCTGGTGATACCCTGAACCAAAAATATCTTCTTTCACACTGCCTTGTTGTTTTCACTTCATTTTTGTCACACAGAAAGTCTTGGATTTCCCTGAGCATTGTTTTGTACTTTATATTGTAAAGGTCTTTCATTTCTCTGGTTAGGAAGATGTCGAGGTATTTCATTTTTTTGTGGTTGTTGTAAATGGGATTGTGCTTTTTATTTGGTTCTCTGCCTATTTACTGTTGGTGTATAGGAAAGCAACTGCCTTTTGCACATTTATTTTGTACCCTGAGACTTTTCCAAAATCCTTTGGAATTTGGAAGGTTTTTTGACAGATTCTCTTGGATTTTTTATGTATAGGATCATATCATCAGAAAAGAGGGATAACAACTTCTTCTTTTCCTATTTGGCTACCTCTGATTTCCTTCTTTTGTCTAATTGCTCTAGCTAAGATTTCCAACACAATGTTGAACATGAGAGGTGAGAGTGGGTAGCCTTGTCTTGCTCTGGTTTTGGGGGGAAATGCTTCCAGTTTCTGTCCATTTAGCAATATGCTGGCTGTGGGTTTCTTGTAGTTGGTGCCTACTATTTTGAGGTGTATTCCCTCTATGCCTAGGTGTTTGAGGGTTTTTATCAAGAAGGATGCTGGATTTTATCTAAGCTTTTTCTGCATCTAATCATATAATCATGTGGTTCTCGTTTTTTCATCTGTTGATGTATTTAATTACATTTGTGGTCTTGTGAATGTTGAACTAGCCCTGCATCCCAGGGATAAAGCTTACTTGGTCATGTTGAATTATTTTTGAGATGTATTGTTGGATCCGATTTGCTAAAATCTTTTTCAGAATTTTTGCATCTATATTCTTTGGGATATTGGTCTGTAGTTCTCTTTTTTTGTTGGATCTCCACCTGGTTTGGGTATAGGTGTGATGTTAGCGTTGCAAAATGTTTTACAGTGAATTCCATCTTTCTCAATTGCCTGGAATACTTTCAATTGGATTAGTATCAGCTCCTCCTTGTATATTTTGCAGAACTCCTCTGGAAAGCAGTGTGGTCTAGGGATTTTTTTCTATAGGTAGTTTTCTTTTGATGGAGTCAATTTCCTGGGTTGCTATTGTTCTATATAGTGTCTCAATGTCTTCTTGTTTCAACCTTGGGAGATTGTGTGATGTCAGGAAGTCTACCATTTCATTTAGGTTACCAAGTTTGTTTCTACACAGTTATGCATAGTAATCTCTGATAATCTTTTGTATTTCTCCAGGGTCAGTAGTGATTTGATCTTTGCATTTCTGATGGTGTTTATTTGGGTTTTTTCTCTCTTTTTCTTAGTCATTCTAGCTAGAGGTCCATCAAAGAATAATCTTTTTGTTTTGTTGATTTTTTTCTATGACATTTTTGTCTTCTATGTCCCATATTTGGGCTTTTATTTTGGTGTCCTGGATTCTTCAGCTAAAGTTACAGTTTTAGTGGTCTTGTCTTTCCAGCTCCCTTAGGTGATTTGTTAGGCTTTTGGTTTGTGATATTTCCATATTCTTGAAGTGTTTTCATAGAGTTATAAATTCCTCCCTTAGAACTGTCTTCATGGCATCCCAGAGGTTTGGTAAGATATTTCCTTGTTTTTATTTGTTTACAGGAATCTTTTAATTTCTCTGTTGATTTCTGTATTGACCCAGTAGTCATTCAGCATCAGGCTGTTTAGTGCCCATGTCTTTTTGGGTCTTGGGCAAATTTTGTTAGTGTTGATATTTATTTTTATTCTGCTGTGGTTGGAGGAGGTGCATGGCAGTATTTTGTTCTTATGAAATTTGTTTATGCTTGATTTATGGCCAAGGATGTGATCGATCTTGGAATGTTCCATGTGCTAATGAGTAGAATATGCATTCTGTGGTTGTTGGGTGAAGTGTTCTGCATGGTATCTGTTAAGTCTATCTGTTCAAGTGTCAAGTTGAGGCTCTGGATCTCTTTGTTGATTTCTTTTTTTTTGGCTCGATGATCTCTCTAAGGTTATTAGTGGGGTGTTTAAGTCCCCAGCTAAAATTATGTTAGAGTCAATATCTTTTTCTAGTGTACTAATTAGTTGCTTTATAAATGCTGACATTGCTATGTTGGGTTCAGATATATTTAGGATGGATATTTCTTGTTGATAGATTGAAACTTTTATCATTATGTAGTGCCCTTTCATATCTTTTTTAAATTTTTGATTTAAATGTTGTTTTGTCTGATATTAAGATTGTGACTCCTGCCTTCTTGTGTAATCCATTCACCTGGAAATTCATTTTCCAACCTTTTTGAGTCTGTGTGCATCCCTTGTGGTGACATTAGTTTCCTGGATGCAGCAAGTTATTGGGTCATGCTTTTTTTTTTTTCCAGTTTACCAGTCTGTGTCTTTTCAATGGTGCATTTAGTCCATTCATGTTCAAACTGATTATTGAAATATGATTGTTTATCCCCATGATGAGGTTCTTACAAAGTTTTTTTCCTTTGTTTGTTTTCTTTTAACTTTTGGGTTGATGTATATGTGTGTTTTCCAGTTTGCAGTCTCAATGTATTCTCTGTTAATTCTGTGTTCTCCTGTTCACTTGGGAAGTGTGTGGTCATTCTTTCTTCTTCTTCTTCTGTGTTTAATATCTTTTTAAGTGTCTCATGTAGAGCTGCTCTGGAAGCTGCATAATCTCTTAGGGATTGGATGTCTGGGAAGGATTTTAATTCTCCATCACTGATGAAGATAAGCTTGACTGGGTAGAAAATTATTGGTTGAAATTATTTCTCTTTGGGAATTTTGAATATTGGACTCTAGTCTCTTCTAGTTTCCGCTGCTATTCTGATTGTTTTTCCCTAGTAGGTAGTCTAACCTTTCTCTCTTGCTGCCTTTAGGATTCTTTCTTTTGTACCTACTTTGTGTAGCACAATTGCTACGTGTCTAGTAGTTGGTCTTCTCATTTGATGTCTTGCTGGGGTTCTCTGTATCTCTTGTGTTGGGATGATCATGTCTCTGGTGGGTTTTCTTGGACAACCTCCTGGAATACTTGCTCTAAGATGTTCTCCCTTTCCCTTTCTTCTTCTGGGATACAAACCAAGCATAGGTTCAGCTCCTTGATATAATTGCACATATCCTGGAGGCTTTGTTTTTCTTTTTTTGAGATTTCCATCTGTATATTTTGCAGATCAGGATAATTCCATGTTTTGGTCTTCAGGTTATGAGATTCTTTCTTCTGCTTGATTAATTCTGCTTTCATTGCTTGTCATCTTGCTATTTATTTCCATTCCAAACTGTCGGCCTGGATTGGAAGGATTTTTTTGTAAGTGTACTCAATCACCCTGCTCAGTAGTAATGTTAAATATAGAAAGGATACTGTGTTGAGGAAAATTCCTGATGAGGTAGCCAGAAAGTTAACTCTAGCTAGTACTGGATTCAAGTCTCATTCCTTTGAGGTGTTTGGATTTTGGATGAGACCAGGAAAAATATGGACCATCCTGGCTAAGTTAATAGGAACAACTGTGTGAAATGTTCACTAAGAAGAAAGCCAAGTGTCCAGTTGTTCTTCATTAACAAAGGCAACTATCTTTAAAGGAGACAATGCATGGCAGAAAGAACAGACCTTTGAAGTTAGGCAAAACTTACTTTGAATCACATTTTTTATATATGTGGCTTTGAAGAAGCTACACAATCTCCCTAGGTCTCAGTTTTCTCATTCACAAAATGGAGCTAAACAAACCTATCCTAATTCAATTGGAAAATACTAATAGCCTCTAAGAAAAATGTGCAAAGAACACAAGCATCTTAGAGAAGAACAAAATATATTTATTTTATTTTTTTTTTAGTTGGAGTCTCACTCTGTCGCCCAGACTGGAGGGCAGTGGCCGCTCCTGGCCACTGCAGCCTCGACCTGCTGGGCCCTGGCAATCCTTCCACCTCAGCCTTCCAGCCTTCCAAGTAGCCAGAATTACAGGCATGCGCTACCACGCCCAGCTAATTTTCTGATTTATTGTAGAGATGAGGTCTCGCCAAGTTACCCAGGTGGGTCTCGAACCCGCGGGCTCATGCAATCCACTCACCTCAGCCTCTCAAAGTGCGGGATTGCAGGCTGAGCCACCGAGCCCAACTAGAACAAAATATAAATAACTGAAAAGTGTTTAAATTTTTCAACCTCATTAACAATAAATATGTATTAAATGTGATGCCATTTTTCTTTCTATCAAATTAGCAAAGATTTAAAAAAATAGTAATGCAGTGTTTATAAGGGTGTGATAAAATGAGCATTCTTATATACTGTTAGAATATAAATTGCCACAAGTTTTCTAAAAAGTAATTGAACAACATAACAAAAGATCCCAAATAATTTATGATCTATGACTCAGGAATTTCCCTTCCAAGAAGTTGACAAAAAGAATAGTCAGAAACCCAACAAACATTAATTTACAAAGCCATTCATTGCAGTATTGTTTATAATAGTAACATGGAAAACCTAAAGGAGCAACAATAGCAAAAAACTCAAGTAAATTGTGATTTATTCCTTTAATGGAATATTATACAAAATTTTAAAATGGTATTTTAAGTAACATTTAATCTTATGAGAAATCCCTTATAATATAAACACAAAAAGGAGAAAAATTAAATATATATGGTATTGTTCCAATTTACAACTACACATTCACTCTATCTACAAATGTGTGAATGTATACATATACATATACACATACTATGTATATAGTATGAAACAATGAATGAGTGGAAGGAAGGAAATATTTCAAATAGTTAAGTGTTAAAAGACTGCAAGTAATTTTTTCCTTGTTTTGTTGTATTTTTTGCAGTTTTCAAAGCCCCTACTATGAACATATTTTCATAACAAGAATGATATAACATGATAGCAGGAAGGTTGTGATGATAAAATGAGCTTATAGATTGTAGGCGCATAGTTGTTTCTTTTTTAAAATTTTGATTTATCTTTTTTTGGTCATATTTAACTCATGTTTGTAATTACATTCAGAATACTGACATTCTCTCTACCCTTTGCTTTCTGTTCCAAATCCTGCACATCTTTCTACCTGACTCAGAAGTTGCTTAGCTCAGAAGCCAGTTTTCTCTCTAATATTTTTCACCTCTTGGGTCCTTCAAAATGTATATATAACATGAAAAGTTGTTAAACATCACCAGGAATTAGGGAAATGTAAATTAAAATTATAATGGGATACCACTACAGATCTATTAGAATGGTTAAAATTTTTTTAAAAAACTATATATATGTATGTATATATCAAAATTTAGGCAAAGATGCAATAAAATTATATTATTCATACATTGCTGGTGGGCATGTAAAATTGTACAGCCACTCTGCAAAACAGCTTGGCAGTTTCTGATGCAATTAAACACACAATTAGTATACTACCCAACAATTGCATTCTGGGGCATTTATCCCAGAAAAATTAAGACATATTCACAGAATAAATCAGTAAACAGTCAAAACTTACTTCGACTGGTAAATGGTTAAACAAATGAGGTATATTCTAGATACATGGTACACCCATATTAACAGAATACTACTCAGAATTTTTTTAATGAACTATTGATAATACAACAACGAGATGAATTTCTAGAGAATTATGCTTAGTTAAAAAAGACAAATTTAAAAGATTACAGACTGTATAGTTTCATTTATACAACATTCTTTAAATGGCACAATTATAGAGGAAAACTAATTAGTAGTTGCCAGGAGTTAGGGATTCAAGTAGGTAGGATGGGAAGGTGGTGGATGCAGCTATAGAGAGGTAGCATAAAGAAACATGGCTAGATATTTAAGATAGAATAGTTTCCTTTTATCAATTATAACAGTTGATAAAAGAACCTACATAGGTAATAAAATTGTAGAGAGCTTAACAGACACACACACAAAAAAACCTCCCAAATTTATTTATTGAAAAATGTGTATTTATTCTTACATGTTTAAACTTCAGTCACCTTCAAAGTACTCTCTGTTTGACACAATATACCTATTGACATGCTTTTCCCATTGCTCAAAACAGTTTTTGAACTCATCAATTTTGATGTCTTTTAGTGCTTCTGTCATTTTTGTTTCACCTCTTCCACTTCAGTAAAACTTTTCCCTTTGAAGACTTTTTTCATCCAGGAAACAAAAAGGTCACTCAGGCAAGATCCGGTGAATAGGGAGGGTGGGGCATGGAAGTCATGCCGTTTGGGGTTAAAATCTGCTGAACACACATACTCCTAAATCACCCATCATGAAATCGGCTAATACGTTGAAAGAATCGAGAGAGAGAGAGAGAGAGAGAGAGAGAGAGAGAGAGAGAGAGAGAGAGAGAGAGAGAGAGAGAGAGGAGGGAGGGAGGGAGGAGGGAGGAAAGGAGAGGGAGGAGGAGGGAGAGGAGGGGAGGGGAGGACAAGAAAAGAAAAGAAAAAAAGAAAGGAAAGGAAAGGGAAAAAAAAAACACTGAAGCTGAGGACAGCCTCTCACTACAATGCTAGCTGGTACACTGATGTCGATGGGTTACTAGAACACTTACCCAGTGAGGGGAGCCTGTACTGCAAGGGGTCCACTCCCCAACAAAAAAGATAATTCCAGGTTTTGGGGGGGTCTCTGTCATACTTACACACAAATGAGTACAAGTAAAACTGGGGAACTCTGAAAAAGATTGGCAGATTGTATTAATGTCAATTTCCTGGTTGTGCTATTATACCATAGTTTTGCAAAATGTTAACACTGAGGGAACCTGGGCAAAGTGTACAAGGGATCTCTCTTCATTATTTCTTACCACTGCATGTGCATTTATAATTATTTCAATAAAGTTTTCCATTAAAGAATGTATATAGGCCCTAGACCTTGCATTATCCTATATATCCCATGCCTATGAAAACATTGTTCCTTGGTTGCCACAACTTCCTGTGGGCAGACAGTATCTTCTGTTACTGTATTGCCAGAATGCCTAACACAGGGTTGAACTCATCAATTTTGCCTATTAAGTTGGAAAGTAATAACTTCCCCCAAAATATATGTATGACAGTGGTCAAACTTGAGATATTTTATCTCTTTATTTTTCAATTATTCTATTATTATTATAATGCTCTAATAATTATTATCATGTCATAATGATGTTTTGAACATCTACCATTTTCTGAAAACTGCAAGACTATTGAATAAATGGCAAAAAAGGATATTCCTTACCTTTTAGACATTACTGAAAGCATTGTAGCAAAATGACCTGGTATGAAGTCTCATCTTTGTCCCTCACTAACCCTTGGGTAAGTTATTTAACCTCTGTTTCTTTATTCCATAAAATGGGCACAAAATATGCTCTACGTAATAAGATTGCTATGACAACTAAATGAGCATGCAGAATTGTTAATACAATACCTGAAGTAGAGTAAGAGCTCAAAAATGTTACCTATTTTTTCTATTGCTGATATTCTTATGTCAGTGCCCAGTGTACATGCTACACCATGTGATATAAATAAGAGCTATGTTAATATATTAGTTTCCAGGAGCTGCTATAACAAAACACCACAAATTTGGTGGCTTAAAACAACAGAAACTTGTTCTCTCACAGTTCTGGAGGCTAGAGGTCTGAAATCAAGAACAAGATTGGTTTCTTTTGGATGTTCTGAGGGAGAATCTGGTCAACGTATCTCTCCTAGCTTGTGATGGTTGCCAGCAAAATTTGGTGTTTCTTGGTTTGTAGATGCATCACTCTAATATTTACTTCCATCTTCACTAGATTTTCTCCCTGTATGCCTGTTTCTGTGACCATATTTCTTTCTTATTAGGACACTCGTCCTATTGGTTATAGCATCCATCCTACTCCAGTATAACCTCCTCTTAACTTGATTATAACTGCAAAATTTCCCAGTGAGTTCACATTCACAGATTTCTTGGATTAGGACTTCAACATGTCTTCTTGGGAAACAGTTCAACCCTCACAGTTAGGAACTAGGAGAAAGGGTAATGACTGAAGGCTCAAATACTTAACAAAATTTGTCTGGAGTAAGTGGGATTAGAAGTCTTATTTTGAGCAGGTAAAGAGGAGTGGACAGGGGAAGGAAAATAGTGACAATGGACATAGACATAATTAGAAACAATGCCTGGTGAACAAATTCATTTATTCATTTTATCTTTATCTCATTCTATATTTAGTCTCGGAGACTTATGTTGGGCTTGTAATAACCTGTATGCTCTTTACTAGATTAAGAGCTTTGGGTGGATAGATATAGCTATTTCTTACCTTTCTCCTCTAAATTGCCTTTCTCAGGGCTCAGCATAAAGCATGTATTCAGTAAGGGCTTTCTGAGCTGAACTTGTTTGGTTAGTAAGACAGTTGAAGCAGACTTCCAACTAGTGAAAATATCCCTTTGTTCTTTGTAAGGACTTTCCAAAGATAGATAAATCTGTTTCAAAGATCAGATTAATTAATATATTATGTCTTTCATGAAGTTACAACAGAAAGAGTTCTGAGAGGCTGAACTATCATATAAACAAGTTCTCTCTACCATAAGTTGCTGCCAAACTTCATTTAAATGCCTACATGAAGGGCAAATTTAGTACTTCCCATAACACTAATTGTTAAATTTCTTTCTTTCTTTCTTTCTTTTCTATTTATTTGTTTGTCTGTTCACTTGTTTAAATATTTACGTCAAATATCTGTTTCTATAATTGAGACCGATTGGCTTTAGCCTTGCCCTCTTGGAATATACAAATTAAGTATTATTGCAAAACCATAAGCCAAGAGTGACAATCAGTGCTGAAACCCAAGGTAGAGGAAGGGCTGTGACACAATCAGCATTCCCAGAGTAAATAATCTCCATTTATATCTTTGATTGCTGAACACAAACATTTGACCTACTCTGCTCTTGTAACTTCTTTGAATGTGACTTGAAAAGCACAACAGCCGGGTTCGGTGGCTCAGCCTGTAATCCCGCACTTTTGGGAGGCTGAGGTGAGTAGATTGCCTGAGCCCGTGGGTTCGAGACCCGCCTGAGCAGGCGAGACCTCATCTCTACAATAAATCAAAATGAGCTGGGCGTGGTAGCGCGTGCCTGTAGTTCCAGCTACTTGGAAGGCTGAGGCGGAAGGAACGCCAGAGCCCAGCAGGTCGAGGCTGCGGTGGCCGGGAGCGGCCACTGCACTCCAGTCTGGGCAACAGTGAGACTCCAACTCAAAAAAGAAAAATAAAAAGAAAAGGAAAAGCACAACAGACAAGATTTTTGTTTGATTTTAATCCAAAACATAAGCTGCACGAATATTTTTACTTCTAAGATGGTTAACTAAGTGCTTCTCTCTCTCTCTCTCTCTCTCTCTCTCTCTCTCTCTCTCTCTCTCTCTCCCTCCCCCCCTTCCCCCTTCCTCCCTCCCTCCCTCCCTCCCTTTTTTAAGGGCCTCTCCACAGCAAAGTACAGCAGGAGACAGGTTTAAATTCTTTCCTGGGAGGTGTAAATCTCACCGTGTTTTTCTAAGGGAAATCTAGGCAGCCCTCGTTTACACACTACCAGTTACTTGTGAATACATATTACAAGTGAAGAAACTGAGGTTTAAATGGGTTCGATGAGGTGCTCAGATCACAAAGCTGGAGTGGTTGTAGAGTCTATCCTAAAATCCAGAACTCTCTTTAAGTGGGTTCTGTGAACTGAAGAATGGGAAGAAATTCCACAACATGAGGAAAGAAAGTTAAGGGGTCAGTTTTATATTGAACCAGCCATAATCAGCAAGCTACTGGTGACAGGAAGAAAACATTAATCTTGAAAGTTTGTCCCAAGAAGTTTGTCCAGTTTCTGCTACTGTTTGGTTTTTAAACTCACTAATCCTGAGAAAGAGTTTATTTCCGGTAAAATTAACAATTGATCAGTCTGATTTGACTTTTTTTCTAGATTCCCATTCCATAGATAGAACCCACTGACTCTCCCCATCAGAGGTTGTGCATTTTGTGTTGTACACCTAAACTTAACCTGACAATTCACCACTTATTTTTCCTCAAGGAGTATTGTATCATGAAGGGAATTAAAGTTGTGTTCCTTTGGTCAGTTACTTTCTTGCAACCATGGTGACCACCAACAGAATCTCAGTCTACTGGGCCACATGCTCTCTAATCTATCTTGGTCATTCACTTTAAAAAAAGACATGATTATATCATGTAACAGTACTGTGCTTCCATGACAACATAATAGTCAATTGTGCCTTTAGTTGGGTATGCAATAATTTAATGGCATGTTGGGTTAATTTTCTTAAAAAAATTGATGCCTGTTTGGGCACCAAGTGAAATAGCTGATTATAAAACTGTTACTGTTACACCCAGGATGGCCTAGTTCTTGCTTCCTACTGGAAATCATTCTTGCCTTGCCCTTCCCTAATTGCATTCTCATTTCATTCATATATTCTCGTGGGCTTTGTCAACACAGTGCAAAAGAAAAACTTTTTAAAATCAGTATTACATGATTTCCAAGGTAAATTTGCTGAATATTCAGAGCTCAATGTTAAGTTTTTCATGATTTTTACACCTCATCTGAGGTTATATGAAGTCCATTTTATTACTATATGAAATAAGAATCTTGGGGGTGTGGGTTATAATCATAATACCCATTCCAGAAACAATGGCATGCAAAATAAGACCATTGATGCTCCTTTTTATAGGAGGATTTGATGGGACTTTAGCGATGAAAAAAGTGGCAAGGACAATGTTGGCATTAAGAGTTAAACCATAGTACACTGGCATTTTCACTGTAGAACTGAAAGGAAAATAAGATACGCTTCACACTTCAGGAGTTGGTTGCTGCCCAGGAGAGACATTTTGGGTTTCTAGCATGTTGTATCACTTTAATATCTAGCCCAAGGAGGTTTTGTCTTAATTTCCTTAAGAGAAAATTCTATTAAAAAATGAAAGCAGCAAAATCACTCTTTAGAAGAGCTTAATAAAAGAGTTTACTTCCTGTGATGATGTAGCAAACTGGGATAAAGTCTCTCCTTATTCTTTAGGGAGTCTAATAGAGCTTTAAATTCTAGTGGAAAGACACTCCTACAAGAAAGTAATACTTGTGGTAACACAGCCAGAGACACATAAGAGAGCATATATAGAGCTTTCAACATGAACAGCATTAACAAGATTAAACATCAGTGACAATGTCAAAACCCAACAGCCAAGAACAACCACAAAAGTTTAGAAAATCCATAAGACAACAGATCATAAATGATAGAAATAGACATAGTAAAAAGCCTGGAGCCAACCTAAGATACATTTGATACATCTAAGGCACAACCATGGAAGGGATGATCTTGAGAGTCTTAGACATCCGAAAACTTCTATGTGCGAATTCAGCGGTAGAAATTCCTTTTGTTCCCATTAACATGGTTACCCACATCTCTTGGCTGTTCTTCAGGTCTTTACCCTATCTCAATAAACATATGAATATGTAAATGCCCTTCTCAGGAGCAACCCATATCCTTATGACAGTTCTTTGCCAAGATACCACTTTGTGATTATTTACACCGAATGGTGTAATACCATGGTATAACACTACCTAAAATCTGTGGCAATTTCTCCAGTAAAGACTCACAGGACAAAAGTGAAACCAAGTGTCAATTTTGCAGTCTTTCAATCAAAACATCTTTGATTGATGTATTTTGTACATCGAGTTTTATATAAATTTTCTTTGAAGAGATGATTCTGCTTCTAAAAGTTGAAGAAAACTAGACGAGTAAAACTTCTCTGGGCATTAGTCTTTTTTCCAGTAAAACTGGAATAATAATAACATTTGCCCCACAACCTACAACACCACATTCCATTAAGTTCTTTTACTAGCCTACCTCTCATCAAGAAAATAGGGGCCAGACATGGTGACTCAAGCCTGTAAGCCCAGCACTTTGTGAATCCAAGGCAAGAGGATTACCTGAGCCCACAGGTTCAAGTACTGCCTGGGCAACTTGGCAAGACCTCATCTCTACAATAAATTTAAAAATTAGCAAGGTGTGGTAGCGCATGCCCATAGTTCCGGCTACATGGAAGACTGAGGCAGAAGGATCGCCTGAGCCCAGCAGTTCGACGCTGGGGTAGCAAAGAGTGTGCCACTGCACTCCAACCTGGGCAACAGAGTGAGACTCCAACTCAAAAAAAGGAAGAAAAAGAAAATAAGAGCTCTCTAAGACTAGGTAATCGTCAATCATTCATAAAACAAATACACATTGAATATATTTTTGAATCAGGCACTGAGCACAGGCAATTGGGGATTCATATGAGCAGAGCAGACATGACACTTGCCTTCCCTGAGTTTATCTCCAATCATTAAAAAGGATTTACACCAGTCTACAAAGTCTTACATGATGGGGTTTACTCAATTTCTCTCAACTTATTTTCTGTTACTCAAACTTGTTGCTTGTGTTCTAGCCATTCTAGTCTTTTCACTATTTTTTTAATTATAAAGATATAGGGTAAGATTCAGGGTTAGGTATACAAATGTTGATTATGAAGGTACCCTTGTTGATGAGGTATGCCCCTCTCTCCCCTAGCAATTTCCCTCAACTACCAATCCCACGCCTCCTCCCCTGGCAGTTTGCACCTACTGCCAATCCCTTTCTTATAGTATTATAATATGTTCAACGTCCACTTATGAGTGAGGACATATGGTACTCTGTTCTTTGTTTCTGTGATAGATCACTGAGTATGATCGAATCTAAATCCATCCTAGTTGCTGCAAAGTCCACATGTTTGTCCTTTATGGCTGCATAATATCCCATTGTGTATATGTACCACATTTTTTTAATCCAATCCAGCTTTGGTGGGCAGCATGGTTGGTCCCATGTTTTTGCTATTGTGAATAGAGCTGCAACAAACATACGTGTGCAGATATCTTTTTTGTAGAGTGATTTGAGTTCCTCTGGGTATATTCCCAATAGGGAATTGTTGGGTCATATGGAAGGTCAATTTCTAGTTCTTTCAGAAATCACCACACTGTCTTCCCAAGAGGTTGCACTAGTTTACATTCCCACCAGCAGTGTAGAAGTGTTCCTTTTTCTCCACATCCTCGCCAGTAACTGTTGTTGTTTGTTTTATTAACGATGGCCATTCTTACTGGGGTGAGGTGTTATCTCAATGTGGTTTTGACTTGCGTTTCTCTGATGATTAATGAGGTTGAGCACATTTTCGTTTGTCTTATGGCTCCCCGTATAACTTCTTTTGAGAAGTGTCTATTCATGTCTTTTGCCCACTTTTTAAAGGGGCTGTTTAGTTTTTCTCCTTTTGGCATGTTTGAGTTCATTGTAGGTCCTAGATGTTAGGCCTTTGTCAGATATACAGTTGGCAAATATATTTTTTTCCCATTCTGTGGGCTGTCTCCCTGCTCTCTTGATGGTTTCATTTGCTTCACAGAAACTCATTAGTTTGATGAGGTCCCACTTGTCTATCTTATTTCTTAAGGTA
The DNA here is from genome assembly GCA_027257055.1 of Cephalopachus bancanus. Lineage (NCBI taxonomy): Eukaryota > Metazoa > Chordata > Mammalia > Primates > Tarsiidae > Cephalopachus > Cephalopachus bancanus. The sequence continues at coordinate 215,528 of JAPVLO010000629.1, forward strand.
TGGGCATTTAGGGTTCTGAATAGGAATTGGTTGCCAGTTTCAATTTCCATAAAAGTGTCTCCTGCATTTTCTAAGATTCTTATAGTTTGAGGATTTACAGTTAGGACTTTGATCCATTTAGAGTTAATTTTTGTGTATGGTGATAGGTAGGGATCCTGTTTTAATCATCTGCATGTGATCAGTCAGCTTTTCCAACACCATTTGCTGAATAGGTTCTCCTCTCCCCAGTTGTTGTTGTTGGAGGATTTGTCAAAGATGAGTTGGTTGAGAAATGGGGGCTTTGCTTCCAGCATCTCTACTCTGATCCATTGGTCTATGTGCCTGTTCTTGTACCAATACTAGGCAATTTTGATTTACTATAGCCTTACAGCAAAGTTTGAAGTCTAGAAGTGTGATATATCCTGCTTTGTTTCTTTTGCTAAGGATTGGTCTAGCTATTCATGGTTGATTATGCTTCCATATGAATTTCTGTATTGTCATTTCCAGGTCTGAGAAGAATGATGTTGGTAGCTTAATGGGTATCACATTGAATCTGTAGATTGTCTTTGGTGGGATGGCCTTCTTAACAATGTTGATTCTTCCAATCCATGAGCATGGAATATTTTTCTGTTTGTTTTGTAGTTCTCATTGCAAAGGTGTTTCACTTCTCTGGTTAGGAAGATGCTGAGGTATTAATTTTTTTGGTGGCTATTGTGAATAGGATTGTGCCTTTTATTTGGATCTCTGCCTGCTTGCTGTTGGTGTAAAGGAATGCAACTGTCTTTTGCACGTTTATTTTGTACCCTGAGACATTGCCAAAGTCCTTTATCAGTGCAAGCAGGTTTTTGATAGATTATCTTGGATTTTCAAGGTATAGGATCATATCATCAGCAAAGAAGGACAACTTGACTTCCTCTTTTCCTATTTAGACACCCCTGATTTCCTTCTCTTGTCTAGTTGCCCGAGCTAGGACTTCCAACAAAATGTTGAACAGGAGGGGTGAGAGTGGGCAACCTAGTCTTGTTCCCATTGTCAGGGGAAATGTTTCTAGTTTCTATCCATTTAACAATATGTGAGCTGTGGGTATATTGTAAATGGCACTTTCTATTTTGAGGTATGCTCCTGACATCAATTCTATTGAAAGTATTCCAGGCAATTGAGAAAGATGGAATTCTCCCCAAATTATTTTATGAAGCTAATATCACACTGATACCCAAACCAGGTAAAAATTCAAAAAAAAAAGAGAATTACATACTTCCAGCAAGATGGAACAGGGCAGTTTGATCCGTGAGACACTCTGCTAAAGAGAACACCCATAAAAACTTTCGTTCTCCCCTGGGGGCTGTGGCTCTCATTGTTCCCTGCCTGCTCTTCACACACTGCTCAGCAGCCACCTCAGCTGGCACCAAGGCTGCCACTGCTGCCACTGCTGCCATCACCCTGCTCCCACCTGAAGTGACCACAGCTCCCAGACCCATGAAGCACAACTCCAAGAACCACACGACTGAAACCAATGCTGTTGCTGCCACTGCCACGCCTCACTCCTCACCCAGAGCCAGGCTCATGGAGCTCCTTCCATGCACTGCTGAAGCTGCGCCTGCCAATGCTGCCTCCCTGCTCTCTCCTGCCCTGGGTGGTTGCCTGACTTCTGCTCAGCCCAATCAATGTAGCCCAGTGCTACACTGGCCTGCACTGCTCACCAGTCTCAGGTTGCAGTGGAAAAAGAGATCAGCTGGAGCTGTGAGAACAGCTCCACCCAGCTTGGCCCATCTCACATCTTGGGATCCAAGGTAACAACATCAAAATGGGAAAGAAGCCTCTCCCCCATGCTAGATAGACAGAGGCCAGATCTGAGTGGCAGATTTGGCAGGCAGCCCAGATCTGAACCACCCTCCATAGCAGGCCAGGGGCAACTGACCATAACTGTGAGCAACTTTACCAGCCTGCAATGAGAGCTAGAAATCAGAGCTGAAATGACAATGGACTATAGGAAAAGTCTCAGAGTGTACTTGGTTCCCCTGTTTTATTTATTTTTTCATTCTTTGGCTGTTTGTCTTACCCACCTCCCCCCCCCCTTTTCTCTCTCATCTTACTGTTATAAATAACGTTTTCATACTTGCTTTGGTCCTGTTAGTTTACTGACATTATTCTACTCTATTTTTTTTCCTCTTTAGACATCGTTTGTATAGGGAAATAGCACACCAATAAGGAGATTGGTTAGATTGTATGTCTGTATGACTGTATGTTTTAGTTTTTTTTCGTATGTTTGTTGGTTTGTTTGTTGTTTTTGTTGTTGTTTCTCATATCTGTCATTGTGTCTCTTTTCATTTGTTGTTGGTAGATTTGTCTGTTTTCCCTATTATGCTTCTCTCTCCACCTCCCTCTTTCCTCCACTCCCTGTTCCATTCTTTTCTCTTTTCTTACATCATTTTGTTTTCAGGGAGTAAACCTATAACCCCACTTCATGGACAGATAGCAAGGCAATGGGAAGTGGGTACCAGATTATCCATACTCCTGTCAGTGGATACTGGGATCTGCAGACAGATTTTGAATCACAGCTCCCCCCTCAGTTAAATCTCAAAACTGCAAAAAGGATCACCCTCAACCTGCAGTCCAGCTACAGAAATGAACAAAGTCAGAGGCTTTACATAAGGAAGAATAGGAGACTGAACAAACAGAAGTAAAAACAATCCCTCAACTCCTGAACAACAGAATTAAAGGAGATGGGATGGGAGAGGAAGAAGAGGGGAGGGAAATCTACACAAATGAAGAAAAACCAAAAGAAAAATATAGGTCTCACACAGACTCCTGGGAGGTCAGACACTGAGAAAACAGACTTTGGAACACAAACAATGAAGAACCCCCAGAATGACTGATCAAATAAGACAAACCCAGATATCAAGACATTAATAGAGAGAATAAAAAGAATTGAGGAGAGACAAGAGGAAAATAGGAAGGAGCTGATAAACAAAATAACAGCAGTAAAGAATACTGTGATTGAAATAAGTAACAAACTAATAAGCATGGAAAGCAGGATTAGCCAAGCAGAAGAAAGAATCTCAGAGCTTGAAGACCAAAATACAGAACTAACCAAAATTGTCAAAAACTTAGAAAAGAAGCTTAAAAAGACAGAGTAAAACCTTCAAAAGGTGAACGATTACTTCAAGAGACTGAATCTAAGAGTAATTAGGCTTCCTGAGACAAAAAGAGAGACAGAGACCACCCTGGAACAAACATTCCATGAAATTATTCAAGAAAAAATTCCCTCATCTCATCAGTGATGCAAAAATTAAAACACAAGAGATTAAGAGAACTCCTGTAAGACAACAAATGAGAAGGTCAACTCCCAGACACATAATAATTTGCCTAAAAAAAGTAGGTATAAAAGAAAAAATTCTAAAAGCAGCAAGAGGAAAAGATCAGACTACCTACCAGTGGAGACCAATTAGAATAGCAGCAGATTTATCTACAGAAACACTACAGGCTAGGAGAACTTAGAGTCCAGTCTTCAAAGTTCTCAAATATAAACAATTTCAACCAAGAATAATCTACCCAGTCAAGCTAAGCTTTATCAGTGAGGGAGAACTAAAATCTTTCCCAGACATCCAATCCCTAAGAACTTATGCTGCCTCCAGACAACCTCTATTCTATTCTATCTCCTTTTCTTAAGAAAGTATCAAACACAGTAGAAAAGGAGAAAAGAACAACAATGTTCTTCACAAGAGAAGAGGAAAAAGATGGAAAACACACATGAATCAACCCAAAAACCAAAGGAAAGATAACAAATAACACAGGAACAGCAACCACTCTATAAGAACCTCATGACAGGGGTAAATCTCCACATTTCAATAATTAGCCTGAAAGTGAATGGACTAAATGCACCACTGAAAAGACACAGAATGGTGGACTGGATTAGAAACCATGACCTCATTATTTGCTGCATCCTGGAGACTCATCTCACTACAAGGGACACACACAGACTCAAGGTTAAAGGATGGAAAACAAGTTTTCAGGCAAATGGATCACAAAGGAAGGCAGGAGTTGCAATCTTAATATCAGACTAAGCAACCTTTAAGCTATCAAAAATTTTAAAAGTTGCAAAAGGACACTACATAATGATAAAAGGTTCAATCCATCAACAAGAAATATCCATCCTAAACATATATGCACCCAACACAGGAGCACCAGCATTTATAAAACAACTACTAAATAAACTAAAAAAAGATATTGACTCTAACACTATTATAGCAGGGGACTTGGATACCCCACTGACAGCCTAGATAGATCATTGAAGCAAAAAATCAACAAGGAGATCCAGAATCTAAACTTGACACTTGACCAAATGGAGTTGGTAGATACCTACAGATTTTCCACCCAAAATCCACAGAATAGACATTCTACTCATCACCACATGGAACATACTCTAAGATCAATCACATCCTTAATCCCTAAATCAAGCATAAACAAATTCCATAAGGTTAAAATCTTGCCAAGCACGTTCTCAGACCACAGTGGAATAAAAATGAATATCAAAATCAACATTCCCCCAAAGCCCACAAAGATATGGACACTAAACAGCATGATGCTGAACAATGACTGGGTCAACACTGAAATCAAAAAAGTAATTGAAAGATTTCTGGAAACAAATGAAAATGAAGAAACGTTTTACTAAAACCTCTGAATGCCATGAAATCAGTTTTAAGAGGGGAATTTATATCTCTGTGAGCACACATCAAGAAAATGGAAGGATCACAAGTGGAGAACCTAACAAATCACCTAAGGAAGCTGGAAAAAGAAGATCACCAAAACCCCAACTTTATCAGAAGAAACCAAATCACAGAAATAAGAGCTGAAATACAGGACATAGAGAACAAAAATATCATAGAAAGCATCAGCAAAGCCAAAAGCTGGTTCTTGGAAGGAATTAACAAGATTGATGGGCCCCTAGCCAGAAAGACCAAGAAAAAGAGAGAAAAAGTCCAAATAAACACAATCAGAAATACAAAAGATCAAATCACAACTGACTCTGAAGAAATACAAAAAATTATCAGAGATGACTATGTACAACTATATGGAAACAAACTTGATAACCTAGATGAAATGGAGGACTTTCTGACATCACACAACCTCCCCAGGTTAAAACAAGAAGACATTGAGACACCAAATAAACTAATAACAACCCAGGAAATTGACTCTGTCATAAGAAAACTGCCTACGAAAAAGAGCCCTGGACCAGATGACTTTCCAGCAGAATTCTACAAAACGTATAAGGAGGAGCTGATGTCAATCCTATTGAAAGTATTCCAGGCAATTTAGAAAGATGGAATTCTTCCCAAATCATTTTACGAATCTAACATTACACTGATACCCATTCGCAAGACCATAAAGGTCATTAAATACATCAATAGATGCAAAAACAAGAACCACATGATTATATCATTAGGTGTAGAAAAAACTTTTGATAACATCCAGCATCACTTCTTGATAAAAATCTTCACTATTTCTTGAAAAATTTAGAGATGACCAAGCCCTAAGACCTATGCATTTGTTTGTTTCCTTACCTAGAATACGCTTTTGCTTAGATGCATATATGGCTAACTTCCTCCTCCCTTCAAGTCTTCTCTAGTGTCACTATCTCAAATGAAAGTGACCTAAACAAATTGACCTACAAATTCCCATTCCCAGCACTCTTGATTGGCTTATCCGGTGTAATTTTTTTCCTCCACTATATTTATCACTTTCAAGATACAATATAATTTACTTATTTGTTATGTCTATCATTTATTATCTGTCTTCACTATTATAAGAATAGTTCTATAAGACAGGGCAAGATTTTTGTCTTTGTTCACTGAATAGCCTAGAACAGTGCTTGACATAGAGTAGGTGTGCGATTGATTCCCAGAGATCTTTTCCCCCCAAATTGAACTTTGTGTGCTCAAATTCCTTTATTCTGGTATCCTCAAGGAAGTGCATTTTTTCTTTTCTTACTTTTTCTCTTCTTTTTACAAAAGAAAAAAAGAAAAAATACTGTCACGTGTTTTATCTCTTCAAGGCTCTGTTCTCTGTTGAAGAATCAACGAACTCCTGATAGTTGAAAATAACCTAAAGAATATTCCTGCCTATAAACACAAATAAATTAGATGGTTGGGGAGATTTCAGGAACCACACAAAGCTAATAAAGAAGCAAGGAAGATATATGGGGACAAGTAAACCTTTTTCTGACTGAAAATGTCATACTATGTGTGAGTAACAGAAAGATGGCCTGGTATAATGGAAAGATCTAGGGTTTAGATGCAGAAGCCATGGATTTAAGTTTGTCTTGATGCTTATTTATTTATGGTTTGGGTAAGTTTGCTTTTCTCTCTGAGCCTCAATTTACTTATTTCAAATATTTAGATGGGCAGTAGTAATTTTTAATCTTTTTTATACTTATTTATTATTTTTGTGGGGAACATGTGAAGATCCATTGCATAAGTAAATTGAGGGCAGGTGAGATTTGGGTTTTTGGCTAGTCCTTTCTCCCCCTTGTGGTGTACTCGGTACCCAGTGTGTGGTTGTGTGCCCACACACAACCTCCCTCCCTCCCTTCTTTAGCAGTACCCAGCATATTGTTTTCACCTCTGTGCTCGTGTGTCTAGTGATCAGAACCTGCTTATGAGCGAGAACATGCAGTATTCAGTGTTTTTGTTTCTATGATAGAATGATGGTCTCCAGCTGCATCCATGTTGCTGCCAAGGACATGATTTTGTTCTTCTTTGTGATCATGTAATAGTCCATCGTGTATATGTACCAAATTTTCTTTATCCAGTCCATTTTTTATGCATATCTGGGTTGGTTCTATGTCTGCTATTGTACTACACAGTTTTATAAAAAGGATTGCAGTATCTGCAGATTTTTATATCCATGGAGCTCCTGGAACCAATCTCCCTCAGAGATCTTGAAAATAATTTCTCATGTATACCTAGGGACCACTGTATTTTAAAATGGCTAACAAAAATCAGTTGCTCCACATTCCAGCTCCAGCTCTTCTGCACTTGCATTGCATCAAGAAACTTTAAACAAAGGAGAAAATTTTCCATGTCTCACTGGGCTTGCCTAGAAGGTAAATAGAATTTACACTCAGCTCTGCTTTTGTCTCTACACACTTGATTTTGGTATCTTATGCAGACTTTCAAGCACCCCCCTTCAGCCTTCTTGGTTGAGACGCTATATGTTTCTATCTCAGAGTTGACAGCTCGTGAGGGTCCCACCCAGCTATAAGATCAGATAAGAATATGTTCTTCTGGACCACATTTGCTTCAAGGGAACATTGGGGAGATGACACAGCTGCTTCGTACTGTAGACAGAGAACCCCACCCTCCACCTTGAGAACAGGGCTCCTTGGCCCAGATGCAGAATTAAACAGATGAAAATGCCACAAACCAAGGTCACTGAGTTAGCAGATATACTCACTGCACCATCTGGCATCTTCCTTGGTGTTTATGAAGCTTCCCAAACCGTTTGAAAGGATCCGAATAGTCACATGACACCTTTAAGGTGTCTTTTCAAACAAATGGTCTCTCAGACAACCAGAAGAAATGGGCAGCTTTGTATAGATTTAAATTGTAGAAGTCTTCTAAAGAGGCCAGTAAAAAATTGAGAACAAATGGAAAAAAATCTTTCTGCTTTATCAGGGGCATGACTGTATCTGCACACACTCCATAGTATTGCTCATACTCAGAACAGAGATGCTTTCAGTGGCCAATTTCAGGAAACCCAATGAAATAAACTGTCCAGGAGGATGTATTCAATAATTTTTCATACCTGGTACTTACATATGCAGTTGGAAAAGTGGCTCAATACCTAAGAAGAGTTATTTCAACCATAAACCTAACATCGCAGATCCACATTTCTGCATCTTTGCTCCCAACCCAAACCAACATCAGCAACTGTGGTCTTGCCAGAGACAAAGTTTAGAATTGGAAATTTGTATAAATGATTTTTAATGGCACAGGATTTACAATCCAACTGCTTGAGTTCAAAGACCTGTTGTCATTCTCCCTAGTTTTGTAATCTTGGACAAGGCTTTTATCTTTGCATATAAAATAGGAATAAAATAATAGTGCCTATTTCAAAACATTATGAGAACTGAATTAGGTAATCCATGTATACAGCTTAGCACAGTGCCTAGCATAGGTACTCAGGGCATTTAAAAATCTCTCTCCCACTGATTTGGTCTCACATCATAAAAGGCTGGAGAAACAATTGAATGGAGAAATACTTATTTCTTCATCTTGAGCAAAATGACCTACAACTCAATCCAAATATTGAGACAGTCTCATTTAGACAGATTATCCCAATTTGCTAGATAGTAGGCACAAGACCTACTCCACCTCCTTGCCACCACTTCAAAACACGTCCTTAAATTGCAACTCTTTTCCTTTGTATATCCCTTTGTATTTCTCCATGGACTCGAAGACCTTTGATAACTACACTCCTTACTTTGGTCTTTTAAAATACGTACTCTCTAAAGTTAAGGCCAATTCTGTCTCTAAGATATTAAAAACTAACACTGGGATCCCTCATTGGAAGGGCCCATGTCTTTCAACTTTCAAATACGGAAAGTCAATATGTATATGATACACTACTGAAACTCTCCGATTTGACTTCTTGATTTTCCCTATTTCCCCTTTTACTCAGAACTTTGACTGGAAATGTGGAGTGCTTAGGCTATGATATTTGCATCCAACTATTGCAATCATATTGCATGCATTCAGTCTAAATTGGTACGGCTATAGGGAAAGTCATTCAAGTTTCCCTTTCTCTGGGCTACTCTACAAGTATGTACTGCTCAGCGATGCTTTTTGTCAAGTGGGACCATGATTTTAGTTGCACCATCACCTTGTCTCCCTGGATATATAACGTTGCCAAGAAGTTTTGAATCTTTTCCAAAGCCAAAGCACAAGCATTTTGAAATACACCCTCCAGTAAGAAACATTCCAGGAAAAAAATGACTACAAACTCTTGGGGGAATGGATAGTAGAAACCTCTTTCTTATCCTTAAGAACACCAGGCACTTCATTCTATCTGTATGTTTTCCACATGGAAATTGCTTTCCTGGGACTCTTCCTCATAGTTCACATTGTTGATCTATGTGATCTCTGCTTTTGGCACCTCCTATTCCTAGAAAGAACCCAAATAAACAGGATCTCAAAATAAACAAAATTCCAATAAATTATGGGCAGTTTTGTGTTGTGTTTCTGTCATTACAGAGATGTGCAAATTAACTGCTGGTTCTAGGGCAGAATAGTGTATTCAGTGAGGAGAAACAACCTCTGCAGTCCTCAGACATCATGCCATGGCAGTCTTCCACCCGTCTTCGTCACAGAGTTCATTTTGCCCCAATGGAGACAAAAAAGGGATATAAGATGAGCAAAGTTCAGAAAACTGTACTTTTAAAGTTGACAGAGGAACCTAAACACCACAACTATTCTCACTATCACATGAGGCTACCATTCACAGACACTTACCTAGAGTAATAACCAATTACTCCAAATTCCCTTGTCAAATTTTTCCAAATATCTCTGATGATTTGGATCACAGGTTTGTCCATAGCCATTGACTCTTAGACTTACCACACTCCAGTTTGTCATCTTTTTCTCTGCTATCCTGGTAGTTGAGACTAGCCACCAATCAACTTCATTTTGCCTCCACATCCCGAATTTCAATATCTTGTCCATTATTTCCCAGGACTTCACCTCAGCTTGCTTCTATCTTTCACACCAAGACTCCCAATTCCAAAGCTGGTAAAAATTTCAGGTCACTATATATCTGAGATATAGTGGGATACAAATAAATCCCTGTGAGATTTAGGAAATTGCCTAGAAGCAGATGCAGAAACCAAATGATCTTTCATACAACTTCCTAGATCTAATAGTTCTTTAGTGAGTGTGTATTTAAAATATAATTGCAGTAAGTCCAAAAGTTTGAAAATGCCTCATTTGTTGTCAGAACACCTTATACTTCATAGAGTCCACTATGGATTCATAGACTATTTTATGAATGCTTTGTCTATTGATTCACTTACTAACTCACAAAGGCGGGAATCATAGTGGCCCACATTTATTTGACTAGTTTTAGTATTTGGGGACATGACTGCACATTTCTCAACTTCACACAGGATCTATTTATGGTAATCAATGCAGATAATCACACTCTCCACCTGGGAATTGTTACTTTGATTTCCTTGACGTCATTCTTTCTGGTCTTCTTCTGCCTCCTTTGATGCCTTTTCTTCTCTTACACATCTATTAAGTATTACTGTCCTTGAGGGTTTTGTTCTTGGTTCTTATTTTTTTTAATACTTTGCTCTTGCTCTCATTTATGCTATGGTTTTAACTACCACAACCACACAACTATTTCCTGTAAGCAATCAAAAGCTCACTTTTGAACTTCAGGCTCATGTAAACTACTGTCTACTGGACTTCTCAAATTGTTCTTTCCCAAAAAAAATCCATAAGTCAATATGTTCACAGTTACATTCGTCAGCTTCTGTTTCCATACCAAACTGATCCTCTTTCATACTTTTTTAAAGTATCAGATAACACTCACTATTCATAAATTCAAGCCAGAAACCAATGATGATTTCCAATCATTCAATAAGTTCCTTTTTTGTTTTTAGTCTTGTATATGCTTTTTAAAACAACTTTCTTGAGCTCTAATTGGCATACAATAAACTACACATATTTAATGTGTGCAACTGTATGCATTTTGATATATAATACAGCTGTGAAACCATTACTATAATCAACACCATGAACATGTTCATCATCTCCAAAAGTTTCTTCATGCCATTTTTCCTCCCACTTCTCCCCACATGCCTACATACCCACTACTAATTTTCTTTCTGTAACTTTATGTTAGTGTCATGGGTTGAACCATGTTCCCTTAAAATGTATGTATATTGAATTCCTAACCCCCAGTACCTCAGAATGACACAGTTTTTGGAGATATAGTCTTCGTAGAAGTAATTAAGATTAGGTTGAATCCTAATCCATTAAGATTTATAAAAAAGGAAATTTGGACACAGGCATACACTCTGGGAGAATGCCATGTGAAAACTAAGGCAGAGATCAGGGTGATCCTTCTGATACACTCCAAGGAATGCCAAAAATTTCAAGCAAACCACCACAAACTAAAGAAGAATCATAAAACAGACGCTTTCTCACATTCACCGAAAAGAACTAAGCCTGCTGACACACCTTGATCTCCGATTTCCAGCCACCTGACTGCAAGAAAATACATTTCTGTTGTTTAAGCCACTATGTTTGTCATACTTTGCTAAAGTGGCCCTAAAAAATGAATGCATTTGGCTTACATTATCTAGGCTTTTCTATAAATAGAATTATACAAGTATGTGCTTTTTTCCAGTCTCTGTCACAGCATAATTTTTTTGAGATTCATCCATGTTTTTAGGATATCAATAGTTCATCTTGTTTTATTGCAGAGTAGTAATTCATTTTATGAGCATACCAAAATTTGGTCATCTATTGACATGTTAATGGACTCTGGAGTTATTTCCGGTTTGGCAAAATTAAAAATAATATGATATGAACATTCATTTACAAGCCCTTTTTTGTAAACATATGCTTTTATATCTTGGGTAAGTACTAAAAATGTGGAATGACTGGATCATATAGGAGGTGTCTGTTTAATGTTTTCATAAACTGTTAAATTATCTTTCAAAGTATTTTGCAAAGTACCATTTTACATTCCCACCAGCAGTGTATGATAATATCAGTTCCTCCACATTGTTGCCAATACTTAGTATGAATATAGTCAGGCTTTTAAATTTTAGTCATTTTAATGGATGCATAGTTGTACCTCATTGTATTTGCAATTTGCATTTTCCTAATGACTGATAATGTCAAATATTCTTTCATGTGCTTGTCATTCATGTATCTTATTTGATGATGTGTTTTTCAAATATCATCCCTTTGTTTTTTTCTGTTTTGTTTTGTTTTGTTTTGTTTTGAGTTGGAGTCTCACTTCATCACCCAGGCTAGAGAGCAGTGGCATGCAAACCGACACCCCAGTGACGACTTGCTGGGCTCAAGTGATCCTTCCACCTCAGTCTTCCAAGTAGCTGGAGCTATAGGTGTTCACTACCATGCCCAGCTATTTTTTTTTTTTTTTACTTATTGTAGATGATATATATTTTTCTTACTTATTGTATTTTTGGTTTACTAATTTACACCTTGTTGCCCAGGCTGGGCTCAAACCCACAAGTTCAGTCAATCCTCTCGCCTCGGCCTCCCAAAGTGCTGGGATTATAGGCTTGAGCCACTGTGATCAGCCATCCCTTTGTTTTTAACTGCAATATGTTTTCTTATTGTTGAGATTTGAGAATACTTTAGAAATTGCAGATATACAAGATTTGACAATTAAGTTTTTGAACTCATCCTGGAAAAAGTGTTACATACCTCATTGCTAAAGATCACTGCAGTCACCTTCAAAGTACTCCACTTGGGAAGCTATGCACTGATACCAGGGTCTAGTACATCTGTCAAAGCAATTTTGGAATTATTTTTCTGGAATGGCAATCAGAGCTGTCATCATATTACCCTTGATGTCCTGAAAGTCATCAAAATTTCTTTCAATATTTCCTTTATCTTTGAGTAAAGAAAAAAGTCATTAGGGGTCAGATCAGGTGAGTAGGGAGGGTGTTCCAATATAGTTATTTGTTACTGGTTAAAAATTCCTTCACAGACAGTGCTATGTGAGCTGGTGCATTATAGTGATGGAAGGGCTCCTTCAGGACCATTTTTCATGCCAAGATTTTCAGTTAAGACTTTTCCTAACCCTTTCTCTATCAATGATTTGTTTGGTCTGCTATGCGTCTCAGAGTCAGCTGATGATTTTGATACAAAATTCAACAAGTTTTTGCAATGTTTTCATCAATTCTGCTTGTTACTGCCATCCTGACCTTTCTTTATCAGTGACACCTTCTCTCCCCTCAGAAAAACATTTAATCCATTTGGACACTGCCATTTGCTTCATAGCATTATTCCCATAAACTTGGACTGACATGTCCCTGATTTCACTTGCAGTCTTCCCAAGTTTAACAAGAAATTTAATGTCTGTTCATTGCTCGAATTCAAGCTCTGACATTTTCACAATGGCACACAAGAAACATGCAACAACAATAATGAATGTCACTCAGCAAGACACTGCCACATATCAACACAAACACAGCTGTGAGACACCAATACACCAAGGTTATGAGACCTTATTGAGTAGTTTGTACAGAACTACCAACGTAAGAGTTTGGTGGCAAGTTCGTGAAGTTAATTGTCAGTTCTCCTAAATTCCTTCAGTTATTTATTTTCTTTTTTTTTATTATTTTTTAATCAATATTTTTTATTATGATTTTGTGGGGTATAGTTAAGGGTTAGGTGTACAATTACATTTCATTCAGGCACCCTGTTGATAAGAGGTGTTTCCCCATCCCCAGACAGATATTTGTGATGGTTAATCCCACCCCCCCCATAGTTTCCCTGTACTGTCAGTCATTTTCTTATAGTATTACATTGGATGTTCAAGGTCCATTATATGAGTGAGAACATGTGATACTCGGATCTCTGTTTATATGAGAGGTCACTCAGTATTATAGACTCTAGTTCCATCCAGGTTGCTGCAAAATTCATGACTTTGTCCTTTTTTATGGCTGCGTAGTATTCCATCGTGTATATGTACCACATTTTTTTAATCCAGTCTTCTTTGGATGGGCAGCATGGTTGTTTTCAGGTTCTTGCTATTGTGAACAACACTGCGATAAACATACGTGTGCAGGTAACTTTTTTATAGATTGATTTGAGGTCTTCAGGGTATATTCCCAGTAGGGGGATTGCGAGGTCATATGGAAGGTTGATTTTTAGAGCTTTTAGGAATCGCCACACTGCTTTCCACAGAGGTTGCATTAGTTTACACTCCCACCAACAGTATAGAAGTGTTCCCTTTTCACCACACCCTCTCCAGCAGCTATTATTTTTTGAGTTGTTGATAATTGCCATTCTGACTGGAGTTAGGTGGTATCTCAGTGTGGTTTTGATTTGCATCTCCCTGATGATTAGTGAGGTTGAGCATTTCTTCATGTGTTTGTTGGCTGCTCAAATATCTTCTTTTGTGAAGTGTCTGTTCATATCTTTTGCCCATTTTATAATGGGGTTGTTTGTTTTTTCCTTTTCAGCACGTTTGAGTTCCTTGTAGATCCAGGATGTTAAGCCTTTGTCAGACCTGGTGTTGGCAAATACTTTTTCCCAGTCTGTAGGCTGTCTCCCTGCTCTCTTGATGGTTTCTTTGGCTTTGCAGAAGCTTGTCAGTTTAATAAGATCCCACTTCAATGCAATACCCATCAAATTACCTGCAACATTCTTCTCAGACCTGGAAAAAACAACACAGTAATTCATATGGAAACACAAACGTCCAAGAATAGCCAGAACAATCCTCAGCAAAAAAAACAAAACAGGTGGTATCACATTACCAGACTTCAAACTTTACTATAAAGCTACAATAATCAAAACAGCTTGGTATTGGTACAGGAACAGGCATATAGATCAATGGAATAGAATTGAGATTCCAGAAGCAAAACCTCAATTTCTCAACCAACTCATCTTCGACAAAGCCCCCACCATCTACCACTGGGGAGAGGAGAACCTATTCAGTAAATGGTGCTGAGAAAACTGGCTGACCACATGCAGAAGATTGAAACAGGACCCCTATCTATCCCCATGCACAAAGGTTAACTCCAAATGGATCAGAGACGTAAATGTAAAACCTTAAATCATAAGAACCTTAGAAAAGGAAGGAAATACCCTCATGGAAATCGGAACTGGCATCCAATTCCTGAACAAAACCCAAAACCCACAGGTCATAAGAGAGAAGATAGACAAGTTATTTATTTTCTTTTCCAAATGTTTTTATTTCGATCTTTAATTTGTATTCTCATTCTCTTAACAGTGAGTTTAAAAGAACGGAAGTTTTTAACTTTGATAAAATCCAATTTTTTTTGCAGATCATGCTTTTGATGTCACATTGTTGACATTTTTTTCTCTAACTTAAGTCATAAAGTTTTTCCAGTGTTTTCTTCTGGAGATTTTTATTTAAGTTTTATATTTAGGTCTATGACTCATTTTGAGGTAATCCTTCTATAGAATGCAATGTATCAATCTAAGTTCATTTTTACATGTTTTGATATTCAATTGTCTCAGTGCTATTTGTCAAAAAGACTATCTTTCTCCACTAAATTGTTTCCATATTTGCATAAAATCTATTATTAATATATGTGTGAGTTATCTCTGGGTTCTCTATTTTGTTAATTTGATCTACTAAACTATCTTTAGGCCAATATATCATTGTTTTGACTGATCTAAAGTTTATTAAAAAATCTTGAAACCAGATAGTGTTAGTTCTCTATCTTTGCTTTTCATAATCAAATTTGTTTTGGCTAATCCTTTATATTACTACATAAATTTTAGAGTCAACTTTTACAAAAATAAATAAATAAATAAAATGCAGCCTGTTGGAATTTTTATCTGATTTATTGTAAATCTTCAATAAATCAATGTGGAGAGAATTGACATATTAATTAATATCATGTCTCCTAACTATCTTTTTTTAGATCTTTAATTTCTCTCAGAAATGTTTTGAACTTTTTAGTATGCAAGTATTTTTTTATGCTGCTACTCTCTGATGCAAGTCTTTTTCAAGTTTTTCAGTATATAAATTTTTTGTCAGATTTACCCATAATTAGTTAATATTTTAAAAGCTATTGTAAATTATATTTTATTTCCATTTCTAATAGGTCACTGTTAGTATACAGATGTACTCTTGATTTTTGGATATTGATCTTGTATCCTACAATCTTGCTATATAGATTGGCATGCCATTATTAATAAAAATAGTTTCCCTTCTTAGTGTAGATTACTTTTATTTCTTTATCTTACCTTATTGCATGGGCTAGAACCTCTAGTACAATGTCAAATAGAAGGGGTGAGAATGTACATCCTCATTGTGTTTCTGATCTCAAGTAAAAAGCATTTAATCTTTCTTCATGAAGTGTTACATTAACCATTGGTTTTTTTAAATAGGTGTCCTTTCTCTTTAATTTTTGGTAGTTTCAGATACATGGGTAAATCCAATCCCTATTACTCCAGTTTGGTAAGAAATGACCATCCATCCTTATTGCTTGCTTGGATTTATATAACAACATTTTAGTAGATTTTCTTTCCTCTTAGTCTTCCCCTCCTCTAACTCAATCTCTATACTAGAATGAGTTTTTAAATGCATAAATCTAATCATAGTACATCCCTAATTAAACTGTTTAACTCTCTGCATCTTATTTCTTTTTCTTGCCTGTTTGCTCTTGGCTAGGACTTACAGTACTATGCTGAATAAGAGTGGTGAATTGGGCATCCTTGTCTTGTTCCACACTTGTTCATTCAGTATTTTAGCTGTGGCTTTCTCATATGCAGTCTTTATTATGTTGTTGTATGTTCCTTCTGTATTTAATTTTTTGAAAGTTTTTTTTATCATGAATTAATGGTGAATTTTATCAAATGCCTTTCTTGAATCTGAGATGATCATATGGTTTTTGGCCTTCATTCCGATGATGTGATGTGTGACATTTAATGATTTGTTTATGTTGAAGTATCTTTGCATCCCTGAAATAAATCCTACTTGATCATGGTATATTATATTTTTGATGTATTATGAGTTTCATTTTACTAGTCTTTTTGAGGATTTTTGCATCTAGATTAATAAAAGATATTAGGCAATAATTTCCCTTTTTGTGTGTGTCCTTTTTAATGTGGTATCAGAATAACAATTGTGGAATGAGTCAGGAGAAATTCCTTCCTTGTCACTTATTTGGGATAGCTTAAGAAGAATTAGTGTTAGTTCTTTATAACTTTGGTCAAAGTCTGCTCTAAAGTCATCAGTCCTAGGCTTTTTGTTGTTAGGAGATTTTTTATTACTGATGTAAACTCATTACTTCTTATTGGTCTGAATGGTTTTTAAAATTTCTTTCTTGCTCACTCTTGGTAGCTTATATGTGTTCATTAATTTATTCATTTCTTCTACATTTTCCAACATATTGATGCAAAATTGCTTATAATAGTCTCTAATGGTTCTTTGTATTTCTGTGGCACCAGATTTAATACTTCTTTTTTCATTTCTGATTTTATTTATTTGGATCTTTGTATTTTTCTCAGTTTAGCTAAAAGTTTGTCAGCATCAACTATCTTTTTTAAAAATCCAGCGTTTTGTTTTACAGATTCTTTGTGGTTTTTTGCCTCAATTTTGTGTAGTTCTCTGATCTTTATTATTTTTTCTTTCCACTAAATTTGGGTTTGATTTATTCTTGCTTTTCTAGTTCCTTGAGGAACATCATTAGATTGTTTATTTGAAATCTTTCTATTTGTTTTGATGTAGGTGTTTATTTTTATAATCTTCACTGTTAGCACTGATTTTGTTGTATTCCATAGGTTTTGATATGTTGTGTTTCCATTTTGAATTGTTTCAATGATGTTTTGATTACCTTCTTAATTTACTTATTGACTTAATGGACATTCAGGAGTATGTCATTTAATTTTTATGTATTTTTAAGTTTCCAAAATGTCTCTCACTATTGATTTCTAGTTTTATTCCATTGAGGTCTGAGAAAATACTAAATATTATTCAAATTTTAAAAAAATTTGTTGAAACTCGTCTAGTGGCCTAAAATATGGCTTGTCTTGGAGAATGTTTAATGTACTGATGAAAAGAATGGGTATTCTTCAGTTGTTTTATGTTCTGTACATTTCTGCTAGGTTTATTTGGTCTAAAGTATAGGACTAAAGTGTAGTTTACATCCAAGTTTTCTTTGTTAATTTTCTTTCTACATGGTCTATTCAGAGGTGAGAGTGAGGTGTTGATGTCCCCAACTATTATTGTGTTAGAGTCCATCTCTTCCTATTGATATTATAATATTTGCTCTATACATTTGGGTGATCTCAAGTTGAGTGTATATATGTTTTGAATTTTTATGTCCTTGTGCTAATTGATCCCATTGCCATTATGTAACAACTTTCTGTATCTCTGCTTTTTTACTAGATGTCTGGTTTATCTGGTATAAGAACAACTACTCTTCCTCAGTTTCGGTTTTCATTTGCATGGAATATCTTTTTCCTTTCCTTTGCTTTTAGTTTATATGTGTTTTTACTGGTAAAAGGAGCTTCTTTTAGATAGCATATAATTGGGACATCTTTGTTTTTCATTCAATTAGTCTCTAATTTCTTTTAAGAAGAAAGCTTAATCTGTTTACCTTCAAGGCTATTACTGATATATGAGGGCTTGTTTTTGTCATTTTATTAATTGCTTTTTAGTTGTTTTGTATATTCCTTGTTCCTTTATTTCTCTCTTATTATTTATCATTTTTGCTTGGTGGTTTTCTGTAGTGATAATATTTAAGGTTTTTCTTATCCTTATTTTTCACTTCCAGATGTTTCTCTTCTATAAGCATTTCTTGTAGGGCTGGTGATAAATTCTTTATTTGTGGTGATAGATTCTTTCAGTTTTTGCTTGTCTAGGAAATTTTTTATTTCCTCTTAATATTTGATGAATAGATTTTCTGGGTGTTGTATTTTTGGCTGAAAGTCTTTTTTTTTTTCTTTAAATACTTTGAACATATTATAGAATTCTCTCCTGACCTATGACGCTTCTGCTGAATAATCTGCTGTTAATCTGTGGGGATTCCCTTATATGTAACTGGACCCTTGGTATTTTTAGAATTTGCTCTTTGTCTTTGACTTTTGAAAGTTTGACTATATTGTGCCTTAGAGAAGACCCTTTGGGGTTAAATCTGTTTGTGAATCTTGAACTTTCTGTATCTTGATTTCTAATCTTTTAAAAGAATTCATACGTTTTCAGTTATTATTTTGTTAAACAAGTTTTCATTTTTCAAAAGTAATCACTATAGTGATTTTATTAAATTAGTTGCTTTATAAAACATTGCAGATGTCATAACAATTTACCAAACTGTAGTTAACTGATGCAGTTGGCTGAGAATGTTTTATAAAGGAAAGGAAATGCCAAAACCCTGCAACCTAGGAGAACAAAGATTTGTTTCTCAGTCACTTAAATCAGGCAAATAAAAGCAGGTAAAGAGCTTCCCTTTCCCATCCGAAGCACCTCATTAGTAGAAATAGTCTGATAAAAACTAAATAGTCTTTGCACTCAAGAGAATCCACAATTTGTAATGCAATAATGGAGAAGTTTACCATCTTCAGCTTCAAAGTTGATGGGTTTTGGTCATTTAATTTGAATCAAACTCATGCTTTTCAGATGCAGAATCTTCACTCCTTCACTAATACTAGGTGCACACCACATGCCCTTGCTGCAAACTGCTTTTCTTGACAAGTTATGAAGTAGTTCAAGGAGGTATGGTTAAGTCTGTATTACAAATGGTGCTGGTAAATACTACACATTTTTTTGTCATGTTGCAACCTTTTGTTTCTGAGTGACTGCTGCTGTGAAATCAGAGACCAACAATGACATTATTAGGTTTGTTTTGTTTTGAACTATGATTTTAAGTAGCATCTGAGATTCCTGATCTTAACCCCTTGGCAGCAAGATCCAAGTTCATTCATTTATACAATAGCACCTAAATGTCAAGGGGTTAAATAGACAGCACAAGACACTGCACTTCTGATTGTAGCATTTGGCAGAACTGAAAAGAATGGAAGTTTTTTGAAAGTCTTAGTTCGAGATGTGTGTATTTCATTAGAGATTGATGACTTGAAAAAGATAGTCAATTCACTGACTGTGCTTTACAGTAAAAAATAGAAACAAGAAAATCAAAGCAAAGCCAAAAAGAAGAAGCAAGGTATGGTTTCTGGAGGGGGATTAAAAGCCACCATGGGAGAGAAGGGGCAAGATGGCGATGGGGCAACCTGGTCTCTGAAGCCCTCTGCAAAGGAGATCTGCAGTGGGTCTCTGACTCTCGCCCCGGGGGGCTCTGGACCCCAACATCACAGCCTGCTCTTCATACGGAGCTCAGCCGTTGCCACCGCTGGGACATGGCAACGACCTGGACAGTCACTGCAGCGCAAACGGTGCCACCGCCGCTGGCGCTGCTACAGCCCCTCCCCCTGCCACCACTGCCACCGATGCCACCACTGCTGCCATGGCCTCCGTGACGGTCGTAGCACATCACACCACCTGGGCCCGTGGTGATCCACATCAAACCCCTTCAGGGAAGATCTGCTGGGATCGCTGCCACCTCTCCTGAGACCGAGACTGTCCTGCCCCCCCGCCGTAAGGCTCCTGTTGCCTGCACTGAGGCAGGCAGCCATCTTGTTCCTGTCCGGACCCACCCCCTCTGGGGTGAACAGCTGAGATAGCACCACCTGCTGGCGATTCAAGGTAACAACACTGAAACGGGAGAAACAAGCTTGATAAAGACATAGACCAGAGTGCTGAACGGAGGGTAATCTGAACTGTCCTTCACAGCAGATCAGGGGCAACTGACCCTAACTGCAAACTAATTTACCAGCTTGAAAAGAAAACTAGAAATCAGACCTGAAAGGACTATGGACTTAAACGAAATGTCTCAGAGTGTGCTTCATTGATTCTATTATTTTAATGACTTAATTCTATTCCTACTGTATTTTTCCCTTTTTTCTTTTTTCCTTTTCCCCTTCTTCTCTTTTCTTCTCTCTGTAAACCATATCTTTGTATAGAGGAACAGCACACTAACAAGGTGGTTGGTTAGCTTGTATGTTAGCATCACTATATGTTTTATTTTTATTTTTTATTTTTTGTATGAGAGTTGGTTCATCTGTAGCTGTGGCCTATTGTTTTTATCTGTTTTAGTATAGGCCTCTCTCTCTATTTGTTGCCATACTCGTTTGTTTCCCCCCTTACTCCTCTATCTCTCCACTCCCCTCTTCAACCCACTATCTGCTCCATTCTCTCCCCTCTGCTAACCACATTTTATTTCAGGGAGTAAACCTACAGCCCCACTGATGGACAGATTCCAGGGCAGTGGGAAGTGGGTTCCACATTATCCACACACCTGTCAGCAAATACCAGGACCTGCAGACAGATTTTGAATCACAGCTATCCCCTTAAGTAAATCTCAAAACTGCACAAAGGACCACCTCCAACATACAGTGCAACTCCAGAATTGAACAAAGTAAGAGGACATACATAAAGAATAGGAGATTGAACAAAAAGAAGTAAAACCAATCCCTTTACCCCATGAATAACAGAATTAAAGAAGACAGTGACATGGAGGGAAGGAAAAAGTAGGGAAGGGGAAAAAACCACACAAATGAAAAACACCAAAAGAAGAATATAGGTCTCACACAGACCCCTGGGAAATCAGACACTGAGAAACAGATTCTGGAACACAAATAATGAAGAACCCCCAGAATGACTGGTTACATGCAACAAACACAGACATCAAGACACTAATGGAGAGAATAAAAAAAAATTGAGGAGAGACAAGAGGAAAATAGGAAGGAGCTGTTGTCAGAAATGACAGCAGTAAAGAATACTGTGATGGAAATGAACAACAGACTAATAAGCATGGAAAGCAGAACCAGCCAAGCAGAAGAAAGAATCTCAGAGCTTGAAGACCAAAACACAGAACTAATCCAAACTGTCAAAAGCATAGAAAAGAAGCTCAAAAGACCGAACACGACCTGCATGAGATGAATGATCACTTCAAGAGACCAAAACTAAGAGTAATTGGGCTTCCTGAGGCAGAAAGAGAAACAGAAGTCACACTGGAAAAAAAATTTCATGAAATCATTCAAGAAAACTTCCCTCATCTCATTGAGGATGAAAAAATTCAAACACAAGAGATTCAGAGAACCCCTGCAAGACAACAAATGAGAAGACCAACTCCCAGACACATAATAATTCACCTAAACAAAGCAGCTATAAAAGGAAAAATCCTAATGGCAGCAAGAGAAAAAGGCCAGACTACCTACCAGGGAAAATCAATTAGAATAGCAGCAGATTTATCCACAGAAACCCTTCAGGCCAGGAGAGCCTGGAGCCCTATCTTCAAAGTTCTAAAACAGAAACAATTTCAATCAAGAATAACCTACCCAGCCAAACTAAGCTTCATTGGTGAGGGAAAATTGAAACCTTTTCCAAATATACAATCCTTAAGAACCTACGCTGCCACCAGACCACCTCTACAAGAAACACTTAAAAAAGTACTGAACACAGAAGAAAAAGAAAAAAGAACAACAGCATTCTTCAAAGAGTACAGGCAAAAGATTAAAAACACACATGAACCAATTCCAAAACCCAAAGAAAGACAACAAACAAACAGGAACAACTCTGTAAGAACCTTATGACAGGGATCAACTCTTGCATTTCAATTATTAGCCTAAATGTGAACGGACTAAATGCACCACTGAAAAGACATAGAATGGCAAAATGGATAAAATATCATCAGGCAACAATCTATTGCCTTCAAGAGACTCACCTCAATAGAAAGGACACCCACAGACTCAAAGTAAGAGGATGGGAAACAAACTTTCAGGCGAACAGGATACAAAAGAAAGGAGGAGTAGCGATCTTAATTTCAGACAAAATACCCTTCAAGCTATTAAAAAATCATAAAACGATACAGAACGCCACTACATAAGGATAAAAGGTTCAATCCATCAACAAGAAATATCTATCCTAAACATATATGCACCCAACATAGGTGCGCCAACTTTCATAAAGCAACTTCTTGGAAAACTAAAGAAAGATATCGACTCTAACACTACCATAACTGGGGACTTTAATACCCCACTTACAACCCTAGACAGATCATCAGGACAAAAAATCAGCAAGGAGATCCGGAACCTCAATGTGACTTTGGACCAAATGAACTTAATTGATACATACAGAACACTCCATCCAAAGGCCACAGAATACACATTCTAGTCATCACCACATGGAACATATTCTAAGATTGACCACATACTCGGCCATAAATCAAGCATAAGCAAATTTAAAAGGACAGAAATTCTACCAAGCACCTTCTCGGGCCACAGTGGAATAAAAATAAACATTAACACCAACAAAGTCCTCCCAAAACCCACAAAGACATGGACACTAAATAGCATGATGCTAAACAACTCCTGGGTCAACGATGAAATCAAAACAGGGATCAAAAGATACCTGGAAACAAATGAAAATGAAGAAACATCATACCAAAATCTCTGGGATGCCCTGAAAGCTGTAGTAAGAGGGGAATTTATATCCCCTACAAACACACATGAAGAAAAAGGAAGGAACAGAAATTCAAAACCTAACAAGGCACTTAAAGAAGCTGGAAAAGCAAGACCACAAAAACCCTAATTTCAGCAGAAGAATCCAGATCACCAAAATAAAAGCCCAAATCCAGGACATAGAAGACATAAAGATAATACAAAAAAAAATCAATGAAACAAAAAGCTGGTTCTTCGAAAGGATAAACAAGATTGATGGTCCCCTAACTAGACTGACCAGGAAAAACAAGAAAAAAACCAAATAAGCATAATCAGAAACACAAAAGTTGAAGTCACATCTGACCCTGAAGAAATACAAACGATCATTAGAGACTACTATGTACACTTGTACAGAAACAAACTTGAAAACCTTAAGGAAATGGAGGGCTTTCTGACATCA
The DNA here is from genome assembly GCA_027257055.1 of Cephalopachus bancanus. Classification (NCBI taxonomy): domain Eukaryota; kingdom Metazoa; phylum Chordata; class Mammalia; order Primates; family Tarsiidae; genus Cephalopachus; species Cephalopachus bancanus. The sequence continues at coordinate 239,201 of JAPVLO010000629.1, forward strand.
CACAACCTACCTAGGTTGGAACAAGAAGAAATTGAGACCCTAAATAGACCAATAACAATCAAGGAAATCAACTACGTAATAAGAAAACTTTCTACAAAAAAAAGCCCTGGTCCAGATGGCTTTCCAGCATATTTCTACAACACATTCAAGGAGGAGCTGATACCAATCCTACTGAAGGTATTCCAGGTGATTGAAAAAGATAGAACTCTCTCCAAATCATTTTACGAAGCCAACATCACATTGATACCCAAGCCAGGTAAAGATCCAACAAAGAAAGAGAACTACAGGCCAATATCTTTGATGAACATAGATGCAAAAATTCTCAACAAGATCCTAGCAAACCGGATTCAGCAATACATCTCAAAAATCATCCACCATCACCAAGTAGGCTTCATTCCTGGCATGCAAGTCTGGTTCAACATTCGTAAAACCATAAATGTAATTAAATACATCAACAGATGTCAAAACAAAAGCCAAATTATCATATCATAAGATGCAGAAAAAGCTTTTGATAAAATGCAGCACCCCTTCTTGATAAAAACCCTTGAACATCTAGGCATACGGGGAACATACCTCAAAATACTAAAAGCCATCTAGGAGAAATCCACAGCCAGCATACTCCTAAATGGACAAAAATTGGAACCAATTCTCCTGAAAACTGGAACTAGACAAGGATGCCCACTCTCACCCCTCCTGTTCAACATAGTATTGGAAGTCCTGGCTGGAGCAATCAGAGAAGAGGAGGAAATCAGAGGTATTCAAATAGGAAAAGAGGAAGTCAAGTTATCTTTCTATGCAGATGATATGATTGTGTAACTTGAAAACCCAAGAGAATCTGTCAAAAGCCTCCTTACATTGATAAAGGCCTTTGGCAAAGTCTCAGGATACAAAATAAATGTACAAAAGACAATCGCATTTCTCTACACCAATAATAAACAAACAGAAACCCAAATAAAAAACACAATTCCATTCACAATAGCCACAAAAAAAAAGGAAATACCTTGGCATCTCCCTAACCCAAGACTTGAAAGACATTTACAATGAAAATTACAAAACACTGCTCAAAGAAATCAAAGCTGACATGAACAAGTGGAAAAATATCCCATACTCATGGATCGGAAGAATCAACATTGTGAAGATGTCCATCTTACCTAAGGCAATCTACAAATTCAATACAATACCCATTAAATTACCAACAACATTCTTCTCAGACCTAGAAAAAATAACATAGGAATTCATATGGAAGCAAACAAACGTCCAGGAATAGCCAGAACAATCCTCAGCAAAAAAAACAAAATGGGTAGTATCACAATACCAGACTTCAAACTTTACCAAAAAGCTACAATCATCAAAACAGCTTGGTATTGGTACAGGAACAGGCATATAGATCAATGGAACAGAATTGAGATTCCAGAAGCAAAACCTCAATTTCTCAACCAACTCATCTTCGACAAAGCCCCCACCACCTACCACTGGGGAGAGGAGAACATATTCAGTAAATGGTGCTGAGAAAACTGGCTGACCACATGCAGAAGATTGAAACAGGACCCCTATCTATCCCCATACACAAAGGTTAACTCCAAATGGATCAGAGACCTAAATGTAAAACCTCAAACCACAAGAACCTTAGAAAATGAAGGAAATACCCTCATGGAAATCAGAACTGGCATCCAATTCCTGTACAAAACCCGAAACCCACAGGTCATAAAAGAGAAGATAGACAAGTGGGACCTTATTAAACTGACAAGCTTCTGCAAAGCCAAAGAAACCATCAAGAGAGCAGGGAGACAGCCTACAGACTGGGAAAAAGTATTTGCCAACTCTAGGTCTGACAAAGGCTTAACATCCTGGATATACAAGGAACTGAAATGTACTGAAAAGAAGAAAACAAACAACCCCATTATAAAATGGGCAAAAGATATGAACAGACACTTCACAAAGGAAGACATCCGAGCAGCCAACAAACACATGAAGAAATGCTCAACCTCACTAATCATCAAGGAGATGCAAATCAAAACCACACTGAGATAACACCTAACTCCAGTCAGAATGGCAATTATCAACAACTCAAAAAATAATAGCTGCTGGAGAGGGTGTGGTGAAAAGGGAACACTTCTACACTGTTGGTGGGAGTGTAAACTAGTGCAACCTCTGTGGAAAGCAGTGTGGTGATTCCTAAAAACTCTAAAAATCGACCTTTCATATGACCCCGCAATCCCCCTACTGGGAATATATCCTGAAGAACTCAAATCACTCTATAAAAAAGATACCTGCACACTTATGTTTATTACAGCATTGTTCACAATAGCAAGAACCTGGAAGCAACCATGCTGCCCATCAAAAGAGGACTGGATTAAAGAAATGTGGTACATATACACGTTGGAATACTACACAGCCATAAAAAAGAACAACATCATGAATTTCGCAGCAACCTGGATGGAACTAGAGTCTATAATACTGAGTGACCTCTCACAGAAACAAAGATCCGAGTATCACATGTTCTCACTCATATAATGGACCTTGAACATCCAATGTAATACTATAAGAAAATGACTGATGGTACTGGGAAACTATGGGGGGGTGGGATTAACAGTAGCAAATATCTGTCTGGGGATGGGAAAACACCTCTTATCAACAGGGTGCCTGAATGAAACATAATTGTACACCTAACCCTTAACTGTACTCCACAAAATCATAATAAAAAATATTGATTAATAAAAAAAAAAGCCACCATGAATGATGATCTGGCAGATTATGGTGGTTATGATGAAGAATATGTACAAGACTAAGAAGACTTAATGTGACATTTTACCTTCCCCTGATGTCTTCTTTGTGTTGCCCACAATCCCTTCAACATGTAGCACAACTTCCTTTCTGTTCAGTTCTGCCAAATACTACAATCAGAAGTGCAGTATTTTGTTAAACAAGCTGTCTATGCTTTTGTTCATCTCTTTTCCTACAACTTCCAGAATTCAAATAGTTGGGTGTTTCATGGTGTCCCATATGTCATGTAGGCTTTCTTCATACTTTTTTATTCTATTTTTCTGGTGTCTTTGGGGGAGGGTTCTGACTAGGTTATTTCAAAAGATATATATCTTCAAGATCAGAAATTCTTTCTTATGCTTGATATAGTCTATTTTTGAAGGTCTCACCTGTATTTTATTTCATTCATTAAATCCTTCAGTTTCAGAATTTCTGGGTTTTTTCATATAACTGTTTGATTTCTCATTCAGATCATGAATTGTTTTCTTGATTTCTTTGTATCGTTTACCTGTATTCTCTCCTATCTTATTGAGTTTCTTTAATGTTATTATTTTGAATTCCTTTCAAACTTCTTATAAATCTTCTTTTCTTTGGGGCTTACTACTGGAGACCTATTGTGTTCCTTTGTATGTGCCATGTTTCCTTTCTTTTTCTTGTTTCTTGTGTCTTTTGTTGATATCAGAGCATTTGATGCAATTATTTTTACTCCCAATTTTATACACTGGCTTTCATAGAGAACGAGTTTTTTTCTATAGATGTACCTATAGTGTTAGTTGGATAGAATTATTTGGATTTGATTCTGGATACACATAGTAGTGTAGTCTCTGTATGATTTCTTCAGCTGCAATCAGCATCATTCATGCCTGTGAGTTTCTCAGTAACTTAGACTACAGTTGTTAATGGAGTATGTGGTAAGACTTTGCTGGGAATAGGTATGCTAGATAAACCAATTGTCAGACACCAATGGTAGTGACAGCAGGTAAAACAGACCTGTTCTCAGTCCCCCTGATGGTGTGCGAAGACACCAGCTATGGCAGGTGGGCCAGATCTATCCACAGACCTCTAGACAGTGCATTTGGGTGCTAGTGGAAGTGTTGATGGGCAGAGCAGACCTGTCTTCAGGCTATGGATTATGCATGTAGGTGTCAGTGCTGGCAGGTGGAGTGGGTCAGTCCCCAGGCTCCCAGATGATATATACAACCATCCGCAATTGCAGTGATGGGTGAGGCTGCCTTGCCATCAGGACTCCATATAGTATGTACAAGCATGGGTGACAGTGGGCAGAGTAGGTTAATCCCTAGGCTCCATACTACCTGTGCAAACAATGGTGGCTGGTGGTATAGGCCTTATTTATAGCTTTTATAATAGTAAGTGAATTACACACATTTTCAAATTAATACTCAAATTAAAAATATTAACCCATGTGCCAGCCATAATGAACTTACAAACCTATCAGTGGTGCACTTTTCACACCTTAGAAGCCATTGAGTCATGTAATTTTGCAATTCTGTTCCTTGCCCAAAGTCACTTAACTAGTGACCACTAAATATTAGAACCCAGGTCTTCTGGTCTCCTGTTCAAAATGTGCCTTACAAGATTGAACTATATCTCTATAGATTTCCTTCCAAAAAATAAATGGATGGATAAAATTGTACCAAAGAACCAGATAGAGAAAATAGTGCAAAGCAGTGAATATATTATTAGTTCAACATGAATACATGTGAGACACAGAATATAAGAAGCAGAACATGAGGTGGCTATTGGCTGAGTAAGTTGATTCATATTCTCTTTTGGAGGGTCCTAATGGCAGATGACTAAGGAAGCCATAGCAGCTTTTATATCTAGCTCCAGGGAATTTTCCCTCTATAATTTAGTCCTCCATCTTGCCATTTAGTATAGGTTATGCTTGATAATTTAGCCTTAGACTGTTGTGCACTTGTCATATCCTATGCACGGAGCTGATCATCAAGTTGGAACTCCCAAAAGGGTAAATTTTGGTGTTATCCATTTCTCTTGGGAAGTAAAAAAAATATTTTTTTTAAAGAAAAGAAAAAGATTAGATGGTGGGAATAACATTAATGTACTGAGTACATATCTGGGAGTCAAAGTTTATGAATCCTCATCTTTATTCTCCCACTGATTCAGGTTTTTAAAAAATGAACATTTTAAAGAAATTTCCAGAATGAACGTTTATCTTGGTTTAATTCAGGAATAAACTTGTCGTTAAGGCCTACTTTTGCATGCAAAATAGTGAATATGTTGTCTTTCATACATAATGGACACCGTTTAATGAACTCTTTCGATGGGTCAGTTTTCAGCAGAAACACTGGTTCTGTACCAATTCCTTTGCAAAACCTACCCTGTAGAAGTCCTTCCCCTGTAGAAGTGACTGCATATTTATGATCTAGTCTTAATGGAAGCTGTTGTTTCCACCAGAGTTGTGATGTCTCAAGTACAGCAATCTAAATTATGGAGTACTAGATTGGACTCTGCTAAGAAAATTGCACTATAAATTGTTATGAATCCTGCATAGCTAATCTTTGCTTTCCCATAGTTATCAGGAAAATGAGAAGTATTTAGGTTTTGTTAATTTATCCAAGGAACTTTGGAAAATTAGGGTTAAGGCCTGACTGACCTGCTAAATCACATTATTTCACCATCACCAACACTCATACATTTGCACAATTTTTCCCAAACACTGACACTTCTACTTTGAGGAAGTGGCAGCTACAAAAACCTTTGGACACTGATAGCTCTGACAGTCTTCTAGGCAGCCTTTATCTTTCAGATTTTTATGAAGTTAAATAATAGTGACAATATATTGTTTTTATTTCAAGTTTCTCTGGTTTACATCAATGGTTCTCAACCTTTACACCCTCTCGATCAGCAGCAGTGTCAGAGTCACGCAGCAATTTGTTAGAAATACAAATTTTCTGGCCCCACCCAGACCTACTGAATCAGAAACTCTGGGAGTAGGGCCCAGCAGTCTATATTTTAACAAACTCTATAGGTATTTCCACTTATCTAATTTCATCCAACGGAGAACATCTAATTATGATTTAAATAAGACAACCATCTCAATTATTTTACTTCTACCAAGGTGGTCTCCTCCTAGTTCTATACACATTCTTTTGTCTTCTTTCAGGATTTTTGCTCATGCTATGTATCTTCCCCTATCCCCACCTAATTTTAATTTAATTTAAATTTAATTTAGTTTAAGATCGAATTACCTCCCTTCATGGAGCTTTCTCTAATGATTCCGCATTGAGGTCTCCCTTCAATTCATTTCAACTATATTTATTTTGGTCAAGACTTAACTAGCCTTTTAATTATTTGCTGCTTGACTTAAATAGTTGGTATATTTGTCTCATTTCCAAATTTGATTTTAAGACACAAGATCAAGAGTTTCTTTCTACTCGGGCCCTAAGACACTGTTGAGCCTATGAAGAGTGAATGGATTTAACCCACTCTGATAATGAATTTCTGCTTCAGAAACGCAATGAAAAGTAGAAGGTTAATAGTTGAAGTAATTTTCTTGATTCTTTGTTGCTACAATTGAGGGGAGAAAAAAAACATAGTTGAGAAGGAGGGTATGCATTTACTTGTAATACTACCCATACCTCAGTACTGAGTAGATCAAAAATGGATTATTAAAAGAAGCAGCAAATATCAAAGGGTAGAATGAGAGCAGGCTTGTCTGTCTATCTGATGGCAAGAAATTGAGGGTGACTCTTGTTCCATGGGATGTCTTTTTAACTCTTTGGGGTTTATTCAAACTTTCCCTAATTAGCAACAACTGTTTTTAATTAATAAATGTCTGGAAATGTGTGAAATAAAAATAAACATTCAACTCCATATCTGTGGAAGTTCTTGCTGACTCAGAAAAAAAAAGGAGTATATACAGATCTTGGTTTCTATGAGAAATAATCTCTGAGAGAAAGCAGAACTAATGAGGTCAATAAATCCTTGGTCAATTGAATGTAAACCAAACATCAAAGGCACCAAAACGAAATGTAAACACACTCAGACTTTAAAGGTTTTTTTGTTTTGTTTTGTTTTTTTCTCTTAGAGTTCCACCTTGTCTCACTGAGTATGTAGCTCAGATCACAAGCCAATGCTGGCTAAAGCTTGGAGGTTCCAGACATTCATTTTAGAGGCAGAAGTTTGCTTTCACATGAAAAAGAGATTTTTCTTATGCTCTGGAATCCTTCTAAGGGGCTCTTTGAAGACCTCAGAAGACATCAGACCCATAGAACTCCAATTTCAGCAGAATTAAATAGCCCTCTTTCTTTTTCTTTTGTTAGAGTTTTATGTTCCAAAGTTAATAGAGAGTATGTTAGAGCAAATACAAACATTTTGGAGTACAAGTCATCATGTTGGAAAACTACCTGGATGACAAGTAAAAATGTTATAGAATTAGAGCATTGTGGACTGCTTTTATGGATTTTTTTAAAAATTGACCTAGCACTATATATGTAATAGGCCAGTTGCTGGACTGAATTGATTACTTAGCAAGAGGAATAAGACCAACCAAAAGCACATAGATTATAATTAGTGCTGTCTATTGTTATAAACAGAGAACAAGATCCACATTGTTAATATTTAAGAAGGTCCAGATGAAAACACTTCTTGAAGATGAAGAACTCATTGGTAATTGGCACCGTCACTTTCATAAAAATAATGACTTAAAACACAATTGAGAATTGGAAAAGTTTTTCCTGGGGCCCCTTATACCTTAATCACTTAAAATTGAAATGTTTCCTGGGTTTTGGTTCTTTTATTAGCTAATATTTATTGTCCCCAATAATTCATGTAGACTAATCCATTCAATTCTCACAGAAACCCTTTGAAATAGATATTAACTTCTCCACTTTACAGATGAATAAACTGTGTCAGAGTTTGAAAACTTGCCTATTTGCATATTTAATAAGTGGTAAGTCAGAAATTCCAGTCCAAGTAGTCTAACACTAGAGTCCATACTCTTAACTCTTATTCTACACTGATTCAGTTTATAACCCCATTTCTTCTGCCTTTATCTACTCTAACCTATTTATTTAGAATTGCAGTTTGGAATGATTAAGAGTATCGGCTTTGGAGTCAGGCAGACCTGAATTTGAATCCCAGCTCTATCACTTACTAGCTGCGTAACCTTAGATATTTGTCTTATATTTTCTGATCCTTCATTTTTTTCTTTCTGTAAAATAAGACCAATAACAACTACTTGACAGGGTTGTTGTAAGAATTAAATTGGCATGATGAATGTCACATACCTTGCACATAGAAGATTCTCAGTTCATTATCCCTTTTCTTGAGGTAGCTTCAAAAGTAACTACTTATTGCCCCCCACAGATAACCTGCAGATATTTAGCTTTAATACTTCCCCACTATTACCAAAGCTATCATCAAAACTTCTCAACTAGGTCTGTCATTATTTGGCCACCCATCCTGGTAACACCATGTGTTCATGTTCATATTTGTGTTCAAGTTTTAAAACTTTTCTTGCCTCCTCCCAAACTTCAAGTCATTCATTTCTGTATCCTATGAATGATAATGGCTACATCTTATCCAAGGAATAACATCAGTGTTTGCCTGCCCAAGACCAGGATTGACAGAATAAAACAGTCAGGATATTATAAGCAAAATGAAAAAGGTACAAAAATACAAAAATAAGACTTCAGAGTGACAGAACTGGAGGAGACATTAGAGGCGTTTTAGTCACAAAGAATAGAATTCTCTAAGATCACACAATATTAGAACAAAGACTGAAAGTTATATCTCAGTACCTTCATGTAAAAATAAGAACAATAAAAATAAAATTTTAAACAGCAAATACAACAGACAACAAAAGGTCAATCTCAAATTAATTACTGAGACAATTAGCAAATTCTGAGTTAACCAGTTCTCTAACAGCCTGGTTCTTCATGTTCCCCACATCCCCGGGGTGGCATTAGCATTGTCTTTGCTACCATTATCACTTCCAGGCCAAAATTCTCCCTTTCTTATGTACCAAAGTCTTTGTTTTTAGTGATGCATACCTTCTTGTTACATCATTATTTCCCTCCACTTTGGTGTTATCTGTTGACCACTGTCCAACTCCTTTCATGAGGACGTTATCTTCAAGCTGATGAGCCAATTCAAATTTTTTTTCTTTATTTTTTTAATCAATATTTCTAATTATGATGTTATGGAGTACAGTTAAGGGTTAGGTATACAATTACGATTCATTCAGGCACCCTGTTGATAAAAGGTGTTTCTCTGTCCCCAGACAGATATTTGCTACCGTTAATCCCATCTCCCTCCCCCCCATAGTTTCCCACTACTGTCAGTCATTTTCTTATAGTATTACATTGGATGTTCAAGGTCCATTATAAGAGTGAGAGCATGTGATACTCGGATCTTTGTTTCTGTGAGAGGTCACTCAGTATTATAGACTCTAGTTCCATCCAGGTTGCTGCGAAATTCATGATGTTGTTCTTTTTTATGGCTGCATAGTATTCCAACGTGTATATGTACCACATTTTTTAATCCAGTCCTCTTTTGATGGGCAGCATGGTTGCTTCCAGGTTCTTCCTATTGAGAACAACGCTGCAATATACATACATGTGCAGGTATCTTTTTTATAGAGTGATTTGAGTTCTTCAGGATATATTCCCAGTAGGGGGATTGTGGGGTCATATGGGAGGTTGCTATTTAGAGGTTTTAGGAATCACCACACTGCTTTCCCCAGAGGTTGCACTAGTTTACACACCCACCAATAGTTTAGAAGTGTTCCCTTTTCACCACACCCTCTCCAGCAGCTGTTGTTTTTTGAGTGGTTGATAATTGCCATTCTGACTGGAGTTAGGTGGTATCTCAGTGTGGTTTTGATTTGCATCTCCCTGATGATTAGTGAGGTTGAACATTTCTTCATGTGTCTGTTGGCTGCTCAGATGTCTTCCTTTGAGAAGTGTCTGTCATATCTTTTGCCCATTTTTACAATGGTATTGTTTGTGTTTTTCTTTTCAGCACGTTTGTGTTCCTTGTAGATCCAGGATGTTAAGCCTTTGTCAGACCTGGTGTTGGCAAATACTTTTTCCCAGTCTGTAGGCTGTCTCCCTGCTCTCTTGATGGTTTCTTTGGCTTTGAAGAAGCTTGTCAGTTTAATAAGGTCCCACTTATCTATCTTCTCTCTTATGACCTGTGAGTTTCGAGTTTTGTTCAGGAATTGGATGCCAGTTCCGATTTCCATGAGGGTTTGTCCTTCATTTTCTAAGGTTCTTGTGGTTTGAGGTTTTACATTTAGGTCTCTGATCCATTTGGAGTTAACCTTTGTGCATGGGAATAGAGCGGGGTCCTGTTTCAATCTTCTGCATGTGGTCAGCCAGTTTTCCCAGCACCATTTACTGAATAGGTTCTCCTCTCCCCAGTGGTAGGTGGTGGAGGATTTGTCGAAGATGAGTTGGTTGAGAAATTAAGGTTTTGCTTCTGGAATCTCAATTCTATTCCATTGATCTAAATGCCTGTTCCTATACCAGTACCAAGCTGTTTTGATGATTGTAGCTTTATAATAAAGTTTGAGGTCTGGTAATGTGATATCACCTGCTTTTTTTTTTTTTTTTTGCTGAGGATTGCTCTGGCTATTCTTGGATGTTTGTATTTCCATATGAATTCCTGTGTTGTTTTTTTCTAAGTCTGAGAAGAATGTTGCTGGTCATTTGATGGGTATTGCATGAATTTGTAGATTGCCTTAGGTAAGATGGACATCTTCACAATGTTGATTCTTCCAATCCATGAGCATGGGATATTTTTCCACTTGTTTGTGTCATCTGTGATTTCTTTGAGCAGTGTTTTGTAGTTTTCATTGTAAAGGTCCTTCACATCTCTGGTTAGGAAGATGCCAAGGTATTTCCTTTTTTTGTGACTATTGTGAATGGAATTGTGTTTTTTATTTGGGTTTCTGTTTGTTTATTATTGGTGTAGAGAAAAGCGATTGTCTTTTGCACATTTATTTTGTATCCTGAAACTTTGCCAAAGGCCTTTATCAATGTAAGGAGGTTTTTGACAGATTCTCTTGGGATTTCAAGGTACACAATCATATCATGTGCAAAGAGAGATAACTTGACTTCCTCTTTTCCTGTTTGAATACCCCTGATTGCCTCCTCTTCTATGATTGCTCGAGCCAGGACTTCCAATACTATGTTGAACAGAAGGGGTGAGAGTGGGCATCCTTGTCTTGTTCCATTTTCAGGGGAAATGGTTCCAATTTTTGTCCATTTAGGAGTATGCTGGCTGTGGGTTTCTCATAGATGGCTTTTACTATTTTGAGGTATGTTCCCTGTATTCCTAGATGTTCAAGGGTTTTTATCAAGAAGGGGTGCTGGATTTTATCAAAAGCTTTTTCTGCATCTAATGATATAATCATGTGGTTTTTGTTTTGACATCTGTTGATGTATTTAATTACATTTGTGGTTTTATGAATGCTGAACCAGCCTTGCATCGCAGGAATGAAGCCTACTTGGTCATGATGGATGATTTTTGAGATGTATTGCTGAATCAGGTTTGCTAGGATCTTGTTGAGAATTTTAGCATCTATGTTCATCATAGATATTGGACTGTAGTTCTCTTTCTTTGTTGGATCTTTACCTGGCTTGGGTATCAATGTGATGTTGGCTTCGTAAAATGATTTGGGGAGTGTTCCATGTTTTTCAATCGCCTGGAATACCTTCATTGGATTGGTATCAGCTCCTCCTTAAATGTCTTGTAGAATTCTGCTGGAAAGCTATCTGGACCAGGGCCTTTTTTTGTAGGAAGTTTTCTTATTACGTAGTCGATTTCCTTGATTGTTATTGGTCTATTTAGGGTCTCGATTTCTTCTTGTTCCAACCTAGGTAGGTTGTGTGATGTCAGAAAGTCCTCCATTTCTGTAAGGTTTTCAAGTTTGTTTCCATACAAGTGTACATAGTAGTCTCTAATGATCTTTTGTATTTCTTCAGGGTCAGATGTGACTTCATCTTTTGTGTTTCTGATTGTGCTTATTTGGATTTTTTTCTCGTTTTTCCTTGGTCAGTCTAGCTAGGGGACCATCGATCTTGTTTATCCTTTCGAAGAACCAGCTTTTTGTTTCATTGATATTTTCTATTATCTTTTTGTCTTCTACGTCCTGGATTTGGGCTTTTATTTTGGTGATCTGGATTCTTCTGCTGAAATTAGAGGTTTTGTGGTCTTGCTTTTCCAGCTTCCTTAGGTGGCTTATTAGGCTGTTAATTTGTGCTCCTTCCATTTTCTCCATGTTCATTTGTAGGGATATAAATTCCCCTCTTACTACAGCTTTGAAGGTGTCCCAGAGATTTTTGTAAGATGTTTCTTCATTTTCATTTGTTTCCAGGTATCTTTGGATCTCTGTTTTGATTTCATCATTGACCCAGGAGTTGTTTAGCATCATGCTGTTTAGTTTCCATGTCTTTGTGGGTTTTGGGGGGACCGTGTTGGTGTCAATGTTTATTTTTATTCCACTGTGGTCCAAGAAGGTTCATGGTAGAATTTCAGTCCTTTTAAATTTGCTTATGCTTGATTTATGTCCAAGTATGTGGTCAATCTTAGAATATTTTCCATGCGGTGATGAGTAGAATGTGTGTTCTGTGGTCTTTGGATGGAGTGTTCTGTAGGTATCAATTAAGTCCATTTGTTCCAGAGTCTCATTGAGGTTCCTGATCTCCTTGCTGATTTTTTGTCCTGATGATCTGTTTAGTGTTGTCAGTGGGGTATTAAAGTCCCCAGTTATGATGGTTTTAGAGTCAATATCTTTCTTTAGTTTTCCTAGAAGTTGCTTTATGAAAGTTGGTGCACCTATGTTGGGTGCATATATGTTTAGGATAGATATTTCTTGTTGATGGAATGAACTTTTTATTATTATGTAGTGGCCCTCTGTATCTTTTTTAATTTTTGATAGCTTAAATGCTATTTTGTCTGAAATTAGGATCGCGACTCCTCCTTTCTTTTGTGTTCCATTCGCCTGAAAATTTGTTTCCCATCCTCTTACTTTGAGTCTGTGTATGTCCTTTCAAGTAAGATGGGTCTATTAAAGGCAGTATATTGTTGACTGGTGATATTTTATCCATTTTGCCATTCTATGTCTTTTTAGTGGTGCATTTAGTCCATTCACATTCAGGCTAATTATTGAAATGTGAGAGTTCGTCCCTATCATTGAGTTCTTATAGAGTTGTTGTTCTTCCACTTGGTTTTTTTTTGTTTTTGTTTTTGGCTTTCTTTTGGCTTTGGGGTTGGTTCATGTATATTTTATTCTTTTCCCTGTACTCTTGTGAAGAACATTGTTCTCTTTTCCTTTTCTTCTGTGTTTAGTACTTTCCTAAGTGTTTCATGTAGAGATGGTTTGGTGGCAGCATAAGTTCTTAGGGATTAGATATCTGGGAAAGATTTTAATTCTCCCTCACTGATGAAGCTTAGCTTGGCTGGGTAGGTTATTCTTGGTTGAAATTGTTTATCTTTTAGGACTTTGAAGATAGGGCTCCAAGCTCTCATAACGTGCAGGGTTTCTGTAGATAAATCTGCTGCTATTCTGATTGGTCTCCCATGATAGGTGATCTGGCCTTTTTCTCTTGCTGCCTTTAGGATTTTTTCTTTTATGCCTACTTTGTTTAGGCAAATTATTGTGTGTCTAGGAGTTGGTCTTCTCATTTGTTGTCTTGCAGGGGTTTTCTGAATCTCTTGTGTTTGAATTTTTGCATCGCTGATTAGATAAGGGAAGTTTTCTTGAATGATCTCATGGAAAGTTTGTTCCAGTGTGGTCTCTATCTCTCTTTCTTCCTCAGGAAATCCAATTACTCTTAGATTTGGCCTCTTGAGGTAATCGCTCATCTCTTGAAGGTTTTGCTCTGTCTTTTTGAGCTTATTTTCTGTGTTTTTAAGAGTTTGGGTTATTTCTATATTTTGGTCCTCAAGCTCTGAGATTCTTTCTTCTGCTTGGGTAATTCTGCTTTCCATGCTTATCAGTTTGTATTTATTTCATTCACAGTATTCTTTATTACTGTTATCTCAGATATCAGCTCATTCCTAGTTTCTTTTTGTGTCTCCTCAATTCTTTTTAATCTCTCCATTATTGTCTTAATATCTACGTCTGTAGTTTGAGACCCTTCATTCTGGGGGCTCTTCATTGTTTGCATTCTGAAGTCAGTTTTCTCAGTGTCTGCCCTCCCAGGGCTCTGGGAGAGACCCATACTCTTCTTTTGGTTTTTCTTCATTTGTGTAGATTTCTCTCTCCCTCCCCCTCTCCCTCCCATTCTTTAATTCTGTTTTTGAGGGAAGGTGGGGTTGCTTTTATTTCTCTTCTGCAATATCCTGTTCTTCCTTATGAGGGTATTCTGGCTTTGTTCACTTTTCAGGTTGGAGCATAGGCTGCAATCTGTACATTTTGCAGTTTTTAGGTTTAATTGAGAAGGAAGCTGTGGTTCAGAATGCTGTTTCTAGCATCCACGAACAGGTGTATGAGCACACTGGAACATATTTCCCTCTGCCTTACAATCTGTCCATTCAGCAATATATAGTCTTGGTCCCTAGATTAAAAAGGGGGTTATAAAAGAGAAAAATAATGGAGGAAGGGGGGTCAATAGGGAGTTAGAAAGAGAGAAGAGCAAGAGGGAAAACAGATATACATACCAACTATCAGGTGAGAAAGAGACACAAGGCCTAGAAGAAGTGAGGAAAGACACGTAAGAAAGATTCCCCAAAGAGTGCTGATAGCTAAACAGAGACAGGCCAATAAAATCAAGAAACAGTGTAAGTCAGAAGGCAAACAACAAACGTGATCAAAATCAACAGTTACAATGATAAAATCATAAATCAAAATAAGTTATCAGACTAAAGTCACTTCTCTGATCTCCGATTCCATCCTCTCCCCTTTGTTTTTCATTGCAGCATAGGGGTGGGGCTTTGTCTCCTGTTTTGCGCTGTTGCCTTAGGAACTGAGGTAAAATTTGTTGATAGGTGAGCAGGGCAATGGAAGTCTCTGCCTGGAGAATGGTGAGGCAGTTTATGCATATCTGTTTTTCTCTGCTTGTCTGGGTCCCCCAGCTTGGGGTCTTGTACTGAGTGCCTCAGCCAGGGTGGGCCCTGTGTTCCAGAGCTCCAAAGCTCCAAAGGGCAGGTGGTGAGCAGCGAGAGTGGCCCTGGGCCCCCCACAGGGTACTTCAACCAGGAATGGGACCAATATCTCTGAGGGGCAGGCACCCAGAGCCTCCCTGAGTGACCAGCAGCTTGGTGCCAGGTGTCAGGCTGGAGACTATGTAGCCAGGGAGGGAGCTGGGAGGGAGCTGGGACCCGAGACTCCCACACATGCAGTGGAACAGCAGCAGCAGGGGGCTGCAATATCTGGCCCTGTGTGGGACCAAAAGTCCCCGGGCCTCACACCAGCATGGCTGGTGGTGGGCTGGGGGATGGGGGAAGAGAAGTAAGAGTCTTTTTGGGAACTCACGTTCCGAGAATCTCACAGGTTCACCTATGCCGTCGCCATGTTGTTCCCATCTCCCCCACTTCAAATCTTAATATCATTCAGTGAGACTTCAATGTCCCTCTGAATAACCCACCTACTACTTTGACCTGATAATTTCTTGCCCTTTAGCTACAATATTTTTTTTACAAACTCTGCTTCAGCCACATACTCTTCTGGTCACATCTGGATATTGTCATATGGCAAATCTGCTTTATCTATAAAATGCAAATTCAAGTACCTCATTAATGGACCACAAGACAATGTACCTCCACCTTTCTTGTTTTTTTTCTCTAACAATGCTTATTCTCTGACCTACAATCATTCAACCCCTTTCTTTATCTCAGTGCACAACCTGTCTTTTGCTTTACTTCCTTCTCTGTATAGTCTAGACACCATGGACATCATCTCAAATTCTGTATAGTCTAGACACCATAAACGTCACCTTAAATTCTATTTTCCAAGGACTTCTCAAAAACATTTTCCTTT
This sequence comes from Cephalopachus bancanus, assembly GCA_027257055.1. Taxonomy (NCBI): domain Eukaryota; kingdom Metazoa; phylum Chordata; class Mammalia; order Primates; family Tarsiidae; genus Cephalopachus; species Cephalopachus bancanus. Next base: position 254,934 of record JAPVLO010000629.1, read on the forward strand.
TATTTCTGAATAATATCTGGCCTACTAAATTCAAATCCTGAGGCAGTCTTAGCACCTTCTTTTTCTGTTGTTGCACCTAAGTACCCAAGTGCTGCAAAAGAAGACAACTGCCTGACCACACAGTGAATGACCACTATAAATCCTAATAGAACTTCAGTGCAGTTCAGAAATTCTTCTAGTCAATATATTTTCCCATTATTCTCAGGAGACATTCTAAACCTATTTTTGAGATCTTTACCACAAATTTTCCCTCTGTTTCAGCAGATGGTATCCTCTTCTAAATCATTAGGATACTCCATGACTTTCTGCTTCCAACTCTACACATTTTTTTTGGCATTTGTAGCTGTCCTCAACTCATTTCCTCCTGACACCATCAGTGGAAATAAGTATTTCTTCTCCTTTTCAATGCTTATCTCATTCTCTCCCCTGAGTAGCTAAAGCACCAGTCACAGAGAGTGGGTCTATTGTTCCATGACAAGCATACCAGAGCACTTTCCTGCCCAGTTTTCAAGACAGTGGTGGGTTGTCTGTTTTATCTTCTCCAGTAGGACTCTGCCTCTGCCTCCCTTGCTGTGCTCCCTCAGCAGCCCTCACTGCCAGTATCTAGTCTGGTGTTATGATGTTTGGGAAGTCTGGCAATGACCATCACTTCCAGTTGCTTCTCCACAGGAAAAGGTTTCTAGAAATGGCACTCAGCTTCTGTGTCCCAGGAGGCACTAGGGTCCAAACAGAGAAGCTTCTGGCACCAACTACTTCACCAGGAGAGTCCTGGCTACTTGCTTTTGAGTCACTCACACACCCATTTACAAATAGACACACATGAAAATTCTTCCATACACTCATTCAGTCACACAGAGATTCACACAAGGACTCCCTGGCTATATCACCATCTTTTTTTCTCCATTCACAAATTATTTTTTAAAGGAAAAAATGGAGGGAGAAAGTGATGAACTAACCTAATAAAAATGGTCCTAGATGGGTAGGTGATCAGTGGACAGAATATTTTAGATTGTCTCATAACAGCGCCCACATTCTTATTCTTTTATTTTTGACTATAACTCTAGAGTCCAATATTGGCTTCCTCCCTGGATTTGTCATCCAGGACCTTCTTGTTATGTTCTTTGTCCTGTTATCTGCTCTAGAAACCTACTAGTTACCTTGTGTTTTAGAGCACAAACCATGGTCACCTCTGATTTCTTTTTTTTTTTTCTGCTCAGTTTTGGTGCACCTAAGGCAATGACTGTGAGTGTGGCAAATAAGTGAAAGATCTACTTTGTCTTTCTAAATTTATCCTCAGTTCATGCTCACCGTTTGAGTCACTGCTATTAATCAGCTACTGAAGCACATAAGTGAATATGGATGATAGACAGATGATAGATAGATAGATAGATAGATAGATAGATAGATAGATAGATAGATTATAATGGAATAAAAAAAGAAATACAAGAGTATAAGATATGTCTGGAAGATGGATTTGATGTGTCACATGACTATTCCAGTCAAATTGGAATTGCTGGGCATTACCAGTAGTACACAAAACACTGAATGTTCTAATAGCCACAGAACAAAAGATGAATATCTCTGCAAATTTTGATGTTAGTCCTCCCATTTTTCACCTCATATTTTTTCACCAGATGACACCCAAACCACAGACAATTAGACTTCTTATCAAATTTAGCTTCTCTAGATTGACATGCCTAGACAAGGAAGTCTATTCTTCTTCTAGAGTTAATACGTCTCTATAATCATACTTGTGGACATTAATGTGTTTGGGAAAAGATTGTCAAAGAAAATTGGGTTGGGGGAGAGGAAAAGAGCTGTGGGGAGCAATATGTGAATATCAGCAAGGAGAGCTACCCATCCAAACATCAGCAGAGGGAACTTCCATCTCCAAATTGTCTTCTGCATACATACGTGACACATTTCTGAGATGCAATCCTTAATCTCTATAAAACAGAATTTTGGAAATGAAAGAAACAAATGAAGATTTTTTTTTTACTGACAAGCAGCAATACTCTCTTGTCCTAGACCTGCGTGTACTCTCCACATTGCTTTTTAGAAAAGTTCTAGTAGAAGAGAACAACTTCAAAGGGAGTGTTGTGTGATCCTTTAGCTTTGGTTGGTTAAATGATGTTCTAATCCCAATCAGAGCCAAAGAGACTTAGAAAGTACCATGAAGGAAAAGATCTTATTCTTATTAAAGTGCTAAGGGAGGCTAATCCTCTGCAATGTGATTTGGGTTGAATTGTTGTTATTATTGTTTTCATTAGTTTTTTCTCCTCTAATTTGCCTAATATTTAGACTCAGTTGTAATTCTTCTGACTCTCATTATGTACTTCCTTTTTAAAAAGAAAACAGAAAAATGCATACAGACATTTATTTCAAAGGAATGCAATCAGTTCTCATCATACACACACACAGATAAAAAGGATTCTACTTTAATGAACACCGTAGAACAATCAGATTTTTTTTTACTGATGTGGGATTTCATTGTAATTCTAATTATTTACTTGAAAAGTATTCCTAGACCTCAAACCCAGGAATGAAACAGACTAAATATCCAGTCTCTCCACATCTACCTCCCTCCCTAACCAATATATATCACATGAAGAAACTGAGCAGTACATTAGCAAGTTAAACTAAGTGTTCTGAAAAGAGAGTGGAAAAGGGAGGAAATTCCCTAAACGAAGTGCCATAAATTCTCAAAAATAGGGCATGTAGTTTGTATGATTCATTTATTTATACCATCCATACACCTCTTCCCTTTGACTCTAGCTTATGGATATAAGTCATATGCAGTTAAGGGTGTATATTTATGTGATTTCTTCTGTTTCCATGAATGTTTTGAAAGTTAAAATTAGTTTTCTAGTGGGATATTTTTGAATTTTGGAGATGAACAAGGATAATCAAAGGGTAGTTAGCATGTGAAGACTATCTAAAAAAGTGCAATAGCTGAGAAAGGCTCTGTGTCTATTCCTTATTGCTTTTAATGTTTTCATTATTTATTTGCTTGTGTGTATGCCTTTGCTTTTTATTTATAGCTTACTTGTTTCTAACAAGAATTTTCAGGATCTTATGATAGAAAGCATGTGCAACTAGAACTGTTAAAGAAAGGTTAAAAACCCATATCATAGAATTCAGGTAGAGTGGGATAGAATTGTTTGCTACAACACTAAAATGAAAGTAGTTTGGGGGCTCCTGAGTGTGAAGACAAAAAGGGAAATTTGATAGTTATATAATGAACATTGCCCAATAAATTAAAACATAATAGTTCTTTAGGAAATAAATTAGAAGCACCATGTAGGCAAGGACTATACTCATCTTGAGACTAACATAGATTCCAGCATATGGTAGTAGCTCAATGAATATTTACTGTATAAATGAATTAAGTTTATTGAGAGTAAAGACTATGACTGAACTCTGTTTGTATCCCTAGCACTTATCAGTGAGTCATGCGGTAGGTATTCAATGGTTGTCTGTGAAACGGATGAATGAGAGAAAATATTTTATAGCACTAATCTCTAAACAGAATTGGGTAAATGTCTATATTTGAGCAGAAAAAAATACTAAAATCTCTAGTCTTTGGCAATAGTAGATTTATGGAATGTGTTGTCATGTTTGTCATTTGGTCTTTTCTCATGCTGTCCTTCAGTAAAAATCAAGGATGTATTAATATCACAGCTTTCTTATGCTAAATCCAAAGAACATTCCTCATTTTTTTACTCATGTGCCTTTTTGCCAGCATTTGATATTACTGACCCCTCTTTCCTGAATGCTTTATTTCCAAGGCATCTATAGTGTCATCCTTACCAGAATTTGTTCTTATCTTTCTGGTCATTCTTTGTCACTCTCCTTTGAATTTCCTCTCTCTCTATCTGCCCATTTAATGTTGATTTTCTCAGGGTTCTGTCTTTGCCCTGCCAAACATTTTACTCCAAATAATGTGTATGAATAATTGAATCTATTCTTATGAGTTTACATACCATCTCTAAGGTTTTATTTCAATTTTCCCAATCCAGGTGTTTCACAAGATTCAAATGGGCATATACAACTATTTATTGGATGCCCTCACTTGCAAGTCCCACATGCATCTAAAATTCACCTTATCTAGAACTGAACTCATTAAATGGCACTGGGAAAACTGGCTGATCACATACAAAGATTGAAACAGGACCCCTACCTTTCACCATACACAAAAATTAACTCTAAATAGATCAAAGACCTAAAAGTAAAACCTCAAACTATAAGAATCTTAGAAAACGCAGCAGACATCCTTATGGAAATTGGAACTGGCAAGCAATTCCTATTCAGAACCTAAATGCCCATACCTTAAGAAGTAAGTTAGACAAATGGGATCTCATCAAACTAACATGCTTCTGCAAAGCAAAAGAAACCATCAAGAGAGCAGGGAGACAGCCCACAGAATGAGAAAAAAATATTTGCCAACTGTATATCTGACAAAAGTCTAACTATTTAGGATCTACAATGAACTCAAATGTGCCGAAAGGAAAAACCAAACAGCCCCATTAAAAAATGGGCAAAAGACATGAATAGACACTTCTGAAAGGAAGATATACGGGCAGCCAACAGACACATGAAAAAGTGCTCAGCTCACTCATCATCAGAGAAATGCAAGTCAAAACCACATTGAGATAACACCTAACCCCAGTAAGAATGACCATCATTAATAAAACAAATAACAACAGATGCTGGCGAGGATTTGGAGGCAAAGGAACACTTCTACACTGCTGGTGGGAATGCAAACTTGTACAACTTCTCTGGAAAACAGTGTGGTGATTTCTGAAAAAACTAGAAATTGACCTTCCATATGACCCAGCAATTCCCCTATTGGGAATATACCCAGAGGAACTCAAATCATTCTGCAAGCAAAGATACCAGCACACGCATGTTTATTGCAGTACTATTCACAATAGCAAAAACATGGAACCAACCATGCTGCCCATTCAAACTTGACTGGATTTTAAAAATGTGGTACAAGCCAGCTCAGTGGCTTAGCTTGTAATCCCGCGCCTTTGGAAGGCTGAGGTGAGTGGACTGCCTGAGCCCGCGGGTTCAAGACCCGCCTGGGCAACTTGGCGAAACCTCATCTCTACAATAAATCAACAATTAGCCTGGTGTGGTAGCGCGTGCCTGTACTTCCAGCTACTAGGAAGGCTGAGGAGGAAGGATCACTGGAGCCCAGCAGGTCGAGGCTGCGGCCACTGCACTCCAGTCTGGGTGACAGAGTGAGACCCCAACTCAATAAATAAATAAATAAATAATGTGGTACATATACACGATGAAATATTACGCAGTCATAAAGAAGGGCAAACATATGGACTTTGCAGCAACTTGGATGGATTTGGAGTCTATCATACTCAGTGATCTATCACAGAAACAAAGAACAGAGTACCATATGTTCTCACTCATAAGCGGACCTTGAACAATTATCATAATACTATAAGAAGGGGATTGGCAGTAGTGAGAAACTGTCAAGGAGGGTTGGTGGGTTTGGCAGTTGAGGGAAACTGCTAGGGGAGGGCGGGGCATATCTCATCAGCAAGGGTACCTGCATAATCAATGTTTGTGTACCTAACCCTGAATTGCACCCCACATCTTTATAATTAAATAAATAAATAAACTGAACTCATTATCTTTTTTCTCCTCCTGTGTTCCCCAACTCAGTGGATGATACAATAATGCACCTCATTTTTCATGACCCTCCCTATCCCTCACACTTCATATCCAACAACATTTTGCAGTAAATATTAAGAAAAATATACATCTATCAAATAATTCAGTTCTATACAAAGATTAATTTATAAGTACTTTTCTTAAGTATCAATTGTCTCAACCCTGCTTAATTATAATATAAGCTATCCATTATTGAGTATCCATTATGTACCAGGGACTATGCTAAGTGTAAACATTGATCTCCTCATTTGATCTTCAAAACAACCCTGCAAAGTAACTCCATTTTACAGATGAAAAAAGTGGAGTTCAGAGAGGACAAGTCTCTTGTTCAAGATAACACAGCTAGTTATGTGTTTATACTAGGATTCAGATCCTGATTTATTTGACTCCAGAAAGCATATCCTCCTTTTGAGTTTGGTTTTAGCAACATTAAGTGCTTAGGGGGTACTTTGTCAAAAGCCCTTTAATACCTGCGGAACAAGAGGCAAAGAAAAATAAAGAATATTCTTGGCGCTATAAATTTTTCTTGGCTCCTTTGAAAAAAAAAAGAAGAATATTCTTTTCAGCCAGGCTCGGTGGCTCAGCCTGTAATCCTGGTGCTTTGGGAGGCTGAAGTGAGTGGATTGCCTGAGTCCTCAGGTTCGAGACTTGCCCGGGCAACTTGGCGAGACCTCATCTCTACAATAAATCAAAAATTAGCGTGCGCCTGTAGTTCCAGCTACTTGGAAGGCTGAGGCGGAAGGATCGCTGGAGCCCAGCAGCTGGAGGCTGCAGTGGCTGCACTCCAGTCTGGGTGACAGAGTGAGACTCCAACTCAAAAAAAAAAAAAAAAAAAAAGAATATTCTTTTCTAGGCTTCTAAAAGTTTTACTCACTTTGACATTGACAAAGAAGTAACCCCCAGGGTGCTTGCTACCAGGCTGCCATTTTCCTTAGAAAGTACCTTTGGAATGCTTGCTTAAAGTTTACTTTTTAAATCCAGTTGCTACTTGTAAGCTTCCCCAGGATTCTTTTTGAAGAGCCACTGAAAGAAGAAAAAAAGTAAAGAGGAAGAGTGATATTCCCAAGATACAAAATCACAGTGTTCCCTTCTTTTTCCCTCCCTAGCTTCAGTTGCAATTCTGGGCATGGTGTTCATCAAAGCTACTCAAGGCCTAAACACCATTTTCCAAGAAAATCTGAAGTACATCCAACCTCCTTAGCATCTCCAGGGAAGCAGCTCTGACACTCCACCACAATTGTGCTGAAAAGGATTTTGACAAATGCCCAGTTTGTTGTTGTCTTTTTACCTATAAGGAAACTTGGACCCAGAAAAGAGAAGGAATTTGTTCAAGGTCATATAGCTAGTTAGAAGCAAATTCTGTACTAGAATTCAATTTTCTTGATTCATATTTTATATATGCTTATATAAATACCAGGTTTGGAGTGACACTAACTTATCTCTGATTATTACGGCAGTCTCGTGAGATAAATATTATTATATATTTTCATTTTATAATATAGAATCTGCAATCCAGAAAAGCCAGGTAATTTGCCAAAATCCATGTAACTCATATGTGAAAAAGCTGGGGTTTGAACTCAGGTCTGTCTGATTCGAAGATGTGTTCTCTTCTCACTGTGTTTTACTGCCTCTCATCTGGTGGTGAATTTGCCAGTGCAACTGCTCAGCAAATAGTTTTCAGGCCAATTAATCTTCTCTGGCTGTTGTTTCACCCAGAGAGAAGGTGACTGCCCCCTTCTGCAACCCAGCAGAAACCATCTCTGTGTTGAAGGCTTCCTTTCACCAGATCATATGCTCAAATCCCACCTCATAAGCTATTGCCTGGGCCTTGGAAACACTTCTGATAGAGTGAATTTCTCACAGGAACATTCTTTTCCAAGGGATGTGGTGTATTGGAGAAGTGCCTGTAACTTGTCCTGTGAGGAAATATGCACACTATTGACAGTACATGATTTTAAAAGCACCAAGGCTAAAGACAACATTTTCAGGAGTCACTTGGAAACACACGGCAGTTAGATTATTTGGGGGGAAAGGCAAGGAAATGAGAGGGGGAAGGAGGGAGCACTCATGCTTTATTTTTTTTTTCTTTCACAGTTTTCCACTCCATTCCTGTACCTGTGTATGACTAGGCCTTCTCCTTTGACCACTCAAATGGAAAAAAAAGAGTATGTTCCATAATTATAACTATATAGACACTTGTTTCTTGTGAAGCACAAACTTGCAGTCATTTTTTTGTTTCTCACTGAGGTAAACAGTGGACAAACATGAACTATTTAGACAAGGAGAGGGAATTCAGTAACAGATTTTGGAGACAGTGAATGTTGCTTTCTACAGGCCTGGCACATTTATGAAGGCTTCCATGCATGGCTTATAAAGCTCCTCCAGAGAAAAGTATAACTAGCAGTTTTTCAGAGGCCCAGCACTCAATCTCCCCCCAACTCCTCCTTTCCCATGACCTCAGCTACACAGTGACATTTCGAAGCAACCTCCAACTCCCACCAGATCACACATACTTGCTGACACTTTGAATTACTTGCTGAGGTAACAGCACAATCTCAAGCTGCAGGAGTGTTCTATCTCTTCTGAGAGCCACTTCCCTGCCCGCTCCAAGGTCTGAGGGAGGGCAAATTCATATACAGGTCTTTTAATCTGAATGATAGACAGTAGATACATAATGAGAGCATGTCACTTACAGTCTTAATTGTGGGCTTGCTCCTGGACACTACTGAGAACTGCCTGAGTCCTGGGATAAAAAGGAGAAAGTCCATCATGGGAGTAAGAGAAGAGAAAAGTGTGAGCTCAAAATACACCCAAGAATGTCTGGGCTTTGGAAGAAGACACAGTAAGTGAGTGTCTGTGTCAAGTGTTCAAGCTATTATGCACTATGTGATATAGGCAATTTATTTAGCTTGTCTTGTGCTTGCATGTGTGTGTGTGTGTGTGTGTGTGTGTGTGTGTGTGTGTGTGTGTGAACCTAAGGAACTGCAGTTCTTCTAGTTATAAAACTGAGAAATGATATCAACCTTGCAGGATTGTTTTGAAGATGTGTATTAAATGTGGTAAGGTATATGACAATTTTTATCAGCATGTTTAACATATGGTAGCTTCCTTTCTCTTTGAATATATGGAATTGTTTGAATTCAATTTGTTTGGAAGTCACAAAGTCACCAAAGTGCAGTGGATAGATTGTGAACTTTGAAGTACAATAAACCCAGCTTTGAAGTCTACCTCCACCACTTTTAAAGTCACTCAGGTTGGGATGGGATCCCAACACCATCTCTTTAAAACCTTGATTTGGTCATCTTTAAAAGTGTGATTAAACCTGCACCACAGAGTGGTTATAAGGTAAGATTAAATCAGATGTTAGGCACATAATACACATGCAATAAACATCAACCCCCTCTCCTGTCTCATCCTCTGAAGTCTAACTGATAGGCAAAAATAGATTGGGCCTTTGTAAAAAGTACTAGTTAGTCTGTACATACTAAAAACAATGTATTTTGTTATTTCTGTGTAAAAATATTTTAAAGAGTGAATCTTAAGAATCTAAGTTCACTCCATTTATTTTTGTGTTCCATAGTCCATGTCTGTAGTATTCCCAGAGTACTACCCATCTGTCTGGGACCACCAGCTTTTCCACATTTATCAGATCAAGTGCACACTCCCTAATCAAGCATTCTTGAAATTTTATAGCTATGGAAGTGATACATACCACTTTTCCCAGAACAGACTCAATTTCAGGTATTGTATCCTGTATCCCTATAAATCATTGAAAAGTCCTGGCAATGACAAGACTTTGTCTTTCAAAATATAGGTCCTACCTCTGCCACTCACACCCAGAAATAGCATAAAAGTCATTTGATAGGCCATAGGACCTGGTAATTGATTCAGAAATCATGGTCACTGTACCCACAGTTCTTTGCGGTATGTACCACACAATGTAATACCTTTCATTTCATTCATTCTTTCACACAACAAGCATTTATTGAGCACTTTTTGCCAGGCAAATTATGCCACAGAGATAAATATGTTCTACAGAAGAGGCAAACATAGGAAAAGACAGATTATAATATAATATGACAAAGGAAAATAGAGTCCTATACAATGTATTCTGGTAGCCAAGTGTAGACAACAGCCATTCAGCTCTGCCTGAAGATAAAAAGAAGACTTAACTAGAGAAAGGGACATTTGGACTTGCACTTAAATAATAATTATAAATAATAACTAAATGCTAAATAACTACAGTTTTGCTAAATAGATACTGTTGGGAAGTTGTATTGAGAGGCATTTCATTCTATTATTGGCTTTCATTTTGACAGCTCATATAATACTTCAGTTTCTCTAGAAAGCAACAGAAAATAAATTTCCTCACTGTAATAAAACTACCCACACTCCTTTCTTTTTTTAAAAGAGGAATGTATATCTACAGTCTGAGGTCTCGTCTCAGGCTACTGAAGATTTACTCCTATTAGCAACTGCCCTTTTCAAATAACATTACCTACTCACAAAACATGAGTTTTAAAGATATATAATATACATAACCATGCATAGACATATATACATCTATAACATATGTGTATATCTACGAGCATGTGCACATACTACACACATATGCACACACACACACACATGCACTTCCAGTAAGCTCCATGTGCAGAAACATGATTGACGGCCAAAACTACTTAGGTACAGTGTTTGAGTAGGGACTTAAAAAACATTGAAGTTAGCCGGGCTCAGTGGCTCAGCCTGTAATCCCGCGCTTTGGGAGGCTGAGGTGAGTGGATTGCCTGATCCCGCGGGTTCGAGACCAGCATGGGCGACTTGGCGAGACCTTGTCTCTACAATAAATCAAAAAATCAGCCGGGCGTGGTAGCACACGCCTGTAGTTCCAGCTATTTGGAAGGCTGAGGCGGAAGGATCGTCGGAGCCCAGCAGGTCGAGGCTGCGGTGGCTGGGAGCGGCCACGGCTCTCCAGTCTGGCTGACAGGGTGAGACTCCAACTCAAAAAAAAAAAAATAAAAAAAAAAACATTGAAGTTGATTGTTAAATGCTAATTTGAGTTTGTTTTAATCAGCTAAAAACAATGATGTGCATTAAGACAGTTTTTTTGTCTTTGAACTCTACAACTTTATAAAAGTATTAATTTAATTACGTTTTTACTCACTGTTAATTCAATAAAGATGACCGTTTTTATTAGCCTTAATTGTCATGCCCTATTTTTCAACTTATTAAAAGAGTATCTTTCATTTACCCTTTTTTTTCCTCTATAGCCTCAGCCCCAGCTTACTTCCTATCAAAGGCATGCCATTTGTCACAAGGGCCAAGCGAGAATGAACAGCTCATTGAAATCCATCTCAGCTTGTGAGAACAGCTAATCCACAGGCATGCCCTGCTTTAAGGAGAAGTGTGTCAGTCTCTCCCTATATTAAGGCTTAAACATGAAGCCAAAAGCTCATTTGCATCTTCTCCTCCTTCAAACTCAGCCATCCCAGTTCCTCTGAGGTTAGCTGACCAGCAGCTGAGAAGAGACTTTTTCTCCGTGAATGCATAATTGATCATTGATGAGCAAACAGGCACTTACTCAGTCTACCTGACCTAGAAAAAAAATCCCTGACCATCATCCCAGATGTTCATGTTGGTCAACACAATCTCCATATAATTTATAAGGTATTAAATATCAAAAATAATGGATCTTTTCAGTTAGCATCTTGGCAGATGATGATAGCAGTACATTTTATTTGAAAAGCCAGCACAGACTTCTCCCAGTAAAACTGCAAACAGAAACTTGTGAGCATTGGCCCCAGTCCGCCTGGAAAAAAGGCTGCCATTATACTCTATTACAGTTAAAGCTATGTATGCACCTCCTGGATGGCATCCAATCACATAGCACATTTCCCTCTCTTTTTGCTCACTTTTAATTTATTTTCTTTTTTAGTAAAAACATGTTCTCCCAATGGCTAGACAGTGGTTTCCAGTAAAGAAATAGACTGCAAATCACTAAAAAGAATGCATATTGAAAGGAAGTAGAGATTTTTCAGAATAAAGTAACAAGATCCTTCTTTGTAGTCAACTTTACGTGCTATGTGGCATGCCGTATGGACTGAGGTCTGCAGTCTAATGTATAACTCAGAAGTGCCAGCAAGTGCCAGAGAGCAAAATTAAATGAGGGGAAACAGCAAAAGGAAAAGTGATTATTTACTTGGAACCTGCAAATAGCTCAAAAGTTTTAAATATGCTAAAGATCTGTCTTCTTTCTTTGAGCTCTTCCTTGAACATTTGGATATTTGGGAACTACCATATTATGCAAAATATCTCAAAGTTTTTTTTTTTTTTTTAAAAAGAGTAATGTAAGTAACCTCTTTAGAAAATTAGGTATATACTTTTCCAAGTGTATATTAAAATGAAGATATTTTCCTCTTCAACTTTCTGATTTTGCTGAAAATCTGCATAAAGCAATTGAAAAAGATACTGTGGCCAAGCTTGGTGGCTCAGCCTGTAATTCCAGCACTTTGGGAGGCCGAGGTTAGTGGATTGCCTGAGCCGGTGGGTTCAAGACCAGCATGGGCAACTTGGCGAGACCTCGTCTCTACAATAAATAAAAAATTAACTGGGTGTGGTAGTGTGCGCCTGTAGTTCCGGCTACCTGGAAGGCTGAGGTGGATGGATCGCTGAAGCCCAGCAGGTCGAAGCTGGGGTGGCTGTGAGTGTGCCACTGCACTCCAGCCTGGGCGACAGAGTGAGACTCCAACTCAAGAAAAGAAAAGAAAAGAAAAAGATGCTGCACTTTGGGGGAAAGGGAAGGTTCAAGGGATAAATTGAGAGACAGCAGAGTATAGAACTGAAGTCCTGAAGCCATACAGACTTGGCGTCCCATCCCAGATCTGCCACTTTGATTCACTGAATAAACATTACTTGAGTGTCTACTGTATACCAGATACAGTACTGGGAATGAAAACTGTGGTTGTTGCCCTAATGGAGCTTACATTTTATGGGTGGAGGTGGTGTAGATCAGAAAGAAGAATATCAGATAATACTATGAAAAATTAAAATAGGGTAATGCTATAAAAATAATTGTCTGCTGTAGATTGGATGATCATTGAAGACTTCTCTGAAGAGGTAGCATTTGAACCTAAATGATGAGAAGCCAGTCACATGAAGACCTGGTGGAAAAGTATTCTAAGCAGAGGGTACAGCAAAAGCAAAGGCCATAAGACAAGAATGGACTTAATAAAAGAATGGAAAGAAGACTAGTGTACCTGGAGTTCAATTGCAAAGGAGAAAGTATTAAGTGATGGGATTGGGCAATTAGGTAAGAGCCAGACCATAGAGTCCTTTCCTTGGTTAGGCGTTGGATTTCATAGTAAGACACACTCACTAGCTATTAGACTTTGGGCAAATATCTTAATTCTGTGTCTCAGTTCCTTCACTTGTAAAGTGGAGAAAATAAGAGTTCTTACCTCATAAGATTTTTGTAAAGATGTAAAAACACAGTGCCTAACACATAGTAAGCATTCAATAAATGTTAGTTGTTGTTATTATATATTAGAACAAGTCTCTCCATGACTGATGGAAGCTTAGAATCAGCTTGTGTTTAAGTTCTGGTTCTGCCACTTTAATTAGATAAGCATCATTGGGCGGGCTTTCTAAATCCGTTTTGCCATTCATAGCAATAACAATATTAACAAATACATTTTTAATGATCAATATGTGTCAAGAAGTAGCACACAAAATCCTATGGCCTCGTATTGAGCATTTGAAAATGTATTTATTTATATTACTATTATTATTCAAACTCTTTCTTGTCTCACAAATAAGTGGGAGTGGGCAGTTATTTTGTATAATGTTTTCAAAGAAATTTGGAAGAATGTGTTATCCCCTAGAGCCTCCCTTTCTTCTCCTTAATGGCTGAAATTCCACCATTAAAAATCTGTTCCTTGTATTTAAGAATCATAGTACTGGATGGACATAGCAGTACTGGTCAGGAACAAAGTCTTTAGGGACATAGAGAACTGAGGATAAATCAGATTCTGCCCCTTATTAGCTCTATGACTATCTTAAGTTTCTTCAGTTTGTTGAGCCTCGCTTTTCCCATGTGTAATCTTAAAATTTCCCTCGCAGGATTGTTGTTAAGTAATGAAGTGCTTAGTACAGTACCTGGCACTTAGCAAATACCCTCACCCATATCACCCTTATTAATAAGTACTGTTGGTTGACTCAGCATGAATTAGTTTGTAGTTCCAGCATTAGAAATATCAGGGAACCCAGAAATAACTGAGTTTAACCTGCTCATTTTAATTATAGAGGATCTCAGGCACAAAGAGAGAAAGAAATTTACTCAAATTCACACCATGAGTGGTAGAGCTGAGTACAAAAACTAGATTTGGGCTTTTAGTCCAATCTTCTCAATTAGAGCACAAAGTTTGCACTCAGATCTTTCTCTAGGAGTGTCTTATTTCTCATGCTTTCTTACATGCATTGATGATTTTCATGCATTGATAATGCTAGCATTGGCTTTTAATTGTCCATTGAGAGAGGAATATCCTTCTCTTGTCAATGCTTACAACCTTTAAGGTTTAATCCAGTCATATTGTGGATCATGAGATTTGTTTTTGTGTACATGTTCCCCTTTATATTGCTTTATCTTTGTCTATAAACACTTAACTATCATCGGTTGTATTACTTTTTAATTTGCTTATTTGTTGTTGCCTTTACTTGCTCTGACTCCAGAACATAGGCTCTATTTATGAGGCAAAGATTTTTATCTGTTCTTGTCACCACTGCATCCCCAGTGCCTAGAGTGTCTGCTACATAGTTGGTATTCAAGAAGTTTTTTGAATAAGTAAATGAGTGAATTCCAGATCCCCAGGAACTCTTCAATCAACTTGTTCCTTAGGAACTTCAAGCTGCTTTGAACTGGGTCTAGTTCAGAAGTCCCAGGAACCCAACTGAGGTAGGTGATTCATAGTTTTGGTTGTACTACCACCAACTTGGGCAAGCAAGGCAACGACCTGAGAAGTAGGTAGCTTACCTTAGACTAGCAATGAAAGGCAAGTGCTCTTCATGAGTACCTTTTCATAGACAAGGCTGGAATTGCTCCATGAGAAATAAGAAGGAAAACTGGTTACTAAGGCCACACAAGTCACTCCAACCTGAAAATCTGTCTGACATTTCTCACTGCCACATTTTAGGCCTTAAACTAGATCCAGTCTTCTGAGCTCCTAGAATCAATACCTCTCTGGATGTTTGGGAGAGAAGAGCTTCTATCCCAAGTCTTTAGATAAGGACAGAAGCAAAATAGTGGGCAATACATGGTTCTTCAAAAATCTGAACACACAAGAGATTGTGAATCAGCAGGCTGGGCTTTGACTTTCTTATTGAAACAAACTACTTCATGTTTTATAAACCATTTCGCCAAGTCCACCAGGATCAGCAGACATTTAGAGGAAAGAATCTATGCCTTTATAAAATGAGAGCACAGTTTCCCAGTCACTGTGGGTCGTTTTGGAAAAGAGAGCTGTCTGAGAAAAGGTGATGTATGTGTTTTGGACTCGGTGGTACACAAAGTGTTCTCAAGAGAGCTGGATAAGGAAGTTTGAGATGCAGAGGCTTCACCATAATGCAAGGGAAGATGAGGCTCAAGAGATAATTTACCATTTACTATAACAGGCATCTCTCTCCATCCCAACTCTGCTTCAAACAGGCATTTGAATTAACCAGATTTCTTTTCTAAGATGCAAACACTAAAAGAATTTAAAACAGTCAGGGAGTGGGGCTGAAGAAAAGAGAGGGATCAATCATTTACCTCTTACTGTGAATTTGTTCAACCTGTCACTGTCTTTACAGAGGTTTATGTATTGTTTTATTCCAGGAAGAAGCAATATTTCTGGAGAGAATAGGAAAGGATGTTGGAGAACAGAAGGGCCACAGGAAAAAGTAGAGGGCATGAAGTTTGGGAAACCATATCAAACACAATTTACAGGGTTTAGGAGTGGAGACAGAAGGCAGAAGAAGGCAGATAGGATTGTGAAACAAATAACCTCTGTCCCCACTGTTTCTGATAACATGGCCTAGAAGATCATGAATGTCTAATTTCCTCTAATTTTCTGTGTAACCTAGGGCAGCTCATGCTGCTCATGATATCAGCAAAGGCAGTGTTTACTGTCATATCATGGGGAAACTAATGCACAATTTGGAGTTTGAGATGCTAACACTGCTTCCACTGAGAATTAGAGGCATGACTGTAATGACCAGGAATTCCCTGTATTGCCAACCTGGTACCACCACCTATTCTGGTTATTAATCTGTTGGTTACCTAGCTCTATTCTCATCTTATTGACAGATGGTTTGTTTGCCTCAAGCTTCCTAGGTGGTGTTCCCTAGGATATTCATCAAATCCTAGAAATCAGAACCAAAAGTCAGCTTGACTAGAAACCCCAAATAAATCACATTGAAAAAATCAAAGAAGGTTGTTAATCTTTTATCTTCATCCTTGAAAAGTTACCCAGAGATTTACCATTTGCCAGTTCTGCATTAGTCTTCAGATAGCCTCAAAAATAAATTATTAGAACTGATTTGAGAGCAAATGTACTGTAATAAGCCCTTTCTTGAAGGATAAAGGGAAGATAATAGAGAGATGCCTTTGGGTGTCCACAAATAAAGAAAACTGGATAAATAATTGACCAAAGTATAACTCCTAGATAATTCAAATATATTTTATTTAATAAGCATTTAAAAGCCAAGTTGTAATAACAGTTAAAGGATTGATTTTGCTTTTAGATGTAAAATAAAGTCAGTGGCACATTCAGTCATGCCTTACATTTTGCTGGTTACGTTGTTCATGTGACAAGTTTTTTATTATTAGGAATTTATATTAACTATGAAAATGGAAATTAAAGAAAGTGAAACAGGAAACCAAACAAAACTAAACATGGAAATTACACAACAGGAAACTGGTTTAATAATATATTTTATGTCAACTTGGTTAACATATCCCATTAAATAGCTTGGTGTCATAATTCTAAAATTTCATAATATTCATAAATTTCATAAATATTCATAAAATTCATAAAATTCAAAATCAAAAGTCAAGGGCACAAGCAAAAATTCACATACAGTTTATACTTACAAGAATTGGAAAAAAAGAATACTGAAGGAAACAAAAAGATTATTCATACTTTGATTACTAATTTGATCTTACAACATAATCTAACAACTGAAAATCTATTTTAACATAATTTTCTTCTAACTGAAATGAATGCCTTATGTAGTCCATCTATAGCCTTTTTTTCACATGATAATATAATGCATAGCTATTTTTAGGACTTTAGAACATGAGGGAAAAGTAATGCCAGTTTTGAGAATTCATTTTTACTATTGTTCTATTGTTTTAGCTTTTTTTTTCAATTAGATCCTAACCAAGGCACAGATTCATCAGTTTTTAAAGTTATATTATGCTTACAAATTTTTACTGAAAAGTCTTAGTATTTTCAAATCTATGCATTATCAGATAGAAAAATAAATGCATTTTAAAGATTTTCTTATTGTTTTAGAATTTTACTTTTTTGTTATAGATTTATGACTTTTAGGTTTTTATTTACCACTCCCTGGCATAAGTTCAGCAACTTATAAGATGCATTGTTCCTGAAAGTTTTATTTCAAAATTCTTAGCATTTTCAAATAGTCACATCATCCAAATATTTTAAAAATTGATTTATGCACATTTCAAGAATATTTTTCTTTCTTTGAAGAGCTTTACAACGTTTTTGCTTTTGTTTTTGTTGCTGTTGTGTATATGAAGATTTTTATTTCCATTGTTCTGACCTGAGCACAAATGCAGCATCTTTCAAGCTATATTACATTCAGAAGTTTTATTTATGTCTTAATATTCTTAAATCTACATTTCATTTTTAAAAAGAGTTTTAAGCATTTTTTTGTTTATAAGTTATGAAAAGTGGCTTCTCTTCTTTTGTAGATTTTAAAATACTGTTTTTAATTGCTTTTGAACTGGGGGCCAGTTTAGCAGCTTCCTCGTTGCAGTTTAATCCAAAGCATCATATGAAAGTTACTGTATTTTGTAAGTTTTACAGATCCTCAAAAGAATTGCAAGTTCTATTTTTTTGTGTGTGTGCTTGTTTTGTTTTGTAGGGACTTTTTTGGGGGGGAGGCTTTTATTTTCCCCCACATTTGTTCCTCACCTGGGAACAAATTTAGCAGCTTTGTAGCTGCAGCATAACTCAAAAGTTCATAAAAATGACATGCCATTTTTTAATTTACAGAGCCTCAAAAGAGAGTAATGCAAGTGTTAGATATTACTTGGGGTTTTTTGGCATATGTTTTGGTTTTGTAGTTATTTTGTTTTGGCTTGTGCTTTTTTTTTTCAGCTTGCTCCCAACCTGGGAACAAATTCAGCAGATCCCTGGTTACATTGTGCTCCAAAATTTGATAGGAAAGAGTATTTTTAAAGTTTCATATCTCTACTATTCTTCTCCTGAAAAATAATTAATGTGAGTTTTAAGTGTTTTCCTTGTTTTTTTTTTTTTGTTTTTTTTTTGTCGTTGCTTTCTTTTTTCAATTTGCTCCTGACCTGGGCACAAATTCAGTAGCCTTCTGTTTGCACTGTGCCCCAAAATTTCATATGGAGAATAAATATTTTATAGAATTCAATCCTCCAAAAGAAAGATAATTAGAAATTTTAAGAAAAGGAAAACAGTGGTTTTGCTTAGGTTTTTTTGGTGACATTTTATTTTATGTGATTATCTATTTTGCACCTGCTAGGCACATGTTTAGCAGCGTTCTGGTTTGTAGTTTCACATAAAAAGCTTAATGTAGTATAAAAAAAGTTTTTAAAACTGACATGGTGATTGGAAATGTGTAAATCTTGTTAATTTTCTATTTCTTCTCACCCACGTTCACATAAACACAACTTCTTTTCTGTTTTCAAAATTCACATAATAAATTTTGCCCGCTCTTTTAAATTCAATAACTTTCTTATTAATAACGTTTAGCTAAAATATCTTCTTCTGATAAAATAAAATCAATGATGATTCAAAAAAAAAAAAGACTAGCATATGTCAGTAGTAATACAAAATATTTTTTAATGATCCCTGAATTTGTTCTATATTTATAGGCCCAACCTAATTACCAAGTATCACTAGAACGGAAATGCCTTTTCAAAAGTCTCAAAGTAATCTCTGTATCACTAAAAGCAAAGTAACTGACTACTTATATAATGTCATACAATAAAATTCCAAACCAGCAGCAAAGTTTGGCAATCCATTTTGGTTGCTGTAATTAGACTTGACCTATAATTACTGAACAAAACAGCATATGTACAATAAATGCTCAAACAAATGTATCTGACTGTATTTGGTACATTTAATCTATTCTCAATATCATTATCTTTAAATCTTTTATTTATAGCATAGGAAAAATCATAGGGAAAACCATATCTGAACCTGAAGAAAGTTCTTGTACTTAGAAGGTGGATTCTAGCATTAATTCACCACCATTATTTGTTACTTGATCACTAACATCTTCTTGAATAGCTGGAAGGGAAGGCTTTGTGGTCAGAGGTGTTTCAGTCTTAAACAGGGATTCCATCCTAATATGACTGTTGATATAGAGGGACTTCTGAAAGGACTCAAGGGTGAAGTAATAGATGAAAGGGTCAAAGCAACAGTTCAGAGTTGCAAGGCACAAGGTGATTGGATACATGATCTTTGCAAATCTTTCCAATAAGCAATTAGTAATGGCTTGGGAACGCACCAGGGCATACAGAAAGAGGACAGAGTTGTAGGGTACGAAGCATACCACAAAGACTGCCATATGCACTGTGATCATCTTCAGCACTTTTTTCTTATTGGTCCCAATTTGAGACAGAGTAGCAGGCTTGCGGAGGGTTCTCAACACCACAGAAGAACAAGAGACATTCAATATCAGAGGAATGATGAACCCAACAACTTCAATAAATATGGTGATCTTGGACAGATAAGTCTTCCAAACACGTTTGGAGAAGCCTTCAAAGCAGGTGGTGGCTGCGTTGTTGACATTAGTGGTGGAGAACAAAGAAGCTGAAATACCACCACTGAGGACTAAGATCCAGACTCCGGCACATACAATGGCAGAATTCTTCCTAGTTCTAATGGTACGAGATTGGAAGGGATAGACAATGGCCAGGAAACGATCCACACTAATACAGGTAAGGAAGAGCATGCTCCCATAGATGTTGGTGAGAAATGCAGTCCCAGAGATCTTGCAGAGGGTGTCACCAAAAGGCCAGTGGCGGTTAAAGTTGTAAAATATTTTGAAAGGTAGAGTACAGACAAAGAGCAAATCAGAGAGGGCCAGATTGGTGATAAAAATAGCGGTCTCACTTCTCATTTTCATGCGGAAACAGAAGACAAACAGAGAGGCACTGTTGGTTATCAGACCCAGGATGAATGCAACACTGTAGACAGCACCATTCAGATTATACTTGAAGGAATCATCAACAATACAAGTATTATTGGCAGTAGCATTGCCCAACCTGGGTCTGAGGCTTGAATTTAAATCTTGGAATTGGAAGTCAATGAATCTTCTGTCACCCATGGACTTTTTTTTTCAAGAGGCCTGCTGGTTGCAGGGGTTCACCACTCTGAGACTAGGGCACTGGTAGGTAATGTTTTCCTCCTATGAGACAAGATAAAACAAATCATCAAATCTGTCTTCCAACCATGATTTCTGTGGAGTAAAAGATATTCTGTCCATACAGATTGACAGATAACATGAACATTCAACTTTGGTTTGGCTTTTTGAGCATTTATCATTCATTAAAAGGTACTACAAGAGAATGTTGCAGGGGTTGGAACACTCAATACAGAAAGGGCAATACTGTAGCATTGCAATTTACATGAGTAAAGTGTAGGCTACCCAAGCATCCCTCACCTTAAAAAAAAAACAAAAAGAAAAAAACCACCTGATAGTTAAAACAATGCTAATGCTTTGGAATTTATATGGCACTTTTCAATTTAAAAAATCCTTTCAAAATCCAAGCTTTATTTTATTTCCTCAAGAACACCAAAAGTTAGGTAAGACAGGAATTATCACCATTTTACAGAAGCAGAAACTAAGGCTTATATAATTTAGAATTGCAGAATGTTGGAATTGGGAGAGGGTGTTAAATGGTATAGTCAGAACCAGAATTCAGATTTTGTCAAAGGACTTTTAAGCTAATCTAAATTGTATTGTCCACTCTCCAATATTACTGAACTTCCTTGTCGAAGTATCAGCTTAATTGCACAAGACTACAAGTGAATATGGGAGCTACAGGACATGCTTTAAGAAAATTCTGACTAAGCTCCTAAAGTAAATTGTTGATTAATCTTTTTCTTCTAAAACTTCCAAAAGAGAAGTTTAGAAAGAAGGGGTCCCTCAGTGAATAAAAGCTTCTGACTAAAAGTTTTTTTCACTGTATCACATTGTCTTTTCAGAAAGATAATTCAATAAAAATCTCAGCATTTTTCTCCTGCAGATTTTGCTTCCCCTTTCCAAGTTTTTCTCATGCTAGACCTTAAGCCTAGGGTATCTTCCTTCTCCCTAGCCCACTGATCATTCTATCAGATACTTCCATGGCGTCAGCTCCCAATGGCCCTGGTCAATAAAGCCTTTTCCTGCCAAATAACAATGAGAAGCAAGAGTTGGATTTGACATGAACAGTCATCCCTACATCCTACTGTGCACTTCTTATCTGGCCTTTTATGTGCCCTCTTCTGCTACTATTTATTCATATGACAACCATTGACTTAATCATCTCTGTTGGATATTTGGGCAAACATTTTTCATAGAAATCTTAGCAACTTTCTCCTAGGTCAACAGCTGCCACTGGAAAAAGAATGTCTTTGGAATATGTTCTATAATACACTATGAACAAGTAACTGCTGAATGAATTATTTTGAATAAGGAAAATATGGAATAAAAGTGGTCTTTGTCTTCTGACAGAGACTGTAATGGGTTTTCACATTATTATATTTTAAAATGTGAAAGGTGCTTCCGTGGAGAGATATTTCCTATGTCACTTTTTCTTTCCAATTCCCAGAATACAGATCAGAGGACTTCTGCATACAATAGGAAAGAGAGTGTGGAATAGGAGGGACCTGACAGAAAAAGAGGCCTGAAGTTACTTGTTTGGCTTGAGAAAGAAATTTGTTTCGCTTGAGAAAAACTATTCACTCACGCAGTGCCTAGAGGAAGCTATGCCCTTAAATAATATGAAGTACAAAGCAAAGGGTTTTCATTTTTAATAACTAAAGTTTTCAAGTTAAAATTGGAAACTTGCTGTTCTTGAATTCTGATTCAACAAATCTTTTTAGAGTGTGTCCTCTAAGCCTAAAACTCAGTTAAGATTATATTCCTTCTTGGCTATTTCATCTCATAGGCCCAGCTCAACTTTTGCCAGAAGTAACCTTGATGTACAAAAGCAGAATACAGTAGAAACCTTGACTAAATAAGATGCAGGAGGGAAAAAAAGGTCAGAAGAAAAAGAAATATAGAAGGTGGCAGGAGGAGAGGAAATGGGGGAGAAATTAGTAGAGAAGGAAAAACTGGAGAATTGAGAAAAAGAGGGGAAGAGAAGGTAAAGAAAAGGGATACTTTGCTTGGAGGAGGTCAGTGCTGCCATCTAATTTGCATTCAGAGTCTAGGGAGAGATTTCCACTTCATTGTTCCTCCAATCCCATCCTTTTTCTCTTGCTTCATCTTATTCCATCCAGGTTTCTCAGCTAGAACAATATGCAACAGCTATGTTTAAGGGCACAGAACCCAATCAGCAGAAAGAGGGAAAGCCTGGAAACTCAATGTTCCTCACACTCACTTTGGGTGTGTAGACCCAAGTTTTTGTAGCTTCTGTGTTTCACCAATGGAGTGACAGAAGAAAGAAGTGAATGCCAAGCTTCTCAACAGCTTAAACCATTTTATTTACTATTTTTAACACCTCACTCACTATAATAGGTTGGAGGCCTTTTTTACCCTTAAGACCACCATTCATATTTTTTTTTGTCTTGTTAAAGAAAGTCAAGAGAGTCAAAGAAATGTTCCTCTAACATAGTCACACAACCTAAATAAATTATTGGGCTGCAAAACCCCTAACATTAGAGTCAGGCTTTATTCACTATGATATGCTTGCATCTGTCTTCTACAATAAGTATTGTCAGTGAGTTTACTTTATTCAGAAAATGCTTTCATAATGGATGTCTTTTAATTTCTGCCCAGAGTCTCTCCAGTCTACCCACAGGAGAGCCCCTTACACAGCATGATTCTAGCTGAGTATTATTTTGTGTTTCCCAGGATAGTGCATTTTAAATAGGTCTCTCTAGTTTTCCATTCACCTTTTTAATAATTTCAATCTTTAAAAGATTATATTATGTTTAATTGACAAATCATAATTGTATTACATTTATGAAGTACAATGTGATGTGTTGATATATGTATACCATATGGAGTGATTAAGTCAAGCTAATTAACATATCCATCGCCTCACTTCAGTTTTATATCCCCAGGAACATGAACACCATACCCACAACAGGCAGTCTACAAATGCCTGGCACTTCTGCTATCTGCTCTGAGTAATCAAATCCTGTGGGAAAGAAAGGACCACAGATAAGAAAGCATTACAGATTCAATCCTGAAGAGAGGGCAAGGGTAACTGCCACTATGCCCCTATTCATAGCTCTCCCTTACTAGAACACAAACCACGTTTGCTGTCTAGCAGTGAGGGTGTGGTGCTGGGATTTAACACAACATTGGAAGCAAGGAGTTCTATTTCTGACTCAGACATTGGCTCATTTTGTAACTTGGTTATACTCTTTCTCTTTCCTGTATAAACTTTACCTCTCAGCCTCACAGTTGAGGATAGGAAGATTCAACAGGACTTGTGAGTAGCTTTATGAGCTTGCCAGTATTGAGCACCACCTAACCACAGGGAAATATTGTAGAAATGTGTTTTCTTCTCTTTCCCTGACACAAGTGGAAATTTGTCTCTCTGTCTTTCTTGGTACCCTGCAGTTCATATTAGTAACATATACTTCTTCTAATGCCATGCATACCTTGTACTTCAGAAAGCTCCTGCTTGAGTTCCAACCTTAACTAAACAATTTATTTAATCAGGACAATCCAGGAGAGTGTTCCCAAAGTAATATTTTTCATAGAACTATGATTTAAAATAATTAAGAGAGACATTTAGCTCAAGCTGATTCTGAAGAAAAAACAGTGATGTTCAAGAAACAAGGTCTCTTTTCTAGCTGACTTCCTTTCTTTTGATTAAAAGAAATAGATTTCTAACTACTATGTCTTCTTAAATGGTTAATATCTTGTGCATTGAATGGCAAAGAACCAATATCTGAGTTTCAGATAAGATGGAAAAGGAAAAACATAGACTTATGCAGTTAATTACATCTTCCACTGAAAGCAACATTAAATACTGTCTTATGAAGATCTATACAGCAAATTGTTCCAACAATTAATCAACTAGGAGTGTAAGAATGTATTTTCATCGACAATGGGCAAAAAGCAGGTCAACTGAAGGTTGATCAAAAAGAAATCTGACCTTCAATGAATTTTTAACTTTGACCTACACATATGGAGCCAATTTGGACAATTTATAGCAATGTCCATACTTTTTTATTTTGAATGATAATAATACAGGTATACCATGTTTGAGGTCTTTGGGGATCCTGGGGGAAGTAAAGTTGGCCTTTTGCATATATATACACTTTCTAGGGTTTCTGACATATCAGAAACCCTAGAAAGAAACCCTAGAAAGGCTAGTTTGTTTTTGCTCCCTAGAGATGACAGTCTAGAGCTCAAGAAGACAAGGATTTGAAGGCAGGGTATACTCAAACTCTTTTTGCTCGGCTCCATTTTTAATGTTTCCAGGTCAGGTTAGAGTGTTTTTGATTCTCAGAGCATTTCCTCTTTCTACCCTGGTCTAAGCTAATTTTCAGAGGAAGCTGAAATCTGTTGTGTTCTTGCCTATACATACCTAGCATTGCAGTACACTTAAAAATACACAAATGTTGTAAAAAAAATACAACTAAAAACTATCCTGTTGGACTAATAGGGAATACATTAGGCTGTTGCTCCTCAAATTATTGTCTCCTAACAGATAAGATTCCTTAAAGAAACATAGGTCAACTCACAGGCACAGATCACAATCATACACGTGGTTCCTATTGATATTCCTATGCATTAGTTGATGTTTAATAATGGTTAAGTAAATCTAGCTTTATGACATTCCATATGGAAGAAACCATAGATAAATGTTTCATTCCAGAATGGAACTGGGAAATTGATCTGTATCAGTCTTTTTATATTTGATGCAAGAAATAGTCTTATTAAAAATGCCTTGTCTACATTAAATCTAGTTTTCACTAAGATTATTAAAACTGTGGTGTCTCCCCATTTGACTTGAGGACAATGAGAAACTGACACAGGCCCCAATCTGATGATATCCCATCCTTGGTGACTGACTTAATTTTTTTTTTTCACCAAAAAATACTTAAGTCTCTCACCTGATGACACAGTCCAATCTTTAAGAAATAATGTAGCCGGGCTCGGTGGCTCAGCCTGTAATCCTGCGCCTTTGGGAGGCTGAGGTGAGTGGATTGCCTGAGCCCGCGGGTTCGAGACCCGCCTGGGCACCGAGACCTCATCTCTACAATAAATCAAAAAATCAGCCGGGCGTGGTAGCGCATGCCTGTAATTCCGGCTAATCGGAAGGCGGAGGCGGAAGGATCGCCGGAGCCCAGCAGGCGAGGCTGCGGTGGCCGGAAGCGGCCACTGCACTCCAGTCTGGGCAACAGAGTGAGACTCCAACTCAAAAAAAAAAAAAGAATAATGTGAGGCAGGCTCAGTGACTAGAATGAGAAAAAATATTTGCCAACTGTATATCTAACAAATGTCTAACATCTAGGATCTACAATGAACTCAAATGCATTGAAAGGAAAAAAACAAACAGTCCCATTAAAAAGTGGGCAAAAGACATGAATAGACACTTCTCAAAATAAGATATACAGGTAGCCAAAAGACAAATGAAAAAGTGCTCAGCCTCACTCATCATCAGAGAAATGCAAATCAAAACCACATTGAGATACCACCTAACCCCAGTAAGAATGGCCATCATTAATAAAACAAACAACAACAGATGTTGGCGAGGATGCAGAGAAAAAGGAGCCCTTCTACACTGCTGGTGGGAATGCAAACTAGTGCAACCTCTTTGGAAGACAATGTGGCGATTTCTGAAAGAACTAGAAATTGATCTTCCATATAACCCAGCAATCCCCCTATTCAAAATATACCTAGAGGAACTCAAATCATTCTACAAAAAAAGATACCTGTACACGTATGTTTGCTGCAGCCCTATTCACAATAACAAAAACATGGAACCAACCATGCGGCCCATCGAAGCTGGACTGGATTTTAAAAATGTGGTGCATATACACAATGGAATATTATGCAACCATAAAGAAGGACAAACATATGGACTTCACAGCAACCTGGATGGATTTAGAGTCTATCATACTCAGTGATCTATCACAGAAACAAAGAACAGAGTACCATATGGTCTCTTATATGCAGACCTTGAACAATTATAATACTATAAGAAAGGGATTGGCAATAGTGGGAAACTGCCAGGGGAGGGGGTTGGGTTTGGCAGTTGAAGGAAACTGCCAGGTGAGAGAGGGTCATACCTCATCAACAAGGGTACCTGAATAATCAACATTTGTATACCTAACCCTGAATTGTGACCCACATCTTTAAAATAGAAAAAAATTTTTTAAAAAGAAATAATGTGTTCTGATGCTCAACATGATATGACCAAAGACTACATTAGCCCTACTAAGGTAGAATTTTCCCTAGTAGTTAGATATAGAGTAAGACAATTGCAGAGAAATTGTTCAACCTAATATTTTGAAATTGTCTGGAGTCACTATCTCATCTCCACAGAAGCCCCAGAACTTTTGAAAAAGTTTTTAGGTGTTCCTAAAAGAGTTTTTTTGCCAAAGACGCATTCATACCAGCTAGAAATCTGGCTTTATTTCATATATTTGGACTGGAAAATAAGTTATCAATTTGGACACCAATCTATGTGATATACTTGGACACTGATCCTGATAAAATGAATCAAAACATGTCTCCCATCTCTAAAGTTATATACTAGCGGCAGAGAGAAGTTGAATCAAAAAATCAATATTCGTCTACACCAAAATTTCTTAGATTACAATAAACAATTAAAATTCTTTCATCTATTCTGGGTATTGGATCATATACTCTCTAATAATTTGGAAGTATCTGTTACAAAGAATTTGGAAAATGAAATTAAGAATTTGTGAAGAAAGTTATTGTCAGAAGAGTAGTACTTACCACATTAGTTCAAATCAAATTCTGGCACCAATTTTATCCAACACTTGAATAAACAATGAACTTTCTGGAGGCACTGTAGTTAAGGGTTTCTTCCAGTGAGTACTGTGAATTAGAATTAATCACAATAGTGTGCCATAAAGAGAGTTTTTTGATAAAATGTGTACCAAGTTCACAAGAAAGAAAAATTATTATGATATGAATCAGAACAAATGAAAGTTAACATATTTTTTAATGATTTTTAAATGCATTGAATTTTATTATAGAATTACAGATTACTTTATTTTTCAAACCTGTCACTGCTGTCATATTTTATTAGTAGCATTAACTGAAGCATAAAATCTGTGAGTCTGTGTAACTTATAACCATTTAAAAATAACTAGTGACAAAAGGCATAAAAATACTTTCCCCTACTCCCATAAGGTAATGCACTACATGAAAGATAACTGAATAAAGTAGAATTTTTTTTGGCCAGAAGTTTTATTGGTTATTTTTTCTTTTTCTTTCTTCCCTCACAACAACTGTTACTATTGGGTAGGGGCCTTGATAGAAGAAGAAGAAGAAAGAAGACAAACTATAGATGGGAACTCCACTATCTTGTCTCTAACCTGTACCCACCCAATTTCTTCCGCCTGAACTGAAGTGATATGAGCAAGATTTCAATTACTGGGTATTAGCACATTGAACAACAATCACTGAGCCTTTACAAGGATGTTCCAGACCTACCCGATATAGCATGTCTCTAATATCTTCAATTCACAACTCTTCACAAAATATTTGTATAGAACCAGAAATATTCTGCAATGGTATTCTTACATGTAGCACCTGCATTTGGACTCTAGTGACTCTACCTGTAAATAGAATCATCTGCTAGTACTAAACTTATACCTTGTCATTTTAAACTTTTTAAATCCTCAGTCAGTCTGCAGTGAGAGTCATTCAGTTTTATTCTTACATCTCACTTTCTTCTGAACAAAGGTGGCCTAAAATAAAGTAGATAGCAAATAGTATTCTAACTCTTCTGAAGTGATTTTTCTCTAATCTAAATAAATAAAAATAAACAAATGAAATAATTACACAATCTAAAATACATTGAGATCACCTTAATATTAAGGAGCATTCATAGTTTCACACTCTTCCAGATACCTGTATTCCTGGAATAAAATGAGTATTATTTTATTGATTTATCGTAAAGGAAGACAGCAACATTAACATCTCTTTCTTCCACAGTTGTTATAAGTTATAAAGAAAACGTATTTTTTTATTTGGAATCCAAGCAAACTAGATAGTCCAAATACCCAGAAATTTTCATATCTGGTATTAATTCAATATAGGATCATCCATCCCCATCAAGAGCTGTGTGAAAGCTTTCTCGGCCTCAATTTCTCTTCTCCTTCCACCTTTGACCTTGATTGAGAAGCCTTCAACTGATGCCTTGGTAGTAGCCTCACTGGTTGTTCTTTCTCTCTTGTCACTTATTTTCACCTGCTTCTATTTATCACTGCAAAAAAACTTTTTAAATCTTCAGTCTGCAATGAGGGCCATTCAGTTTTATTAGGCCAAATGAAAATGACTGCCATATTTATTTGAAATATTTATTACCATAAATAAATATTATGTAGTTCCAGAAGTTAAGAATTACAGAGCAAGATTCCATTTATATCCTAAAGTCTTCCAAATCCCCCATTTTCCTCATCTTCTGTTCTTCTGTCCATTTCAGCATGCATGTCAACTCTAAATGTCTAGGTCTCAATCCTTAACCCTTCCTACTTGTTTTCTGGTCACCTCACCCCTCAAAATATAAGGTTATCACCATACTTCAGAACGTAATCATATAGAATCAGCAGACTGCCATTTTCATTGTTTTAGTAACCACTTATTTATCTACTAAAAGTGAAGCTGGGTTTCCAGTGGTGGGTGATCTTCTGTCAAGCTCCCAAATTTCATTAACAATTTCACAAACACATTATAGGGTTTTTTTCTTCCCTCTTAAAAAGGTTAAGAGGAGGCCATATAAGACGACTACACATACAGAAAAAACATAACTACACAATTAGGCCCTCACCCACCCACAGCAAGAGCAAAAACTCTTACTGCATTTTCCCTCAAAGGCAATTGAATACATCAAACTTTAACTAAGCTTGGCCTGAGTGTTGCTGTGGGGCATCTTCCCAATCTTCTCTTTAATTTACAGAGAATACACATTCTGAAAGACTGGCCTGATTGTTCCAATAAGGGTTTCATTTGCATCTCTGATTGGCAGGAGATGCTTTCAACTGTAGATACCATCAAGTTTATCAGTTGAACTCATCCTTCTGAGTAAGAGTGCAACTTTTCTTCTGTGACAAAGAAATGGTTTTATAATCTGTGTTGAAGGGGTATATTGTTTGGAATTTTGTTCCGAAATATGAACATGTTGCAAAGTCACTGGATAATTTATATCTTAAGTTATTGTTGTCTTCATGTGAGTAAAAAAAAATAGCATAATTTGGGAAGGTAGTAAAGTGAATAACCCCACCAAGCTCTGAAAGGTTCTAACTTTTGGATTTGTCTGGTCTTTTTCCACACTGAAATAATGGTAAATTACACTGCTATATTTCCTATAACAGAGTAGCTAAAACACAGTACTCATCAATTCAACAAGATCTTTTTACTAAAAAAAAAAAAAACCCTAAAAGCATTCAGGATATACAAGAAGAGAATTATAATGATGGCACATTATTACATTTGTATGGAAAACAGCAATTAATTTCACATATAATAGTAAATTTAATTTATACAAGAATTAGTTTTTATTCAAACATGATTCTTCCTTCATGGGCACATTCATGAATTATTCAGTCCAGCAAATGTCACATTCTCCATAAATCAATTAAGCATCAAAGGCATGTTGTGTATAGTCTTACTAAAAGAAACCTCATCATAATAGAAGCCACATTAGATCACAATCAACTGTAAACCAAAGAAGCATAAAGCTTGCCAAAAGAGTCTCTAAATTGTTCTACCCTGTGATTTTAAATTAGCTCTTTAGAACAACTTTGTTTACATGAAACAACAGCCTGAAAATCCTGTATCTCTTACACGGAAACAATGTAATTGCCAAAACAACAGAAATTCTTGTTTTTTACCATTCAACACGACGATCCTTGTTCAGTACTTCAGAGTTGAAGTTAACTTATTTTCCCAAATACTCAAAGCATCAGTGTTTCCACTGGTTTGTTACGCCATCCCCCACCCCCAAACGCCCAAATCAAATCTCTCTGAAAGAAACACTTACCCTAAGAAAGAGTGTGCTAGATGAGAGAATGTGCTCATGCCTGTAGACAATTGTTTAATAAATATGTAAACGGGCAACTCGCACTTTGGAAGTGCATATTTTTACCCATTTTTTTTCTTTTTTCTTTTTTCTTTTTTTAACAGGGAAAGGTTAGCCCAACCCAAAGTAGCAGACTCTGAGTTGCCGCAGCTTCTCACTGCAAACCACTCATTCTGAAAATGTGAGCTTATTTACATTTATCTCTTTCCCTTTGTTAACGACTGGCTCTCTTGAATGCTGTAGCCGGCATGCCTTTAACAAACAGGACACACAAAAAAGGGGCCCGAAGTCCGGGCTGAAGCCGTGGTCCCGGAGAACTCTTGGGGGTCTCGATAGGAAAAGCTTTTCATTGGATAAAGAGGCATTATTAGGAGTCTAGATCTCGCCCTATCCCCTGTGCTCCATCGTTCCCTTAATCACCAATCACAGGACTGAAGAGTTTTTCTTTAAAGAGCATTGCCCAGGAAAAGCAGTTTTACAGTCAAGAATTAGTGATTTAAGTGCCAGTTGACAGTATAAAAAGTGTCTTTCCTGACCAATTAATTCACAGAGAAAGCCTGTGTGCCTGTCTTTGCTGCAGGACACTACTATCTTACAATTTTAATGAGAAGGAGGAGACAAAACTCTAAACTGAGGGGAGTGTTTCAATTAAGGGTGTCCCATGTTTGCTTCTACTTGTTTAAAATAATTACAACAACAATATTAATAATAATAAGGGAGACAAGAAAAAGGCAAAAACGCACCATAAATACATTTCTATCATACTGTGCAAAAATAAACCCCTTACCAACCACAAAAAATAAAAATAAAAATAAATACCATACTCACTTTATTAAGCCAGTGAAGTGCCCTTAGATGGAGATGGCCTGGGGTCCCAGGGCTCTGATACCCACCTTCATGGCCTAGAGAGTGCTCTGTGGCAAAAGGAGGATCTACACTTTTCTTAAATAGTTGTCTGGCAGGAAATCTAATTACCATGAAATTTTCAGAGGTTTGCTACAAAATAAATAGTACAGATGAAATCTCTTTATGGTAGAGAGTTATATTCAACTGTATACCTCTCCCACAGGGAGAACAAGTTTTGTTGTTGTTTTGGTCATTCACACTGCTTCCCTATTTTCTTCCTCCTTCCCTTCCTCTCTCAGATCTGAATTTGTGGCAAAAACTCACTCATCCATCTGTAACTTCATTGCTAGCCCTTCCCCTCCACCAGCCAGCCAGCTGCCCCCAACACTCTCTCCACTACTTCCACCCACTGCCAACACCACAACCAACAGCAGCCCCTCCCCCTTCTCTGGAATGAATCTCCAGCGAGGAATAAAGCTCTTTCTTTCTCTAGGCAGAGCCAAGCTCCTGGAGAATTGGGGAATCCTCTGCCTGCTTCAAAATTTCAGTTTGTGTAGTTAAGCTGCTGCCCAAATAGGACTTGTTTTACATTTGTTTATTCTCCCTATTCCTTCAGCTCCATTGTGGCAGTTCTCACTAACAGTCAAGGCCAGTAAACAAGTCAGTATGAAGCTGACACTAACCGTATTACTTGTGACTGACTCTAAAAACCACTCTCTGTTGCTTCCCCTCCCCCACCCTCACCCCAGTCTCTGATCTTTCTATTCCCCTCTCTACTTAACTTCTGTCAGCTGCTGACATTGGCTGTGACTTCAGTAGTGATCTTTCACTTACTCTGGGCCTAGACCAGCCCTTGTTGCATCTGTCGATCCACAAGAGAAAGAGTCACTATTCTACAGAATGCCATAGTCTAGCTGGAGACACAAAGACAAGTGAAACAATGAGATATCAGAAGCAAATTTTGAAAAAATACCAAAGTTGTTATATGGAGAGTGAGTTCTGTAATAGATCCAAAGATGGAGATGAAGTCCCATATATAGGGCCAGGAAAGCTTCCCAAAAGAGGTGAGATTTGAGCTAAACCAAGAACTGAAATAAACTAGATACTGAAATAAAACAAATTGAAATTAAAAAACTGAAATAAAATAAAAACTGAAATAAAACAAACACTGAAATAAACCAAGAACTGAAAGGGATAACTGTGCAGGTAGACAGAGCCAAGTGATCAAATGCCAAGTGTTAAGTGAGAGGAGGTGAGAGGGAGACTAGTTTGTGAAGCAAAAAGAAGGGTGAAGAGAAGAACCTTTGAAAGAAATACTCTATTGTAGCAACTCGAGGCACTGTGGTGATTGAAGAGTTAACATATAGTTGTGGTCACTGTTTATCTGTCTGTATGACCAGCTCATTATCTTTTCTGCTCTTTAATATTCCTCAGACTTCCTATTCATCTGTCTTCATTTGTCCCTCAAGGACTCAAGTACTTTTCTGATTAACTGCACAAAGTGCTTGTTACCAGATCTTTTACCATGCTTCTGGGTCATATGTTCTTTTAGCATCACACTTCCTTTCTCCATCTGAGCTTCAACCTCATTAATCTTCTTTCAGCTCATAAAATGAGATATGATTCCTCACATCGTGGATATTTCCAAGTGCTATTCCCCCTCCCTAACCTCCTCTTCACCAATTTAATTCTTACTCTTCTTTAAGATGATATTTTGGTAATCATGCCTTGAGAGAACCCTTCCTTAATTCCTAGTTTAGGTCACCTCCATTTATTATATGTTCTTAGCATTATGGAGCTTTTTTCATTGCATTTTTTCACAGTCATAATTGTACATACTGTTGTGTGATGTATTTGTGTGATAGTTTTATTAACATTGGCCTCTCCCAACGGTAAACTCCAAGAGGATAGGGTCCATATTTGATCAACCCAAAATTGATAGTGATGCAGCAAAAGTTACTCTCCCTGACCTTCTCTCTACCTAACTAAAGCAATAATGTGACTTTTTTTTTACTTCTCAGAGAAAATATGTCCCATTTCACTCATTTTCACACAAATCCACGTTAAACTGTTATTTTAGGTTAAAGAGTACACATATAAATTTGATAAGAAAGTACTAAAGTTTATCCACTACTGTCCTCATTTCCCTTCACCTCACTTCTTGCTGCAAACCTTTTAGCTTTGCTTACTCTAATATTTGTAAGGTGGAAAAAGAAAAATAAAAGCTTTTCCAAGGTGTTTTCCAAATAGCCAGTTTATAACCATACAACTTAACCCAAAATGTCCTTTAAAAAAGGTTTTCATTGAGTTGTTGATATCTGTGCCACTGAGGCTGGAAAATGAATATGCAGCTGAAAACGTGCATTCAAAACTATCTGGGGGAGGGTACATTTCATTTTTATCTGTTTGAAAGAAAAGTAACTGAAATATGACTTCCAACTGGGAAGTCATTTACACACTTGCATAAGAACAGTTAGATGCTTGGGATATTCACACTCCAAACCCAAATCAATCTCTAGCTCAACACTATGCTAGTTTCCCTAGAAACAGTACAAATGTAACCAAAGGATGTTAACTATGCCTATGGATTAGGGTTCAGGTAACAGTTTTGGTAACTCTTCTCGTCTCTAAATAGGCACAGTGCCTCCATAAATCTGGACAGTGTTCTAGGGAAAAAGGAGCCAGTTAATTACTAACTTTGCATTAATTAGTGGATGTCCTGAAGCTTTTCAGGAAACAAAGAAAGGCAAAATCCTGAATCCTGCAGCCTTTCCTTTTTTATACAGTCTTCTTTTGCTTCAATGAGTGGAAGGGATCACAGGTCAGAATCCCAACCTGACCCCACTTAAGACACTATAACTCTAAAAAGACAGATTTTCTTTTCCCCAAGTACAGTCTCTCAAAGATTTTTTAGCTCATCCTTCACACTGGAGTACCTTCTCCTGCAAGCTTTTTCCCAAACAAATGGGCTTTCCTTCTGAACTGAACTGACCAAGCATAGATAACAAGTTTCTATTGCTAGAGGCAGAGTTGGTACTTAGAGAAAAGGAACTTTTTAATCAAAGAGCTTTGGGATGAGCCCAGCAACCTTTCATGCTTAGACAAATTTCAAGGTAATAATAAAAATAATGACAATAGAAAACATTTCTAAGCACTCATGTCAGAATGTATTATAAGTGCTTGAACTATATTTATTTACTTAATTTGCACAAAAATTCCATTGTATAGTTATTATTCCTATTTTAGAATTGAAAAAAAATCAAGCACAAAAAGTTAAATAACTTGTTCAAACTCACACAGTTAGTAATTCCTCCATTAATTCTGATAATTTCTGGATTAATAATCATAATCACATCTTCCTTTGATAGAGCACTTAGAACTCTGTCCAAATCATCTGGTTTGTGAGAAAATATAAGACTTATACCTTAGGTGATGAAAACTTCACAGTGGAAGTTGACAAATCTCACTAAAAAAAAAAAGTGTGGTATTTGAATTGTTCCAAGGTTTAAAAATCTCTCGATTTGTTCATATGTGACCTAAAGTTATAAGTTGACTCTCAAAGGCATGGAAGAAAGTGATTCACCTAAGATAACAAAATTAGCAGCACAACCAAATCATAATGCAAATGCTTTGGAATTATGTTAGTATATATCTGAAGTAGATTTCTATATGCTATATATTGAAAACCCAATAGCAACACACTAAAAAAAATTCAAGGCTACAGTTAAAAACTATGAAAAGAATGGAAAAAGTTCATTGGAAAAGAGGTACTCAAGACACTGAGTAAAACACAGGACAACAGTAGTCATGACACATTTAGAAAATAAAAAGCAAGATGACATGCAAAAATATAATAATGTCAATACACATTAAATGTTATTGATTACACAATTGAAACAAAAGATCCAGATTTTAAAACTGAATTAATAAGAATATGAAACTATATGCTGTCAATAAGATAAACAATTTTGGAGGTCTTTTTTTTTTTTTGGTTGTTTGCCTTTTTTTGTTTGTTTGTCATGTCAAGGGTTACATGTGCAGTTTTTCACATAAGAATATTGCATGATGGTGAGATTTGGGCTTCTACTGAGGTGGTGAGCATGATATTCAATAGGTAGTCTTTCAACCTTTTCACTCCTCCCTTCTTTTCTGCCTCAATGTCTATTCCCTTCCTTATGCCCATGTATATTCAGTATATTCAGTGTTCAACTCCCACTTTTAAGTGAGAATATGCAGTATTCAGTTTTTGTTTCTGTGATAATTTGTATAGAATTATGGTCTCCAGAAGAATCCATTTTGCTGCAAGCAACATAGTTTTGTTCTTTTTTATGACTTCATAGTATTTTGTGGGGTATATATACCAAATTTTCATTATCTAGTCCACCTTTGATGGGCATCTTGTATTGATCCTATGCCTTTGCTATTGTAGATTGTGCTGTAATAAACATATGAGTGCAGGTATCTTTTTGGTGGAGTGATTTATGCTCTTTTGTGTATATACCAAGTAGTGGGATTGCTGGGTTGAGTGTCAAATCTATTTTTAGTTATTTAAGAAATTTCCAAACTGCTTTCCACAGGGATTAGCTAGCTTATATTCCCACCAACATTGTATGAATGTTTCCTTTTCTCTGCAACCTCGTCAAAGTCTCTTTTTATCAACTTTTTAGTAACAGCCGCTCTGATTGGTGTGAAATGGTATCTCATTGTGGTTTTGACTTGCATTTCTCTTATGATTAGAGATGTTGAACATTTTTTCATGTGTCTTTTGGCTGCTTCTAGGGATATACACTTCTTATTCAAAGCCACAGATAGTTTGAAAGTAAAAGGATGGAAAATGGTATACCTTAAAACAACAAAAAGAAAGAGCTGGAGTGGCTATACTAACATTGGGCAAAATTTAGTTTTAAATAAACACCTGTTACTAAAGATAAAGATGGACATTTTATGATAATAAAACAGTCAACACATTGGAAAGATTTTATGATTAAATATGTATATATATATACATGCACCCATACACAAAGGCACAAAATACTTGAAATAACAACTTGCATCATAATTAATGAGAAAAATTAAAAATTTCCCAGTACTTGTTGAAGACTTCAATACCCCACTTTCAATAATAAATAGAGAAACTATACAGAGGATCAAGAAGGATATAGGAAAATTGAACAATACTGTATACCAACCAGATCTATCAGATGTTTATAGAACATTCCACCAAACAATAGCAAAATACATTCTTTTCAGGTACACACACATGTAGCTAGACTACATGCTAGGGAAGAAAAAAAATACTCAGTAGATTTAATAAGATTAAAACAATACAATGTATGTTGACAACACAAAAATGGAATTAAATTAGAAATCATTAATGAAAAAAATAACTGGAATAAGACAAGGATGTCCACTCTCACCATTCCAATTTAGCAAAGTACTGGAAGTCCTAGCCAAAGCAATCAGGCAAAAGATAGAAATAAAATGACCCAATAGGAAAAGAGGAAGTTAAATTATTGCTCTTTCCAGATGATTTGATTCTACAACTAGAAAATCCTGCTGGGCTCGGTGGCTCAACCTGTAATCCCATGCCTTGGGAGGCTGAGGTGAGTGGATTGCCCGAGCCCGCGGGTTCGAGACCTGCCTGGGCAACTTGGTGAGACCTCATCTCTACAATAAATCAAAAAATTAGCTGGGTGTGGTACAGCGCGCCTGTAATTCCAGCTACTTTGAAGGCTGAGGCAGAAGGATCGCTGGAGCCCCAGCAGGTCAAGGCTGCAGTGGCCGGGAGCAGCCACTGCACTCCAGTCTGGGCGGCAGAGCGAGACTCCAACTCAAAAAAAAAAAAAAAGAAAGAAAGAAAATCCTAACAATTCCACCAAAAACCCTTGAACTGATAAGCAACTTCCATAAATATACAAAATCAACATTCAAAATCAGTAGCATTTCTATACACCAACAACATTCAAGCTGAGAACCAATTCAAGAACACAATCCCATTTATAATAACCACATACACATGCACAAATATCTCAGAATACATAAAACCAAAGAAATGAAAGATTTCTATAACAAGAACTACAAAACATTAGTGAAAGAAATCAAAGATGACACAAATGGAAAACCATATTATGCTCATGAATTGGAAGAGTTAGTTGCAGAAATGTCTATGCTGCCCAAAGCAATCTACAGATTCAACTCAACCCCCTTCAGACTACCAGCATCATTTTTAATAGATTAGAAAAACTAATGCCCAAATTTATATGGAAACAAAAAAGAGCCTGAACAACCAAAGCAATCCTAAATAAAAATAACAAAGCCAGAGACATTGCATTGCCAGACTTCAAACTTTAATACAAGGGTACAGTAATCAAAACAGCATGATACTGGTACACAAATAGGCACATAAACTGATGAAACAGAACTGAGATTCCAGAAATAAAGCCCCTGATCTACAACCAAGTGATCTTTGACAAATGAAAAACGAAACAAACAAACAAAACAGGCATTGGGAGAAATGACACCTTATTTAAAAATGGACAAATGGTGCGAGGGAAACTGGTTAACTGTATGCAAAAGAATGAAACTGAACCCTTTCCTTTCATCATATACAAAAATTAACTCAAGGTGGATTAAAGACTTAAATGTACCCTCAAACTATAAAAATCCTAGAAAACAGCCAAGGAAATCCTCTCCTGGACAGCTAAGGTGATGAATCCCTGACCAAGTCCTCAATTTGACAAGTGGGATCAAATTAAACGAAAGAGTTTCTGTACAGCAAGAGAAATCATCAAGGGAATAAACAGGCAACTTACAGAAAGGGAGTAAATATTTGCACACTATGCATCTGACAAAAGTCTAATATCCAGAATCTACAAGGAACTTAAACAAATAGGAAACCTCATTAAAAAGTGGGGAAAGGACAAAGACAGAGACTTCTTAAAAGATCACATACAAGCAACCAACAAATGTCAGAAAAAAATGCTCAACACCACTAATCATCAGAGAAATGCAAATCAAAACTACAATGAAATTTCATTCTTTTCTTAGAGTATTACAATAGTTGTTCAACTATGGGGGGCAGGGAGGGGAAGGGAGGTGGGATTAACAGTAGTCAATATCTGTCTGGGGAGGGGGGGCACACCTCATCAACAAGGATTACCTGTACAATGCATATTTGTATACCTAACCCTTAACTGTACTCCACAATTTTAAAATAAAAAATATGTTAAAAAAATAAGAAATTTCATCTTACACCACTCAAAATGGCTGTTACTAAAAAGTCACAAAACAACAAATATTGATGAGGTTGCAAAGAAAAGGAAATGCTCATAAACTGTTGGTGGGAATGTAAGCTAGTTCAACCCCAGTGGAAAGCAGCTTTGTGACTTCTCAAAGAACTAAAAACAGAGTTACCATCTGACTCAGCAATCCCACTATTGGGTATATACCTGAAGTACCATACATCGTTCGATCAAAAAGACTGTTGTACTTATATTTATCGCAGCACTATTCATAATAGCAAAAACATGGAGCCAATGTAGTTCCCCACCAGTGATGGATTTGATAAGGAAAATCTAGTGTATAAACACCATGAAATACTAAACAGTAATAACCAAACACACACATGTCCTTTGTAGCAACATGAATACAGATGAGACCATTATTCTAAGTGAATTATCATAGAAACAGAAAGCTGACTACCACATGTTCTCACTTTTAAGTGGGAGCTAAATACTGGACACACACAAATATAAAAATGGAAACAACAGGCACTAGAAAATCCTAAAGGAGGGAAGAAGAGAATGGGTAAGGGTTGAAAATCTATTCATTGGGTACCATGCTCACTACCAGGGTGACAGGATCAACAGAAGCCCAAACCTCAACACCACACAATATGCCTATGTAACAAAGTTTCACATGTACTCTCTGAATGTAAAGTAAAATTTTAAAAATAAAAAATTAAACAATATATTTCTAAATACCAATGAGTAAAAGATAAAAGGGGAAATACTTTAAGACGAATAAACATGACAACACAACACACCAAAACTTATTTGATGCTGCAAAAACGGTGCTCTGAGGGAAATTTATAACTGAAAACAACTATTTTTACAAAGAATGAAAACCTCTATTCATAATAGCAAACTGCCCATTGAAGCTGGACTGGATTTTTAAAATCTGGTACATATACACAATGAAATATTATGCAGCCATAAAGAAGGACAAACATATGGACTTCACAGCAATTTGGATGGGCTTGGAGTCAGCTATACTTAGTCAAGACCATTATTCTAAGTGAATTATCACAGAAACAAAGAACAGAGTATCATATGT
Source organism: Cephalopachus bancanus (assembly GCA_027257055.1). Taxonomy (NCBI): domain Eukaryota; kingdom Metazoa; phylum Chordata; class Mammalia; order Primates; family Tarsiidae; genus Cephalopachus; species Cephalopachus bancanus. Next base: position 294,514 of record JAPVLO010000629.1, read on the forward strand.
TCTCACTCATAAGTAGATCTTGAACAATTATTATAATACTATAAGAAAGGGATTGGCAGTAGTAGGATACTGCCGGGGGGGGTGGGATTGGCAGCTGAGGAAAACTGCCAGAGGAAGGAGGGGTACCTGCATAATGAACATTTGTTTACCTAACCCTGAATTGTACCCCACATCTTTAAAATTTAAAAAAAAAAAATTTTAAATGAAGATCTCAAAACAATGTTCTGTTCTTTTATCTTAAGAAACTAAATAAGTATAAAGGAATAAAGAAGAGCAATCTACAGTCACATGGGAGAAAATAATAGCAATTTAAGCAAAAATATAAAAATGATAAAGAAAAATGAATGAAACTAAGCATTGGTTCTTTGACTAAATCAACAAAATTGACATACTTTTAGCTAGACTGAAGAATACAGAAAAAATCAAGTTATGAAAATCAGGAATGAACTAATGAACATTTACTACTGATCTTGTGGAAATAAAAATTATTATAAAGCAATATTGTGAACAATTGTATTCCTACAAATTAAATAACCTGGATGAAATAGAAAAATTCTAAAAACCACACAAACTACCTCAAGATAAATGGAAATGCAAATAGATATGTAACAAAGAGACTTTGTTATTATTTTTAAATCTTCCCACAAAGAAAATTTCAGAAGCAGATGCCTTCACTCGTGAATGTTATTAATACAATCCTTCACAAATACCAATACTTCACAAACACTTCTTAGAAACAGAAGAGGAGGGAGAACACTTTTCAATTCACTTTATAAAGCAAATATTGCCCGGATGCCAAAATCGACAAATATTTTACAGGAAAAGAAAGCTACATACTGTTATCATTGGGAATACAGACATAACAATTCTAAAAACAATACTAGCACAGGAAAAGAAAGCTACATACTGCTATCATTGGGAATACAGACATAACAATTCTAAAAACAATACTAGCAAACCAAATCCAGAAGCATATAAGGAAGATTATAGAACATGACCAAGTGACATTTATTCTAGGAATAATACAAGATTGGTTTAATATATAAAAATCATTGCTAGGGCCAGAGGGAAGTTAGCTAACCATTACTAATAATTGAAAAAAACAACAGATGCTGGAAGGGATGCAGGGAAAATGGAACACTTCTACACTGCTAGTGGGAGTGAAAACTAATACAATCTCTATGGAAAACAGTGTGATGAATTCTGAAAGATCTAAATATCGACCTTCCATATGGCCCAACAATCTCCCTTCTGGGAATATACCTGGAGGAACTCAAACCATTCTACACAAAAGATACCTGTGCACACCTGTTTATTGCAGCATTATTCACAATAGCAAAAACATGAAACCAACCATGCTGCCCACTGAAAGAGGACTAGATTCAAAAATTATGGTACATATACATGATGGAATATTACACAACCATAAAGGACAAAATTATGGATTTCACAGCAACTTGGATGGATGTAGAGTCTATCATACTCAGTGATCTTTCAGCACTACACGTTCTTACTCATAAGTGAATCCTGAACATTTATCATAATACTACATGAAAGAGATTGGCAGTGAATCACTTCCAGGGGAGGGAGGTACATAACATCAATAAAGGTACCTAATCCCAAACCAGGCAAAGTGGGGATCAATGGGAGGCCCAAGCTTCACCTGTATGATGACCACCTATGTACCTAACCCTGAATTGTACCCCACATCTTTAAAATAAAATAATAATAAAAAACAAAAATCAAAATAACTCACCATATTAGTAGAATAAAAGACAAACCACAAGATAAACTAAACATACTCAGCAAAAACTTTTGACATAATCCAACATCCTTTCGAGATAAAAACACAAGGTCAACTGGAAATAGAAGGGAAATTCCTTAACATAAATGTCATCTTGGAAAAATCCACAACTAACATCATACTTAATGGTGAAAAAAAGAACACTTTTCCACTAAGACAAAAAACAATACAAGAATGCCTGTTTTTAAACTTTCACTTGATATTGTACTGGAAATTACAGCCAGTGCTATTTGGCAAGAAAAAGAAATTAAAAGCATTCAAATTGGAAAGAAAAAATAAAACTATATTCACACCTGACACTATTATACATATAAAAATTCCAACGATTCCAGAAAATAACTACTAAAGAAGGTAAACAAGGTAGTCAAGGTGGCAGGATATAAGATTAATATTCAAAAATCAGTTTAATATCTGTAAACCATGTAATGAACAATCAGAAAATAAAATTAAGAATTTATAAATAAAATATTTAGGAATAAATTCAACAGAAAGAAGAAAGACTTATACACTGAAAACTAAAAAATGTTGCTAACATAAATTTAAGAATACCTAAATAATGGGAAAGCAACCCTTGTGTGTATATTGGGTGGCATAATATTTTAAGTATAGCAATACTACTCAAATTTATTCACAGATTCAACACATTTTCATCAAAATCTCAGTTGGTTTCTCTGCAGTAGATGACAAAGTGAAATTCCTATGGAAATGCAAGGGACCTAGAATAACTGAAATAATCTTTTTTAAAAGAACAAAGTTCATGGACTAACCCTTAACCAATTACAAAAGTTACTACAAAGGTATAGCAATCAATAAATTGTACTGGCGTAAAAATAAACATAGGTAAATTGAATAGACATGAGAGTCCAGAAACAAGCCTACACTTTGTATGGTCAATTAATATTTGACAAGGGCATCAAGACAATTAAATTGGAGAAGGAATAGGCTTTTCATGAGTTGTACTGAACTAGACATAAATATTCACAAGAATGTAGCTATACACACACACACACACACACACACACACACACACACACACACACACCTCAAAGCAGACTATCTACTAAAATTAAGAGCCAAACTTATAAAAATGCTTAGAAGAATCAAGTATAAATCTCCATACTTTTGGGCTAGGCAATGACTTCTTAGATACAATATTAAAAGCACACACTGCATATGAGAAGATTGAAAAAATTGAACTTCATGAAAATTAAAACTTTTGTTGGCCAAAGGACTTCCTAAAGAAATAAAAAGACAACCCATAGAATGGAAAAAGTAATAAATTGTGAATAATTTATCTGGTATAAGAATAGTATGAAGAATACATATATACCTCTTTTTTTTTTTTTTTTTTTAGATTCAGGGGCTACACATGCATGTTTGTTACACAGGCATACTGTGTAGTGGTGAAGACTGGGTCTCAGGTGGTCCATTCCCCAGATAATGAACATTGTATCCCATAGCAATTTCTGAACCCTAACCCACCTCCCCACTTATCGGTGTCCCCAGTGTCTATTATTTTCCATCTATGTGACGTTTTAGTTCCCACATGTGAGTGAAAACATGTAGTGTTTGGTTTTCTGTTTCTGAGTCAGTTCACTTAGGATGATGATCTCCAGCTCCATCAATATTGCTGCAAAGGACATGATTTCATTCTTTTTTAATGACTACATAGTATTCCATGGTGTATATATACCACATTTCATTATCCAGTCACTTTTTGGTGGACACTTAGGTTAGTTCCATGATTTTGCTATTGTGAATAGTGCTGCAATAAACATACAAGTATAGGTATCCTTTTTAAAATATTGATTTTTTGTTCTTTGGGTAGATCCCTAATAGTGGGATTGCTGGGTCAAATGGTAATTCAGTTTTTCATTCTTTCAGAAATCTCCATACTGTTTTCCATAGTGGTTGAACTAGTTTACAATGCCACCAGCAATGGACGGATGTTCCCTTTTCTCCACAACCGCACCAACATCTGTTGTTCTTTGACTTTCTAATAATGGTCATTCTGACTGATGTGAGGTGATATGTCATTGTGGCTTTAATTTGCATTTCTCTTATAATTAGTGATGTTGAGCATTTTTTCACATTTATTGGCTGCTTGTGTGTTTTCTACTGAGAAGTGTCTATTCATGTTGTTTGTTCACCTTTTGATTTGGTTATTTGTTTCTTTACTGTGTTGAGTTTTTGAATTCCTTGTAGATTCTGGACATTTGCCCTTTGTCTGAAATGTAATATGCAAATATATTCCCCCATTCAGTAGTTTTTCTGTTGACTCTGTTATTCCTTTTACTGTGCAGAAACTTTTTAGTTTAAGTCCCATCTTATTTATTTATTTATTTATAGTTTTTGACGTCTATGTCATAAATTTTTGCCTAGGCTAATGTCCAGAAGGGTATCTTCTAGGTTTTCTTTTAGGATTTTAATAGTTTCAGGACTTACATTTAAGTCTTCGATCCATCCTGAGTTATTTTTTGTATATGGTGAGAGATAGGGTTCCAGTTTCATTCTTCTGCATATGGCTTGCCAATTTTTCAGCATCATTTATTGAGCAGGGAGTCCTTTCCTCATTATTTATTTTTGTTGGTTTTGTCAAAGATCAGTTGGTTGTAAGAATATTATTTTATTTCTGGGTTATCTATTCTATTCCATTAGTCAATCTATATATTCTTGTACCAGTGACATGTTGTTTTAGTTGCTATAGCTTTATAGTAGAATTTAAAGTGAGGCAGTGTGATGCTGCTGCAATTGTTCTTTTTGCTTAGAATTATCTTGGCTATTTGGGCTATTTTTTGATTCCATATAAACTTTGAAATTGTTTTTTCTAGTTCTGAGAAGAGCGAAGTTGGTATTTTGATCAGGATGGCACTGAATCTGTAGATTGCTTCGGGCTATATGGTCCTTTTAACAATGCTGATTCTTCCAATCCAGGAGCATGGAATGTTTTTCCATTTTGTTTGTGTCATCTACGATTTCTTTCATAGGCATTTTGTAGTTCTCCTTGTAGCGATATTTCACTTCCTTAGGTGATTTCTGTGTATTTTATTTTTTGTATCCCATTGTGTGAATGGGATTGGGCTTCTGATTTGGTCCTTGGCTTCAGCACTGTTGTTGTATAGTAATGCTATTGATTTTTGTACATCAGTACAGAGACTTTACTGTAATAATTTATCATGAGTTTCTTAGAGGAGTCTTTAGGCTTTTCTAGGTGTACAGTTGTGTCATTCACAAACAGGGATAGGTTGACTTCCTCTTTTCTGATTTGGGTACCTTTTATTTCTTTCTTTCTCTGAATTGCTTTTGCTAGGTCTTCCAGTACAATGTTGAATAATAATAGTGACAGTAGACATCCGTGTCTTGTTCCTGTTCCAAGGAGAATGTTTTAATTTTTCCTGGTTAAGTATGATATTGGCTGTTGGTTATGAATCTTATTATTTTGAGATATATTCTTTCAATGTCCAATAAAGAACTCTTACAACTCAGTACAAAAAGACAAATAAACCAAGTTAAACATGCATGTAATCTGAATATTATCCAAAGAAGATAAAAAAATGACCAATACACACATGAATACACACATTACCCATGAGGAAAATGCAAATCAAACCTACAATAAGATACCACTTCACACACACTAGGGTGGCTATAATTTAAAATATAATTTGAGACAATTTTATTAACTTTTGTATCTGTGTATTTATATGTATCCCAATCATGTTGTAAACCTCAAATATATACAGTAAAATTTATTTTTTAAAAAGTCAAACAATAACAAGGGTAAGTGAGAATGTAGAGGAATTGAAACCCTTATATGGTCAGTCCCCTACATATGGACCTTCAAGTTGCAAACTTTCAAAGATGCTAATGTGCATTTGCATGTCCAATCATGGAAGTTACTTCATGTGTCTGGCGTACATAGAGACCCTGTATGCCAGCTGTTGTACTATCCTTCATGTGTCTGGCATACATACAGACCCTGTATGCCAGCTGTTGTACTATCCTATACGACTGTTCTTTTCAAGGCACTGTACTGTAACCTTAAAAATGTTTTATTTTTGTGTTTGTTTTTATATATTGTTATTGTGAAAAGTATTACACAACTATTACAGTACAATACTATATAGCCGATTTTGCCAGTTGAGTACCTGGGCTAAATTTACTGAACTTACAAACAAATTGAACTTATAGACGTGCTTTTGGAATGGAACTGACTCATATACAAGAACTCACTGTACATTTCTGGTGAAAAAGTAAAATGATACAGTAAATTTGGAAAACAGTTTGGGAATTCCTAAAAGTAAAGAGTAAAATATAGAGTTACCACATAATCCAGCAATTTCACTCCTAAGTATGCACCCATGAGAAATGAAAACATATATCCACACAAAAATGTGTACATGAATGTTTATAGCAGTATATTCATAATAGCTAAAAAGTGATACAAAACATTCATTGAAAAATAATTTGGCATTTAAAAAATGTAGTAATGATACATGGATGAAACTTGAAAACATTCTGCTAAGTGAAAAAAGCCGGTCACAAACGATATGTTATAAGATCCTATTTACATGAAATCTCTGGAATACTCAAATCTATAGAGACAAAAAATTAGTTTGTGGTTGTGTAGCCCTGAGTTGAGAGGGGGGAGGGAATGCGAATTACTGCAAATTGGTTCAAGATTTATTGGGAGTTACAATAATAATGTTTTAAAGTTATAGTGTTGTGATGGTTGCGCAACTTTGAATACACCAAAGCCCACTGAATTATACTTTAAACAGGTAAACTTTAATGGCATATGAATTATATTTCTTTTATCTGCATCTTTTTTCTTTTCTTTTTTATTATAAAGATGTGGGGTACAATTCAGGGTTAAATATACAAACATTGATTATGCAGATATCCTTGTTGATTAGGTATGCCCTTCCCTCCCCTAGCAGTTTCCCTCAACTGCCAATCCCACCAACCCCCGACAGTTTCCCACTACTGCCAATCACTTTCTTATAGCATTATGATAATTATTCAAGGTCCGCTTATGAGTGAGAACATATGGTAGTCTGTTCTTTGTTTCTGTGATAGATCACTGAGTATGATTGACTCTAAATTCATCCAAGTTGCTGCGAAGTCCATGTTTGTCCTATTTATGGCTGCATAATATTCCATTGTGTATGTGTACCACATTTCTTTTTATCCAGTCCAGCTTCAATGGGCAACATGGTGGGTTCCATGTTTTTGTTATTTTGAACAGGGCTGTAACAAACATATGTGTGCAGGTATCTTTTTTGTAGAATGATTTGAGTTCCTCCGGGTATATTCCCAATAGGGGAATTGCGGGGTCATATGGAAGAGTAATTTCTAGTTCTCTCAGAAACTGCCACATTATCTTCCAAAGAGGCTGCACTAGTTTGCATTCCCACCAGCAGTATAGAAGCATTCCTTTTTCTCTACATCCTCCCTAGCATCTGTTATTGTTTGTTTTATTAATGATGGCCATTCTTACTGGGGTTAGGTGGTATCTCAATGTGGTTTTGATTTGTATTTCTCTGATGATGAGTGAGGCTGAGCACTTTTTCATGTGTCTTTTGGCTGCCCGTATATCTTCTTTTGAGAAGTGTCTAGTCACGTCTTTTGCACACTTTTTAATGGGGCTGTTCGCTTTTTTCCTTTCGGCATGTTTGAATTCCCTGTAGATCCTAGATGTTAGGCCTTTGTCAGATAAACAGTTGGCAAATACATTTTCCCATTTTGTGGGCCATCTCCCTGCTCTCTTTATGGTTGCTTTTTCTTTGAAGAAGCCCGTGAGTTTGATGAGGTCCCACTTATCTATCTTATTTCTTAAGGTATGGGCATTTAGGGTTCTGAAAAGGAATTGGTTGCCAGTTCCAATTTCCATAAGGGTGTCTCCTACATTTTCTAAGATTCTTATAGTTTGAGGTTTTACGTTTAGATCTTTGATCCATTTAGAGTCAATTTTTGTGTATGGTGATAGGTAGGGGTCCTGTTTTAATTGCCTGCATGTGATCAGCCAGTTTTCCCAGCACCATTTGCTGACTAGATTCTCTTCTCCCCAGTGGCTGTTGTTGGAAGCTTTGTCAAAGATGAGTTGGTTGAGAAATTGAGACTTTGCTTTTGAAATCTCTATCCTGTTCCATTGGTCTATGTGCCTGTTCTTGTACCAATACCAGGCTGTTTTGATTACTATAGCCTTATAGTAAAGTTTGAAGTCTGGAAGTGTAATACCTCCTGCTTTGTTTCTTTTGTTAAGGATTGTTTTGGCTTTTTGTTTATGTTTCCATATGAATTTCTGTATTGTCATGTCCAGGTCTGAGAAGAATGTTGTTGGTAACTTAATGGGTATGAATTATAAATTATATTTCAATGAAGCTCTTTGAAAAAACCAAGGGGTTGAACTAAATGGACTCCAAGACTCAGAGCTCTTACATTCGGGAATTCTATAATGTTAAATCTTACCTACTTTAGGCATGTGACTGTTTTCTATTTTTCAATTCCTTTACCACTCTATTGAATTCATTTCACCACTGAACTCAAAATAAAATGACTACGAACTTTACTGCAGTCTATATCTATAATTGGTAATAAATGCACTTTCCAGGCAATTTGAGATAGTTTTAATGTACAAGTTACAGTGCAAAGTGATATCATTGATATAGAGATGACATTAAGTTCAAGAACCTGTCTCCAAGCATCTGACAGATATTAATTCAAAGATCCAAATATAAGAGAAGGCTTGACAGAATAAAAACCACTCAAATCTTGAAGGATGAATAATCATTTGGCAGGTGGATGCAAGGGCATTTCAGGCTGAGAAAAACTGTGTGAACGGAAGTATACACACAGAAAAATTTGTTCTTAATGCAATTCCTCCCAAGGACCTCGACTATACAATAGCTAGTCTAACTTCAATTACCATATATATTTGAACATCATAAATTACATTCCTCTGAAAATATTCTATAGTTCATACTCCTTATCTCTATTTTTCAGTTAGTTTGAATTGTTGAGGGTTTATTACATTTTTACTCAGGCTGCTTTGCTTAATGGTTGCTAAGAAACCGAATTTTTTATGCTCTTCTGTGGGTTAATAAAGTAATAATCTTTTGAAGTCAGAATGGGTACAGTGCCTTGAGAGGCAGTCCAAAATTAAAATAAGGTAGCATTCTAATCTTTTCATGATCTCAGTAAAATATATATAGTAAAAGATTCCCCCAAGTATTTTTCATTTCAAGATTTTAAAAATTATTAGACCTTACTGTTTAAAATAGTCTTAGGTTTACAGAAAAATAGAACAGAAAGTACAGACAGTTCTCATATACCACCTTGCCCAGTTTCTCTTATTATTAACATCTTGCACTAGTGCAGTACATTTATTTCAAGTGATGAATTAATACATTATTATTACTAAAGTTAATAGTTGACGTTAGAGTTTACTCGTGTTGTATAGCTCTATGGTTTAGACAAATGCATAGTGTCCACCATTACTGTACCATACAGAATTGTTTCACTGCCCTAAAAATCCCCTGGGCTTTGTATTTATCCTTACCTACCCCCTAACCCATGGAAACTGCTGATGTTTTCTATAGTTTTATCTTTTCCAGAATGTCACATAGTTAGAATCATACAATATGTAGGCTTTCAGACTAAAAATTTTCACTTAGCAATAGGCATTGAAATTTTGGCCTCAGGCTCTGCTACTTACCAACTTCATGGGCAGCCATGAGAAGGTATATTGACCTGCCTGGCTGTCGTTTTCTCAGGCATTACTAATAGTAATAACTAATGTTTGTGATATTTATTGAGCACTTAATATATTCTAGACAAGAAGGTGGCAAGATGGCAATGGAACCAGTGGGAGTGTAAGTGTCTCTGCAAGGGTGAGTATCCATAAAGACAATCTGCATGAGCAGGTGTGTGAGTGAAAGTTCATCTGAAGGGAGACTCAGGATCAAGCACACGGGGCTCCTCTCCCAGGTGGCTGCAACAACCACTGCCCTTAGATCAGAGCCCCCAAGATGCAGGATCGTCTACCATTCTCAAGGGTCTCTCGGGAGAAGGCAACAGAGATCAGCTGCTCCTCAGCATCTGGCACATGGCCTATGCCATCACCTGCAGCAGCCATGCACTGGCAATGCAAACCGTGGAGAAGGTGCTGGAAAGGAAATATGGAGCTGAGCTCCACTTCTGGTGAGGAGACACTAGCTGCTGCCATTTTCTCTGTCCCAGGGTCAAGCAGAGACCTGTGTTGGCCCACCCAGCTCTGTCAGCCTCCAACCTGAGACCCAGAGGCAATCTCCACATCCCTTTGTAATTGACCATTGCTGTCCCAGAGAGGAACTTCAGGAGTGGACATGGAACAACAGATGCCCCACCCACGTGCTGGACCAAGCACAGATATGTTTGATTTGAGTGGGAGACTTGGCGGCAGCAGCAGCAGCAGACGACGTGGGTGTATGCAGATCTGATTCACCCTCCTACCACAGCAGTTCATGGGGCATCTGACCCATGCTAAGAGCAACCCAATCAACCTGTGTGGAGGGAGAGCAGAGGGGAAGGGCTGAAGACTAAAATTCTCTCCTACCCTGGCAGCAGCCAAAAGCAGTAGTGGTGCTTCCTGAAGTTCCAGAAATGACCACAGAGGGAGCTTTTCTTTCTTTCTTTCTTTTGTTCTTTCTTTCTTTCTTTCTTTCTTTCTTTGCTTTTTTCTTTCTTTCTTTTTCTGTATTTGTTTTGTTCTTGAGTTTTTTTGTTGTTGTTGTTTTCTAGTTTCTCTGTTTGTGTATGGGCATTTTTTAGGGCAAGTGCATTTTCAGGTTTTTTTGCATGTTTGCTTGGTTGGGGGTTTTCTTGTTCATTTTTGTTTATTCGTTAGTTGGTATGCCTGTTTTCGTTCCTCTTCTTCTCTCTCTTCATCTTCCTTTCATCTACCTTCTTTATTTTTCCATTCTTTTGCTTTTTCTTATCTCATTTTGCTTTCAGTGGGCATATATGTACCCCCACCACATGGACAGATTGTAAGGTTGTGGGAAATGAGTTCCAGAAGGCCCATACAACTATACACAGATACTGGGATCTGCAGATAGCTCTGAACCACAGCTCCCCATCATACCTTAATCAAATCTCAAAACTGCAAAAAGTATAGCCCCCATCCTCAGTCCAGCTTCAAAATTGAACAAATACAAAGAATCTACATAAGGAAGACTAGGGGATTGAGCAAACAGAAGTGAAAGCTAGCCCCCCATCACTGAGCTGAGCAATGGAATTAATGAAGGGGGGAGTAGGGAGAGGAAAACCATTACAAATAAACAAGAACCAAAGGATGACCACAGGTCCCATTGAGACTCCTGGGAAGTCAGCAACTGAGAATACAGACTTCAGAACTCGAACAAGGAAAAGACCCCAGAATGACTAGTCTCAAACCACAAACACAGATATCAAGATATTAACAGAGAGAATGAATAGAAATGAGGAGAGACAAGAGGAAAGAATGAAGGAGTTGATAAATAAGATGACAGCAATAACGAATACAGTAAATGAAATAAATAACAAATGGACAAACATGGAAAACAGAATTAACCAAGCAGAAGAAGGAATCTCAGAACTTGAGGACCAATATATGGAACTAACCAAAACTGTTAAAAACATAGAAAAGAACTGAGGCAGAAGGATCGCCAGAGCCCAGCAGGTTGAGACTGGTGGCTGGGAGCAGCCACTGCACTCTAGTCTGGGTGACAGAGTGAGACTCCAACTCAAAAAAAAAAAAAAAAGAAAAGAAGCTTAAAGAAATGGAACAAAGCCTCCAAGAGATGTGGAATTATATCAAGAGGCTGAACGTATGATTAATTGGCATCCCTGAGGCAGATAGAGAGACAGATCCTAGAACAAACATTCCTTGAAATTATCCAAGAAAATTTCCCTCATTCATCAGAAATGTGACCATACAAACACAAGAGATTAATAGAACCCTGGCAAGACATCAAATGAGAAAATCAACTCCTAGACACAAGACGCAATTCGCTTATACAAAGTAGGTATAAAAGAGAAACTCCTAAAGGCAGCAAGATAGAAACATCAGACTCCTACTGGGGAAGACCAATCAGAATAGCCATAGGCTTATCTACAGAAACACTACAGACTAGAGGAGATTAGAGTTCAATCTTCAAAATTATCAAAGATAAACAATTCCAACAAGTAATTTCATACCCAGCTAAGCTAAGCTTCATCAGTGATGGAGAAATAAAATCCTTCCCAGACATTCAATCCCTAAGAGTTTATGCTACCACCAGACCAGCTCTACAAAAAACACTATGAAAGTATTAAAAATGGAAGAAAGAAAGAAAAAAAAAAAACAACCACAATCTTCCCAAGAATGCAGGAAAAAGATTGAAAGCACACACATATAGCAACACAAAAATAAAAAGAAAACCAACCAACAACAAACTATAAGAACCTCATGACAGGGATGAACTCTCACATTTCAATAATTAGCCTGAATGTGAATGGACAAAACGTGACATCAAAAAGAAACAGAATGACAAACCAGATCAAACAAATATGATGCAAGAATATGTGCCTTCAGACTCATCTTACCAGAATGAACATTCACAGACTCATAGTGAGAGGATAGAAAACAAATTTTCTGATGAACAGAACTAAAAAAAAGCAACAGTTGCAATGTTAATATCAGACAAAATATCCTTTAAGTTATCAAAAATTTTAAAAGGTACAGAAGGTCACCACATAATGATAAAAAGTTCAATCCATCAACAAGAAATATCCATTGTAAACATGTATGCACTCAACATATGAGCAATAACCTTTATAAAGCAGCTTCTAGGCAAACTATAAAATGATATTGACTCTAACATTATAGTTGGGGGCTTAAATATCCCACTAACAATCCTAGATAGATCACTGAGGCAAAAAATGAACAAAAAGATCTGGAATCTCTACTTGACACTTGACCAAATGAACTTATTAGATACCTACAGAACACTGCACCCAACAAACAGAACATACATTCACTCATGACCACATGGAACGTGCTCCAAAATCGATCTCATCCTTGGCCATAAATCAAGCATAAACAAATTTCAAAAGATCAAATATTGCCATGCACCTTCTCAAACCACAGTGGAATAAAAATAAATATCAACATCAACAAAATTCCCTCCAAACCCACAGAGACACAGGCACTAAACAGCATGATGCTGAACAATTTCTGGGTAAATAGGAAATGAAAGCAAAAATTAAAATATTTCTGGAAACAAAAGAAAATAAAAATTCGTCTTACCAAAATTTCTGGGATGCCATGAAGGTAGTACTGAGAGGGGAATTCAATTCTTTATGAACACACATCAAGAAAATGGATTACAAGTCTAACAGATCACCTAAAGGAGCTGGAAAGACAAGACCACCCAAACCCTAACTTAAGCAGAAGAATCCAGATCACCAAAGTAAAAGCCTAAATACAGAACATAGAAGACAAAAATATCAGAGAAAAAAAATCAATGAAATAAAAAACTAGTTCTTTGAAAGATTAAACAAGATTGGCATGCTGCTAACCAGATTGACCAAAGAAAAGAGAGAAAAAGCCCAAATAAACACAGAGATACAAAATGTCAATCACAAAAGACCCCAAAGAAATACAAAACATTATCAGAGATTGCTATGCACACCTGTATGGAAACAAACTCGAAAACCCAAATGAAATGGAGGATTTTCTGACATCACACAACTTCTCACAGTTGATTCAAGAAGAAATTAAGACATTAAACAGACCGATACCAATCCAGGAAATCGACTTCATCATAAGAAAGCTACCTACCAAAAATATATATATATTCTGGACCAGACGGCTTTCCAGTGGAGTTCTACAAAGCATACAAGAAGGATAACAATCCCACTGAAAGTATTCCTGGCAATTGAGAAAGACAGAACTCTCCCAAAATCATTTTATGAAATTAACATTGCACCAATACTCAAATCAGGTAAAGATCCAACAAAGAAAGAGAACTACAGACCAATTTCCCTTATGAACATAGATGCAATAATACTCAACAAGACTCTAGCAAATCAGATCTAACACATCTGAAAAATCATCCACAGTGATCACGTAGGCTTCATCCCCAGGAAGCAGGGCTGGTTCAACATCTGCAAGACCATAAATGTAATTAAATACATCAACAGATGTAAAAACAGCAACATGATTATATTATTAGATTCAGAAAATCTTTTGATAACCAGTGTCCTTTCTTAATAAAAACCCTCGAACACCTAGGCATAGAGGGGACATACCTCAAAATAGTAAGAACCATCTGCGATAAAGTCACTGCCAACATATTGCTAAGTGGACAGAAACTGGAAACATTTCCCCTAAAAATCAGAACAAATTAAGCCTACCCACTCTCACTCCTCCTGTTCAACATTGTGTTAGATGTCCTAGCTAGAGCCATCAAACAAGAGAAGGAAATCAAGGGTATCCAAATAGGAAAAGAGAAAATTAAGTTATTCCTCTCTGCTGATGGTATGACTATATAACTTGAAAATTCAAGAGAATATGTCAAAAACCTTCTTGCACCGATAAATGACTTTGACAAAATCTCAGGGAACAAAATCAATGTGCAAAAGACAGTCACATTCTTTTTAATTTTTTTTTATTGTAAAGATGTAGGGTACAATTCAGGGTTAAGTATACCAACATTGATTATGCAGATACGCTGGTTGATGAGGGTGCCCCTCCCTTCCCTAGCAGTTTCCCTCAACTGCTAATCCCAACCTCCTCTCCTGACAGTTTCCCACTACTGCCAATCCCTTTTTTATAGTATTACAATTGTTCAAGTTCCACCTATGAGTGAGTACATATTGTACTCTGTTTTTTGTTTCTGTAATAGATCACTGAGTATGATCAGACAGTCACATTCTTATACACCAACAACAAACATGTAGAACCATATAAAAAGCACAATTTCATTCACAACAGCAACAAAAAAAATAAAATACCTTGATGTCTTCTTAACCAGAGAAGTGAAAGATCTTTACAACGAAATCTATAAAGCACTGCTCAAAGAAATCAAAGAAGACAGAAACACATGGAAAACTATTCTATGTTCATGTATTGGAAGAATCAACATTGTTAGGATGTCCATCCTACCCAAGGCAAACTACAGACTTTACACAATACTAATTAAATTACCAACATCATACTTCTCAGACCTGGAAATGACATTACAGAAATTCATATGGAAACAAAAATGACCACAAATAGTCAAAACAATCCTCATCAAAAGAAACAAAGTTGGCGGTATCACATTTCCAGACTTTAAACTTAATTATAAGGATACAATAAACAAACAGCCTGGTATTGGTACAAGAACATTCATACAGACCAATGGAACAAGATAGAGATTCTGGAAGCAAGACTTCAATTTCTCAACCAATTCATCTTTGAAAAAGCCTCCACTACCAAGCACTAGGGAGAGGAGACCTTATTCAGTAAATGGTGCTGGTAAACTTGCTGACCACAGGCAGAAGATTAAAACAAGACCCCTATCACCATACACAGAAATCAACTCTAAATGGATCAAAGACCTAAATATAAAACCTCAAACTATAAGAATCTTAGAAAACGCAGGTGATACCCTTACAGAATTCAGCAGAGGCAACCAATTCCTGATTAAAATCCCAGATGTCCATGCTATAAGAGATAACATAGATAAATGTGATCTCATTAAACTGAAAAGCTTCTGCAAAGCAAAAGAAATTATCAAGAGAGTGGGGGGACAGCCCACAGAAGGGGAAAAAATATTTGCCAATTTTATATCTGACAAAGGCTTAACATCCAAGATCTACAAGGAACTCAAATGTACCAAACAGAAAAAAAAAAAAAAAAACAGTTCCATTAAAAAAGTGGGCAAAAGACATGAATAGACACTTCTCAAAAGAGATTCAGGCAGCCAACAGACACATGAAAAAGTGCTCAGCCTCACTCATCATCAGAGGAATGCAAATCAAAATCACATTAGGATACCACCTAGCCCCAGTAAGAATGGCCATCATTAATAAAATAAACAACAACAGATGCTGGTGAGGATGCATAGAAAAGGGAACACTTCTACACTGCTGCTGGGAATGTGAACTATTTAAACCTCTGTGGAAAACAGTGTGGCAATTTCTAAAAGATCTAAATATCAACCTTCCATACAGTCCAGCAATCCTCCTACTAGGAATATACCCAGAGGAACTCAAATCTTCTACAAAAAAGATACCTGCACACACGTTTATTACAGCATTATTCATAATAGCAAAAACATGGGACCAACCATGCAGCCCATCAAAACTGGGCTATATACAAAAATATAGTGCATATACACAAAGGAATATTATGTAGCCATAAAGAAGGACAAACATATGGACTTCACAGCAACTTGGATGAATTTAGAGTCTCTCATACTAAGTGATCTATCACAGAAACAAAGAACAGAGTACCACATGTTCCCACTCATAAGCAGATCCTGAACATTTACGGTAATACTGTTAGAAAGGAATTAGCAATAGTGGGATATTACCAGGGTGGCGTGAAGGACACAACATCAATAAAGGTACCTGATCTCAAACCAGCTGAAGTGGGGACCAAAGAGAAGCCCAAACTTTACCTGTATGATGTTCATTTCTATACCTAACCCTGAATTGTATCATACGTCTTTAAATTTAAAAAAAAAAAAAAATTTTTTTAATCCCCCATGGTAGTACAGACACTTACAGTTAATGAGTTAATGAATATCGTCAATTGAAAAAAAAGAAGTAGAGAGCAGAGGAAAAGGCATATGGTTTGGGCATTAGGATAGACAAAAGTGGGGGTAGAAATACACAAGAACATTTGAGAAATGAATAAACCAATTGTGTTAGAAAAAAAAATTAAGGTCTAAATTACATAAATGTACTAATTATGTAAACCTTGCCTTGCAGGACAGAGCACTGGGGATAGAGAAGAAATTATAGACCTGGGAAATAGTTGGAGGGAGAACCAATGAGACTAATTGTTCAAAGGTTTTTAGCCTGTAAGTGCAGTGATTATATTTTTTCATTAGAAAGATTGTTATGGCATCAGTGTGGAAAATGCAATGATGAGAAGCAGGGTGATCACTTAGACTACTGTAGTGGTCTTAGCATGCTTTGGTGAGGGCCTAGCCTTACCTGGAGTAGTGAATGGGTTGAAGAGGGAAGGTAAGTAAGAAAGAGTACAATGAAACTGAGAGAATAAAGTGTCATGGATGAAAACAAGAAAGTTTCAAGAGAAAATCACTTTGGGGGATGATAAAGAGCTTAGTTTTGATCAGTGTATGAAGAAGTAGCATGTGTGTATGTGTATAATGTGATTTTTCATGAGATATACTTGATGCATATTAAATTGTATGAAGTTTAACTTCAGAAGAGATTGGTAGAAGGGGATTCAGGAAGTGGTTCAGGAAGAGTAGAGGAAAGGGCTAAGAGAAGTAGTTTACTAACTATAAAGATACAAAAACGGAGCATCCCAATTTTTGCCCAAACAAAAGTCCTGGCTATTTAGACATGTTAAGATTTAGGTAACAACACAACCTCAGAATGAAATTTTTCTGGAGACAGTTTAAGGAAATCAAACATGGAGCTCAGGTGAGAGAATGAGAGTGTAAATACAAATTTGAGAGTTATCTCTACAGGGGAAATAGTTGAAGCCTTGAGTCATCACAATGCAAAGCACAGGACGAGATTGAGTTTGAGGAACTACCTGAATGTAAAAAGTAGAAAAGGGAGCCGGGCTCGGTGGCTCAGCCTGTAATCCCACGCCTTTGGGAGGCTGAGGTGAGTGGATTGCCTGACCCCGCGGGTTCGAGACCCGCCTGGGCAGCGAGACCTCATCTCTACAATAAATCAAAAAATCAGCCGGGCGTGGTAGTGCATGCCTGTAATTCCAGCCACTCGGAAGGCTGAGGCGGAAGGATCGCCGGAGCCCAGCAGGTTGAGGCTGCGGTGGCCGGGAGCGGCCACTGCACTCCAGTCTGGGCGACAGAGTGAGAATCCAACTCAAAAAAAAAAAAAAAAAAGAAAAGGAAAAGACAATGGAGTGCTTGGAAAGATAGAGTAACATACAATGACCCCCAAATCCACCAAATAGTTTTAAGGAAGAGATGTCAGTTCGCAGTGTTAGTTAAATGGTGGAGGTTCCTGTTTTTCTTTGGCTTAACCAATAAGGTTGGTGATTAGATCATTGATGGCCTTTAAAAGATTTAATTATGTAAAGCCACAGGAGCTAAAGATGGAATGTAGTGTGTCATGAGGCAGAAAGTTTGACAAAGAAAAGAACTAGGGAAGGTAACTTTAAGAAAGTGACAAGGTCAAGTAACTTTAAGAAAGTGACAAGGTCACCTCCAAAATAGATTATTCCATTTGGAGGCTCCATCAATTAGCACTGCATCTTATTGCAAAAATAATCTAATTACTTTTATTTAAAAATTATTTTTATTATGCAAATATCTAAGTTTATTGTAAAATATTTGAAGTGTCTCATGGTCTAATTTTTAAAAAGAAATATCAACATGCTATATTACAATAAGCTAAGTAAAAATAGCATTACTTATGCTCAAATATATTTCAAAGTATTGGCAATAAAATATATTTGAATGATTTATTGGATAGTCATGTAAAGGGGATCCCCCCAATAGTGGAATTTTTTTTTTATCAATCAGTATTTTTTATTATGGTTTTGTGGGGTACAGTTAAGGGTTAGGTGCACAATTACATTTCATTCAGGCACCCTGTTGATAAGAGGTGTTTTCCCATCCTCCGACAGATATTTACTACTGTTAATCCCATCCCCCTCCCCCCCCCATAGTTTCCCAGTACCGTCAGTCATTTTCTTATAGTATTACATTGGATGTTCAAGGTCCATTATATGAGTGAGAACATGTGATACTCGGATCTTTGTTTCTGTGAGAGGTCACTCAGTATTATAGACTCTAGTTCCATCCAGGTTGCTGAGAAATTCATGATTTTGTTCTTTTATATGGCTGCGTAGTATTCCATCATGTATATGTACCACGTTTTTTTAATCCAGTCCTCTTTTGATGGGCAGCATGGTTGCTTACAGGTTCTTGCTATTGTGAACAATGCTGCGATAAACATACGTGTGCAGGTATCTTTTTTATAGAGTGATTTGTGTTCTTCAGGGTATATTCCCAGTAGGGGGATTGTGGGGTCATATGGAAGGTCGATTTTCAGAGCTTTTAGGAATCGCCACACTGCTTTCCACAGAGGTTGCACTAGTTTACACTCCCACCAACAGTGTAGAAGTGTTCCCTTTTCACCACACCCTCTCCAGCAGCTGTTATTTTTTGAGTTGTTGATAATTGCTATTCTGACTAGAGTTAGGTGGTATCTCAGTGTGGTTTTGATTTGCATCTCCCTGATGATTACTGAGGTTGAGCATTTCTTCATGTGTTTGTTGGCTGCTCGAATGTCTTCTTTTGTGAAGTGTCTGTTCATATCTTTTGCCCATTTTATAATGGGGTTGTTTGTTTTCTTCTTTTCAGTGCATTTCAGTTCCTTGTAGATCCAGGATGTTAAGCCTTTGTCAGACCTAGAGTTGACAAATACTTTTTCTCAGTCTGTAGGCTGTCTGCCTGCTCTCTTGATGGTTTCTTTGGCTTTGCAGAAGCTTGTCAGTTTAATAAGGTCCCATTTGTCTATCTTCTCTCTTAAGTCCTGTGGGTTTCAGTTTTTGTACAGGAATTGGATGCCAGTTCCAATTTCCATGAGAGTATTTCCTTCATTTTCTAAGGTTCTTATGGTTTGAGGTTTTACATTTAGGTCTCTGATCCATTTGGAGTTAACCTTTGTGCATGGGGATAGATAGGGGTCCTGTTTCAATCTTCTGCATGTGGTCAGCCAATTTTCCCAGCACCATTTACTGAATAGGTTCTCCTCTCCCCATTGGTAGGTGGTGGGGGCTTTGTCGAAGATGAGTTGGTTGAGAAATTGAGGTTTTGCTTCTGGAATCTCAATTCTGTTCCATTGATCTATATGCCTGTTCCTGTACCAATACTAAGCTGTTTTGATGATTGCAGCTTTATAATAAAGTTTGAAGTCTGGTATTGTGATACCACCTGCTTTGTTTTTTTTGCTGAGGATTGTTCTGGCTATTCTTGGACATTTGTGTTTCCATATGAATTCCTGTGTTGATTTTTCTAGGTCTGAGAAGAATGTTGTTGGTAATTTAATGGGTATTGCATTGAATTTGTAGATTGCCTTAGGTAAGATGGACATCTTCACAATGTTGATTCTTCTGACCCATGAGCATGGGATATTTTTCCACTTGTTCATGTCAGCTTTGACTTCTTTGAGCAGTGTTCTGTAATTTTCATTGTAAAGGTTTTTCATGTCTCTGGTTAGGAAGATGCCAAGGTACTTCTTTTGTTTTTTGTGGCTATTGTGAATGGAATTGTGTTTTTTATTTGGGTTTCTGTTTGTTTATTATTGGTGTAGAGAAATGCGATTATCTTTTGAACATTTATTTTGTATCCTGAGACTTTGCCAAAGACTTTTATCAATCTAAGGAGGCCTTTGACAGATTCTCTTGGGTTTTCAACGTACACCATCATATCATCTGCATAAAGAGATAACTTGACTTCCTCTTTTCCTGTTTGAATACCTCTGATTTCCTCCTATTCTCTGATTGCTCTAGCCAGGACTTCCAATACTATGTTGAACAGGAGGGGAGAGAGTGGGCATCCTTGTCTAGTTCCAGTTTTCAGGGGAATTGGTTCCAATTTTTGTCCATTTAGGAATATGCTGGCTGTGGGTTTCTCATAGATGGCTTTTACTATTTTGAGGTATGTTCCCCATATGCCTAGATGTTCAAGGGTTTTTATCAAGAAGGGGTGCTGGATTTTATCAAAAGCTTTTTCTGCATCTAATGATATGATCATGTGGTTTTTGTTTTGACATCTGTTGATGTATTTAATAACATTTATGGTTTTACGAATGTTGAACCAGTCTTGCATGCCAGGAATGAAGCCTACTTGGTCATGGTGGTTGATTTTTGAGATGTATTGCTGAATCTGGTTTGCTAGGATCTTGTTGAGAATTTTAGCATCCATGTTCATCAAAGATATTGGCCTGTAGTTCTCTTTCTTTGTTAGATCTTTACCTGGCTTGGGTATCAATGTGATGTTGGCTTCGTAAAATAATTTGGGGAGAGTTCCATCTTTTTCAATCACCTGGAATACCTTCAGTAGGATTGGTATCAGCTCCTCCTTGAATGTCTTGTAGAATTCTGCTGGAAAGCCATCTGGACCACGGCTTTTTTTTCTAGGAAGTTTTCTTATTACGTAGTCAATTTCGTTGATTGTTACTGGTCTATTTAGGATCTCGATTTCTTGTTCCAACCTAGGTAGGTTGAGTGAAGTCAGAAAGTCCTCCATTTCCTTATGGTTTTCAAGTTTGTTTCCATAAAAGTGTACGTAGTAGTCTCTAATGATCTTTTGTATTTCTTCAGGGTCAGCTGTGACTTCATCTTTTGTGTTTCTGATTATGCTTATTTGGTTTTTTTCTCGTTTTTTCTTGGTCAGTCTAGCTAGGGGACCATCAATCTTGTTTACCCTTTTGAAGAACCAGCTTTTTGTTTCATTGATTTTTTGTATTATCTTTTTGTCTTCTATGTCCTGGATTTGGGCTTTTATTTTGGTGATCTGGATTCTTCGGCTGAAATTAGAGTTTTTGTGGTCTTGCTTTTCCAGCTTCTTTAGGTGGCTTGTTAGGTTGTGAATTTCTGTTCCTTCCATTTTCTTCATGTGTGTTTGTAGGGATATAAATTCCCCTCTTACTACAGCTTCAGGGCATCCCGGAGATTCTGGTAAGATGTTTCTTCATTTTCATTTGTTTCCAGGTATCTTTTGATCCCTGTTTTGATTTTGTCATTGACCCAGGAGTTGTTTAGCATCATGCTGTTTAGTGTCCATGTCTTTGTGGGTTTTGGGGGGACTTTGTTGGTGTCAATGTTTATTTTTATTCCACCGTGGTCCGAGAAGGTGTTTGGTAGAATTTCAGTCCTTTTAAATTTGCTTATACTTGATTTATGGCCGAGTATGTGGTCAATCTTAGAATATGTTCCATGTGGTGATGACTAGAATGTGTATTCTGTGGTCTTTGGGTGGAGTGTTCTGTAGGTATCAATTAAGTTCATTTGGTCTAAAGTCACATTGAGGTTCTGGATCTCCTTGCTGATTTTTTGTCCTGATGATCTGTCTAGGGTTGTGAGTGGGGTATTAAAGTCCCCAGTTATGATAGTGTTAGAGTCAATATCTTTCTTTAGTTTTCCAAGAAGTTGCTTTATGAAAGTTGGCACACCTATGTTGAGTGCATACATGTTTAGGATAGATATTTCTTGTTGATGGATTGAGCCTTTTATCATTATGTAGTGGCCTTCTGTATCTTTTTTGATTTTTAATAGCTTGAAGGGTATTTTTCTGAAATTAAGATCGCTACTCCTCCTTTCTTTTGTATTCTGTTCACCTGAAAGTTTGTTTCCCATCCTCTTACTTTGAGTCTGTGGGTGTCCTTTCTAGTGAGGTGA
The DNA here is from genome assembly GCA_027257055.1 of Cephalopachus bancanus. Taxonomy (NCBI): domain Eukaryota; kingdom Metazoa; phylum Chordata; class Mammalia; order Primates; family Tarsiidae; genus Cephalopachus; species Cephalopachus bancanus. Next base: position 316,941 of record JAPVLO010000629.1, read on the forward strand.
GTCTCTTGAAGGCAATAGATTGTTGCCTGATGATATTTTATCCATTTTACCATTGTATGTCTTTTCAGTAGTTCATTTAGTCCATTCACACTTAGGCTAATAATTGAAATGCAAGAGTTGATCCCTGTCATAAGGTTCTTACAGAGTTGTTTCTGTTTATTTGTTGTCTTTCTTTGGGTTTTGGAGTTGGTTCATGTGTGTTTTTAATCTTTTGCCTGTACTCTTGTGAAGAATGCTGATGTTCTTTTTCTTCTGTGTTCAGTACTTTCTTAAGTGTTTCTTGTAGAGGTGGTCTGGTGGCAGCGTAGGTTCTTAGGGATTGGATGTCTGGAAAAGATTTCAATTCTCCCTCACTAATGAAGCTTAGTTTGGCTGGGTAGGTTATTCTTGGTTGAAATTGTTTCTCTTTTAGAACTTTGAAGATAGGGCTCCAGGCTCTCCTGGCCTGAAGGGTTTCTGTGGATAAATCTGCTGCTATTCTAATTGGTTTTCCCTGGTAGGTAGTCTGGCCTTTTTCTCTTGCAGCCATTAGTATTTTTCCTTTCATAGCTACTTTGTTTAGACGAATTATTATGTGTCTGGGAGTTGGTCTTCTCGTTTGTTGTCTTGCAGGGGTTCTCTGAATCTCTTGTGTTTGAATTTTTTCATCCTTAATGAGATGCAGGAAGTTTTCTTGAATGATTTCATGAAATGTTTGTTCCAGTGTGGCTTTTGTTTCTCTTTCTGCCTCAGGAAGCCCAATTACTCTTAGGTTTGGTCTCTTAAAGTGATCATTCATCTCTTGCAGGTTTTATTCTGTCTTTTTTAGCTTCTTTTCTATGCTTTTGACAGTTTGAGTTAGTTCTGTGTTTTGGTCTTCGAGCTCTGAGATTCTTTCTTCTGCTTGGTTGATTCTGCTTTCCGTGCTTATTAGTCTGTTGTTCATTTCCATCACAGTATTCTTTACTGCTGTCATTTCTGACAACAGCTCCTTCCTATTTTCCTCTTGTCTCTCCTCAATTTTTTAAATTCTCTCCATTAGTGTGTTGATGTCTGGGTTTGTTGCATGTAACCAGTCATTCTGGGGATTCTTCATTGTCTGTGTTCCAGAATCTGTTTTCTCATTGTCTGATTTCCCAGGGGTCTGTGTAAGAACTATATTCTTCTTTTGGTTTTTCTTCATTTGTGCGGTTTTTCCCCCTCTCTACTTTTTCCTTCCCTCCACATCACTGTCTTCTTTAATTCTGTTATTCAGGGGTAAAGGGATTGGTTTTACTTCTGTTTGTTCAGTCTCCTATTCTTTATGTATGTCCTCTTACTTTGTTCAATTCTGAAGTTGCACTGTAGGTTGGAGGTGGTCCTTTTTGCAATTTTGAGATGTACTTAAGGGGGAACTGTGATTCAAAATCTGTCTGCAGGTCCTGATATTCGCTGACAGGCATGTAGGTAGTGTGGAACCCACTTCCCACGGCCCTGGAATCTGTCCGTGCAGTGGGGCTGTAGGTTTACTCCCTGAAATAAAATGTGGTTAGCAGAGGGGAGAGAATGGAGCAGATAGTGGGTTGAAGAGGGGAGTGGAGAGATAGAGGAGTAAGGGTGTAACAAACGAGTGTGCCAACAAATAGAGAGAGAGGCCTATACTGAAACAGATAAAAACAATAGACCACAGCTACAGTTGAACCAACTCTCATACAAACAAAAATAAAACATATAGTGATGCTAATATACAAGCTAACCAACTACCTTGTTAGTGTGCTGTTCCTCTATACAAAGATATGATTTACAGAGAGAAGAAAAGGAAAAGGAAAAAAAGAAAAAAGGGAACAATACAGTAGGAATAGAATTAAGTCATTAAACTGATAGAATCAATGAAGCACACTCTGAGACATTTCGTTTAAGTCCAATGTCCTTTCAGGTCTGATTTCTAGTTTTCTTTTCAAGCTGGTAAATTAGTTTGCAGTTAGAGTCAGTTGCCCCTGATCTGCTGTGAAGGACAGTTCAGATTAACCTTCCTTCAGCAGTTTGGTCTATGTCTTTATCAAGCTTGTTTCTCCCGTTTCGGTGTTGTTACCTTGAATCGCCAGCAGGTGGTGTTATCGCATCTGCTCGCCCCAGAGGGGGTGGGGCCGGACAGGAACAAGATGGCTGCCTGCCTCTGAGCTAGCAACAGGAGCCCCATGCCGGGCGGACAGGACAATCTCCGACGCAGGATAGGTGGCAGCGATCCCAGCAGATCTTCCCTGATGCAGTTTGTTGTGGATCTCCTCCCAGAGGCTGCGGCGGTGGTGGCGATGGCGACAGCAGCGGCAGCAGCAGCGGCGGTTGGGGGAGGGGCTGCGGCGGCGGTGGCGGGACTCTTTGCAATGCAGCCAAACTGTCCAGTCGTTGCGATGGCAACGGCCGAGCTCTGTCTGGAGAGCAGGCTGCGATGTTGGGGTCCCCAGCCCCCCTCGGTGAGAGTCAGAGACCCACTGCAGATCTCCCTTGCAGAGGGCTTCAGACGCCGGGTTGCCCCATCACCATCTTGCCGCGTCTCCCTGAATTTTTTTTTAAATTCTGTTTGATGCAATACACCTATCAAGATGCTTTTTCCACTACTCAAAACAATTTTTGAACTTGTCACTTTTGGTAACTTTTCACACTTCTGCCATTTTTTGTTTCACTTCTTCCATATCTACAAAACGTTTCCCTTTGAGGACTTTTTTCATCCAGGGAAACAAAACAAAATAGTCACTTGGGGCAAGAACAGGTGAATAGGGAGGGTAGGGTATGGGAGTTGTGCCATTTTTGGTCAAAAACAACTGAACACTCAGCGTAGTGTGAGCAGGTGTGTTGTCATGGTGGAAGAACCGGTCACCTGTTTGCCACAACTCAGGATGTTTCTTCCACAGATCGTGATGCAACCTTCTCAAAATTTCCAGATAAAAACTTCAGCTGATCATTTGATCTGGAGGAACAAAATCCAAGTGTACCGACAAGGGGCCTGCCATCCAAAAGATAATTCTGGGAGTTTTCTTTTGGATCCCCCCTCCTATAATAGTATACATTTGTGTGTGTATGTGTGTTTGTTGAATATGCACATTTGTATACCTTCAAAATATGAGTTGTTCATTAAATGTCCAATTCAAACTTATTTATTTTATAAATCTTTCACTGACCACCTCAATCTGCATTCTTGCAACTGCTAGGCTAACATCTGTTCTTTTTATTTGTTTTTTACATTTTCTTCCTTATCATACCTCTTCTGATATTTCCTCAAACAGTTCTCTAAATGTTGCTACTGAGATTTCATCCAGTGTTCTTGTCTCCCCATACTTTTCATCAGTGTGTAAGACTCTAAGAACTATTTTATTAATTTTTGTATCATTCAAACATTTAGAATAAGTCTTGTACATAGTAGAAATGCATAATTCTTTACTGATTTGATGTTTAAAGTAACCTGAAAATTTGCACATAAGTTCTATATATTTCCATGTTATTGGTCCATGTAATGCAGTCATTTTAAGCACTATACTAATAGTAAACAAAAGGCATTTGTAACCCTCATGTTCTTTTAAATTTTAACTTAATTTTGAATTTTAACTCAATATGTATATGACAAGTAGTAGATTTTGGAAGCCCTGCACCATTACTCATCTTTTTGAACAGTTTCTTCTTTGTGCTTTCTGGCATTTTTTTAAGTGTTCATCTGTTACAGTGATTTTATTCTTAGCTTCTAACTATGCATCATTACTTTAATTAACATCCTTGTTTCTCTACTGAAGACTAAATCATTTTCAGTCTCCTCCACTCACTTGTGAACACTTTTTCTCAGTTAGTTAGAAAGGAATACAGAGCAAATGGAGTGTCTGATGCCACTAGGAGTTTTCAAGCCATAAGAGATAGCATTTGGAAAAATGGCCTTTTTCCTCCTGTGTGCTGAAAACAAAGCTGTAGCTCAATCACAAGTACCTAGGGTAAGAGATTCTGAGAGGTTGGTGGAGGAAGAAGGGAAATGACGAAAGAGAGAAGAGATAGCAAGTAAAGCAGAATTCAGGTAGCAAAAAGAAATGCAAGATTAAAAGAGAAACTAAAAACTTTTCTTTTTCAAGTTGAATACTTACCAGGCATTTGGTTCATCTTTATATGGTGTTGTTAGGAGAGTAATCAAATGGGGAAAAAACTTTGTTCTTCCCTCTACTAAGGAACAATTTTCTAATATAGCTATTTCAGCAAAAAATGGAGTATCTTGCATTCAAAAACTATCAACATAGCTCTCTTTTAATTTAACTGTTTACTGGTTGTTACAACACAGGAATATTCTAGTATGCCAGTTCTCACAAGGGGCCACGATGATGTCCACTTGGTGTTTCATAATTGCCTAGCATGACACTTCACTCTGACATTATAGAACATAGTTCTACCTGTGAAATAGCTCCTTAGACATTTTCTCCCAGGATGATGAATTTATGATATATTCTGCTATTGCATTCTTGGCTGAAATGTACTGGCCTTATTTTCTCAAGTAAACAGAAACATGCTTTACCAGCTATGTGGCCTCAGGCAAATTATTTCCCCCTCTAAGCCTACTATCTATAAAATAAAATATTTAGACTATATGAGCACTAAAGTGTTTTCAGTTTCTATAAATGCCTCAGTCAATGATGTCTGTTGGTATTTTCACCCAACCCCATTATTTCGTAAAGACTAATACAATTTGATAGCATGGAAAGAACTCTAGATTTTTCTTCAGAAGACTCAGTTCCTATCTTATCCCTGCTGCCAAGTGATCTTGGGAAGATTATATCGTATGACTGCACTCAATTGCCAATCTGTAAAATAGAGAGGAGATATGTAAACTAAATAGATTTCTAAAAGTGTTTCCCAGCTAGCTTTGAGGAGTCTGTGTCCCATAGTATAGTATTATGCAAACATCTTTTGATTTTTTTTTTAGCTTAGTATCAAAAGAATCACTTTCTTGATTATCCGGGCTTTCTACAATTTCATATATCCAATCAGTTGCTAAGTCTTTCCAAATAGGTCTTGCAAATGTCCCCTTTTCCCCACTCTCACATTTATTGACCCCTCAGGTTCTCATTACATTTTTGGACTAAGTATTGGAACAACCTCTTAATTGGTTGCCCTAACTCAGTTTAACCCTTTCAAGTTCATCCCTTATACTGTTTGTTACCAGAGCAATCTTTCTGAAGGATATCTTAAAACCTGTCATTCTAGTGCTCAAATTCCCTTAATAGCTTTCCATTGCCTCCAATAAAATGTCCAAAGTTTTCAATCTTGTCATTCAAGGCTCTCCATGCTACTACTCCACAGATGTAGTCATTCTTCTGACCCTGTTTTGCTCTTTTCACTTCCCTACCCATACTCAATGATGTATTTTTCTGTCAGACACGTCTTCCTACAGTAATTCTTTCTGTTTGTTGAATTTTGTATACCCTTCAAGGTTCAGTTCCCATTCCATTCTTCCTGCCTCCATGAAGTTTTCTTTGATTTCCTAAATAAGTATAATCTCTCTCCCTATGCTGTGCTCCCACAGCATTGCTTCTAAATCTTTCTAATCATGCTCATTACATCTTTCTATGTATCAATTCATACATGTGTGTGAGGTTGGTCCTTACTGGATTATAATCTAATTGAGGACTGAGTCCAAGTTTTACTCACTCCTATTGATACCCTGACACTCAGTATAGTCCAATACAGGATCCTACTGCTCTGTACACAATAGGCACACAAATAAATTGAAAAGCCATGAAACTGACTCCAAACAAAGAACAAAAACTGTCTACCAGGATTATCTCAAAACAAATGAATTCTTTCTCCAATCACTAAGAGAAAAGAAAAATCAGACATGCTATATCTATACGAAAACCAACTGTTTGTATCCTGGAGATCCTAAAGTATAGCTAATTCACTGAGACCTCATGGGCAAGGAGATTTCTAAAGTCACAAGATTCTGGAAATGTGAATAAACAAAAGTAGAATGTGAGAATCATTCTCATCAAAATAAAGTGAGATATCTCCTGATAGTTACTCCTTGGTAGATAAAGCCAAAAAGCCATGACAAGCAGCCTATCAGGTCTGAAGCAAAATCATGTCATAAGTAATCAGAAATGTTTACACTAAGCAAGAACACATCCTACCAGACAGACTTAATCATTTTACTTTGGAGCAAATTAGAGTAATTAACAAACAAAGCCTTTTGTAAGGCATCCCTGAATTTAAGTAAAGCAGTCTACAGGGTTTTCTGCATTGTCCTGGGGGACACAAATGGCCTCAGTGTTGGTTGGCTGTGAAGGCCATATCCGTGCTCAGAGACATTAGAGGAGAAAAGATGTTCTGATAACTGTTTCAAGTGCCACAGGGTCAAGGTCAAATAGTGGCCAGGATTTATGGCCCAACTTATAAAGAAAAATACAAACCCTTAGGTACACAAAAGCATTTCTCCAAATCCCAATTTGGTCACATTAATAGAAGGTAATAACATATAAAGCCATAAAAGACCACTGTTGCCTAGGTTCAGTATTGTAGAGTTGGATGATTATGTATTCATCGGCCATGAAATACTATTTTGTATTCCCTCTCTCATTTTGCTCTGTCTGTCATTTTCCATAATGCCCTAAGTGTCTTATGACTTCAAACTGCCCCATAATGATCCAGAATCCCCTCCTGGGACCCTCCTCTCAAGCAGGCAGGGCCCTGGATTCCCATTTTTTTCTTCTCTGCTCCATAATTGCCTTGTCCTGACTCCACTCACCACAGTACTCGGCCTACTAACTGGCTTCTTGGATCTGACAGAACACAAAAAGAAGCTGATAACTCACAACAACATGAATTAGTTACCTCTTCCAAGAATATCAGTAAGTTAATACAAAATGACTACATCTTAAAGTGTGAACCTCTAATTGTGGTACATTTTCCAGGCACATCAGCAAGTGAAGAGAATTGTTTTTTTCTTCTTGAAACAAGACAACCTACAGTAAAGACACAAGTCTTTGTGCTGGCTCTGTTGTTTGTTGACAATGTGACTTTGAACAAATCACTTGGTTTTTTTGAGACTCAGTTTTCCCCTCTGAAAAATTGAGCAATTTATCTAGATCCCTTCCAGTTCTAATAATATGTTCTCACTGCATCTCAGTACACTCACTATTTACTTATTACACTTCTGCGTGATGTTGGTCTTAGCTGTCACCAATCACATTTCTAAAGAAATTCTGTATTTTCGTGTTCCATGTCACTGCTACCAAACATATTTGCAATCAACTCAATAAAACTAATTCCACTACAGTGGACACCAAATAAAAAGTTACTGACTAAAGTGATATGAGATTTCATCTGCACAATAAAGGTATATATCTACAAGGAGTACTTATGGAATAAAAAGATTCTATTCTATGATAGGAAAAAACTGGACTTAAAGTCAAGCAGCCTGAGTTGAATCCTAGGTCTACTAACTATTTGCTCTATAATTGGCTCTAGGCAAGTTTCTTAAATTCTCAAACATTCATTTCCCTGATTTGTAAAAGAACTAAATATCCTTAGTTTCCAAGTTTGAAGGCTACTTCAAGGGTTAAATAAGAAAATATATTTGAAATCTTTAGCATGGAGTCTGGAAAACAGTAGGAGCTCAGTTTAACAATACTTGGATCTGAACTGGAAACAGTAATTGCTCAAGCTTTCACCTTAAAAAAATTCTTGATGCAAATTGAATACGCATAAATAAAATTAACAAGCTGATCTGTAAGTATTAATCTGTGAATGAAGATCCCTAGCACATATTCTCCTCATAACATTTTGAAAGAAACTATAGGAAAAATTTAACATTTGTGAAATCCAAAAAAATGTCACTAGGACATTCATATGTAGATTTATTTGTTTCTGTTTAGAGACAAGGAGAAGTAAAAACGAAAAGAACATTTATTCTTCTTGTGTGTTAAGTCTACTTCCCCCTCAAACATCCCAGATACTGTTACTATTGTTATTATTTTGTATTTATCAAAATAGAACTCTAAAATGCCTCCTCAGAGAGGTAGTAGAAAGCTGTATTGGAAGCATTTGCAGCTAGCTAATACTTGACCAGTCTTTCTAAAGTAACACTTTCTAGTGCTTTTTTAAAGAATCTTTAGAGATTCTCATTAAGATACAAGTTTTGAATTTACAAGCCAGAATTTTACATACTGAGATATACAGTGAGACAGAAATTATACAATCGCTTTCATTTCCATAAACACTCAACTGTTTTAAAAACAAGAGAGATATTTTTAATTATAAATAGATGATGCATAACTTGATTTCTTGTCAAGTAAGAATTTCATAAAATAAGCAATTTAACCACACATGAGCTGAACACATTATTAAGTGTTCTTTGTCTGTATGGTGACTTTAGCCTTGCATTATATGTAGACTCCAAAAGCAAGTTCCCATCAATTTAACACTTTTCCGTGAGTGCCTGGGTTAATGACTAGGGAACTCAGAAACGAATAAGACTTTATCTCTGCCTTTCACGAAACACACAGATTTGTTGTTTAAGAAATGAATGAGCATGACTGTACATATTTTAGCTCAGGTGGCTAACTGATACATTAGCTAGATGAAGAAAAGGAGATGCAATTTGGAGGGGGAAAGATGACTTTGGTTTTGAACAGGTTGTGTTTAACTTGCTTATCTATAGATGAATGATCTGGGGACACAGAAAAATTTCAGGGCTAGAGGTTTAGATTACTGAGTCATATTCATAAAGGCCATCTTAACAAAAGCCAAGGGAGTAGATGTGATTACCCAAGAAGAACAGATAGAAGGAAATGGGACAGGAGGCTGAGAATGCATTGAAGAATACCTTTTAATTAGGCAAGCAGAATAGTAGGAGCCATAGAAAGATAATACAATTCTAAACAAATATCACTGGTTGAACCTAAGTAACTAATTTTGTTCCCCCATGAAACTTCTTTAATACAACAGTATGTTTTTGGGGTTTTGTTTGTTTGTTTGTTTGTTTGTTTGTCATAAATCTATAGATGCAAAAAGTACAAGAGAGAAAACAGCAAAAATACAATTTTGGAAGTTGGAAAGCAGGTGGTTTAATGGTAACTAATTTAACAGTGAGAAGAATTGAAGGCAATTGCCTCTGGAAAATGGGAAACGTGGAGGAGAGATGCAGAAGGTCACTGATTTTTGTAACTTTTTTGTGACATACCTTGCAGAAAGCTAGGAACCAAGATTTGAATACATGTGAGCTGAGAAGTAAATTGAAGGCAATAAATTAGAGACATCAAATATTAGCTACACCTTCAAGAAGTTTGGTTATGAAAAAATGAGATAGATGCAGCTTGAGGGGTAAGGAAGAGGAATAAAAAGTTTGGAGTCCGTGTAAAACAGTTGATACTGGAACACAGTTGCAAGCTGTGAGAAAAGGTGAGAAGAGTTAAAAAGAGGTTCAATGAAACAGGAGAGGAGGAAGAAAAGGATGAATGACTATGAGGTCAATGGATAGGGATGTAGAAGAGAATTGTTACTGATGACTTTTTAAAAGAAATAAAGAAATATTGGTCATCTGCTCAAAGTGAGGAGGCCAGATGGGAAGCCTGCAAAGAGAAGTGAAGGTTTGGAACAGCAGCTGTGGGAAATGGTAGAAGAAGCCAACTACGAATGAGAAAGGGATTATGGATAAGAGTTAAGTGTCCAGCAAAGATTGAAAAACGCATTTGTAGCGACGCCAATGAGCATGGAGATGCAATTTTCCCCAGATGGGTTGTCAGCAGCCTGGGAACAAGAACAAGGAAATTGTACCACTGAACTGAGCCAGGACTGGGCAGGAATTGTCAAAGCTGTGAGACGGAAGGTGAAGGAGTCAAAGGAATGGAAAATGTTCATGAGAGTGTCATTGCAATGAGGTCCAGAATGAGAAGGAAGGGAGAAGACAGGATGTGGCCGCTAGCCTAAGAGATTAAGAAAGAAGGGAATAGAAGTCAAAATAAAAACAATTTGATTGATCATAAGACTATTCCTTGGTGTTTCAGGTGACTATTGCTTCTATGACCAAATTCTGAGTTTAGTGTTAATAAAGCTTCGAGGCCTGCTTTCTACCATGAGTTATTTCACTGTGATGATCTTTATTCCAGTTTTTCCATTGTATTTAAGGTATTTCTTTCAATTAATCTTAGCCAATTCGGCTTAGGTGAGGGAGGGAACTGAGGCGCAATGAGGGGAAGTATGTATTTAATAATCTCCTTTTGTGTATGGCTCTAGATCTGGCTCTGCCTCAGAGACGCTTTACTATAGGGAACACAAAGAACATTTGGAAGCTATCAATTTTCTAAGGATCTCAAAACGTGGTCTATCTGGAGAGGGAGGGGAATTGGCTAATCTCCTTTTCAATCCTCCTCTAGAGGGTAGCTGCTCCCCTCATTAGTTTGAAAGCATAACGCCTTGCCTGAAATAATGGTTCCTCATTTGCACCACTTGCAAGCTTTGATTTTACATTAGTAGGGAAGTGCAGGGTGGGGGCGTGTTCATTCACCAGAGAATGCAGAAGAATTAAGGTCTATCAATTCCTAACTCACACAGACCTTCTCTAGCCTTCTGGATCATGTCACTAAGGATTCAGAAGAAACTTTTACTTATACCCACAAAGCTGTGGTGGATTCAAACTTGTTTACATTAGTAATAGTTGCCCCTGGCTAACAAAAGGAGTAGGAGCAACTTCTTCAGCTTCCCTTGAGGTAGGAGAAAATGCTCCATAACCCTATTTCTTCATAATTAATTTTTTAGCAAAAATAAATACCTTGTGAGGAAAATACTTCTAATGATTTAAGATTATCAGCTGTGGTATATAATGCAACCTTTAATCAGTGTGCCTCACATTCTCAGGAACAAAAGTTTATGCTCACAAAAGCTGTAACATACTTAGAGTTCATCATATTGGCCACCTGCTCCTTACTATTGGAAAATAGAAACTTATTGGGGTTCCTCAAATTGATTATCTGTATTACTGCATATTATTCATCAAACAAGAATTTCCATAAAAACTGATACTCTATCAGTTCCCTCAACACAGCCTTCCTCTGTTTTTATGCCCAAAGGCATGGAAGTTCTAAATGTCTGCCTGACTATTTCATTCCCATTGAAGCCCCAGTATTAGTCCTAAGTATTGTAATTTGACCATTATTTATCCAACAAGAACATAAGATCCAATGAGAGAGAACCTTAAAAGGCAACACCAATTGTTTATAGGGCAAGTGTTCAAGAGCTGTATGAAATAGTAGTTAAAGAAGCAGGCAGGCTAACACAGTTTTGACTGCTTAACTCATCTCCATATTTGCTTGGAATATGAAGATCTTATTTTGGTACAAATATATCAGTTTTGGTGACAGAAAAAACTTTCAGAGAAAAATTTGTAAGAGTAATATAGTTTTCATAGAATATATGGGACTGCTGGACATTCTTAAGACTCTGTAAAGGGGCAGAAATATGGTTGTTAATATACATAAACATGGCAATATTGTCAGTTTTATAGGTTTAAACAAAGTCAAAATTATTTAGTTCTGCTTAAAATGAAAAATAAGGCCTTTAACTTACCTTGGGGCTAAATTACATTTGATGATAAATCCCTTTGAAGATTTCATTGAATTCTTCTTGTGATGAGAGATAAAATCTGTATAAGCTTATGACTTAAGCCTGCTAGCTGGTCCTTTGCTAATTCTAACTTGCATTCGTTTTCTAACCTTATTCTGACTTTGTAGAAATGATTGTACAAACTATACCCAATGAAGCTTAAATGTAGGACATTTGTTCTCTTTCAGATGGAAGAAAAATATGTGCTTTTGCCATCCTTCTGGAAAATTCTGGCTCTGACTTTAAATGAACTCAGTTCACTAAAACTATCCACAGCAACTTTCTTTTCACTTTTCGACTCTTATATCCTGTTACTTCTTTCAGGTAAATGTTTGTAACCTTGGCATCTCTTTCTGTACCAGAGCCTTTGGTTTATGGACTTTCATTCCTCAAAATTCAGCATACCAAGAAGAAAGGGGTCTTTCAAAAGTCTGGCATATGCTGTTTGACCATAGAGAAGCCCATTCTAGGATGTGCTCATGAAAAAACAAAAATCTTCTCATGCCATAAACCAGAATATGACGGGGGTTGGAAGTGGGTGGGAGGATATCTCCAGCTGCAATTTTTATAACAGTAAAGAAAGACAGCAGTCACTTTTAGATAAATATGTGCATTGCACAGTTTTTGTAAGACTGACTTGGTAACTCAAAAAAATTAAAAAATTCTAATCTGTTAGAGGGATTTCAAGACTACTATATTACAAAATATTTATATGTTAGTTTTGCAGAAAAAAAAACAGTTTCATCTAATGGAACAAGGACATTTACTTCAAAAGAAGCTAGGAAGTCTGTTTTTCAAGAATATTTGCAATAGGAAAAAGTACCCAAAAGACAGCCTTCTTTGTAGAAAAGCTAGGAATATTTTCTGGGTGATTTAAAATGTTCTCTAGTGAACCATGGCCAATTTATGAGCAAATACAGAAATAAAAAATTAAATAAGACTGTAAAGTGTCCTTTTGGTAGGGTTTTCTTTCTCAGAAATCTACAATAGATCTGATGTATGTCTTATCCAGAGCCAATGTGCTGGCAAGAAATTGCCTTTAAAGGGTCAAATAATGATTAAGAACTCAGGCCTTAACTATAAGGCTACAGTAAACTAGAATAAAAAACAACTGCCAGATCAGTTGATAGTAGGCCATTTTAATACCTTGAAAGTGGAGAAACCAGTATATCTTAACAAAGGTCAGCACATTGCTTAGGCCAAGTAGGCACTCATGTAAATGGTATGATTTGAAGAAACTTTGAAAAACTTTCCCAACCTAAAATACATCCCCAGAAGTCTACTTTGTTGATGGAAATTTCTATCACAGCAATCTCTTTTTGGGTTTAAGGATGCAGTTTAAATAGGCCTACCCTTGAGAGGCAACACATAAATAACCATGAACAAATTAACGTGGCTTCAGTATCCACTCTTTGGCAGAGACGAGAGCTCTGAAAATGATGAGGAAAGATTAAGGACATGCACATACAATCAAACAGTTGGCAAGAGACGGGTCTGAGTTTGTTGTTGGGTTTCACTTGGAAATGGAGCTCAAGTTCTAAGGATGTGGGGACTGGACAGACTCTAAAAGGAAAGGTGGAACACCATAAACACCATAGCGTGGTGGAAAGAACATTGATCTTGGAGTCAAAACATGTAGTATTAGTTCCTTTTCTAGAAATGTCCTGTGACCTTGGGTAAATTCTTCTCCCTCCCTAGATTTAAATTTCTCCATCTAGCAAAAGAAGATAGGGTAGATTGAATAAGTAATCTCTGAAGTTATTTATATTTAGTACTCTTCTAATCTGAAGGAATATGGGTAGAGTATTTACCATTTTGCCCAGCCCCGGACTTAACATCTGAGCCCCAAATAACTATTTGTGAAGACAGCATGGAAACAGTAAGAAGCAAAGTAGATTTCCCTTTACAGGAGCACATTCCAATGAATGACAACATTCCCTAAATTAATTTTTTTTTCCCTTGCTTCTCCTACTCTGCCATTATATTGATTGCTAAAACCAACTTGCTGCTTATTAACAAATTCTGTGCAAGTTTTTTCTATCTGACACAACAAATTCATAATATTTTTTTCTATCTTCATTGTACCTCATTTCATTTATTGACAATGCAAAGCTTACCAAGCCAAATTCGTCTTTTATTTCCCTAGCTGGCTTTTCAAATATGTGTTGTAACAAAAGAATAAAAGCATGGTAGTGATCATTAGGGTGAGACACCACATAGAATGATAGAAAACATTTACAAACTAGTAAAATTTCTCTTCTTGCTAGTAAAGGATTGCTTTCTGTGATTAGCCTTCAAAAATATTGCACAATTCATGATGAAATGCCTTAAGTGGGCCTATTACACTTCCTTGGAGACGATGCCCTTAGTCTAAAAGGATTTTATTGTCAATACATTTTTAAATGACACTAAATCCAAACTCTTTTCTAAATTATACCCCCATGCTTTCTCATTAATCATCAAGTAACAGTGAAAAGGAAGTCCCCACCACCACTACCCTTTGTCAACAATTTTCACAGTTCCAAGTCAAAACACTATAGTTGAATCCATTTTAATTGGCCTATATTTTTCCACATCTTGAACTTAAGCTTATTTTACCAGTTTGTTCTGTTTATATTCACTTGGGCCCTTTGTTATTGAACAATAAGGCATTTCTGGTTTCATCTACTGTAATTAGCAGGTGACTAGTTCCTTTCAGCAACAATAGCTTGGTTTTAGCAAAGGTATTTCTTTGGGTTGAACTACTATATTCTAGTTGTTCAGCTTGCATAGGAAAGGCTTTCACAGTGCTCTTCTTATCAGAACAGAGACCTGAGGTTTGGGGTAAGACACATCTTGAAAAATTGTTCCATCCTTGAAATCTTACTGTTCGTATATCATAACAGCACCTTTGATCTATTGTTTAATAAATCTTAACTCTAATTCTTCATTTTGATGTGATTATATCTGCCTAACAAACTGGAAATTTGTTTTGGAAGTATTATTTGTGACAGGTACTAAACATTTTAAAATGACCCCTTCTAGTAAACGTGGACCTCATGAGAAATCCACCAAGGAATCTGTCTTGTTTGATCCAGTGACTCTCCTGACATGTTATGAAAATAATATATATGAAACAAGGGAAATAGGGAAGTTATGGAGTTCCCCAAGGGCTCAAAGAATTGTCCGAAAATCCATACCAGTTATGTTCAGATTATTGTAAGTTGTATAAAGATAAATAAACAAGATTTCTACCTTCATGGTGCTTTAAAAAGATGAGTTATGTTTCCTGAAGATCATAGTTTCAATACGGTAAATTTTATAAAGATGCATAAATAAATTGCTAAAAATAATTTAGACAACAGAAATTACTTCTAACTATAGAAATATGCAATAGCTAACTCAGTAACAAAAAAAGTTAAAGATTGGTTGGCTGGATAACTGAATGGGTGGGTGAGTGATAGGGGGTGGAAGATGGGGCAGCTGCCTGAGCTGAATCTTAAAGTATATAAAGGATTTAGATGGATAGAGATGGGATTATACTTTTTTAAAAACTGAGCAAGTAGTTAGGTAATCCAATTCAGCTGAATGAGAAGCTTCCTGGAGATAAAGTTGGAATCATACTGTGGATAGACCAAAATAAAAGGGTAAACTCTTAAGCATGTACACACACATGCGCGCATGTGTGTGTGTGTTTGAGTGTGTGCGTGTCTGTGTGTGTGTGTGTGTGTGTGTGTGTGTGTGTGTGTGTGTGTGTATTTAAGCACACAGTCCTTAGCTCCCACTTCAAAGCAGGGTAGTCATCAAAAGGAAGTTCTTTCCTTCATCCTCAACTTCTGATACCTGATGCATATATCCACCACCAAGGTTCAGTATGGTTCACTCAGACTTTGATTATGGCCCTGTTGTTATAATAATCATCTGAAAATGACCAGTCTCAGATATAGCAGGCTTGACTCTCATAATCATCCTGAAAATTAGCCACTCTGGCACTACTTTTTATCTAACATATGCTATCTTTCTCCACTCACTCATTCCGGCAAGGTCAAACCATGAGTTTCTATCTTCATGGAAGTTAAAAATAGTCTAGAAAAATAGGGATGTTCCCTAACCCTTTTACATTCTAGTCATTTCATTGAAATTAATATTATCTATCCACCAGTCAATCAAGCAAGGGAATACGAATATGAATTAGAAGCAGCATTGGTTTACATGCTGCATGCAAATGTACCTTCATGGGAACAAATCATTCTACATGTCCAGGGAATTTTTAAGCCTCAGTGCTTCAAGGGCATGATTATTTCAATTATAAGATTTCCAAAAGTGAGTTTTGGGAACTGGCAATTTGCCACTGTGTTCCAAAATTTTAAGACGTCTTTCCAAACCAATGTAAATACAGACCCAAACATTTGATTATTTAGGTAAAGTTCCTTATAAAAGTCAGGTGGCATGATTCTCTTTACTATATTTCATAATCCGAAGCTATACACTTCTCAAGAACTTTTCTGAATTTCCAGTACATAACAAATAGTAACCACACACAAAAAAAGTTGCTGCTGGTGAATGATGCTGAAGAAAGGAGATAATCATTTGCAAAAATATGCCCATGAAACATGTGATCATCTTCTTCCATTCCATTTTATCCTTAGTTCTCCACTATACATGATTTTGCCCATCACATGGGAAAATTGTGTAAATTGGAAAAAGGTATTTCTTTCTCAAGTAAAAAATAAGTGAAAAGTTTATATATTATTGCACAACCTGAACAACCATACATGGCTGTCTGATATGGAGGAGATAGTCCTGGCTGAGTGAACAAATGTACCCATACTCTTACCAGCTCACACACACCCTGGATATTTGCCAGGACACACACTCTATAGGAAGCATTCAAGTTTTGAGTTGCTCTTCCTGATCCAGAGATAAGGTAACTGTATCAGGTTTGGAATCTTTCTGAGAGGTTAGAATCAGACTCAGAGGTGAGCAAGAGAAATAAAGCATTCTCAGGAGATATGTCTAAGTCCAGCAGGAACAAACAGCAGCTTTACATATGTGTTTGTCAGTGAATGTGTACATGTGCTCTTCCAAGTGTATAAGTGGCTGTTATGTACCACTGTGGGTTTACATAGGATGGTGCTTTTCTCTGCTACTCCAGAACTTGGTTGGGAAGTGTGAAATCTCTATGCCCTTTACATCTTTCTCATATAAGTTAGTATCTATTTATAATATAAAAAGTGCTCACTTGGGTAAAACATCCTTGGGCACTAAACAACCTAAACACCCATAAATAGTAATCTTGTCCTCATCCCTGATATTTTATCTGATCTTTGTACTAGCAGATATGTTGAGGGAAATATGGTTGTCTGGTAGTCATTTTTATTGCTATTGTTCCCTCTGGGTAGTGGGAAGTGGAGATAGAATTCTACTCTGTACACCCTGCCTCTCTAGAATATGTGCAGCTAATGTTGCCAGTCCAGTACTATTTGGTGATTGACATTTTCTAGACAAATTTCATTGTACATTACAAAATGCCTATTCAGCAGAGGGAGATTATATACCTCCTTTTTTAGCCATAGGTTACTAAGATTAGCCTAGAGCATTGACTTCAGGCTGACTCATTTTCCTGAACACCTTCCTGTAATAAGTTATTTCTTCCATTTAAATGCAGTATATTATAGGTACAACAATTATAAACAAAGCCACTCGCTTATTTTATAAAGACAGTGCTACTCTCTTATCAGATGTAATTAATGCCACTTCAGAAACTAACATATTAACTTCTACTTTGCAATTTTGGTGAGTTAACCCATGAGGCTGGTTGCACTTGTTCAATGAATTTGACCTCCAAATGATGCTTTCTACAGAATGAAGCCTTCTCTTTGGAAGTTCATTTTTTAGGCTCATTCAGTCCTGTGAATATCTTTTACATTTACTGGGCACCTACAAATATAAGCTACTAATGCTAGCTACTAGAAAGGATTAAAAAATGAAGCCACAACTTGCAGCATTAGAAAGGTCTTTTCATACTGTTAACAAGGTCTTTCATGGAACAATTTTTTTTTCTTAGTAGGAGTCTCACTCACTTTGTCGCCCAGGCTGGAGTGCAGTGGCACACTCACGGCCACCACAGCCTCAAGCTGCAGGGCTCAGGTGATTCTTCAGTCTCAGCCTTCCAAATAGCTGGAAGCACAGGTGTGAGTCACCATGTCCAGCTAATTTTTTTATTTATCGTCAAGAGGAGATCTCGTCAAGTTGCCCAGGCTGGTCTCGAACCCCTGGACTCAGGCAATTCTCTCACATCTGCCTCCCAAAGAGCTGGGATTATATGCAAGAGCCACTACGCTTGGCTGCAATTTTTTTAAATGTCATGAACCCAATTGATATTTCTTTCTTTTATGGATTTTGTTTTTGGTGTTAAGGCTAAGAACTCTGCTTAACCAATTTTTTTGGCAAAAGTTGTATGATTTTACGTTCTACATTTAAGTTCGTCATTTATTTTTGAGTTAATTTCTGTATAAGGTGTGAGGCTTAAGTGGAGTTTCTTTTTTCTTTGCTGTATATGGATTTCCAATTCAATTCCTTCCTTGAATTGCTTTTGCCCCCCATAAAAGTGAAGTACTGATTCACATTACAACAAAAATGAACCTTGAACACATTATGCTAAATGAAAGAAGCCAGACACAATAAGTCACACATTCCATGATTTCATTTGTATAAAATGTCCATAATAGGTAAAACCTGTTGACACAAAGTAAACAAGTGGTTATCTATCACTGAGAGTTTGAGAAGAATGGAAAATGACTGGCTATGGGTAAGGGATTTTGTTTTGGAGGAATTAAAGTATTCCGGAATTAGATAGCAGTGATGATTGCATAATTTTGTGAACATACAGAATTTTATACAACAAAGGTATGAATTATATGATATGTGAATTCCATCTCAATAAAAAGTTATACCTCAAAATCAGTTGAATATATTTGTCTGGTCTATTTCTGGAATCTGTATTCTTTTCCATTTATCCATGCATGTGTGTCTCTCTCTCTGTCAATACCACACAACCTTAATTACTGTAGCTTTACAGTAGTCTTAAAGTCAGGTAGACTGATTTCTCCCATTTAATTCTTGTTTTTCCAAAATCATATTCTATTTCCTTTGCCTTTCCATTTTAGAATAATCTTATCTATGCCTATAAAAACCTTGCTGGAAATTTTACAGGCATTGAATTAAACCTGTATATCAATTTTGGGGGAATTAACATCTTTACTAAATTTAGTATTTCAATCTATGAACACAGTATATCTTTGACTCTTTGATTTCTTTCATTATAGTTTTGTGGCTTTTCAGGATACAAATTCAGTATATGTTTTGTTAGTTTTATATCAAAGTATGTCATTTTTAAACAAGTTTAAGTGGTATTGAATTATTAGTTTCTGTTTCCATACATTCTCTGTTAGTATTTATAAATATAATTGGTTTTATTATATTGATCATGTATCCTGTGACTATACTGAACTCATTTGTCAGTTCTGGGAGGATGAATGTGTGTGTATCCCAAAGGATTTTCTACATAGAGTATCATGTCTGCTTATGTGGACAGTTTTATTTCTTCCTTTCTGGTATTTATGCTTTTTTTAAATTGTCTACTTGCACTGGCTAGAACTTCCAGCACTATCTTCCAAAAGAGTTGTGACAGAGGCCATCCTTACTTTCTTCCTGATCTTAGGGTAGAAAGCATTCCGTTTTTCATCATTAAGTATAATGTTAGCTGTAGGTTTTTATAGAGACTCTTTATCAAGTTGAAGAAGTTACCTTGTATTCCTATTTTTCTGAGAGTTTTTAACATGAATGATATTGAATTTTACCCAACGCTTTTTCTGCATCAGTTGATATATTATTTTTCTTCTTTAATATCTTAATATGGTGGATTACATTTACTAATTTTTAAATGTCTAACCAACTTTTCCATCTCTAAAATAAAACCTACTTGGTCATGGTATACAACTCTTTTCATGTGCAACCGAACTCCATTTGCTAATATTTTGTTAAGAATCTTTTGTATCAATATTTACGAGGAATATTAGTCTGTAGCTTTTGTTTATTTTATACTTTTTCTGTTTTGGGTATCAGAGTAATATCAGCTTCATAAAGTGAATTGGGATTGAGTAGAATTGGTGTTAATTCTTCCTTAAATATTTAGTAGAATTCTCAATGAAATTCTAGCCTGGAGATTTTTTGTTTGTGAATTCCAACTTCCTTAAGAGTTTTATAGGCTAGTCAAATTGTATACTTCGTATTGGGTAAGTAGTAGTAGTTTGTGTTTTTTAAGAAATTGGTCCTTTTCATCTATGTAGAATTGTTCATAAAATTGCCTTTTTATCCATTTGCTCTTTGCAGAGTGTGTAGTGATATCTCCTGTTTCATCCCTGATATTGGTTGTTGTGTCTTCTCTTTTTCCTTGTAAGTATTGCTAGATGTTTGCCAATTTTACTGATTTTTTTTCCCAAAGAACCAGATCTTTGTTTCATTTGCTTTTCTGCTTTCAATTTCATAGATTTATCTTCTCAATTTTCATTTCATACATTCCGCTTACTTTGGGTTTATTTTGTTCTTCTTTTTCTAATTTTCTGAGGTAGGAGCAAGGTCATTGATCTAAGATCTTTCTTCTTTTTAAATGTGTCCCACAAATTTTGATAATGGTTGTATTTTTATTTTCATTTCATTCAATGTATTCTTTTTTTTTACAGCCTCAAGTCTTTCTCTTTGAACCATGGGTTATTTGGAAGCACGTTATTTAGTTTCCAAGTGTTTAGATTTTTTCCTGTTATCTTTCTATATTTGATTTATAGTCTGATTCAGAGAACATACTGTGTTTATATCTGTGCTTTCTATTTTTTTTTTTAGTTTTTTTTTTTAATGGTCCAGGATATGGTCTTTCAGTTCTTTCAGTTTTTGTTTCACATATGTTGCAGTTTTGTTGTTTTGTGAATACACGTTTAAGATTGTTATGTCTTCTAGGTGGATTGTGTTTTGTCATTATATGGCCCTCTCTCACTATTAATTTCTGTTGCTCTGAAGTCTACTTTATCTGATAGTAATATAACTATTTTGCTTCCCTTTGATTAATGTTTGTATATCCTTCTTCCATGCTATTTCTTGGACTCACTTATATTATTGTATTTCAAATGAATTTCTTAAAGACAATATATAGTTGGTGAATGTTTTTTTATCTACCTTGTCAATTTCTGTCTTTAAATTAGTATATTTAGGTCACTTACATTAATTGCAATACTGATATGTTATGATTTAGGTTTTTTTGTTTTCTATTTGTTAAAGCTCCCTGCTTTTCATTTTTCTGTTTTATTTTTTCTCTATTTCCTATGGATTACTAGAACGTCGTTAAAAAATCAATTTTGTTTCATTTTTGAATGTATCTCTTTATAGTTATTTTAGTTGTTCTAGACATTACATTATACATGCATAACAACACATTTTATTGAGTCATTATTTCATCAAAGTACATAAATGATATTTCCTTTTGTGTATCTTTACCCTCTCCTGTTTTCAATACAATTGTCTCAAATGTTTCCTCTACCTATATTTAGCACCATATCAGACAGTGTTATAATCACATCAGACCGATGGCTATCTTTAATTATCAAACATAATTTGCAAAACTTAAGAGGAGAAAAATTCAATCATATTATTCATATTTTTATCTACCCTGTTCTCTTTTTCCTTCTTGATATTCTAAGGTTCTTTCTTTTATCATTTCCTTTCTGTTTAGAGAACTTCCTCTAGTCATTTCTTTAGGGTAGGTCTGCCAATGACAAATTCTCTTAGCTTTTCTGTATCAGAATGTGCCTTGATTTTCCTCTCCTTTATTCCTGAGGGATATTTTAGTTGATTATAGTATTACAGGTCAGCAGTTTTTTGGGTTTTTTTCCTTTTAACACTTGAAAACTACTGTACCACTTCCTTCTGATTTTTATAATTTCTGATGAGAAAGTTATCATTTGAACTGTATGTTAAGTTCCATCCATCATTCCCCTATAGGGAAGATGCTATTATTGTTGTTGTTGCTGTTGTGGTTTTCCTCTGACTGTTTTCAAGTATTTCTTTTCTTTAGTTTTCACAAGTTTAATTATGATATGTCTTGGCATGTATTTCTTTGGAGCCTCCTGTTTAAGATTCACTAAACCTTCCTGAGTATGTGTTTATGTCTTTCTCCAAATTTGGGGAATTTTCAGTCACTATTTTTTCAAATACTCTCTCAGGCCTGTACTATCCTTTCCCTCCTCCCCACCAACTCCATTGATATCAAATTCAGATAGTGTTATTATTTCATAAGTCCCTGTGAGCTGTTGGTTTCTTTTTTTTTTTCAGTCTGTTTTCTCTTATCTCCATTCAGCTTATGTAAAATCTATTGTTCTGTCCTCCAGTTCACTGATTCTTCCTCTGACATATCTGTTCTGTTCTCAAGTGCATTCACAGAGGTTTTTTTCTTGGTTATTTTATTTTTAGCTCTAAAAGTTCCATTTGATCCTTCTGAATGCCTTGTATTCCCTTGATGAGACTTTGCTTTTTTTTCATTTGTTTCAAGTTTGCTTATAATTGCTCATTGTCCCAGTTTATAACTTGGTTTCCATTGACATGTGATTGTGTGTAAATCTCTGTGAAGTCCAGTTTTTGTTTGTTTGAGTCGAAGTCTCACTCTGTTGTCCAGGCTGGAGTGCAGTGGCATGCTCACAGCCACTGCAGCCTCGGCCTGCTGGGCTCAGGTGATCCTTCTGTCTCAGCCTTCCAAGTAGCCAGAACTACAGGCTCACACTACCATGCCTGGCTAATTTTTTTTTATTTATTGTAGAGATGAAGTCTTAACAAGTCGCCCAGGCTGTTCTCGAACCCATTGGCTCATGCAATCCCCTCACCTCAGCCTCCCAAAGTGCTGGGATTACAGACTTGAGCCCTCATGCCTGGCCAGGATTTTTTATTTTATACCTCCTTTGTGTATGTGAAGTACTATGTGTCTATGATTTGGTCTTCTCATTTGATGCCTTGCAAGGGTTCTCTGAATTTCTTATGTTTGGATAGTTGTGTCTATGATGACATAAAGGAAGTTTAGTTGGATAATCTCACAGAATGTTTGTTTCAAGGTGTTTTCTGTCTTCTTTCCTGCCTCTGGAATGCTAATCAGGTATAATTTCAACCTCTTAATATAACTGTACATCTCTCAGAGGCTTTGTTCCATCTTTTTATGCTTCCTTTCTATGTTTTTAACAGTTTGGATTTGTTCCATATTTTGGTCTTCAAGCTCTGAGATTCTTTCTTCTGCTTGGTTAATATTGTTTTCCATGCTTGTCAGTTTGCTATTTATTTCATTTACTGTATTATTTATTGCCATCATCTCAGCTATCAACTCTTTCATTCTTTCTTCTTATCTTTCTTCATTTCTATTCATCCTCTCCATCAATGCCATGATATCTGGATTTGTGGTTTGAGACTAGTTGCTCTGGGGACTCTTCATTGCTTGAGTTCAAAGTCTGTATTCTCAGGTGCTTTCTTTCAAGGGGCCATGAGGGCACTTGTGTTCTTCCATTGACTCTACTTCATCTGTGATGAATTTTCCCTTCTTTTTACCACCCTCTTTAATTCCATTGCTCAGTGTTAGGGGAGATTACTTTCATTTCTGTTTGTTCAGTCCCCTATTCTTCCTGAGGTAGAGCTTCTGGATTTGTTATACTTTTGAAACTGGGCTTTTGAGGCTGTGCTGTCTTTTTGCAATTTTGAGATTTGATTAAGGTGTAATGGGGGAGATAAGGTTCAGAAGCCCCCTTTAGATCACAGTATCTGTCGACTGGTATATGGGCCCCCTGGAACCCACTTCCCACCACCTTACAATATGTTCATGCAGTGAGAGCATATGCATATTCTCCCAACTCACCTGCTGCTAAGTGTCCCACTCTGATTTCATGTGTCTGTGTTTGGTCCAGTGTGGGGAGTGGGGCATCCAACGATGGTCAATCTCAGAGGGGTGCAGAGATTGCTTCTCAGTCTTAGGATGCAGGCTGCTCCTTGCAGGAACCTTGTGGATGTTCAACGGCCAATCTTTACTCCTCTCTGGAGGCCTCTATCCAAGCAGTACAGACCTATGGCTGCAGCGGTAGAGTCAATTCGGCTTCCTCAAGTCTGAACAAGTCTAACTTGGTTCATTCTCAAAAGATTTCTTCATATTTCTCCACTAAGTTTTTTATGTTGTAAGTTTCTAAAGTGTGAATTAAATTATGGTTTTGACCAATTTTTCTCAAATGCTGTTTAATTGCTTCAAAAATCATATAGAGCATCATAAACTGCAGAAAATATAAAAATATGCTTTCATAGGAATTATTTTGCAGTGAGTTAAACTAAGCAAACTTTTGCATAACCTTTTTTTGATGCCTTGGTGACAAATGAATATGATAAATATGTTAAAAAATGCAAAGTGTCTGAATTTTTTCTTCTGTTCCTCATTAATCTTTTCTATGTATATCACATATCCTTTCTTTCGTTTTTTTTTGTTGTTGTTGTTGTTGTTCATTTGTTTGTTTGTTTGTTTGAGTTGGAATTTCACTCTGTCGCCCAGACTGGAGTGCAGTGGCCGCTCCCGGCCACCGCAGCCTTGACCTGCTGGGCTCCGGCGATCCTTCCGCCTCAGCCTCCCCAGTAGCCGGAATTGCAGGCATGTGCTACCACGCCCAGCTGATTTTTTGAATTATTGTAGAGATGAGGTCTTGCTGCCCAGGCGGGTCTCAAACCCGCAGGCTCAGGCAATCCACTCACTTCAGTTTCCCAAAGGCGCAGGATTACAGGCTGAGTCACTGAGCTTGGCCATATCCTTTCTTTCAACTCTTATCTGTATTCAGGAAATGTTTGACATCCATTCTTAATTACAAGCAACAGTCCTAACATTAAAGTGCTGCTTAATTTTCCTTGTTTCTCATAATGACTTTGCTTAGGAAAAGGTGAAGTTTCACATTAAGTATGTCTTGAATGTGTACAGAACATGTCTGGTATTTGCCAAGGTAACTTATTTCTGCTGCCCATGGTCATTTGTTTTTCCATGTACAGATTTCCCAGCTGCTGGTTTCCAGCTTTTCGTGATTGTTCCATTTTTGCCAATGTAGAAATTATCCCTTGGATAAGTAGACATTCTGTCCACTGATATAGAAATGGTGTGAGAAGTTAGCTTTGTCACCTCATAGATTAAATATTCCTTCAATTAAACAGTTTGGCTAGAATTTTCCAACAACTGTGTTACAAATGACATGAGACCTCCCAACCCCTAAATGTACAACTGAAACTCCTGCTGCCCGGCACTCTGGGACGGGTAGCTCATCACAATCCGGCCCGAGGAGATCCACACCAAACCACTTCAAGGAAGATCTGCTGGGCTTGCGGCCACCTCTCCTGTGTCCGAGATTGTCCTGCGCGCCTGCGTGGGGCAGGCAGCCATCTTGTTCTTGTCTGGCTCCACCCCCTCTGGGGTAGCAGATGAGATAGCACCACCTGCTGGCAATTCAAGGTAACAAAACAGAAACGGGAGAAACAAGCTTGATAAAGACATAGACCAAACTTGAGAACCTAGGTTAATCAGAACTGCCTTTTACAGCTGATCAGGGGAACTGACCCTAACTGCAAACTAATTTACCAGCTTGAAAAGAGAACTAGAAATCAGACCCGAAAGGACATTGGACTTAAATGAAATGTCTCAGAGTGTGCTTCATTGATTCTATTAGTTTAATGACTTAATTCTATTCCTACTGTATTGTTCCCCTTTTTTTCTCTTCCTTTACCTTTTCTTCTCTTTTCTTCTGTCTGTAAACCATGTCTTTGTCAAGAGGAACAGCACACTAATAAGGTGGTTGGATAGCTGGTATGTTAGCATCACTATATGTTTTATTTTTGTTTGTATGAGAGTTGGTTCGACTGTAGCTGTGGTCTATCATTTTTATCTGTTTCGGTATAGGCCTCTCTCTCTATTTGTTGGCACACTCATTAGTTTCCTCCCTTACTCCTCTATCTCTCCACTCCCCTCTTCAACCCACTATCTGCTCCATTCTCTCCCCTCTGCTAACCACATTTTATTTCAGGGAGTAAACCTACAGCCCCACTGCAGGGACATATTCCAGGGCAGTGGGAAGTGGGTTCCACATTATCCACACGCCTGTCAGCGAATACCAGGACCTGCAGACAGATTTTGAATCACAGCTCTCCCACTAAATACATCTCAAAACTGCAAACAGGACCACCTCCAACCTACAGTGCAACTTCAGAATTGAACAAAAAAGAGGACATACATAAAGAATGGGAGATTGAACAAACAGAAGTAAAACCAATCCCTTTACCCCTGAATAACAAAATTAAAGAAGACGGTGACGTGGAGGGAAGGATGAAGTAGGAAGGTGGAAAAACCGCACAAATGAAGAAAAACCAAAAGAAGAATATAGGTCTTACACAGACCCCTGGGAAATCAGACAATGAGAAAACAGATTCTGGAACACAGACAATGAAGAGTCCCCAGAATGACTGGCTACATGCATCAAATCCAGACATCAAGACATTAATGGAGAGAATTAAAAAAATTGAGGAGAGACAAGAGGAAAATAGGAAGGAGCTGTTGTCAGAAATGACAGCAGTAAAGAATACTGTGATGGAAATGAACAACAGACTAATAAGCATGGAAAGCAGAATCAGCCAAGCAGAAGAAAGAATCTCAGAGCTCAAAGACCAAAACACAGAACTAACCCAAACTGTCAAAAGCATAGAAAAGAAGCTCAAAAAGACAGAATAAAACCTGCAAGAGATGAATGATCACTTCAAGAGACCAAACCTAAGAATAATTGGGCTTCCTGAGGCAGAAAGAGAAACAGAAGCCACACTGGAACAAACATTTCATGAAATCATTCAAGAAAGCTTCCCTCATCTCATTAAAGATAAAAAAATTCAAACACAAGAGATTCAGAGAACCCCTGCAAGACAACAAACGAGAAGACCAAATCCAGACACATAATAATTCGCCTAAACAAAGTAGTTATGAAAGGAAAAATCCTAAAGGCTGCAAGAGAAAAAGGCCAGACTACCTACCAGGGAAAACCAATTCGAATAGCAGCAGATTTATCCACAGAAACCCTTCAGGCCAGGAGAGTCTGGAGCCCTATCTTCAAAGTACTAAAAGAGAAACAATTTCAACCGAGAATAACCTACCCAGCCAAGCTAAGCTTCATTAGTGAGGGAGAATTGAAATCTTTTCCAGACATCCAATCCCTAAGAACCTACGCTGCCACCAGACCACCGCTACAAGAAACACTTAAGAAAGTACTGAACACAGAAGAAAAAGAAAAAAGAACATTAGCACTCTTCACAAGAGTACAGGCAAAAGATTAAAAACACACCTGAACCAACTCCAAAACCCAAAGAAAGACAACAAATAAACAGGAACAACTCTGTAAGAACCTTATGACAGGGATCAACTCTTGCATTTCAATTATTAGCCTAAATGTGAACGGACTAAATGCACCACTGAAAAGACATAGATTGGCAAAATGGATAAAATATCATCAGGCAACAATCTATTGCCTTCAAGAGACTCAGCTCACTAGAAAGGACACCCACAGACTCAAAGTAAGAGGATCGGAAACATACTTTCAGGCGAACGGAATACAAAAGAAAGGAGGAGTAGCCATCTTAATTTCAGGCAAAATATCCTTCAAACTATTAAAAATCAAAAAAGATATAGAAGGCCACTACATAATGATAAAAGGCTCAATCCATCAACAAGAAATATCTATCCTAAACATATATGCACCCAACATAGGTGTGCCAACTTTCATAAAGCAACTTCTTGGAAAACTAAAGAAAGATATTGACTCTAACACTATCATAACTGGGTACTTTAATACCCAACTCACAACCCTAGACAGATCATCAGGACAAAAAATCAGCAAGGAGATCCGGAACCTCAATGTGACTTTGGACCAAATGGACTTAATTGATACCTACAGAACACTCCATCCAAAGACCACAGAATATACATTCTACTCATTACCACATGGAACATATTCTAAGATCGACCACATACTCGGCCATAAATCAAGTATAAGCAAATTTAAAAGGACCAAAATTCTACCAAACACCTTCTCGGACCACGGTGGAATAAAAATAAACATTGACACCAACAAAGTCCCTCAAAACCCACAAAGACATGGACACTAAACAGCATGATGCTAAACAACTCCTGGGTCAATGACAAAATCAAAACAGGGATCAAAAGATACCTGGAAACAAATGAAAATGAAGAAACATCTTACCAAAATCTCTGGGATGTCCTGAAAGCTGTAGTAAGAGGGGAATTTATATCCCTACAAACACACATGAAGAAAATGGAAGGAACAGAAATTCACAACCTAACAAGCCACCTAAATAAGCTGGAAAAGCAAGACCACAAAAATCCTAATTTCAGCCGAAGAATCCAGATCACCAAAATAAAAGCCCAAATCCAGGACATAGAAGACAAAAAGATAATACAAAAAATCAATGAAACAAAAAGCTGGTTCTTCGAAAGGGTAAACAAGATTGATGGTCCCCTAGCTAGACTGACCAAGAAAAAACAAGAAAAAAACCAAATAAGCATAATCAGAAACACAAAAGATGAAGTCACATCTGACCCTGAAGAAATACAAAAGATCATTAGAGACTACTATGTACACTTGTATGGAAACAAACTTGAAAACCACAAGGAAATGGAGGACTTTCTGACATCACACACCTACCTAGGTTGGAACAAGAAGAAATTGAGACCCGAAATAGACCAATTACAATCAAGGAAATCGACTATGTAATAAGAAAACTTCCTACAAAAAAAGCCATGGTCCAGATGGCTTTCCAGCAGAATTCTACAAGACATTCAAGGAGGAGCTGATACCAATCCTACTGAAGGTATTCCAGGCGATTGAAAAAGATGGAACTCTCCCCAAATCATTTTATGAAGCCAACATCACATTGATACCCAAGCCAGGTAAAGATCCAACAAAGAAAGAGAACTACAGGCCAATATCTTTGATGAACATAGATGCTAAAATTCTCAACAAAATCCTAGCAAACAGGATTCAGCAATATATCTCAAAAATCAACCACCATGACCAAGTAGGATTCATTCCTGGCATGCAAGGCTGGTTCAACATTCGTAAAACCATAAATTTAATTAAATACATCAACAGATGTCAAAACAAAAACCACATGATCATATCATTAGATGCAGAAAAAGCTTTTGATAAAATCCAGCACCCCTTCTTGATAAAAACCCTTGAACATCTAGGCATACGGGGAACATACCTCAAAATAATAAAAGCCATCTACGAGAAACCTACAGCCAGCATACTCCTAAATGGAAAAAATTGGAACCAATTCCCCTGAAAACTGGAACTAGACAAGGATGCCCACTCTCCCCCCTCCTGTTCAACATAGTATTGGAAGTCCTGGCTAGAGCAATCAGAGAAGAGGAGGCAATCAGAGGTATTCAAATAGGAAAAGAGGAAGTCAAGTTATCTCTCTATGCAGATGATATGATGGTGTACCTTGAAAACCCAAGAGAATCTGTCAAAGGCCTCCTTACATTGATAAAGGCCTTTGGCAAAGTCTCAGGATACAAAATAAATGTACAAAAGACAATCACATTTCTCTACACCAATAATAAACAAACAGACACCCAAATAAAAAACACAATTCCATTCACAATAGCCACAAAAAAATGAAATACCTTGGCATCTTCCTAACCAGAGACGTGAAAGACCTTTACAATGAAAATTACAAAATACTGCTCAAAGAAATCAAAGCTGACACGAACAAGTGGAAAAATATCCCATGCTCATGGATCGGAAGAATCAACATTGTGAAGATGTCCATCTTACCTAAGACAATCTACAAATTCAATGCAATACCCATTAAATTACCAACAACATTCTTCTCAGACCTAGAAAAAACAACACAGGAATTCATATGGAAACACAAACGTCCAAGAATAGCCAGAACAATCCTCAGCAAAAAAAACAAAGCAGGTGGTATCACAATACCAGACTTCAAACTTTACTATAAAGCTACAATCATCAAAACAGCTTGGTATTGGTACAGGAACAGGCATATAGATCAATGGAACACAATTGAGATTCCAGAAGCAAAACCTCAATTCCTCAACCAACTCATCTTCGACAAAGCCCCCACCACCTACCACTGGGGAGAGGAGAACCTATTCAGTAAATGGTGCTGGGAAAACTGGCTGACCACATGTAGAAGATTGAAACAGGACCTCTATCTATCCCCATGCACAAAGGTTATCTCCAAATGGATCAGAGACCTAAATGTAAAACCTCAAACCATAAGAACGTTAGAAAAGGAAGGAAATACTCTCATGGAAATCGGAACTGGCATCCAATTCCTGTACAAAACCCAAAACCCACAGGACTTAAGAGAGAAGATAGACAAATGGGACCTTATTAAACTGACAAGCTTCTGCAAAGCCAAAGAAACCATCAAGAGAGCAGGCAGACAGCCTACAGACTGGGAAAAAGTATTTGCCAACTCTAGGTCTGACAAAGGCTTAACGTCCTGGATCTACAAGGAACTGAAACGTACTAAAAAGAAGAAAACAAACAACCCCATTATAAAATGGGCAAAACATATAAACAGACACTTCACAAAAGAAGACATTCGAGCAACCAACAAACACATGAAGAAATGCTCAACCTCACTAATCATCAGGGAGATGCAAATCAAAACCACACTGAGATACCACCTAACTCCAGTCAGAATGGCAATTATCAACAACTCAAAAAATAACAGCTGCTGGAGAGGCTGTGGTGAAAAGGGAACACTTCTACACTGTTGGTGGGAGTGTAAGCTAGTGCAACCTCTGTGGAAAGCAGTGTGGCGATTCCTGAAAGCTCTAAAAATTGACCTTCCATATGACCCTGCAATCCCCCTACTGGAAATATACCCTGAAGAACACAAATCACTCTATAAAAAAGATACCTGCACACGTATGTTTATCGCAGCATTGTTCACAATAGCAAGAACCTGGAAACAACCATGCTACCCATCAAAAGAGGACTGGATTTTAAAAATGTGGTACATATACACAATGGAATACTACGCAGCCACAAAAAAGAACAAAATCATGAATTTCGCAGCAACCTGGATGGAACTGGAGTCTATAATACTGAGTGACCTCTCATCAGAAACAAAGATCAGAATATCACATGTTCTCACTCATATAATGGACCTTGAACATCCAGTGTAATACTATAAGAAAATGACTGATGGTACTGGGAAATTATGGGGGGGGAGGGGGATGGGATTAACAGTAGCTAATATCTATCTGGGACTGGGAAAACACCTCTTAACAACAGGGTGTCTGAATGAAACGTAATTGTACACCTAACCCTTAACTGTACCCCACAAACCGATAATAAAAAAAATACTGATTAAAAAAAAAAAAAGAATTTAAGAGGAAAATGAGACCAGACAAGTTGGTTCATATCTATAATCTCAGCACATTGGGAGGCTGAGGCCGGAGGATTAATTGATCCTAGGAGTTTGAAGTTACAGTATTGGAGACAATTAAGTCCTGTCTCAAAAAAAAAAAAAAAATCCAAGAAGCATAGTAAGATTTTTTCTTAATAGTCTCAAACTGATAACGACAAAAAATGTTCCTTGATAAGAGAAAGAATAGACAAATGAGGGCATGCTTATCCAATGAGATACTACATAGCAGTAATGAAAAATGAACTACTGATATAAGCTACAACATAGACAAGAATAAAAAACATAATGTTGAGTGAAAGAAGTAAAAAATATGGCCGGGCATGGTGGCTCAAGCCTGTAATCCTAGCACTTTGAGAGGCCAAGGCAAGAGGATTACCTGAGCTCAGGGGTTTGAGACCAACCTGAGCAACTTGGTGAGACCTTGTCTCTACAATATATATGTATATAAAAACATTAGCTGGGCATGGTGGTGTGTGCCTGTAGTTCCAACTACTTAGAAGGCTGAAGTGGAAGGATTGCCTGAGCCCAGCAGGTTGAGGCTGCAGTGGCCATGAGTGTGCCACTGCACTCCAAGCCTGGGTGATAGAGTAAGACTCGGACTCAAAAAAAGTGAAAAATAGAAGAGTATATAGTGTTCTCCTCTGTTCATATGTATTTCAAGAACAGGACAAACTAATATATGGTGATGGATGTAGTTAACCATGTTGACCACCAAAAAGGGACACAGAAGAACTTTCCAGGAGCTGGAAATGCATTAAATACTTACCTGGGGGAGGGTCACATGGGTATGTAGAGTAATAAAATGTTACAGACTATGTACTTAAAAAAAAAAAAAAAAAGAATAATTCTGAGCAAACTTCTTTCAGGACCTCTCCAGCTGCCAGGGGCTTTCCTATCTCTTAATAAATTCCTACCCAAAAAAAAAAATTCCATAAATGGAACTCTGTTCAATTTTGGAATCCACAGTTTGACATGCACATGCATTTGCACAAAGAGATGAGGAAACTTGAAAGCTCACTGTGATCTAGTTCTGCCTACTTGTCAAATGCTATCTCTTGTTATTTGTCAATGAAGACCCTTCACTTCGACTACCCTGACCAACCAACAATTGCCACAAATGTATTTTGTTTTACCACACTTCCAGTCCTGATTTTGCTTCTCAGATGAAGCATAACAACTTTTACAAGTATTTTCTAATATTTCCCACCCCACTTCAGATGTGTTTGATTTCTGTCATCACTCTATGTTTACCTCAATCACAGCACTTATTGAATTGTTTTTCTTTGTTTCCCTGCCAAGAGCTCTCTGAGGCGAGGGATTATATCTTATTCATCATAGTACCCCTAGCATCCAGTATAGTGTCTGATACATAGCAAGGGCTGAACAAACTATTTTTTATCTAAAAATGATAAATGAACAGCTAAAATAAATTTAGCTTCTTTGTCCAAGAAATAGAATAATAATAGGGGTTGAGATACAGTAGCTACCTTAAACTATTTCAAGATCTGTCATTGGAAAAGGAAATGGACTTATGTCCTTCAGTCATCAAGTGCAAAACAAGAATGAAAATGCAGAAGTTATAAAGAGATATGAAGCTTCCACCTCTATATAAATATTTTAAAACAAAAATAGAATGTTTCCTTAAATTATAATGTTTTCCATCCACAAATGTGTGTGATAAAGCAGAGTATACTTTTTAAGAGCATGGGAGAATGTATTCAAGCATTATATAGAGACAAGATTTTAAGTTCACCTAATTTCTGTTACTCTAAAATCGTAGAGCTCTATAGTAAGTATCAAATCAATTGGATTCTAGCTCTGGCTCAGAAACTTACTAGCTGGGTGATGTTAAAATACTTAACAACTTTGTGTCACAGATTCCTTGGGTTTGAATGTTCTTTTGGATCAAAAATGTTATGGAGCAAGTAATATTTCACAGTTATATAAAATTTATAATTTTTAAAAATATATTTCCCATTTTCTCTGGTTTGATCCTTATAACATCCCCTGGGGGTTGGTGGGAAGGTGTTTCTATTCTACTTGGCAAATCAGATGACTACAGCCCAGAAAAATTAGGTGATTTGCCTAAGAGTGAATGCTTTTTTCACCACACCACATTCAATTTATAATTGAGACTTTATGGTCAGTTTAATCATCTTGTTTTTGAAACCCAGACATCCATGCTAACATTCATGAAAGGAAACCAAATCTATCATAGCAAGTTTTCATTTACCATTAGCAAAAATAATTATGAAATTCCTGGACGAATTTGGGCAGGCCTTTATAAGTACAAACTTCTGAAGTTAGTTAAAATGTCCCACCCAAACCACATAGTCCCAGTCTATTATCTCATTTAACAAATGAAAACTTGATTAAAAGGAGGTTAAAAACCTAAATGAAAGAAAAAAAATGAAATTAAACCTGTTACTTAAGACCTGACCAAAAATCATTATTAGTACTAGCAGTACTATTAAGAGCTGCAGTTTAAATCCTACATATTTGACAAAATC
Source organism: Cephalopachus bancanus (assembly GCA_027257055.1). Taxonomy (NCBI): domain Eukaryota; kingdom Metazoa; phylum Chordata; class Mammalia; order Primates; family Tarsiidae; genus Cephalopachus; species Cephalopachus bancanus. Next base: position 350,585 of record JAPVLO010000629.1, read on the forward strand.
CTTCATTTTATTTTCAACCTATGTCACAGCACTTGGCTACAGACAGCTCTTTCAGTTTTAACATTGTAGTACCTTTTAACCATGATAACAAGTTAAAGTATAAAGAGGTTCATTATTCTATCTATGAGAAAATCCCACTTGTTTTCAGTATATTGATAACTCAAGTGATAACTGTGAGTTCAGAGCAAAGATTCCCTACTCCAAGTCATCTGTTGTTCATCAAACAGTAGACTCAATTCATTTTCCTCCATAACTCGCAAGAGCATTTCTAGTCTCCTATAACTGTTGAAATCATACTTGCTACCAGAGCTGAACCAATAGAAGAACATAGTGCTTCTTCAACTGTTTTATTTCACAAGGAATATTAAGTGTGCTGCCAACTTTTCCCTGAAGGTCAGCGTAAATTTGTTCTCCCTTTGCTTCCTTTGAATATTGACGTGAACTCCAATGCTATAGCATATATCTTGAGTTAATGTTGTTGTGACAAGAGTCTGGGCATTTTATCAAGTGAAGGAATACATTCTTTAAGAAAGGCATAAATGAATTTCTACTTAACAAAAAACAGTCAATATTTGGGGCATGTTGTCAATTGATCATAACAACCTGTTTCTGGAAATGCCTTGTTAATACTCAGTTAAAAACATAGGCAACTACCAGGAGTCTAAGCAGTTTCTGAATCTTTAATGTCTGGTTCTTGTGACAGCTCTTCCATCAAAATCAAAAGACAACTGAAATCCATTTTCCAATGGTCTTTCTTTTCTCCTAGTTAATATACTTCTCTATGACATCTTAAGTTTAGTCTGTTTCTTCTTTGGAAGTGTCAACAATGAGAAAGAGTTATTAGAACAGAAGATAGATAAAATTCACAAACTTATTCAAATCACTGTGGTTCTGAGAATGCCTTAGATAATGAATTTCCCATTGTGGGTAATACAAAAATGGCCAAATAAGGGGCCACTTGGGTTGATTGGCATTGCAGTTTTCATAAATATTTTTGCTTTAATCAAGTACAGAAGAAAGTTCAAAGTTCTGATTCTGAACTAATTTAGATTGGTGAATTTTTGAAGTTCCACAGCAAAAACTGTAGATATAGATATGATAAAAATTCCCATTCTTTTCATTGCCAAACCTCACCTAAAAGTAAGGTATACATAAGGAATGAGGTCATTTCATGCTGTAACTCAATCCCAAACAAATCTGGCATTAGCTTGCAAAACTTCACTATCATTGGTTTTTGCAATCCTCACTTACATGATTCCATTTATGCTGCTTTTTGTTGTTGTTTTGTTCTGTTGTGTTTGTTTTGCGTGTGATGTTCATAAGAATTTTCTCGAAGTACATAAAACAAACAAAAGAGATTTGAGCAAAGGAGATTTTTATAAAGCAAATGAAAAGTTATCTTTTTAAAGAAGTAAATATTAAACCGCATTCGGTGGCTCAGCCTGCAATCCCAACACTTTGGGAGGCCAAGGCGAGTAAATTGCCTGAGCCCACGAATTCGAGACCCACTCAGGCAATTGGTGAGACCTTGTCTCTACAATAAACAAAAAATTAGCCGGGCGTGGTAGCGTGGGCCTGTAGTTCTGGCTACGTGGAAGGCTGAGGAGGAAGAATTGCAAAAGCCCAGCAGGGCGAAGCTGTGGTGGCCAGGATCGTGCCACTGCACTCCAGTCTGGGCAACAGAGTGAGATTCCAACTCAAAAAAAAAGAAGAAGAAGAAGTAAATATTATATAATTTATCTTGAGAACTTGAAAATTCAAACTTTCTAAGCACTAGATGGTCGTGAGTTCTCCATTTGGCTTTAACTATTTCTTAAGTTTAAAGCGCTAAAGGTTTAAGTAGGTTTAAGTACTCTTGAAGTGGTTGGAATCTATCAAATTATGCTTTTTTGTAAATTTGATATATATACATTTATGGGATATTCAAAAACAGCTTTATTATAACTACCATAGTCTTCAACTAAAGAGCTATATTTTCAGTACTATCAGAAAAATGTGTTTTTTATATGCAAGTAATGCTTCTCCATAACTATGTAGGGATTTTCCTCTAAATTCATTATTGTGAGAAGGAACTTAGCTTTCTTTGACTGAAAAGATCTGTAATTTCCTATTGCTGAAGAAGAATAAGTTTTGGGCTTTAAAGAATGAAAGAGATCTTAAAAGTGTAGTCATACCTTCTCATTGCACTTATTCAGTAAGTACTAAAGAAGATAATGTATTTGCACATAAAGAGAGGCTAAAACACAATACATGTTCAACAAAGTTTTAATGAATGAGCAAATGGAATGATGAAGTAATTAATGTATAACAGATGGATGGATGGATGGATGGATGGTTGGGTGATGGATGAGTGCATGAACTGATAGATCAATAAATGAAATTAATGACATAGGGTTGGAGCCCAATTGTCCTGGCACTCACTGCATTGTGCTTCCACTATATAAGCCTGCATCTCTAAGTGAAAAAAAATCATGTTAGGTAGTCTAATGGCCTTGGCAATGTGATCTAGTAGAAAAACTATAAATTTTGATGCTAGATAGACTTAGTTTTGCATCTCATCTCTGTCACCTGATAGCTGTGTGACCTTGTGAAAGTTAGTTAATTTGCTTAATTCCATTTTTTAAATCTGAAAAATTTGGATAATAAAGCCAAAATGAAATTGAATAAAACATCTATGTAAAGCATCTACCAAGTGCATTATACAGAATAAACACTCAATAAGTGTTCATCTCTCTATTTCTGTGACTTTTGAATTTTAATTTACAGCATATGAAAATGCTACTGTTGACCCATCTGAATATCATGGAACTTCTTTACCATATGTGACTCTAATCCAATGTTTCTCAAAGTGTGATTCCCTCACACCAGTGACCTCAACTTGTTAGATATGCACGTGTTTAGCCTCCATATCAGGCCTACAGAGTCAGAATCTCTGGAATGAGACTCAAAAATTTCTGTTTTAATAAATCCTCCAGGTGAATCTGATACACATTGAGAACTAGTACTCTATACCATTGGTATCTCTAGATTTCCTGTTTGGTGATCTAGAACCAATTATGGACATAAAAACTTTTTAATTGTATTTTTTTCTAAGGTCTCCTCTGACATAAGACACCATATCTACATGCCATTATGTCAATTTATAATCCATGAGGTGACATTGTGACCCTAGAGCTCCAGTGACAGTTTCCTAGTAAAACATAAGCTTTACCTGGTCAGTGCATTGTGAGAATGTCCTTGATTTGTAATAACTCCTCTAAACTATCTCAACAAGTTTGTGATTAAATCACGGTATATTTCTGTTCAAAACCAACATTTTTGTATTTCTTTAACACTTACTTTAAGGATTTTTCTTTTAAATGTGTGAACAGCAGAAAAATTCTAAGCTCTGCAACTGACAGAATGGACCCCTTCAGAACCAAGGGTAACCTGAAAAACAAAATTCCAGACTACGAAGAGAAAGGTCAGAAATGCCTCATTATACCCTTAAACTGACTAGCATCAACATAAAAATAGAGATCATAAGACTTATGCAATAGACTGTGTAGAAATAAGATACCAAATTCAAACCTGACTCTAGTATGGCATCACATGGCAGATAGCAGATCCTAAAGGAAATAAAAGCATTTTACCCAAAATTATATTTCTTTGACATATTTTTATATAGTCCTGCAAAGCCATCTTTTGTGGGAAAATATTTGCATCTGAACAGAATCTCCAGTAACATAACCAGATCTTTCCACTTCCAGGCCTTCCTGGATCCCAGAGGGATTAACTGAAAGTATAAGACCTTTAAAGTCAGAATAAGAGACATTTGCCATCTCCAAGGGCTACCACCTATGAACTTTCATATACATAATAAGAGCCTTGATCTTCACAATTCCCTTATCTTATTCAGACATTCCTTTCTCCTGATTTTAGGTCTTTAGACAATAGTTTAACTCTCTTAACAATCAACTAAAATATTCCTAAAACTCACTTATATCTTATAAGACCCCTCTGCTCTGCTTTGAGATGTCTTGCCTTTCCAGGTAAAACCAATGTGTATGTTGTATGTATTGATGTATTGTCTGTAAACTTCTGTCTCCTTAAAATGTATAAAACCAACTTGCAACCCAACCACCATGGGCACATGTTCTTGAGACCTCTTGTGACTATACTTCCAGGTATGGTCACTCAAATTTGGCTCAGAATAAACCTATATAAATATTTTACAGAAGTAGGCTTTCATCAACACTCATACAGGTAGTGAAGAGTGCTGTTTTTGTTTGTTTTGGTTTAAAAATAGCAGAATTGATCGTGGATGCACAAATTCTAGGTCCTGGACATGATTAGCCTAGTAAGTTGACCTCATACAGCCCTAGCCAAATAATTCTTTAAATTAAGGACACAATACCTAAGAGGAAATGATGCTTTCTGGAAGTAGAGCTGCCTTTGAAAATGTAAAACTTTAGAGTGATGATAATGCAATTCTTGCCTTTTCCAAGTTTTTGATTCAGGAGCTGGAGAACCAAAGGAGTCAATGTTTATTCTAAGAGAAATAGAAAGGATAGCTACTGAAAGATTTTGAGGATCAGCATAAAGTGCTTAGGCCAATTAAAATTTAATCAACTGGACAATAGGCATGAGAGACTCAATTACATTGACGTTTTGAAGTTGAAATTATTATTATTAGTAGTAGTAGTAGTATAGCCAAGATAGCAAGTCAAAAGTAGCTGCCATAGATGAAGTCATCTGGGCTCTGAAGCTGAAGCAATTCAAGTTTCATATTAGCAGTGAGAAGAAAATTCATTTTGCTTTTTAATACTATTTCCTTTATGTTTCTATTATGCTCAAATATAAGCTCTTCACTATCAAAAGGTAGAATTCAACAAATTTTTCAGACTTCTTAGCCATGCATATAACAGCTGGCATAGATTGAATAAAATTATAAAACTGACACAGCAGGAGAGGCAAGGACCATTAAACTACTCCTTCTTCTTGGCTCATCACCAGTTCTCTCATCCCTTTGTCCCACAAATACTTAGGACACTGAGTACTGTTGATTCAATTCCTGGTACCTATATTATAATGAACTTTTGTCTTTCTAAACAAAGATAAATAAAAGCTATAGTCAGTTGAGTCAAGACTGTAGAATCATGTCAGAAGCTAGACTGTGTAGATGTACTATTAATTATGTACTGCCGATTTGTACATAGTTTTAGATGGTACATAGACAAACTTTCTTTAACATTATCTAGTACAACATTTCGTGATACCAATAGACATACTGTTTAGGATAGAATAAAATAAATATTTAAGCTTTAAAAAAGAGGCAATTTAAAGAAAAATAGCAAGTAACTAAAAATAAAAGTGAAGTGAATATGACAGATATTAGGAAAGCGGAATGAAAATGGCCAAAATTTAAGCTTAAGAAAAGCTGACTATCAATAAAATTCAAGCCTTAAGAAAACAAGATATATATTTATAACCTAAACTCACTGAATTTTTGTAATCAATAATGAAATATTGGTTATATTTAAACTGTTCTTAATGAAACAGAGTTTTTGACAAGCACTGACAGGGAACATATTAATCAAATTGGCAAGTGATTTTAATTTGAAGCAAACACATACTTTATTTGAGAGAGAACAAAAGAGAAAGCAAGAGCATGTTTGAATTCTTATTAGTTTCTAAACATCCTTCCTTTTAATAAGTTCAAATGTTTCATTTCATTTGATGAGTGTCTCTTTTTAGTGTCCTAGGTTTTAGGTTAGGACTAGATGTCTAATCAATCTATGCCTCAGACTCAAACATATTTTATGTCTACATTTCTCAGAAGGGCAGAAATATTCAAAGTGAACTTATGCAGTGTGGTTTTATTCATTCACACAAACAAAAGAATGTAATGTTATCTGTAACAATAAAAGTTTGGGGGGATGCAAAGACCCTGAGCATAGGTTTTCCTCCAGATTTCCTGGAAACTATATTTTCTTGGATGTGTGTTTTACTGAGAGGAAAAAATGTGTTTTTAAAAATATTTTTTAAATATAAAAGGGTTCCAAATAAGAACAGATGTACCATTACATCTTTAAGTCTTTGCCTTGCTATAATGAAACAATAGACTAAGGGGAGTTTGCATTGGCTTACTCATCTTGCTAAAGTACTGATTTAGAAGACTAATTATAAAGATTTGCTGTCAGTACCAACAGTATTACTCTACTGGTTCTCCAGCCAGAAATATAGAAGATACATACATATCACACACATACCACATATATATATGCATACACACATACAAGGGGAGACCTCCAAAAACACTGGAATTACCTTTTTTTTTTTTTTTTGAAGACTGGGCCCCCTTGTAGTACACTCAGAATTTGTTCCACCAGATCAAATGGTCAACCAAAGTTTTTATATGGAAGTTCTGAGAAGGTTATGTTACAATTTGTGGAAGAAATGTCCCAAGTTGCGGCAAACAGGGGACTGGTTCTTCCACCATGACAATGCACTTGCCCACACCGCCTGAGTATCCAGCAGCTTTTGACCAAAAGCAGCATGACTCCCATGTCCCACCCTTTATATTCACCCAATCTTGCCTGAGTGACTTTTTTTTGTTTCTCCAGTTGAAAAAAGCCCTTAAAGGAAAACGTTTTGCTAACGTGAAAGAGGTGAAACAAAAAACAGCAGAAGCACTAAAAAGTATCAAAATCAACAAGCTCAAATCTCTTTTGAGCAAGAGAAAAAGCATCTCAGTAAGTATATTGTGGTGAGAAGCGGCTGCAGCGCCGAGCGGAGGAGGCAGGAACCGAGTTCGAGAGGCAGCTGGGTGTGCACCATGGCTGGAATCACCACCATTGAGGCGGTGAAGCGCAAGATCCAGGTTCTGCAGCCGCAGGCCAATGATGCTGAGGAAAGAGCCGAGCGGCTGCAGCGGGAAGTGGAGGGAGAAAGGCGGGTCCGGGAGCAGGCTGAGGCTGCGGTGGCCTCCTTGAACCGTAGGATCCAGCTGGTCGAAAAGGAGCTGGACCGTGCTCAGGAGCACCTGGCCACTGCCCTGCAAAAGCTGGAAGAAGCAGAAAAAGCTGCTGATGAGAGCGAGAGAGGTATGAAGGCTATTGAAAACTGGGCCTTAAAAGATGACGAAAAGATGGAACTCCAGAAAATCCAACTCAAAGAAGCTAAGCACATTGCAGAAGAGGCAGATAGGAAATATGAAGAGGTTGCTCGTAAGTTGGTGGTTATTGAAGAAGACCTGGAACGCACAGAGGAGCAAGCTGAGCTGGCAGAATCCCGTTGCCGAGAGATGGATGAGCAGATCAGACTGATAGACCAGAACCTGAAGTGTCTGAGTGCTGCTGAAGAAAAATACTCTCAAAAAGAAGACAAATATGAGGAAGAGATCAAGATTCTTACTGATAAACTCAAGGAGGCAGAGACTCGTGCTGAGTTTGCTGACAGATCGGTAGCCAAGCTGGAAAAGACAATTGATGATTTGGAAGATAAACTGAAATGCACCAAAGAGGAGCACCTCTGTACACAAAGGATGCTGGACTAGACTCTGCTGGACCTGAATGAGATGTAGAGCATCCCAGGCCCACCCTGCCGCTGATTCTCCCTCTGACCTGAACTCAGCCCGAGGCCAGCCTGCCCAAAGGTGACCTTTAACCTGAGGGCTGATCTTTAACTGGAAGGCTGCTTTCTCCTTTCACAGTTCCCTCCACATCGCTGTGTCTCTTTCGCCAAACTGTCTCTGCGACTTCCCAGAGATTCCAGCTGGGCGTAGAGGCTGAGCACATTTGGGAACAACATTTAAGGGAATGTGAGCACAATGCAAAATGTCTTTAAAAGCATGTTGTGATTTACACATTTTGTAATTAACCTTTTTTGTTGTTTTGAAGCAACCATTGGTAAAAAAACATTCCAAATAATTCCACAGCTCTGAAGCAGCAAACTAATCCCTTTTTCTCTTTTGGAAGGTGACTTTTTTGTTTAATACATATTACCCTCCCCATGGAGAAGGGAAAAAAAGTGTGGGGCCTGCCTTACTGAGAACCAAACAGAGTCCTGGAAAAGTTTCCACTATGGGAAACCTCATTGCTCTGTACAAAGTACTAGCCAAACCAGAAAGGTGATTCCAGGAGGAGTTAGCCAAAACAACAACAAAAATGTGCTGTTCAGGTTTTCAGCTTTAAGGTATCTTTGGACAACTTTTTTTAAATTTTTTTTTCATTAGAAGTGACCAAATTAAGATGGTGAGACCTCTGAGATCAAATTTCTGACCTACGTCTACCCCCTTCCCAACCACTCACAGAATGAATCATGTGCCCCTTATGTTGAGGTGACCACTTAATTGCTGTCCTGCATTTTTGAAAGAAAATTATGATTTTTGTCACTGATTTAGCCATATGAAACTCATCTCATTACCCTTTTGGGGGTCTGAAGCTGCTGTCTCTAAAAGTGCCATCTCATTGTGCTTTGTATCAGCCAGTGCTGGAGAAATCTTGAATAGCTTATGTACAAAATTTTTAAAATTTTATATTATTTTAAAACTTTGCTTCTTTGGGTTTGGGGTGCCCTGGCCACCCCATCTGGCTGTGAGAGCCTATAGTTTGTGGGCTGGCAGTTTACTGATCTTTGAAGTTTCTTCTCCTACCCAGTTCCCACTTTTTGGTAAGGTTTCTATGAAGTCTATTAGGTGTACATCTTGCAGCTTATTGACTTAAAATTTATTCTCCTTTGGTGTGGTCTCTTTGGAGCCGATTGGGAGAAACAGAAACCAATAGTGTACCTGTTTTTATACTGCATATTGGTAAGTGTCTTTTTTAAATAAAGAACCAGTCCCTCTCTCAAAAAAAAAATAAGTATATTGCATCAAACAGAGATTACTTTGAAGGTGACTGAAGTTTAAACATGTAAGAATAAATGTACAATTTTTAATAAATAAAATTATTTTAATAAATAAAATTCTGTTTTTTGGGCCCCACTTATAAAATTATATATATATTATATAATTATATATATAGAGAGAGAGAGAGAGAAAGGGGTAGATATATACAGATATCTAAGTATATCTGAAACGTTTATAACAGTTATAATGAATTTTTTTAGACAGTCTTGCTATGTTGCTGGGACTGGTCTTGAACTCCTATACTCAAGCAATCCTCCCACTTCAGCCTCTCAAGTAGCTGGGATTACAGATGTGTGCCACCATGCTTGGCTTGAAATTCTTTAGTACTTTTAAATTTTTAATTTTTTCAGAGATTTTTGCATCAGTCATCTCAAACAGATAGTTTATGATCATTCAAGAGGGAATAAAAAGGATGAAGAGCTTATATTGCTTCCCTAAACAGATTAACCTTATTTTATTTTTGGATAGGGTGTTATGTCATCAGATTAGTGAAATGGTGTAGGTCCTATATGTCTGGATTTTAGCAAGTTATTTTATAAATTCTCTTATGAAGTCTCCGGACAAAATGATGATATAAGACAGTTGCATGTGGAACATATTGAACAGCTGTACCCATGAACTTCTGTTGAATTGATCTCCATCCACCAAGAATAAGCTGGTTGCATATCACACACATGCCAGACTATAGTATGGAGACAGAAATAAGTGTTCCTCTGGCATTTCCAGAAGGGGGATTGCTGGATCTTATAGAAGGTCAATTTCTAGCTCCTTTAGAAATCGCCACCCAATTTTCCATAGAGGTTGGTAGTTTGCACTCGCACCAACAGTATAGAACTCTTTCTCTGCACTCATGCCAGCATCTGTTGTTTCTTTATTTATTAAAGATGCCCATATTTACTGGAGGTAGGTGGTATCTCAATGTGGTTTTGACTTGAATTTCTCTGATGATTAGTGAGGCTGTGCATTTTTTCATGTGTCTGTTGGCTGCTCATATGTCTTCTTTTGAGAATTGTCTATTCATGTCGTCAGTCCATTTTTCTAATAGGGCTGTTTGTTTTTGTTTTCCTTTCAGCTCCTTTGAGTTCCTTATAGATTCTAGATGTTAAGCCTTTGTCAAATACACAATTAACAAATATTTTTTTCCCCATTCTGTGGGTTGTCTCCCTGCTCTCTTGATGGTTTCTTTTGCTGGGCAAAAGTTTTTTTCCGTTTGATGAGGTCCCACTTTTCTATCTTATCTTTTATGGTATATGCTTTTGGGAAAACTGGCTGACCACATGCTGAAGAATGAAACAGGACCCTTACCTATCACTATATACAAATATCAACTCTAAATGGAACAAAGACATTAAAATAAAACCTCAAACTATAAGAATCCTAGAAGAAAACACAGGAAATTAATGCACATTGGAGTAGGCAACCTATTCTTGATCAAATCCACAACTGTACATTTTTTATATATCTACCTTAGAAACCATGCTCCTGATCAACAAAAATCCACAATAAACTCAAAGGTAGAAAAATTGCCACCTACAAAATTGGATATAATACAGTCAGATATATGTCTCTACGTGTGACAGCCACCACCCATCCTGATGGTCAGACGAGATACAGGCATTTGAGAAATGAAAAGGCAAACAAATGGGAAGAACTTTCCCAGGGAGACAAATTAGAACAAGAGTAAACTATAAAATGAATTGGAAACAGCCACCCTGTTCTGTCCTTGTCAGCGAAAAGCAAAGAAGAAACTAAGCCCCCTAGGTCACCCTCACTGCTCTGGGTGGTGAGTCAGAATGAAGCATCACCTGATGTAGAAAATAAATCCAAGTTTAGTCAAGCATATAGAGGCTTTGCCAAAAAAACATGGCAAATGGGGAGTAAAACAAATAGCCAGACGAATGTTCAAAAAGGCAAAAAAAAAAAAACCAAGTAAATACAAAAGATAATTTTATTTTTCTTTTTTTAATCAATATTTTTTATTATGATGTTGTGGGGTACAGTTAAGGGTTACATATACAATTACGTTTCATTCACATTACCAGACTTCAAACTTTACTATAAAGCTACAATCATCAAAACAGCTTGGTATTGGTATAGGAACAGGCATATAGATCAATGGAATAGAATTGAGATTCCAGAAGCAAAACCTCAATTTCTCAACCAACTCATCTTTGATAAAGCCTCCACCACCTACCACTGGGGAGAGGAGAACTCTTCAGTAAATGGTGCTGGGAAAACTGGCTGACCACATGCAGAAAATTGAAACAGGACCCCTATCTCTCCCCATGCACAAAGGTTAACTCCAAATGGATCAGAGACCAAAATGTAAAACCTCAAACCATAAGAACCTTAGAAAATGAAGGAAATACCCTCATGGAAATTGGAACTGACATCCAAGTCCTGAACAAAACTCGAAACCCACAGGTCATAAGAGAGAAGATAGACAAGTGGAACCTTATTAAACTGACAAGCTTCTGCAAAGCCAAAGACACCATCAAGAGAGCAGGGAGACAGCCTACAGACTGGGAAAAAGTATTTGCCAACACCAGATCTGACAAAGGCTTAACATCCTGGATCTACAAGGAACTCAAACGTGCTGAAAAGAAAAAACAAACACCCCCATTATAAAATGGGCAAAAGATATGAACAGACACTTCACAAAGGAAGACATCCGAGCAGCCAACAGACACATGAAGAAATGTTCAACCTCACTAATCATCAGGGAGATACAAAAGATAATTTAAAATGATAATAGCAAACTTCCCAATTCTGATTGAGATAGAGGAATAGGAGCCACATAGGGAGCATTGTCCTACCTGCCAAACTCTTCAGTACTCATGTAAATCATCCTGAGGCCAGGCCACTTACTAGTAATTATTTCTGAGGAGAGAAAAGACTGGGTAGGGCTCATGTCTCCAGGGTGTGGAAGCTATTTTCAACTCCTAGTTTCTGAGCACTTAACATGGGTGACAGCTGTTCACTATTGACTCCATATTGGCATTGAATGGAAAACTGGCCTGCGTAAGGGCATTTGATAGAATCTTTGGAGATTTTTCTCTACAGGGCTAGTTGATTGTGTAATAAGCAAAATGTGGCCATCTTTTCTCTCCCGTCCCCTGTTCCCTGTCCCAAAGCCCTTTACCCATTCTGGTGGTTCCTACCTCTCAACCCAGTGCCTCCCACTGAAGTTTCAGTGGCTTCATAAAATGTCCCACCCAAGGACCTATCTTGAAAGAAGAGGCAGTATTAATTCCCTGGGCTGCCATAACAAAATTATGACAAATTGTGTGGCTTCAAAAACAGAAATTTATTCTCTCAAAGTTCTAGAAGTTGAAAGCCTAAAGTCAAGGTGTCAGCAAGGCCATACTCTCTCTAAAGGCTTTTGGAAAGAATTCTTTTTTGCCTCTTTTAGCTTCTGGTGCCTTCTGGCATTTCTTTTCTTGTTGATGCATCACTCTAATCTCTGCCTCTATCTTCACATGGCCATCTTCCTTGTGTGTCCCTTTGTCTTCACATGGACTTTTCATAAGGATCCAAATACTGGATTTAGGGCCCACCTTAATCCCGTATGACCTTATATTAACTAATTATATCTTCAAATAACCTATTTCCAAGTAAGGTCACATTCTGAGGTCCCAGGTGGACATGAATTTTGGGAGGGCACTATTCAATCCCAGATAGAGATAATGTTTAATGCAAAAGAATATATTTTCTTGGTGAAATAGAGATGTTAAATGTAAAATAGCAAATTTTAGAGATTAAAACTGAGGTGAAGGTGTTGATTTGAAAGACAGGGTAGCCATTTGAAAGTCCATAAATCTCTTTTCAAAAAGACAAATTTACCACGTGAAATTATTTTATTTCAGGAAGAAATAGAATGCAAACTTAAGTTTTAGTTATTCTGTAAATGTTAGGATTTTGAAAACACTGAAATTACATTATGCACCTTTATTTTTACCTTAGTGAACATTCTATAATCACAGGGTTGTTCAAGGTACAAAATGGAGTGAAATAACTGTGCCATATTGTGACTTTAGAAATTGCTGTATTTTTTGTTCAGTCAGGCTTTAGAATATTTTTCACAGATCTCAGGCAGAACTTCATTTACAAAACATCGATTTTTTCTGTTGGGAGAAATAAACAAAATTAGGGGCATTGAAGACATCAGGGAAATGGGCCCTAGATATATGTTAATAGGCTTGGGCTCAAACTCTTCTAGTAGCCATGTTACATAGGACATGCTCTTTCAGGGTTCTGGCCCTAGATATCTTTAATCAAAAAGTGGGATAACACTTGGCCTACAATGACTGTTTTTAGAAGGCAGTGAACTGTTAATGGGAACACTTGACCTTTAAAGTCAGATGGAGCTGTTTCTAAACTGGTACCCTTCTTTTACTAGTAGTATCACTGTACCTAAGTTTCTTGATTATTGTGGGCCTTAGTTTACTTCTATGTAAAATGGAAATAATGATACCTATTTCATGAATTGTTCTGAGGATTAAATGTAATATTTTACTATGCTTTTGCAAAGGTGTTCAAGAAGGTCCTGACAAATATTATCAATTTAGCTAAACCAGCTAACTTGTTAACATATAGATCTTAAGACCCCACTTTCAGAGATTCTGAAAGAGTAAGTCTTCCCTGGGTACTGGGAATCTGCTTTTAAGAAAACATCTTAGATTATTCTGACGTCACCCTTTGAAAACTAGCATTTGGAAGCCACTGGACACCATTGCTTAATAAGTAACTCGCTTAGAATGCAATAAGTAATTCACATACAGTACAATGCACAAATCTTCAGTGACTTTTTACAAATGTATATATCTATGTGACTGCCACTCATATCAATATATAGATTATGTCTGTCACCTACACTCAGAAAATTTCCTGTGCTCCTTTCTAGTCAATATCACTCATTCCCAGAAATAATTACTGTTCAGACTTGTAGTACTATTAATTAGGTCTGCCTGTTCTTGAACATCACATAAGCAGTATCATTTACTCTCTTGTTTTTGACTTCTTTCATTTAACACAATGTCTTTGAAGTTCATCTGTGTTCTTGTATTAACAGTAACCACAGTAATTTTTTACAAACATAGAACCATTAAATGTGCAAGTTTGAAGGAGTTTTAAAGATTATATACTAGGTATTAGAGCTCAGACTTCAATGTGTACAAAGGCCCAGGCAGAAAAAGAAGAGTAAAACAGGTAGGTGTAATGCAATAGGAAGTGGTAGAATCATAGAAAACTATAGAGTGTGAACTCCAGCTAAAGAAACCCACCAGTATTTACTTTGTTCTTGTTGGTTGTTGCCATGAGGGAACATGGAAATAGTAGAGCTAGATTTCTCAATTTTTCAAGAGACGTTGAAAATCTGGATTTGGGGGGTAGAATCTTCTGATTTTTAGTCAACTTTAACATAAGTACACAACTGAACCAAAACAGATGAAAACGTCTGCAGGGCTCACTGAGCTCATAGGTGATCAGTTTGCAATCTCTGACTAATCTAGCTTTCTTCACTTTCAGATAAGGAAATAAAGCTCAGAAAGGAAAGGACTTATATACATCCAAAATCACACAGAAAGTTGAGGGCAGAGCCTAACAGCCTAGTGTAATAGTTCAGAACAGAGAATATGAAAACAGATTACCTGAGATGAAGTCTCCTCATTTCTGCCATTTACCAGCTATGTGACCTCTTGTCACATTATTTAGCCTTTTTGGGCCTGTTTTCTCATCCATGAAATAGAGTTTGTGGATTGCCTGCCTTCTAGGGCTGTAGTAAGAACTCAATGAGTTAATATATGTAAATAACTTAGACTACTACTTAGTTCAAAGTAAATACTATAGATGTGTTAGCTTTGTTGTTATTGTTGTAATTTTTGTGGGAAATGTATGGGAACAGTAATATTATTTGTCATTTCTGAGAAGTTAGTTTCTTCAAGACTAATTGTCAAAATATAATACTAAGACATTTCTAAATTGTCAGTCTTGATGAAAAAACACTTAAATGGTTCATTAATGTCAATTTCACGTTTAATTAGAATATTTTCAAGTGAATTTTAGCTCAAAAATGAAAATAACTGCCTATAGGAGAAAAATGTTCAAATCTGTGTCCCTAGTATATGAAAAATAAGCTTTCTTTTTTTTGCGAAGCTGGAGTTTATCTCAAATGTTTATCAAAAGTTTTAATCAGCCGGGCTCAGTGACTCAGCCTGTAATCCCGCGCCTTGGGAAGCTGAGGTGAGTGGGTTGTCTTAGCCCGCGGGTTCAAGACACCTGAGCAACTTGGTGAGACCTCATCTCTACAATAAATCAAAAATTAGCCAAGCGGGGTAGCTACTCTAAAGGCTGAGGCGGAAGGATCGCCAGAGCTCAGCAGGTCGAGGCTGTGGTGGCCGGGAGCGGCCACTGCACTCCAGTCTGGGTGACTGCGTGAGACTCTAACTCAAAAAAAAAAAAGTTTTAATCAAAGTGCAGAGTTTTGATTAAATCTTAAGACAACTTATGCAAACAGCTTGTCAGAAATGCAAGTATTTTACCTGGTAATGTAAGAGCTGTGGGGAGTTTAAAAAGCATAATTCTAATACCAGATTTTATTGTATAGAGCTTTGGATTTTGAAAGCTATTTCACAAATATGAGAATCCTGGGTTATCAGAAGTAGAAAGCACTTAGGAAATCATCCAACATCTCTCCTTTTCTAGATGAGAAAATATACCCAACGAGATTGCTACACGCCCAGAATCAGATAGCTAAACTGCGGCAGAACAAAAATTTGGCTCTTCTAACTTGTCAGAGAATACTAAGGCAGGAAATAATTCGATTCTAACTGAAAACTACAATCAATGTGACGGCATTTGCAACATTAGTACAGAACAGAAAAGGTGGGGGTAGGCTAGGGAAATCTCATAAGGCTATCTGGAGAAGGCAGCTTCTGAGCTAAGCCTATAAAGAAGGATTATATTTCTAAGGGTGGAAAGCCAGCCAGAGGGCATAGCCATATAAACAAAAGTAGAGCGAATTTGCCAGGTAGATGGCACAGTGTAGAGACTGAAGGAAGTTAATAGTATGTAGGTAAAGGTAAACATTACCAGAGAGTAAAGAAAATGGGACTGCATTCTAGAGGGCTATGAATATAAAATCAAGAAACTTGGACATGAGACTATAACCAGGCAGCAAGCCTTTTTTATCTCCATGAAAACAATGTATGCTCATATTTTTTAAATAATCCAAATGATGTAGAAAAATGTAAAATGAAAACTAAAAGTCCTTTCTTTTCAGTACATTTGAGTTCCTTGTAGATCCTTGATGTTAGGCCTTTGTCAGACATGAAATTGGCAAATATTTTTTCCCAGTTTGTGGGCTGTCTCTCTGCTCTCTTGATGGTTTCTTTGGCTTTGCAGAAGCTTGTCAGTTTAATGAGGTCCCACTTGTCTATCTTATCTCTTACGGCCTGGGCACTTTTTGATCAGGAATTGGTTGTCAGTTCCAACTTCCATAAGAGTGTCTCTTGCATTTCCTAAGGTTCTTACAGTTTGAGGTTTTACATTTAGGTCTCTGATCCATTTAGAGTTATTTTTTGTGTATGGGCATAGGTAGGAGTACTGTTTCAATCTTCTGCATGTGGTCAGCCAGTTCTCCCAGCACCATTTATTGAATAGGTTCTCCTCTCCCCAGTGGTGGCAAACAGTCCTATTACAAAGTGGGCTAAAGATATGAATAGACACTTCTCAAAAGAAGACATAAGAGCAGCCAACATAATAGAAAATATGTCCAGCCTCGCTAGTCATCAAGGAGATGCAAATTAAAACTACACTGAGATACCACCTAACTCCAGTCAAAATGGCCGTCATCAATAACTCAAAAGGTAACAGATTCTGGAGAGGATGTGGCGAAAAGGGAACACTTCTACACTGTTGGTGGGAGTGCAAACTAGTTCAACCTGTGTGGAAATCAGTGTGGCGATTCCTAAAAGTTCTAAAAATCGACCTTCCATATGATCCCACAATCCCCCTAATAGGAATGTACCCGGAAGAACTCAGGTCACTCTATAAAAAAGATACCTGCACAAGTATGTTTATCACAACGTTGTTCACAATAGCAAGAACATGGAACCAACTGTGCTGCCCATCAAAAGAGGACTGGATAAAAAAATAAAACATGGTACATATACACAATGGAATACTACATAGCCATAAAGAAGAACAAAATCATGAACTTCGCAGCAACCTGGATGGAATTAGTTTATAATACTGAATGATCTCTCACAGAAACAAAGAGCTGAGTATCACATGTTCTCACTCATAAGTGGACCTTGAACAACTACCGTATTACTATAAGAACAGATTCAAAGTAGCAGGAAGCTGTTGGGAAGGGTGAAGGGGGGGAGGGGATAGGGAGGTGGGGTGGTGGGATTGACAGTAGTCGATATCAGCCTGGGGAAGGGGGGCACACCTCATTGATAAGGGTACCTGCACGGTGAATATTTGTATACCTAGCCCTGAATTGTACCCGACAATTTTAAATAAAATAAATAAATAAACTGAAAGTTCCCTTCATCTCCACTACCTAACGTCACCATGATTAACCGTTTCTTGTGAGATTCCCCAAATATTTTTTGTAAATAATAATCTTTGTTTTTTTTCAAAACAAGCTTTATTTTTATTTTGTGTTATCTACTGCACAGTGACTGAATTGCACCATACCTGGGCTACACAAATACTGAAAGCAAAATATAACCCATAAGTATTGCCTGGCCTGCTTAAAGGTAACTGAAAAAAAAGAAATCACTAAGTTCTTTTCAGTCCTGGACAAATAATTAATCAGTGTAATTTTTCCCATTTGCATATGCTGATGGAGTCTACTCTGCCGGCATGCATGAAGAACGTACAAATGTCCTAGGAGTATGATATGACTCCTTGCTAATGATATTTTCTGCTTCAGTCTTTCAGCCAAGAAATAATCACAGAATAAGAGGAAGCCTATCTTTCTATCAGGGGTACACACAAAGAATTCAGTTTCAGATACTCCAGCTGTGCTAAAAAAAAAAAAATCAAATAGGGTAGTGGCAAGAACAAAATAATGGCAGAGTTGGAATGGAAGGAAATGGGAAAATGGAATTTTTTTATGCAAATATGCTCCTAGAGGGAGCAATAGAGATTAAATAGCTAAACTAAGAGACCCATACTGGAGCTAGCATGAGACAGCCCTACCAAGTACCTAGCTTGAAGGTAGGGGAATGGGAATTAAATTATTCTGAACATGAAGGAAATCGCAACCAGCTTTCTTATAGTGTTAAGAAAACGTTATTTCTACTCCCATCATTTTTGTATTCAACACTTTTAAGTTCCAACCTTCCTTCTTCAGGGAGTAAAGAGGAAGAAGGGTTATGACGTATTCCCAACTATGAGTGAATTAGAAATATTGCTTAATGTGCTTTCTGGTAATAAATGAAGATAATTGCCTAAAAAACATACATTAGAAGGTTTTTTAAAGTATTATGAGAGAGAAGATCATTTGATACAGCATATAAAAATCTATCAGGTATTCTAGGGCAGGGAGGTGGGAGGTATCAATAGGTGCCAGTAACTTAGTGAATTAATAAAATATATAAGGCTGTTATAAATTTTGCTTTTTACTGTAACCCCTCCGCTAAATCTCAACTCTCTCTTTGAATAGCTCTGTATCACATTATATGTTTGTGAATTTATACACTTCCTTTATACTTCCTAGGTTTTAACCGAACTGAACTGTTCATTCCCCTATTATCAGACTGCAATTCTCAGTCTCTGTGCCTTTTTTTTGTCCATTGGGAATACTTTTTTATTCTTCATCCTTTCTAAATTCACCCCCATATTGGGATGATCAAATCTTACCCTTCTTTCAAAGTCCAAATCAAAATTCAACTCAAATGCTACCACTTCTACTAAGCTTTTTCAGATTCTACTCCTTACTCCTCTCCACTCCACCCCACCACATTAACAAGCTCTCTCCTTTTCCACCTTCAGAAGACTTCATCTGCATCTCTCATATGAAATTTAACACTGAGGAATTTCTTCACATTGCTACTAAGTATATATTTAGCATGTTTCACTGGCCTGTCAACTTCTTGAGAAAAAGCTCCAAGTGGATTCATCTTTGTACTCATCACCCAGCATAAACACCACAAATACAAGCATTCACACATATTCACATACACACGTGTGCATATAAACAACCACAATACAGTGTCTTTGACTAGATGCTCAATAAATATTTGTGGGAAAAGGATGAAAAGGACGGAACATGGATTTACATTATGGGAAGCAAAATACAGATGGTCCCTGACTCACAATGGTTTAATGTATGATTTTTTTACTTACATGGTACAAAAGCAATATGCATTCAGTATAAAATGTACTTCCAGTACTCATACAACCATTCTGTTTTTCAATTTGAATAAATTACATGACATATTTATTATTTCATTATAAAATAGGCTTTGAGTTGGATGATTCTGCCCAACTTCAGGCAAATAAAAGTGTTCTTAGCAGGTTTAAGGTAAGCTAGGCTAAGTTATGATGCTTGGTAGGTTAGGCGTATTAAATACATTTCAATTCATATTTTCACCTTACAATGGGTTCATCAGGATGTAATCCCATCGTTAGTCATAAATTGAGGAGCATCTGTATATTGGAACAAATACGTTATGCTGAGTTTATACACAAAATTCGAGAGAAATTTTGGTTGGATGAACTAGATAAGTTGACATATGAAAATGTTTTCTACTATCAATATGATTTCTATCATCAGCTACAACTCACCAAATGCCTATTGTTAAACACTAACCATACTTCTAGTCTTCACAGTAATGGCCTATTACTAACTCTTATTTTCCAAATCAGGAAAATGAGTCTCAGAGAATTTAAGTACCGTGGCCAAAATCACACAGCTAGTATAAAGCAGAGCTCAGAATTAAACCTAAGCCTGTCTCATTTCAAAGCCTATCAGCTGTTTCCATTAGCACAACTTTTTCAAAGCACTCTCACAACTATTATCTCATTCTGTACCACACAGCAAAACAGTCAAACTGGATATTTTCCCTCCTCAGCACCCCATTCACTGCTGCATCTTTCAATCCTACACTCCCACCTTCTTTCCCTGTCCCACTGAGGTTCTAGCACGACCTCTTCAGAAGTCTGCAATCCTATAAAGACCATACCAAGCCCATGAACTGATTAAGACCTGAAGAGGTATGTCTAAGCATTAAAAGATGTAAAGCTTCTTTTTAAATGATTTTTAAAATGAGAAATATAAAATGATATTCTATCTTTACTGACCAAAATGCACATCTGTTGACTTTCTAAAGTTCTTTCTAAATTTTCTGTTATTATCTTTCCTTATCTGCTTCTCACCTTCCCTCTCCTTTCCCCCCTTCTTCCTCCCTCTCTTCCCCTCTGTCTTCTTCCTTCCTCTTTCCACCTCCATCCCCTCCTGTCTTTCCTCTCTCCCACCTTTCCCTGCCCTGCCCTGTCCTTTCCCTTGTCTTCTGCTTTGCTGGTACCATCAACTTGGACTTAGTCTGCTTTCTGGGTGAACCAGCACTGGCAAACCTCAGAGAGGAGGGAAGAGGGAGTCTAGGAAACAGAGAAAAAGACTAGATCTTTGCATTAAGTGCATCTCAGAAGTGAGTTTATAGCAAAGTCCGCCCCCCATTTCCTTGCTAGTTGTCTCAGCGCTTAACTAAGGCACCCTGGTCAGTACATCATCAGGATTTTGTGAAGCTAGAACATTGAAATCATTAAGCAAATCTGCTGCTAACTCTAGAGGCCATACAAGGTTAGCCTTATAAGGAAACCAAAAGATAAAACCACCTACATGGTATGATCTAAGGGGATGCCAAAATAATATCTCTTCTCCAGGGATATCTCTTCAAAAAGAAAGGCCTTGAAAGGATTGCAATCTTTCAGAATATTCAATAAAAATGCAAACATCCCCCCAAGAAAATTCCTTTTAAAGCCTTGTGTGGTAGTATTTCAGTAGAGATTTACTTTCTCAAAGTGACAGCTGATCAGGTAGAAAAACCTCCTAGGTATGGGACAAAAGATAAAATGAGAAGGCAGTAGATGTCATAAAGAAAGATGAAAGAGTGACAAATTTCAACCATTTCAAAGTTGTGTTGGGGTTGACCCTGTTTTCATTCATTACCAGGTGCTCTAGATCCCAGTCATATGAATAAAGAAAATTCTTGGTCAGTTTTCCAACTTCCAAAGGAATTGGGAACTCCTACTGCCCTAGTGCTATACTATGAGATATTATTGACAATGAAAAGTTTCACTCTGTACTAAGCACATTACAGGTTATATTTAAGAAAATGTTGCAAGCTTTAACACAACCATCCGAATAATATGTTGAACAAAACAGACATCAGGGTGAGACTGACCACAAGGGGTAACTGGACCTTGCACCAGAGATCTGTGGAGTAATCTGTCCTGTTGGTTATTTTCTAGGGCAAGAAGAGGGAAAGGTAGTAGCTTGAGTTGCTTAAAGATGCAACCCTGCCAGCTTTAGGGAAGAGGATGCTGGCAGAAACCTAAAATGTTTAGATTGTACATTTACCAACAAAGTAAATTATGATTCTTAGTGGAATGTACAAGGTAGAATTTCATTTAATTCAACCTTTCCTTTTTTTTCTTCCTAAGCTACAAATCAACATATGTAATTTATTCACATAACTGAGCATAAATACTTTTTATTGTGTAGTCTTTTCATATCTGTTAAATAAGCATATTTGTTTTCTTTTCCTTTTGAAATATTCATTTGCCTAGTTAACAAACCTCATTTACGTAAAATGTTTTCTTAACAATTCTAAAGCCTCCATAAATTTCATCATATTGTGAGTGTAAGAAGGATTAAAGTGGTGGGGGAAATATGACAAGAGTTTGGATGTGATTACTTTCCTATTCTTACTTGACTAATTTAAGATATTAAAACCACTTTAGGCATTTTGGCAAAAGTCAGTGTAGCTTTTTTCCACTCAAAAAAGAATAATTATCTATGTTTAGACAGTTTGAAATTCGTACTTAAGGACATTGAATTTTGACTTTGCTCTTTAGTGGAAGTGGCTGGGGAAAGAAAAGTCTCTGTGTTTACACACTGAATAAATAAACCTGAAAGCAAAGCACTGTTCAGCGCTTTAGTCCATGAACTTTTAAGATATCTATCTTGGCTGCTCCACAATTCCCCTGCTAATTATCTCATCTTCTTGCTCAGGTGATTCCAGTTCTGTTTCTGGAAAATTATTTGATAAACTAAACTATTCATAAACCAACCAGGAAGAACAGATAAAAATTCCTGAGTGGTTAAAATCAATTCTATAAAATCCATACACTGTAGATTTCTTTGTATGTGAGCCTTGCTCAGTCCCTACACAACTCTAGCAAGTTTACCTGTCCAGTTTCCATATTCACAGATGTTTAAAAATAATAAATCAACATGAAATTACTGCTGCTACTGCTTATTGTTATTATTATTATTAACCTTTATTGAGTGTTAATAGCTGCCAGACACTGTGCTAAACCTTTTACACACACTATCTCACTAAATCTTTGTGACAAACCTATGGAGTTAAATATCATTTACCCCTCCATTTTATAGTTTCACAAACAAATGTTTAGACTCTAAATTTCAGAAGGACTAAGTAATTTGCCAAAGACAGGCATATAGGTAATAGTGTGAAGGGCTATGTGACAACTTGATTTGGAAAGAGTAAAGAAATACAAAGGAAAAGAAAATACACGAGGTTGGAAAGCATGACAATTTGGAAGATTTTAATTTCAAGATAGACTATATCTCTCAGTAACTTCCAGTGGCAACATGGTGTTACAACAGGGTAAACTAGTTGGTTTATGTAAGTATGACTCCAAATAATTAGAAAATAGATTAAATTATGTTAAAAATCCTCTACTTAGGAATGACAAAATATAACATATGCTATAAATACTTCTCTAATTTTTTTCTGAAATTGAAATGCCATTTATTAAATTTCAACTTGATGTACAGTACTGAATCTTCAAACTCATTCTAACGTAAGTATTAGGAAAAGTTTCAATTAATAGTTGTTTCTTAACTAAGCCTAGTACAAATTCAGGTGCTGGAAGTTCTTTCCTTGCTGGATAAAATGAACGTTAACTGTGTGTTTTGGCTTCTTAAAGGAAAGGAAGGCTTAAGTTAACTGAAAAATTCACATAAATAGAACACATCATTCCCTGATGATAGTGGTATTTTTATGTGTGGTGTGTTTCTTAAAAAATAAAACATTGAAAGTTAGGTAGGGAATAAACTTTATTTGCAAAGGATTTTATTTTACTTTTCAAAGCATCTGCATTCAGGTTCAGCTAGTTCAGTCTGTCAATTTGCTGGGGTTCGGACCTATTCCATTACCAGGGTTTATCCCATTATATTGACTATTGTGGAATTGAACAATTGTAAATGAGATTTAGGACCACGGCTAACTTGATGTGTGAATTGGTGAGTCCAAATGCTATCCCCAATCCCAGTCCTTACTGGGATGAAAATAACTGCCCCCAAGTCTTTTATAAAATGGCCATATGGCCCATTCCCAGGGAAGAAATGAGATCTGGCATGAGAAGAGAAAGTGAGATTCTGAGTAGTGTCACTTTCCAAGAGACTAGCCCTCAGTGAGCTTCCTGGGTGCTTCCTGGAGCACCTGAGTAGTTCAGGGAAGCATTATTTAACCCTGGACTAGGATATTCATAGTCAAGGAACCTGCAAGACTACTATAAGTGCCTATCAACAACGTTGGCCTCCCCCACACTTGTGCCCTTTTATACCTGTCAATGGTAAAGTTTCTGAGAAAAAATTGCAAGGAGGAGCCTTAAAGACTGAGTAGGTGGGTGGAGGAAGGGGCTGAGGGACTGTAGGATGTTCTCTGAATGAGAATTAAAGAAATGACTCAATGCAGACAGAGTAAGGGTAGGTTCTGTGAGCAGATATTTAAAAAAATCAAATCCCAAACCACAGAGGTCATTCAGAAATGTTTGCAACTTTTCACAAGGTTAATGGTATTACTCCCAATTTCCTGGCCAAATATTTATTAAAGTAACCAAGGACTGAGTACATGAGGTTGCCTCACATCAGTGCAGCATCCTATTTTCCTTGCAGCTCTGAACCATGAGGTACTGTTAAAAAAAAACAAAAACAAAAAAACTCTTTGACACTCGAAATAGCTACGTTACAGAGGAGAATTGGAACGTGTTCTGGGAGTGGGTGTGTTTGAGTTGTGTGTGGAAAGGCAATCCTTCACAGCCATTCACACACTTCCCTTCGCAACGATGGGTACGCAGACAGCTGAGCTTCTGGACAAGGTCTCTGAATGGTAATGTACATTTATGAAGATTATTTTCTTAACTATTTTGAAGCATTTTATAAATAATATGCATTGTCTGCTGAATGTATACATATACGTGTGTTTGTGTGTGTGTGTGTGTGTGTGTGTGTGTGTGTGTGTGTGTTTGTGGCCAACTTTTGCTTGTTTTCTCCTGAGACTGGTCTTCTGTGGTTACTTATATGGTATGATTTCTGAGGTGTCAGAAAGCGCTCACCCCGACCTCCTACCCTAGTCACCCAAAAATATATGTTGGGTTGACCCACCACAGAGCCTAAAATCCCCACATTGTTCAAACATTTGATTTAGTCACTGAAAGCAGCTGTTAGACTCCAAGTGTTACACTTGGATGTTAGAAAAACATTAGAAATTAAAGACTATGAAAACAGAAAAGAATATGAAGAACTATCTTCTGGCATAATGCTAAGTTCCAAAAAAAAAAAGAATGAAGAATGACATGCACTGTCTGAGCTAGGTGCTCTTTTTAAAAAGTCATGGTGCCAGAGCCAGCATATATGCCCTAACTCATGAACCTGAGCCTGTGGTAAAAGAAACCTAGCACTTTGGGGCAGATTTTGCTCTGATTTATGTTGAATGCTTGCTTTCCACAGTTTCTGATCCTCAGCTCCCACTCTCTTCACGGTGTATCTAACTCCTCCCCTTGCTGAGCTCCGGAGGCTCTCAGTGACTTGGTAATCAGTCTTTGCAGGGACCAAATCCCCACCCCCTTGGAAAACTCATGGAGCCTGACATCTGCCTGTGAGCAGCTTTCAGGAAAGACCTCACAAGCACCCACCCAATCTCTCCTGATAGCAAATTTCCAAACCAAGCCCATTTGCTCAAAAGATGGTGGAGGACTTATCGGTCTCTTATATTGCTCTGAAATTGGAGAATGAAATTCTGCAGGCCCAAGTGCAGCGGCTGATGGAAGAAAATGCTGCCCTCCAGGCCCAGATTTCAGAGTTGCAGAAGCCCCAAGCAGTCAAAGAGAATAAAACCCTCCAAGAGCCCACTGAGGTTCAGGAGCCTCAGGAGCCCCCAAAGCTCCTGAATTCCCCAGCAGCCTGGGAGCCACAAGAGCCTCCAGAGATCAAGGGGTCCCAGAAGCCCCCAGATTCACAGAAGCTACGAGCCTGGGGGCCACTAGCATCCAAGAAGCCCCAGAAGGCCCAGAAGCACCTGGAGCTCCCAGCCACCAAGGAGCCCCAGGCAACTCTAATGGTTCATGAGCTCCCAGCAGCCTGGGAGGTACAAGAGCCCTCAGACACACAGGTTGCCACAGCAGTTCAGGAGCCCCAAAACTTAGAACCCCAGGACCCCCCAAATGTTGAGGAACCCCAGGAGACACTAAAATGCCAGGAGAGCTCAGCACAGATTAAATTTCTTGAGCTTCCAGCTTCCCAGGAGCTTCTGGAGGCTTGGGTGCCCCAGGAGCCCCTGGACCCTTGAGATGCTCAAGAGATCCTAGAACTTTCAACATTCCAGGAGTCCCTGGAGGGCCTAATAGCTGTGGAGAGTTTAGTAGCTTTAGAGTTTCCACAGGTCCCCAGTGGGCTAGAAGCTGCAGCTTTCCCCCTAGAATACCCCTTAGCCTTCAATTGGGATGCCCAGAAGCTTCCTGAATTCCTGGTTCAACTGAATAGTTACATGAGAGTCAGAGGGCACCTGTATCCCACTGAAGCAGCCCTGGTGAGCTTTGTCGCCAACCGCTTCTCAGGTGAGGCAGGGAGGTGGTTCCAGCCCTTACTAGATATCCAAAGCCCCCTGTTGGAGCAATTTGAAAGTTTCTTACAAGTGCTCCAGAATACTGACAATCCAGAAAACATGAGAGATGCCAACCACTACATTCGTCAACTCTGCCAGAGGGAGGGCCCTGTCAACTGGTATGCAACCCACTTTCACCTTATTGCTCAAGAGCTGAACTGGGATGAAAGCATTCTCTTTATCCACTTTCAAGAAGGGATTGTCAGTTCTATCTAGGATGAACTATCTTGCACAACCCTAGCCACCAACCTATCTAACCTGATCACTCAGTACACTGGCCTAGAAGAGAAGGCTGATCCCAATCCGTCAGAGAAAAGCCCTTCTGAAGAGAGAGATGGGCCTGAAAGTCCACCAGCTGAAAATCAACCTGTGCAGGCTGCAAGCAATCGCCCACATCTCAGTGAGGCCGAATGGGCCCGTCGGCGTGAAGCCCACTTGTGCCTCTACTGCGGTCATCCTGGTCATTTTGCCAGAGATTGCCCTGTCAGGCCTCATCGTACACAGCAGGTGGGAAACGTCGAGGCCCAGCGGTAAGGGGGACCCCGGGCGGGTCAATCTACAAATATGCGTCCCCCTCTCTTCCAATATCCATGTCCCGTACCCTATGGCTGACTGTTGAAATCCGACTGGGAAGACGACAGTTCTTTGAGCAAGCGATGGTGGATTCAGGCTCCTACAGAAATAGCATCGACCATTCTGTGGGTCTTCGACAGAAGTTGCCCATCCGCAATAACATCTTCCCTCTGATGCTCGAAACTGTCGATGGCCGTCCACTGATAAATGGGCCCATAACCAAGGAAACACCACCTGTCGAAGTTAAAATGGAAACCATGTTGAAGAGCTCCAGTTTGACATTATTCACGCACCACGGTACCCTCTGATTCTTGGAATCCACTGGCTTGAGACACACGACCCAAACATTGAATGGAGTACGCGAACTGTGTCCTTTCCATCACGTTATTGTCATTACAATCTCTTCATGCACAGGTGGAATAGAAGACGTCGTGATGAAATAATTGCTGGGTAGATGCCTGCTGTGTACGATGAGGCTTGACAGGGCAACCACTCTGCCTCTGGGATCATGGACTGAAATTGAAAACTTTAAACTGCTTTTTTTCACCAACCCTGCATGCCCCCCCATCTCTGAAACCTGCATTTTACAAGGCTATCTTAATTACAATTTATACTAATGATATTCATGAGAATAGATATTAGAATTAGATATTGAAAAAGGTGTAGCTGTTAGATTGGCTTGATTTCTTTTCAAAATTTTCTTTATCACAAAAATTGCAACATGTTTTCAATAAAAAACACAAATTTACAAGTGATTTTTAAAAAGAATCAATAAACATTTGCCATTTCTACTTGCGTTTGAATTAATTATTGTCTTAGCTGAGGGAAGGGAATAAAAGACTAGTAAATTGGGAGGGAGAGAAGGAATTGGAAAATGTTTAAGGTTTGAGGAAGGTCTTGAACATTCCAAAGGTAGTGACAAGTCAGTGGGTGATGTGGGGGGGAAATGGAGAGGGTAGAGCTGGGATTGGTTGAGGAAGAAGGTAGAGTTAAGGTTGAGAAGAAGATTTGGGGAAAATTGGGAGGAGGTTAGAAAAATGATTCAGAGCAGGGCTAGGGGTGCTGAGGGAAGCATTAAGGGGAGGGAGGAAATGCCTACAAAAATAAAGGGAGCACTGACAGAGACATTGAGAAGCTTTGAAGGCAAATGTGTTGGACTTCACAAATTAACAAAAAAAAAAAAGCGTTGGAGCAGGTAATGAGAACTCCTCAGACAAAATCTTATTCCCTGAAGCAGAAAAATTTTCCCAGTAACTCATGTGTATTAACCTACTCTTGCCAATGCACAAGAGCATGGTGTCAGAATCCGTTTTCAACACTTTCAGATTGTTAGTAGCCAACTGTACCTTTCCTACACATACAGCTTGCCCTGGTCTGCTTAGCCAAGCTGCCTGCATGGCATACAGGGAGAGCTAAGTTAAAGGAAGGACCTTATGTCCTTGTGGGTCTGAGAGGGGACAGTATCCCAATTTAACCGCATCCACCGCCCCGCCAACACACACACACACACACACACACACACACACACACACACACACACACTACAGGGTTCAGGGGTTATAGAGGCTAGAATCTCTAGGTGAGATGTGAGGAGTGATCCAAGCAGAACCTAATACTTTTCCCCTGTGTTTTCAACTTTCCCTTGGGAATCTCTTTTTGAAGAACTTGAAGAGGACTCTTCCCCTTACTTAGACAAATGATCATATACATTATCATAACTCTAGAAGGAGATAGGGAAGGGACTTGCCATTCATTGAGTCCCTAATATGCTCCAACTACAATGTCAGGAATTTTACACACATTAATTATCTCATTACTTTTCAGAACAAACCAATGAAGTACGTTTGCTCCTATTTTGCCAATGAACAAATAGAATCCCAGCAAGGTTAGTTCACTTGCCCAAAGCCACACAACTAGTAATGGTGGAGGTGTGTTTGGTCTCCAAAGCCTGTGCCCTTTCTCCTACAGCATGTCAATCTCTTTAATGAAGTGCTAAGGGCCAAGCAAGATTGTGGCAGCAGGGAGTTAAGTGGGATAAATAGTATAATGGAGGGGAAAACTCAGAAGGAAAACCTTTGAATTTGGATAATAGTCCCATTTTCTATATTTGAGTAGTAGTTCCCAGTTCCCTTAACTTCTTTCTTCATTTCTTAGAAGAATTCGTTTTTTTAACTAGTGGCTCATATTCCTTTCAGATTCCATGGTATTTTTTATGAAAGTTGGGGATCTAGAAGCCTGTAGGGCCCACACATTACTTACCAGCAATTCTCTGCCTAGCCACTTCCATAACAAATCCAAATCCCATGCAGCCTTAAATTCCACCACTTCTAGTCCTCACTGGCCTCCATGCCCTCCCCTGAACAGTCTAATGTATTTTGGCACTATACACTGGGCTTTGTAGTATGTGGGGAGGTTTCCTTAGGTATACATCCTACATTCTCATCCATTACACCCTCATACATGCATACTTAGCCTGGGTACAAGGGCAGAATCATCTACATCTGTATCCTTGGCAGCAAAGCTTAAGATAGTGCCTGGGACATAAAAGGTTTTCCATAATGATGGATTCTAAGACATTTAATTACCATTACTCTGAGAAAGGGACTTATTTATATATTGGTGCTTCTTTTGGGGGGGGTGGGTTTTTTTCCTCCTATTCAATCACTCATCTTTACTCCCAAGACTACACACTATTTTTCAATATGGAATTCAAGAGAAAAAAAGGAAAAAAGAGTAAACAGCCACAAAGAAAAAATAATACCTTTTATTAGTCAAAATATCCTGGAGCTAGGAAGACCAGCTCTGTGGTTTATTTGTTTGTTTGTCCTCCTCCCCCCAGGACTGAGATGATTCATGGGACACAGGGACAGTGCTGAGCAAACTGAGATGGTTGGTCACCTACTTGGACCCCATATCGTTCTATCTGGCAATAGAGGTTTATTTAATAAGTGCAATCCTTTATTTCACAAACAAGATCAATTGTCTAATCAGAATCACAGACTTTGTGAGTTAAAATAGACTCAACAAGTCAATTCTTTTAATTTTACAGATGAAGGAGCTAAAGCTGAGAGAAAGGAAGGTTATATAAAATGACTGTGTTTTTCCTATCTCCTGATTCCAAATATAGTGTTGTCTTTTCACCATAAGCCACTATTCTAAACCAAAAAATCAAGTCTGTGGCTAGCATTTAGCTAAATACTGTGGACTGTGTTTAAAGTATAACATGAAATGTTTACAATGTTGTCAAGAAGAAAAAAAAACTAGCAGGCATTAGACAGCTAGCTTAGATAACTAAATGCTACAGTCTGTGATGGTGACAAATATATCAAATTGAAATATATCTGCAGATAAAAATAATAACTTTTATTTAATGAGTACCTTTTTTATGCCAGACAGTGTGCTGAGTGATTTGGATCTTTTTGACTATCTGCAAGGTAGATATTATTAGCCTCATTATACAAATCAAAGAATTGAAGTCCACTGAAGTATGGTGACTTGCCAGGCGTCACGCTGTTAGGAAATGATGGATTCTAAAAACAAACAGATCTATCTTACTCCAAAGTTGAGGTTCCACCCAATGCACCACACTGCTTCTCAGGATGAATGACCTTTGCTCTTTATGAACCACTTTAATAATATAAATTCACTAGATGTGAGTTCTAGTACACTAGAAAAAGAGATTAATTTGTTAAATCGTTCATTAAATTCAGCAATAATTTATTGAATGCCCACTATGTGTCAAGCACAGGTAGGAGGAATGAGAAGGAAAAAGGGAGAGGAAGAGAGGTAGAAACTGTGACTTATGGTATTTACTCTGACCACAATTTAACAGGGGAAGTTGTTGTGTAGCATAGTGTTGTGAAATACAGAGGCGAGAACACTAATTCTGCTTGAACTGAAGAGGAATGTTTTGAGCTGGGCCTTGAAGGAATCTCAGTGGACACAAGAGGAAGCTAGACTTTCTAGATTGAGTGAAATACAAACAAAAAAGAAAGCTGGGGGGTTGGGGGAAGGCATGGTGCCTTCAGGGAGTATCTTTCTATATCACGGGAAAGAGTGTGTGTGGTGGGGGGATGGTAGGTGTAGATGAGTAGATGAAATTTAACAAAGAGATTGAAAGTCTCAGGTTAAAGACCTATCTTGCTAAGGAGTTCATATTGTATCCTGTGGGTGATTTGGACTGGGATCTTTGCCTTTCTTTTCTGTTTCAGATTTGGGCGTATTTTTCTCTTTTGCTATAAAGTAATGTAAAATTATTTCAACAAAGTATATGTATCCGAAGTTGATAACAAAATTTAAAGGTTTTCCTTTCTCTCTGTCCCCTAGCTAACAAACTAAGAGGTTTTTAAGTAGGAGAGAAATATGATTTGTTTATATTTTAACAATTTGATAGTAATGTGCAAAATGACAATAAAGTGGCAAAGTGTCTCTGTTACTTTTATCTTCTTAGATTTTATGAAAATGAGCTTAAGCTGGACTCAGTGGCTCAGTCTGTAATCCCACACCTTGGGAGGCTGAGGTGAGTGAATTGCCTGAGCCCGCGGGTTCGAGACCCTCCTGGGCAACTTGGTGAGATCTCATCTCTACAACAAATCAAAAAATTAGCCGGGCGTGGTAGCTTGTGCCTGTAGTTCCAGCTACTTGGAAGACTGAGGAGGAAAGATCGCCGGAGCCCAGCAGGTTGAGGCTGCGGTGGCCGGGAGCGGCCACTGCACTCCAGTCTGGGCGACAGAGTGAGACTCCGACTCAAAAAAAAAGAAAAAAGAAAATGAGTTTAAATAGTCAAAGGCAAAGAATTAAAAGTAAATTAAGCTCAATTTTCTTCAAGTATTTATTTTGATGACTTACTGTAAGCAAGGTACGAAGAACACACAAATATATACAGAACAGCATACCTGCTGGAAATACTTTTACAATATAATAATGGACAAAGGCTCATGAATGATAAGAAACTACCATTTCATTTAGGCCTCCTCAGTTTCAAGTTTTAAAGACTCTCTAAACTGAGAATTTTTTAAAAATAAATACCCTGCAATATTTGACACAGATAAAAAGAAAACAGTTCCCTCTTTAGCTAGATTTTCTACGTTTAAACTTTAAAAGAAAAATTATCTCCATATATTTTTGTAACCCTCTTTTCTGTTTTTTTAAAATAAATATTTTATATTTCATGACATTAAAATACACCTGGAATAGTCATGGTCAATCTATGGAAGGATTTATATGTGCTCTGTTCTTAAAGTACCTGTAGATTTCAAAAAGTATGTTTTTTTAAAGATTTGTAGGGATGGATAATTTTTTTAATTCTTAATATATTAAATTTTGGTATTTAGCATTCTACTAGATATAAAATATTAAATGGTAAAAGTAATATAGGAGTCAGAACCCTAAGGCCAGGAGATTAAGATTAAACTCTTAGATTTGCTATTTATTAGCTGTACATCCTATTTCATCCAATAGATGAAGATAAAAATACTTGCTTTACCTACCCTGTAATGTTAGAAAAAACATCACATGAGAAAACTCATGTTAAAAAAGTATTATGAAAGTTGAAAATTCTATATAAATAAAAAGTATTACTATAATAATTTGTGTTTGTAATAATGGCCTCAAGGATCTTCAAGATACTAAAATGCCTGTTTAAAAACATTTCAGTTTCACAGACCTCTATCTCTAGTATTTCCTATGTGCCAGGGATTCTGTATTGACAATCAAAGATCCGATTAAGTTTGATATAATTATTGTATCAAGTAGTTTTTTGGTATTCTTACAATCAAAACATTGGCATATATAATAGCACTCTATTTAGCAGAATACTGTATTATCTAAAATGCCAGTTACTTACTGGGACATGTGAACTAGTTGATAAATTACTGTAATTGGGTTGAGCTTATTTCTTTTTCTATTTAGCCCAATCTAAAGAAAATAAGTCAGAGCAGACTAATCTTTGTGTCCCCACAAATTAATTGAAATAAAAATTAAAATTTATAAGACAATTATCTTTTAATTTCTAATTTATATGATTTCTAGGTTTAAAAATAATGGAAGGTTAGAAGGTCAAACTGTACTGGCCTCTGAGTAAGTCACAATGTCTGCAGGAAACAATTGTCATCATCATTTTACATGACTATCAGGGTCTCACTTTGATTATTATTCTACCTCACAGTGACTCAGATGTGTGAGAAAGTTTGGAAAAGAGTTATAGTCTGGAAAATGTGGGGCATACTCCAACCAGGTTGGTGGAGAAGTGGGCGGAATGCCAGCAGTAGTCAACTAACTGTGTCTAACTTGGCTCAAATGAAGGGACCATTATTTATTTTGATACAGATGAAAATGGAGTATGGCAGGGAAACACAGAACAGTCATGTGTGCACAGGACATCTGGCAACCTAAATTTCGCATGAGAAAGAAAGCATGAAATTTTACAACCACACAGAACAGAATGTCTTAAACGCTATAGCTGAGCTCACTGTTTTTCTTAGATTTTCACATTGCATTTTTCCTGTCAGTTATACCACAAATACCACATAATAGGCGACAAGTGAGCTAGCTGCACTGCCAGTGAAGCTCTTCTGATTATTAGAAGAAAGCTGATTGAACTCTAATAAATTAAAGGCATTCCCAAAAAGATAAATACCAAAGGGAATTTCCATATTTCAACTTCTATTTTTTAATGCCACGCTTTGCTACAAAATTGGGCAAGTGTTTGAAAGAATGGGGGACAGAGTGACCAGTGCTAAGTCAAACAAAACTACACTTAAGAATTAACAGTACTTTAATGGAAAAATTTTAATATATTCCAATAACTTTTTAATAATTATGCTAAAAATGCAAAAACAAATTCCTAGCATGGAAAATATCAGAAACTGGTGGTCCCAGCAGCCTTCCAATAATTTCCTTTTCCTCTGCAGTTCTATTCTTCTTCTAGTTCCTTTTCTTCTGCTGGCCTGCCAGAAATCTAAGTAACAAAATGCTCACAGTCATTGATAGTTACAATAAAATGCTTGTTCCTCACTGACTTTCCATAAGAGGAAAAAGAGGAAGTCAGGAAGCCTTACATAAATACACTGCTTTACAGATTAAAAATGAACAGAGAGGCAAGGGCTAAGAAATTTTAATCAGGCCACATGGTGAAGTCAAGTGAAGAGCAGAAGAGCAGTGAGTGGATTTACATTTTAGTTTTAGTTTTAGTTTTTAATTGACCTCTCCTCTGAAGCTCAGTTTCTTCATAGAAAAAGTTATAATAATAATATCTTTAAAATAAGATTTAAAAATAAAAAGTCCATATTGCTTACCTTCATAAAATATTGCAGAGGATAATTTATTCAAGCAGCATATGTTAAATTCTCTATTATGCTATTCAATAAACATTTGCTAAATTCCTATTCAATGTCAGACACTGAACTAGAATCAAATAACATAATAAACATCAAAAAAGCAAGCCCAGATATAAAGTAAAGCATTATTATTGCTATAAAGTCTACTTTCCTTTCCAAAGGACTATAACTTTTGCAAAGGGAAAAAACAGGAACTTCAATATAACATTTCCTTTTGTACTTTATATTCTCCTACCCAAGTACCAACCAGATCTGACCCTGCTTAATTTCCAAGATCAGATGAGATTGGGCACGTTCTCTGTATTTTATATTCTAGGCCATAAACTGTATTTTATATTCTAGGAAATTTCCGTTATTATCTCATAGTTGTCTAGCCTGTAAAAATTAGCAAAATTACATAATAATATTCTTCTTCCCCACCAGGTGTGCAAACATTCAGATTGGCTCTAATTTTTTAAAATACAGACATGTGGCTGGGCTCAGTGGTTCAGCCTGTAATCCCAGCACTTTGGGAGGCCAAGGCGAGTGGATTGCCTGAGCCCGCGGGTTCGATACCAGTCCAGAAAACTTGGCGAGCCCTCATCTCTACAATAAATGAAAAATTAGCTGGGTGTTGTGGTGCACTCCTGTAGTTCTGGCTACCTGGAAAGCTGAAGTGAAAGGATCTCCGGAGCCCAGCAGGTCGATGCTGGAGTGGCCTTGGACATGCCACTGCACTCCAGCCTGGGCGACAAAGTGAGACTCCAACTCAAAGTTTTTTTTAAAAAATACAGACATGTACATACATTGCATAGCAACTATCATTATTGCTGCTACTTCATTCAGTCATCTTATTGCTCACTCATGAAGAAGAGAAACAGGAACTAACACTTAATGAGCACCTATTGTTGGCCACACTCTGTGCTAGAAATTTTATCTATTAAATCTCATTATCTCATTTAATTCTAACAAATATGTGGCATGATAGGTGTTATTTCCCCCATTTTATAGATCTGGTAACTGAGTCCCAGTGAGGCAAAAGTCACTCAACAGGGAATGGTGAAGTTTTAAATCAAATTCAAATCTGTTTCTCTAAAATGCTATGCTTTTCTAGCTCTTAGGAAGAATACTGAAGCTAGAAAGGTTCAAATTTACTGATAAAGAAACTGCAGCCCAGAGAAAACAGATTCTGCAGAGAAGCCATACAGAAAATGTCTTTTGTTTTCCAGTCTAATATATTTTCCCATTAAATTTCACTAAATGAATATTGTGTCAACTTAAATATAGTCACTAAATATGAAAAGAATAATCAATTGAATAAGAATTTAAGTAGTCTTATTTTTAATGTTTCTAATTTACTAAAATTTTTTTTCCACAGAAACCAAATTTAAAAGGAAAGCATCGTTTTTATATATGACTATGATGTAGAATTTTTTCATTTATATATGTTTGACTAGTAATTTTCTTCCTTTCTTAAAAAACCTTTTCAACTTTTTTCTTGTTTGTTAGTTTTTCAAAAATTGCAATTAAAAAACATACCACACAACACTGTAAGCCAATTAGACATAAAAGATCATTACATTATACCTTAGACCATTACAGCCAACAGCAGTAGTATATAATCTTCAAGAAAATATAGAACATTCTCCAGAATAAACCCTATGCTAGGTCATAAAATAAGCACCAATACATTTAAAAAGATTGAAATTCTGCAAAAATATGTTTTCAAGCCACAATGAATTGAAATTAGAAATCAATAACAGAAGGAAATTAGGGAAGTTCATAAGTAGGTGGAAATTAAACAATATGCTCCTAATTAATCAACAGATCAAAAATAAATTACAGAGGAAATTAGAAAATACTTTAAGATTAATGAAAACTAATATATAACTTAACAAAACTTATGGTTAAAAAAAAAAATCCTTAAGGGGAATTGTATAGTTGTGAAGGCTTATATTAAAAGGAAAAACAATCTCAATAGTCAACTTTCTGCCTTAAGAAACTAAGAAAAGAAATGCAAAATAAACCCAAGGAAGCAGAAAAAAGAACAATAATTAGAGCAGAAATTAATTAACAGAGAACAGAAAAATAATGTAGAAAATCACTAAATTTAAAAGTTGGTTCTTTGAGAAGATCAACAAAATGGACAATTCTTTAGATAGACTGAACAAGAAAAAAAGACTAAAACTATTATTAAAATCTGAAATGAAACAAGGGCATTAACCATCGAACCTACAGAAATAAAAAAAGATTATAAGGGAATGAAAAATGGCATGCCATCAATTAGGTAGCCTAGATGAAATAAAGAAATTTCTAGGAAGACATAAACTACTGAAACAGATTCAAGAAGAAATAGAAAATCTGAATAGATTTCTACTATTACAAGTAAAGATGTTGAATTGGTAATCAACAAACTTCCCACAAACTAAAAACCCATTAACAGAAGGATTCACTGCTGAATTCTACCAAACATTTAAAGAAAAATTGAAACCATTTTTCACAAAGTCTTCCAGAAATTATAGAGGAGGGAACACTTTCAAACTCATTTTATGAAGCCAGTCTTAAACTCATATCCAAACCACATGAAGACATAGTAAGAAAACTACAAGTTATATAGATGTAAAACTCTTCAATTATGTACTATCAAATGAATCCAGCAACATATAAAAAGGATTATACACCATGACTAAGTGAAACATCTCAGGAAGGCAAAGGCATTTCAATATCTGAAAACAATCAATAAAATATGACATTAATAGAGTAAAGTACAATATCATAATTATCTCAATAGATAATGTATTTGACAAAATTCAAAACCTCTTAATGACAAAACACTCAACAAACTCAAAAATGTGAAGAAACTTCCTCAACTTGATAAAAAGCACTTATGAAAAATTCACAGTAATCATCACACTTAATGGTGGATGACTAAATGAGTTTCTTCTAAAAAGTTCAGGCAGAATACAAAGAGATCTCTCGTCACTTCTATTCAGCACTGTAGTGGATGATCTAGACTGACAATTTAGACAAGAGAAAGAAATAAAAGCATCAATATTGGAAAGAAGTAAAACTAGCTCTATTTGACGATAACATGGATCTTGGATATAAAAAAATCTTAAGGAATGCAATAAAAGTATGAGAATAAGTGAGTTCAGTAAAATTGGAAGATACAAGATCAATATACAAAAATCAGCTATATTTTTGCACACTAGCAATGAAGACTTCTAAAATTAAATTAAGAATACATTAATATATATATTTCTATAGATAGCAGGGAAAATAAAATAACTAGGAATAAATTTAACAAAAGAACTACAAGGGTTGTATGCAGAAAACTATAAAATATTATTGAAAGAAGTTTTAAAATACTTAAATAAATGGAAAGACACTCCACATACATAGATCACAAGAATTAATATTGTAAAAATGGAAATATTCTTCAAATTGACCTACAGTTTCCACTCTTGTGGAAAAAAAATTAGATGTTTTCCTTGCATAAAATGACACGTTTATTCTAAAATTCATATGGAAATGCAAGGGATCCAGAGTAACCAAAATAATCTTGAAAAATAAGAACAAAATTGAAGGATTCACAATTTCTGATTTCAAAACTTACTACAAAGCTGCAGTAATCAAGGCAGTATAGTACTGGAATAAGATAGACATATAGATCAATGAAACTGCATTGGGATCCCAGAAATAAACCTTCATATTCATGGTCAATTGATTTTCAACGAGTACTGAGAAAATTAATTGGGAAAAGAAAAGTCTTTTCAACAAGATAAAGGAACAATTGGCTACTGAAGTGAAAATGAAGGAAGTTGGACCTCTACTCCAAGCCATGCACAAAATTAACTCAAAATGTATTGAAGACCTAAATATATGAGATACATTATAGAATTGTTAGAAGAAAATATGAGTAAATCTTTATGATCATGAGTTAGGCAACGGTCTTTGATATGACACCAAAAACATTAGGAATAAACAAAAACCAAAAAGAAATTGGTCAGCATCAGCATTAAAAATTTTTGTGTTTCAAAGGATACCATCCAGAAAGTGAAATATAACACACAGAGTGGAAACATAAAATGGTGCAGCCACTTTGGAAAATGGTTTGGCAAGTCCTCAAAAAGTTAAACATAAAGTTAACATATGACCCAGTAAAAACACTCCTAGATATACACCCAAGAAAATTGAAAACGTGTTCACCCAACAACTTGTACACAAATGTTTGTGACAGCATTATTCATAACAGCAAAAGTAGAATCAAGTGCCCATAACTAATGAATGGATAAACAAAATTCATAACTCATACAATGGAAAATTACTCAGCTATAAAAAGAAATGAATAAATGCAAACTACAACAGGGATAAATTTTGAAAGCATTATAAGTGAAAGAAGCCTGTCACAAGAGACCAAAAGCTGTATTATTTCATTGACCATAAATGTCCAAGATAGTCAAATCCATGGAGACATTAAAATAGACTAGTAATTGGGAGGCAAGTTAAGCAGAAAGGTAGTGGAAATGAATATTGCTAATGGGTATGGAATTTATTTTGGGGGTGTTGAAATGTTCTAAAATAATATGGCAGTTAGGGTTGCACACAATTCTGTGAATGTAATATACCAGTCCTAGTTCTTAAACACTCCAATGTATTCTCAGTTTTCCCACAGTAACCTGAAACAAACAATTTACTTAACTTCTGATTCTATCTCAAGTTTGGTTGCAAATGAATAGATATTTCAGCTGTTTCATTTGATTGTTTTGCTTGCCTGCTTTTTGGTGATGGGGGTGAGAATTGGGACATTAGAGAGAAGGTTTGCAAATCTAAGTGAAAAACAGGATACTACACCTTCAGATCTTATGGATATTGGTTTAAGTGCCTGCTATGTTGAGGCTGTTTGAGACTCTTTTTAAAATGGAGATGGATGTTAAATAGTAAGATAAATAAGTAAATAATTACAAATGATAACAAGTGAAAAGAAGCGTAAAAAGAGAGAGCTGTTCATAGACCGATGAGGTTGGAGGAATCTCATTAGATTAGGTGATCATGGAAGGTTTCTGAGAAGAGGTGACATATAAGCTTGGAGCTAAGGATGAGAAGGAAGTGTTCATGAAAATAGTGGTGAAACAGTTATCTACATTACATTCCTCCCTATGTTACATGGGCCCACTTGTGATTTCAGCTACTGCTGCAGTAGGCTCTTTTGTATGAGCTCAGTCTCGGGTCATGCAGTATCCCAATTCAAGAATGTAATGTGTCTTTTCATTTTCTGTTTCAGTGCCTGTGCCAAAGCCTTAGAGGCCACATAAATGCTCAATGAAGTTTAAGAATGTTAATACCAGTAGAGGCGGTCATCCTATGCCCCTTCCAAGTCCTCCTAATACTGACATTTCTTTCTTTCCTGTCTTGTGCTTTCTGCTCTTTTATTCCTGCTTCTTAGGCTCACCTTTCTGATAAAGTACTGATTCCCAAATCCTAATCTCACTTTCTGTTTTGGGGGAATCCCAAGTGAGACAAGTAGGGGTAATAGCACTCCAGGCAAAGACCGTGACATGTCCCTCAGGTGTGAGAGAGGAATATATAGACCACGGAAAGAAGTTGGGGTTGTATTTTTAAGTATTTTTAAGTGCAGTGAAGATTCACTGAAGAGTTTCAGGCAGAGAAATAAAATATGTATGTGTGTGTGTGTGTGTGTGTGTGTGTTGGTTTCAAATGTTATGGGAAACAATCATGAAGTGGTAGAAAGAGTGCTTAAGATTTGAAATTTTTTGACTGAGCGTAGTGGTTCAACCTGTAATCCCAGCACTTTGGGAGGCAGAGGAGAGAGGATTGCCTGAGCCTGGGGGTTCGAGACCAGCCTGGGCAACTTGATGAGACCTAGTCTTTACAATAAACCACAAAAACTAGCCGAGTGCGGTGGTGTGCGTTTGCAGTTCCAGAAGGATCTGAAGCAGAAGAATTGCTTAAGCCCACCATATCGAGGCTGCAGTGGCCGTGAGGATGCCACTGTACTCCAGCCTGGGCAACAAGAATGAGATTCCAACTAAAAAAAAAAGATTTGAAATTTTTTAATGTCTCAGTTCTGTCATTTACTTATTGTGTGACATATTTCAGTGTCGGAGTTCTTGACCATTGATTGAAAGTGCAATACTTGCAAAAGAACAGTAGACTTAGAGCTAGTAAACACAAGTTTTAATGAGGACAAAATTTGCCTTTTCACAGATGTTCCTTAATCTCAAGAGAGCCCTTTAATCTTTCCACATTTTGTTTACTAATTTGTAAAATGAGGACAATTACACCTTCGTCAAGAAGTTTTTGAGAATATCAAACAAAACCAAAAAATAAGCATACTTGGGTATGTATGAGGGAGAACCCCCCCCCAAAAAATGAGTTATCTTTTGGAGGGTGATCCTGGGCTTCCTCGACTATATAGGTATTCCAAGAACCCATCAGCATCAGTGTAGCATTGCTGTGAGAGACTGTGTTCAGCTTCAGTGATTTTTTTTTAATATTTCTTCAATGTGTTTGCCCATTTCATGAGTGCACCTGCCCACACTGTGATGGGTGTTCAGCAGTTTTTGAGAAAAAAACGGCATGACTCCCATGCCCCACCCTCTCTATTCACCTGATCTCAACCTGAGCAACTTTTTTGTTTGTTTGTTTGTTTGTCTCCACCAGATGAAAAATGTCCTCAAAGGTAAACATTTTGCCCATATGGGAGAGGTGAAACAAAAAACGACAGAAGCACTAAAATGCATCAAAATTGACAAGTTCAAACACTGCTTTGAGCAGTGGAAAATATGTCTCAATAAGTGTGCTGCATCAAATGGAGAGTACTTTGAAGGTGACTGAAGTTTAAACATGTAAGAATTGATACACAATTTTTTAAATAAATAAACTATCATGTGTTGGGAGTCTCCCTCATATAAAGCACCATTCAAATGTGAAATTTTTTTTTAATAATTTGAGACAAGTAAAAATCACTCTTTAGTGACAAGTGACAGTGAGGGAATTGTTCTTATGTGTCTTAATTCAGGTAGAATAGTTCCAAATTTGTTGTATTAGGCCATTGTATACTTACTGAGAAGTATTTTCCCACACTTCACCAGGGCTGATGCTCTAAATCTTCCAAGAAAAAAGTCTGAATATCCATCTCTTAACACAGCTGGAGAGGACAAAATAACCCTCATTTCTTCCTGCTACCAGCTAGATGGTACGGGAAAGCCTCCATTTGACCTTGAGTGTCCACAAGTGTCCAGACCTGAAGGTAATGAACCCAGTATTTGTTGATGAGTATTTTCCCCTAAGAATGTGTTGGGAGCCGGCCGCAGAAGCCCACCTGAACATTAGGGATCAAGGTGGGCTGTGGACCCTGAGATCACTAGGATGTGTTCAGGAGCTGCTGGCCCATTTCCTCTTCCCTTTTTTGGTATTTAGCACATCTCATTAGAAGGAACTTTGCAGAGTGCTGAAGAGAAGTATTTCTCAGCTCAACACCTTGTTTCATGGTTTCATGCCAATAAAATAAAAAAAGGGGAGATGTTGGGAGCCAGCCACGGAGGCCCACCTGAATGTTAGGGATCAAGGTGGGCTGTGGACCCCAAGACCACTAGGATGCATTCAGGAGCTGTTGACCCCATTCCCTCCTCCCTTTTGCATTTTAGTCGAAAGGATCTCTGACTACCTAAGCTGAAGGTTCTGTGACTGTGACAGGCATGGCTCACTCTAGAAACTCATTGTTCCTGTTCCCCATGAACTGCGGTTTCAGCTTAGGAATTAGATATAATTCAAACTCAGGTCACATTTGGGAGCCTTCTATACAGTACAAGCTTCTTTATAAGATTTAAAA
Organism: Cephalopachus bancanus; assembly: GCA_027257055.1. Taxonomy (NCBI): domain Eukaryota; kingdom Metazoa; phylum Chordata; class Mammalia; order Primates; family Tarsiidae; genus Cephalopachus; species Cephalopachus bancanus. Next base: position 392,366 of record JAPVLO010000629.1, read on the forward strand.
GTATATTTGTAGAATTAGTATATACATATGGAGAGCTGTTTTCAGCTTTAGATGGTATAGATGATTATCTAGAGTTACCAGAAATGGCCCAACATGAACTTTGGGCTGGGCCACGTTCCTAAGGGCCCAGCATGTACTTTGGACTGGGCTGCATTCTTTTAAACCAGTTTTAGCTACAGTTAGTGTAGGGTTTTTCTACTTATTATAGAAATTGAATTTATTTTATTCATAGAAAGTGTTGTAGAATAGGTCGTGCTAACGTCAGGGAATTATGTTACTTCAAGCATGATCAATCATGATATTTTGAGGTTTAATAAGAATACAACTAACTTTAGAAATTTCATTGTTCCCATTTTCTACTATTGTGGTTTTGGCCTTAGTATAATTTACAGTTTATATTTGGGCTTTATTTTCAGAAGCTTTATTGCTGATGATCAGCTTTATATATTAGGATTAGGAATTAGAAACTTTTATAGAAATTAAGATAGATACGTAGGATTTTAGAATAGCCATTTTGTTAAGAGATTATAATTAATTGTTCCTAGAAATGGCCCAACGTGATCTTTGAACTGGGCCACATTCTTTAGAACTGGGTTGGGCTATAATTAAGAGTTTCTATAGTGTAGGTAGAATCAGCATAAAATAGAAAGGAATTAAGATTTAAGTTAGTTATTAGGTGTTATGTATGCATAAGTTTTAAAAGTTATTGATCATTGGAATATTATGATGTTAGAAATAGTTGTATTGCTTTTGAGGAATATTAACCAAGCATGAGGAACAGTGAGATAATTTGGGGATTGCCCTTCCTCATGCTTGAGGAAACACTTGGTGGGTGGGGGACACTCCTCACCCACCTGGCTTTGTGTTCATGTAAATGTCTTGTGATTTGATTGGGATTAGCCTTCGTCATGCTTGAGGAAACGCCTGGTGGGTGGGGGATGCCCCTCATCCAACTGGCTTTGTGTTCATGTAATGTCTTGTGATTGTCCTTCCTCATGCCTGAGGAAACACCTGGTGGATTGGGGAAGCCCCTCATCCACCTGGCTTTGTGTTCTCGTGAAAGTCTTGTGATTTAACCTGTGAAAATTTGGGATAAAAGACTTATGGTTCATCCCATTAAATGACTTCTGCACTAGACAGTGTCCAGTCTCTTTCTTTCTCCCCTCGTTCTTTCTTTTCTTTTAATATCTATCCCTACAGAATCGCCAATGCCGCCACACCTCCCAAGGGACCCCCTAAATCTCTCTGCAGGGTCTGGCCCCCCGCAAGAATGAATGACTAAAAAGAAAATCAAGTAGGGAAATCTCAAATGACAGGACTTATTCTCAAACCAACTACAAATTGCCAACATCTGGGTGAGCCATTATCAGTTAAATAGCATGCATACCAGAAAGATATTTGACAAATGAATTTGGGAATGTCACACAGCTATGTCTAATCATAATTTCATTATTGACATCAGTCATCTTACCATTTTATAGGAAGAGTATGTGAGACATCTAACAAATAGAAAGCATTTGTTGATAATAGCTCAACTTCTTTTTAAAATGATTTCATTAATGCTTAATTATAAAAGTGTATAGTTCATATGAACTCTTAAATAGGGAACTCAGATCCAGGACACCACTAAGGAAAGAGTTAAATTGGAGTAAGGGCTCAAGAATGGCTCTCCTTGAAATGAAGCCTCAGTGGAACTATAGTGAGTCAATATATACTTCCTTGACAGTGCATTCCCTTTCATTCCAACCAAGCAATGGGTTTCTTGGTGTCCTTCTTCAAATATCTTTTCACCCCTTCTGTCATGCCAAAACAGATAATCCTGCTTACTTAGGCATTCTTCTCAATTTAGAAACTGAAAGAAGATGTTGCCACTATGATTGGCCAGAAAAATATAAACCCTTGATTATCTGCCTTTTTCCTTCCCTCCCCCACTGACCATAATCTCAGACTGACTGTAACACTAAAATCAGAACTTGAGAACTTTATACCTAGAGCTAATGACACAAAAGAAGGAAAAAAGGCATTCAAGGGTTAACACAGAAGTCAAAACCATCTTTACTAACTCAAAATTTTTGAAGAGTGAGCAGAGGTTCAAGTCATTTGCTTTTTAAATTCAAAAAATAAAACAAAGTTTTTTAAAGTAAGGATAAATATAATAATATACTTTAACTGAAAGAGAAAGAGAGATATCAGGACTGGGAGGTGGTGAAACAATAGGAATCTGAATGATAAAACAAAGGATGGAGACAAGTATTCATAACTCCCATCCTGGAACAGATTGCTACACCACTAATTATTGGCCCTCATCAGGAAAACTCCCTGCTCAAACTCTTACCCCCATCCTGGGTTCCTAGAAATTCCTACCTTCCCCCTTCCTTAAACCCTACAAGTTATGTGCTTCCCTGTTCTGCACATTTGGACTAGTTTTCAAAGCTTTGAAAGATGACTTCTCTCTCTGCAATAGCCTCTTTGATTTGGCCAGGTAGTTATGCTATGGTTGTTTGGGATTGTTTGTTTTTTTTCCAGTTCCCTGGTATTTTTTTTATCTCCAGCTACACATTTCCTGGGTTCTTAGATAGATAGTTTCCAGGTTTTCTCTGAACTACTGACTTTTAAAATTCTACCTCCCAGTTTTTTTTTCCTATCCAATGTCTGCATTTTGTTGGTGTTTCATTTTCAAAATTAGAAAAACAACATAATGGATTACTTTGTTTTTCATCTCCCTAAATGGTGTGAAACGTTCTGGAATTTCACAGATGAAAGCCGCTATAAAGGTCATCAAGTCCACCTCATTTGTTAGAACTTTAATCTCCCTCTTGTTCTCAACCCTCCTACCCTGACTGTTGATTCCTCTGATTATTAGAAAGTTCTTTCTTAGATTTAATTGATATCTTTCTTTATGCAGTTTCCTCTCTGGGATCACACAGAACAAAACTGTCTCCATTTTCCTGTGACAACACTTCAGCTATCTGAACAAAACTACTTTATTCCCTGCTCCACGGAAACCCCAAACTGTTTCCAGATTAAACAAACACAGTTCCTTTTACAGTTGTTATATGCCTTATTTTCAAAACCTTAAAACAAACATTCTTGTTCATTTCCTCAAAATAATTTTATTGTCATTATTAATATTATATACTTTCTGTTCACAAAGAAAAAAATATTCTGTCTTAGAATACTGTGCTTACCTTACAAGTATTTAGAATATAATCTTTAGGTCATGATGTATAGTTAACCTAAGGACTCTAAATATGATAGTGACAAAATCAGATAAAAGATGGCCATCAAGAATTATTTCTCGGGCGCTCCCGCCGCCAACCCGGCGCTCCCACCGCCCCTCCCGCCGACGCTCTGAGACGGGTAGCTCATCACAACCCGCCCGAGGAGATCCACACCAAACCGCTTCAAGGAAGATCTGCTGGGATTGCTGCCACATCTCCTGTGTCTGAGAGTGTCCTGCCCGCCTCGTGGGGCTTCTGTTGCCTGCTCAGAGGCAGACAGCCATCTTGTTCCTATCCGGCCCCACCCCCTCTGGGGCGAGCAGATGAGATAGCACCACCTGCTGGCGATTCAAGGGAACAACACCGAAACGGGAGAAATAAGCTTGATAAAGACATAGACCAAATTGCTGAAGGAAGGTTTAACTGAACTGTCCTTCATAGCAGATCGGGGCAATTGACTCTAACTGCAAACTAATTTACCAGCTTGAAAAGAAAACTAGAAATCAGACCTGAAAGGACATTGGACTTAAACGAAAGGTCTCAGAGTGTGCTTCACTGATTCTATTAGTTTAATGACTTAATTCTATTCCTACTGTATTGTTCCCCTTTTTTTCTCTTTTCCTTTTCCTTTTCTTCTCTTTTCTTCTGTCTGAAAACCATGTCTTTCTATAGAGGAACAACACCCAATAAGCTGGTTGGATAGCTGGTATGTTAGCATCACTATATGTTTTATTTTTATTTGTATGAGAGTTGGTTCGACTGTAGCTGAGGCTCATCATTTTTATCTGTTTCAGTATAGGCCTCTCTCTCTATTTGTTGGCACACTCGTTAGTTTCCTCCCTTACTCCTCTAGCTCTCCACTCCCCTCTTCAACTCACTATCTGCTCCATTCTCTCCCCTCTGGTAACCACATTTTATTTCAGGGAGTAAACCTACAGCCCCACTGCACGGACAGATTCCAGGGTAGTGGGAAGTGGGTTCCACATTATCCACACGCCTGTCAGCGAATACCATGACCTGCAGACAGATTTTGAATCACAGCTCTCCCCTTAAATACATCTCAAAACTGCAAAAAGGACCACCTCCAACCTACAGTGCAACTTCAGAATTGAACAAAGTAAGAGGACATACATAAAGAATGGGAGATTGAACAAACAGAAGTAAAACCAATCCCTTTACCCCTGAATAACAAAATTAAAGAAGACGGTGACGTGGAGGGAAGGAAGAAGTAGGGAGGTGGAAAAACTGTACAAATGAAGAAAAACCAAAAGAAGAATATAGGTCTTACACAGACCCCCGGGAGATCAGACAATGAGAAAACAGATTCTGGAACACAGACAATGAAGAGTCCCCAGAATGACTGGCTACATGCAACAAACCCAGACATCAAGACACTAATGGAGAGAATTTAAAAAATTGAGGAGAGACAAGAGGAAAATAGGAAGGAGCTGTTGTCAGAAATGACAGCAGTAAAGAATACTGTGATGGAAATGAACAACAGACTAATAAGCATGGAAAGCAGAATCAGCCAAGCAGAAGAAAGAATCTCAGAGCTCGAAGACCAAAACACAGAACTAACCCAAACTGTCAAAAGCATAGAAAAAAAGCTCAAAAAGACAGAACAAAACCTGCAAGAGATGAATGATCACTTCAAGAGACCAAACCTAAGAATAATTGGGCTTCCTGAGGCAGAAAGAGAAACAGAAGCCACACTGGATCAAACATTTCATGAAATCATTCAAGAAAACTTCCCTCATCTCAGTAAAGATGAAAAAATTCAAACACAAGAGATTCAGAGAACCCCTGCAAGGCAACAAACGAGAAGACCAACTCCCAGACACATAATAATTAGCCTAAACAAAGTAACTATGAAAGGAAAAATCCTAAAGGCAGCAAGAGAAAAAGGCCAGATTACCTACCAGGGAAAACCAATTCGAATAGCAGCAGATTTATCCACAGAAACCCTTCAGTCCAGAAGAGTCTGGAGCCCTATCTTCAAAGTTCTAAAAGAGAAACAATTTCAACCAAGAATAACTTACCCAGCCAAACTAAGCTTCATTAGTGAGGGAGAAGTAAAATCTTTTCCAGACATCCAATACCTAAGAACCTACCTACCACCAGACCACTGCTACAAGAAACACTTAAGAAAGTACTGAACACAGAAGAAAAAGAAAAAAGAACATCAGCACTCTTCACAAGAGTACAGACAAAAGATTAAAAACACACCTGAACCAACTCCAAAACCCAAAGAAAGACAACAAATAAACAGGAACAACTCTGTAAGAACCTTATGACAGGGATCAACTCTTGCATTTCAATTATTAGCCTAAATGTGAACGGACTAAATGCACCACTGAAAAGACATAGATTGGCAAAATGGATAAAATATCATCAGGCAACAATCTATTGCCTTCAAAAGACTCACCTCACTAGAAAGGACACCCACAGACTCAAAGTAAGAGGATGGGAAACAAACTTCCAGGCGAATGGAATAAAAAAGAAAGGAGGAGTAGCCATCTTAATTTCAGGCAAAATATCCTTCAAACTATTAAATCAAAAAAGATACAGAAGGCCACTACATAATGATAAAAGGTTCAATCCATCAACAAGAAATATCTATCCTAAACATATATGCACCCAACATAGGTGCGCCAACTTTCATAAAGCAACTTCTTGGAAAACTAAAGAAAGATATTGACTCTAACACTATCATAACTGGGGACTTTAATACCCCACTCACAACCCTAGACAGATCAGCAGGACAAAAAATCAGCAAGGAGATCCGGAACCTCAATGTGACTAAGGACCAAATGGACTTAATTGATACATACAGAACACTCCATCCAAAGACCACAGAATACACATTCTACTCATCACCACACGGAACATATTCTAAGATCGACCACATACTCAGCCATAATCAAGTATAAGCAAATTTAAAAGTACCGAAATTCTACCAAACACCTTCTCGGACCACAGTGGAATAAAAATAAACATTGACACCAACAAAGTCCCTCCAAAACCCACAAAGACATGGATACTAAACAGCATGATGCTAAACAACTCCTGGGTCAATGACCAAATCAAAACAGGGATCAAAAGATACCTGGAAACAAATGAAAATGAAGAAACATCTTACCAAAATCTCTGGGATGCCCTGAAAGCTGTAGTAAGAGGGGAATTTATATCCCTACAAACACACATGAAGAAAATGGAAGGAACAGAAATTCACAACCTAACAAGCCACCTAAAGAAGCTGGAAAAGCAAGACCACAAAAACCCTAATTTCAGCAGAAGAATCCAGATCACCAAAATAAAAGCCCAAATCCAGGACATAGAAGACAAAAAGATAATTGAAAATATCAATGAAACAAAAAGCTGGTTCTTCGAAAGAATAAACAAGATCGATGGTCCCCTAGCTAGACTGACCAAGAAAAAACGAGAAAAAAAAACAAATAAGCATAATCAGAAACACAAAAGATGAAGTCACATCTGACCCTGAAGAAATACAAAAGATCATTAGAGACTACTACATACACTTGTATGGAAACAAACCTGAAAACCACAAGGAAATGGAGGACTTTCTGACATCACACAACCTACCTAGGTTGGAACAAGAAGAAATTGAGACCCTAAATAGACCAATTACAATCAAGGAAATCAACTACGTAATAAGAAAACTTCCTACAAAAAGAAGCCCTGGTCCAGATGGCTTTCCAGCAGAATTCTACAAGACATTCAAGGAGGAGCTGATACCAATCCTACTGAAGGTATTCCAGGCGATTGAAAAAGATGGAACTCTCCCCAAATCATTTTATGAAGCCAACATCACATTGATACCCAAGCCAGGTAAAGATCCAACAAAGAAAGAGAACTACAGGCCAATATCTTTGATGAACATAGATGTTAAAATTCTCAACAAAATCCTAACAAACAGGATTCAGCAATACATCTCAAAAATCATCCACCATCACCAAGTAGGCTTCATTCCTAGCATGCAAGGCTGGTTCAACATTCGTAAAACCATAAATGTAATTAAATACATCAACAGATGTCAAAACAAAAACCACATGATCATATCATTAGATGCAGAAAAAGCTTTTGATAAAATCCAGCACCCCTTCTTGATAAAAACCCTTGAACATCTAGGCATACGGGGAACATACCTCAAAATAATAAAAGCCATCTACGAGAAACCTACAGCCAGCATACTCCTAAATGGACAAAAATTGGAACCAATTCCCCTGAAAACTGGAACTAGACAAGGATGCCCACTCTCTCCCCTCCTGTTCAACATAGTATTGGAAGTCCTGGCTAGAGCAATCAGAGAAGAGGAGGCAATCACAGGTATTCAAATAGGAAAAAAGGAAGTCAAGTTATCTCTCTATGCAGATGATATGATGGTGTACCTTGAAAACCCAAGAGAATCTGTCAAAGGCCCCCTTACATTGATAAAGGCCTTTGGCAAAGTCTCAGGATACAAAATAAATGTACAAAAGACAATCGCATTTCTCTACACCAATAATAAACAAACAGAAACCCAAATAAAAAACACAATTCCCTTCACAATAGCCACAAAAAAAATGAAATACCTTGGCATCTTCCTAACCAGAGACATGAAAAACCTTTACAATGAAAATTACAAAACACTGCTCAAAGAAATCAAAGCTGACATGAACAATTGGAAAAATATCCCATGCTCATGGATCGGAAGAATCAACATTGTGAAGATGTCCATCTTACCTCAGGCAATCTACAAATTCAATGCAATACCCATTAAATTACCAACAACATTCTTCTCAGACCTAGAAAAAACAACACAGGAATTCATATGGAAACACAAACGTCCAAGAATAGCCAGAACAATCCTCAACAAAAAAAACAAAGCAGATGGTATCACAATACCAGACTTCAAACTTTACTATAAAGCTACAATCATCAAAACAGCTTGGTATTGGTACAAGAACAGGCATATAGATCAATGGAACAGAATTGAGATTCCAGAAGCAAAACCTCAATTCCTCAACCAACTCATCTTCGACAAAGCCCCCACCACCTACCAATGGGGAGAGGAGAACCTATTCAGTAAATGGTGCTGGGAAAACTGGCTGACCACATGTAGAAGATTGAAACAGGACCCCTATCTATCCCCATGCACAAAGGTTAACTCCAAATGGATCAGAGACCTAAATGTAAAACCTCAAACCATAAGAACCTTAGAAAAGGAAGGAAATACTCTCATGGAAATCGGAACTGGCATCCAATTCCTGTACAAAACCCAAACCCACAGGACTTAAGAGAGAAGATAGACAAATGGGACCTTATTAAACTGACAAGCTTCTGCAAAGCCAAAGAAACCATCAAGAGAGCAGGGAGACAGCCTACAGACTGGGAAAAAGTATTTGCCAACTCTAGGTCTGACAAAGGCTTAACGTCCTGGATCTACAAGGAACTGAAACGTACTGAAAAGAAGAAAACAAACAACCCCATTATAAAATGGGCAAAAGATATGAACAGACACTTCACAAAAGAAGACATTCGAGCAGCCAACAAACACATGAAGAAATACTCAACCTGACTAATCATCAGGGAGATGCAAATCAAAACCACACTGAGATACCACCTAACTCCAGTCAGAATGGCAATTATCAACAACTCAAAAAATAACAGCTGCTGGAGAGGCTGTGGTGAAAAGGGAACACTTCTACACTGTTGGTGGGAGTGTAAGCTAGTGCAACCTCTGTGGAAAGCAGTGTGGTGATTCCTGAAAGCTCTAAAAATTGACCTTCCATATGACCCTGCAATCCCCTACTGGGAATATACCCTGAAGAACACAAATCACTCTATAAAAAAGATACCTGCACACGTATGTTTATCGCAGCGTTGTTCACGATAGCAAGAACCTGGAAACAACCATGCTGCCCATCAAAAGAGGACTGGATTAAAAAAAGTGGTACATATACACGATGGAATACTACGCAGCCATGAAAAAGAACAAAATCATGAATTTCGCAGCAACCTGGATAGAACTAGAGTCTATAATACTGAGTGACCTCTCACAGAAACAAAGATCAGAATATCACATGTTCTCACTCATATAATGGACCTTGAACATCCAATGTAATACTATAAGAAAATGACTGATGGTACTGGGAAATTATGGGGGGGAGGGGGATGGGATTAACAGTAGCTAATATCTATCTGGGACTGGGAAAACACCTCTTATCAATAGGGTGCCTGAATGAAATGTAATTGTACACCTAACCCTTAACTGTACCCCACAAAACGATAATAAAAAATACTGATTAATTATTTAAAAATAAAAATAAATAAATATGGTTATGTTACAAAAAAAAAAAGAATTATTTCTCTATCCACTGATTTCCTGAATACCAAATTAGAACAATCTACACAGCTGGGCTCGGTGACTCAGTCTGAAATCCCATGCTTTTGAGAGGCTGAGGTGAGTGAATTGCCTGAGCCCGCGGTTTCGAGACCCACCTGGGCATCGAGACCTCATCTCTACAATAAATCAAAAAATCAGCTGGGCGTGGTAGCGCATGCCTGTAATTCCGGCTACATGGAAGGCCGAGGTGAAAGGATCGTCGGAGCCCAGCAGGTCGAGTCTGCAGTGGCCGGGAGCAGCCACTGCACTCCAGTCTGGGCGACATAGTAAGACTCCAACTCAAAAAAAAAAAAATCTACACATAAAGCTACATTTAAAAAAATAGAGCATAAACTATACTGCTAGTTGGAATTGAGAAATCACTACACTCAGATGAACTATAGGATCTTCATAAAGATTAAAGAGAAAAACAAAATTGTTCAAATCAAGTTCCTTGGTTACGTAGATGCTCAACTACTTTCTCCCTGAAGTTTTGCCATCTTAGGCCTGTTATGTCCAATACAGTAGCCACATGTGTATAGTCTGAATTGAAATGTGCTGTAAATGTAAAATATGCACCAGATTTTTTAGATATGGTACAAAAAAGGATGTAAAATATCTCACTAAAAATTTTGATGTTGATAACATGATAAAAATACTTGGATATACTAGGTTAAATAAAGTATATCAAAATTAATACTACTTTTTAAGTTTGTATAAAGTTAAGGAGTACAAGTGCTGTTTTGTTACATGAATATATTGTACAGTAGTGAAATTTAGGCTTTTATTGTAACCATCACCCAAAAGATGTACATTTTACCAATTAAGTAATTTCTCATCTCTCAATCCCCTCTAATGTTCCCACCTTTCCAAGTATCCAAAATTTTAAAAAACTTTTCATAGGACTAGTGGAAAATTTTAAATTGCATATGTGACACACATTCATGATTGAAAACTTTCATAAAGTTAGAAATAGGAGGACTTCCACAACTTGATGAAGAATATGTACAAAATGTCTGCAGCTAATATCACACTTTATGGTGAAAGGTGAATGTTTTTACTCTAATACCAGAAACAAGGCAAAGATGTTCATTCTCACCATTCTTATTTGACATAATACTAAAGTTCTAGACACTGCAATAAGCAAGGGAAATAAAAAGGAGGCACACAAATTAGAAGGAAAGAAATAAAACTGTATTTTCAGACAAGATGGTCTATATAGAAAATCCCAAAAGACTCTATTAAAAACTTATAGCACTTATAAGTGAGTTTAGCAAGGTCTCAGGATATAAGATAAACCTACCATCATGATTCATATTTTTATATATTAACAATGAACATGTGAAAACGGAAATTAAGAACACAATACCATTTATAATCACTTCTGAGAAAATACTTAGATATGCCCTTTGCAAAACATATACTGAATCTGTATGGTGAGAATGACAGAATGTTGATGAAGTAAATCAAAGAAGACTTAAATATCCAGAGGTAAATACTGTGTACATGGACTATAAGATTCAAAATAGTAGAGGCATCAATTATTCACAAATTGATCTATAAGTGTAAGGTAATCTCTACCAAAATTCCAGCAAGATGTTTTAGAAACATAGGGAAGCCTGTCTTAAAATGTTTATGAAACATCACAGGTCTTAGAATAGCTAAAAGCAATATTGACAAAAAATAACAAAGTGGGAGAAATTACCTGGTATTAAGTGCTTTTGTTCAGCCACAATAATCAAGACACGAGGTATTGGTGGTGAGATAAACACAAGATCAATGAAGCAGAATAGAGAACCCAAAAACAGATCCACACAAATATGCTCAATTGATTTTTGACAAAAACAAAAAGCCATTGAATTGATGCTGCAGCTATTGGACCCGTGAAGAAAATAAAACTCACATATTATACAAAAAAGTAACTCCAAATAGATTATAGATTTAAATGTAACAAGTAAAACAATAAAACTTACAGAAAAATTATAAGCTAAAATCTTCAGAGTATAGAGTTAGACAAAAAGTTCCTAGAATTTTAACACAAAAGCACAACACATTAAATGAAAAACTGATAAATTGGATCTTATCAAAATTATACATTTTTTCTCTGTGAAAGTCCATGTGATAAGGCAAGTTACAGACTTGGAGAAACTGTTTGCATACCACATGTCTGACAAAGAACTAGTATCTAGAGTATACCAAGAATTCTCAAAACTAAGGGAAAACCAAGATGACAATGAAAACATCATACAATTGCAGTTCTCAGTAAAAGAATTGTACATAGAGAAGTAGGCCCAAGACTTTAGACCTGAAAATCCATGCTGAGTTCTATCAAACAGTTAACTCTGGACTCAGAAAATGAACAGTTCCATGACCTGAATACCCATTGAACTGCCCTGACATTATATCAGGAAAGCATGTTTGGAGATGGAAGGGGTGAGTGAAAATGAGAGTTTTCTCCTCTGCACACCTCACTTGAGGCTCTGAAGTTTAGCCAAGGGACAGATAGCTCAGGCCCTCCCCCCTCATTCCTTCTGCACAAGCTGGATGCAGAGGACTGCCCTAAATAGAGAAAGAGGCACTAGCAGGAGCCACGTGAAAGTTGAGGAAACCCAGCTCCCAGAAGCCCTGCACTATGACCTCCAATTTCCTATGAAGAGGTTCAGGGAAATACCTTGTGGTGGGTTGTTTGTCCCACATGGGCACGCCCTCTCCATTCCTCCCCAGCACACAGCAGGAGTAACCTGATCACTTCGAGGATGTTGCTCTGAATGTGGTCTCAGATCAAGGCTGTTCATGCTGCTTGCTTTCAGACAGCCACCATTGTTGCCATAGCCCCTAAAACATGGGATCTAAGAGACCAGATGCCTCTGCAGAGTGCAGCTGTGTCACCACCAATCTGTGAATTGAGGAAAAAATAGCAAGCCCACACTGCCTCCTTTCTACCCCTGGGCAAAAGGGGCAGGTCCGCCCAGACAGGAGATCACTCTCAGTGCCCCCAAGAGCACCTGAGCTAGAGTAGAACCATAGGACCTGGCCCGGCCACCTGCCAATCCTGCTGTTGGGACAGGCTTTCAGGGGTGGAAATTGTCTTGTCACCTGTGTTGCAAGGAGGGAAAAGCCTCGGAAATAGAGGAATAGTGTCACCTCATTTTTCCCAGACTGCACTGGTGAAGCAATTCTAGATAGTTTCACCCTAGTTCATCACCCTTCCTGACAATGCTGTCCCTACCCAAAAGAGGACCAGAGGAGGAATGTCAGGGAAAAAAATGCAAACTGCCACACCAACTGTAGCAACTTTATCTAATAAAACTAAAAAAAGCAGAGTCTGCTCTCACAGATGAAGAAGAACCAGTGAAAAAACACTGGCAATCCCCAAAGCCTTAATGAGTTGACACCCACAACAGTTTCCCAGATCCCAAGCAATGGAATCCAAACAGAATGACCTGTCCCTTATGACAGACATAGAATTCTGACTATGGATGACAAAGACACACAGTGAAATCCACAATAAAGTGGATACACAAATCATCCAGGCCAGTGCAGGAAGTGAGAGTTAAGCTGACCATCATTTAAAAAAGACCAAATTAAACTTCTGGAAATGAAGAATTCTCTCCTGGAATTTCAAAATACAATAACAAGCCTTAATAGCAGAATCAAACAGGAAAAGGAAAGAATCTCAGAACTTGAGGATTAAACTACTGAACTAGCCTAGCTGGAAAAAAAAAACAAAGAGAAAAGATGTAGGAAGAATGAACAAAGCCTATGAGAGGTTTGAGATTATGTAAAGAGACCAAATCTATGGATGGTTGGCATCTCTGGAGAGAATAAGAAGCTGAGAACACCCAGAAACAAGTCTTCTGAGAGGTCATCCAAAAAAATTTCCCTTATTTCACTAAAGAGATGGTCATGTAGATATAAGAGATTCAGAGAACTTCTTTGACATATTATACAAGAAAACCAAACCCAAGACACATAATAATTCATTTTGCCAAGGTGAGCATGAAAGAAAAAATCCTAAAGGCAGTTAGAGAGAAGGGACAGACCACCTACCAAAGAAGACCCATCAGAATTGCAGCAAACTTCTCTGCAGAAACCTTACAAACCAGAAGGGACTGGAGACTCATCTTTAACATTCTTAAAGAAAAGCAATTTTAACCAAGAATTTTCTACTTTACAAAACTAAGCTTCATTATAAAAGACAATTAAAACATATCCCAGACATCCAGTCCCTAAGAGAATATGCCACCTCCAGACCAGCTCTTCCGGAGATGCTTAAGAAAGTTCTAAGTACAGTAACAAAAGCACGGTTGCATCTATTGCAAAAACATAGGGAAGCACAAAGTTTACAGACTATACAAATAAACCTCAACACTTAAAAAGCAAAGCAACTTCTTAATAGCAATGTGACAGGAACAAAGTCCCACATGTTAATAATAAGTTAAATGTGAGTAGACTGAAATCACCACTTGAAAGGTAAGGAGTGGCAAGTTGGATAAAGAAGCATAATCTGTTTTTCTGCTGCTTTCAAGAAATTCATCTCACAGCAAAGGACATTCACAGGCTCAAGGTAAAGGACCAGAGAAAGATCTTCTAGGCATGGGAAAACAAAAAGAGCTTTAGTATCTATGCTTATATCAGGCAAAACAGACTTTAAAACCAATAAAAATTTAAAAGGACAATGAAGGACACTACATAATAATAAAAGTCACAATCCACCAGCAAGAAATATCCACCATGAATATATGTGCACCCAACTTGGGAGCATCCAGATGTATAAAACAATTGTTAATTGAAGTAAAGGAGGATATAGACAGCCATACAATAATAGTCAAAGACTTTAGTACCCCGCTAACTGCCTGAGACAGATCATTAAGGAAAAAAAACTAACATGGAAATCTGGAGCCCCAACTCATCACTAGACCAATTGGACCTCATATACATTTAGAGAACATGTGATCAAACAACCACAGAATATACATTATCCTCATCAGAAGACGGGATGTACTCCCAGATCTATCATATACTCAAGCATAAATCAAGCATAAATAAATTTCAAAAAAGCAAAATCATACCAAACATCTTCTCAGAACACAGTGGAATAAAAATAAATATCATCACCCACAGAATCTCTCCAAAGTACACAAATCCATAAAAATTAAACAATATGCTTCAGAATGACTTTTGAATTAACACAGAAATCAAGTCAGAATTAAAAAGATTCCTAGAAACAAACACAAACAAAGATACAGCACACCAGAACCCTTGGAAGACCATGAAACCCATGCTGAGATGAATGTTTATAACATTGCACACATATATCAATAAAATAGAGGGATCTCAAGAAAACAGTCTAAAATTGTACCAAAGGAAGCTGGAAAAACAAGAGCAATCCTATACCAGAATTAGCAGAAAAATTGAAATCATTGAAAAGAAGTCACAGCTGAATGAAATAGAGACCAAAAAAGTATACAAAGCATCAACAAGAGGAAAAGCTGGCTCTTTAAAAGGACACATAACATTGACAGATCCTTGGTCAGATTAGAAGAAAGAGAGAGAGAGAGAGAATGAGAATTTGACTAAATACAATTAAAATAAAAAGGTGTTGTTACAACAGACCCAGAATAAATACAAAAGATTATCAGAAATTACTACAAATATCTATATGGAAATAAACTAGAAAATATGGAGAAATTTCTTTCATTACTTCCTAGGAATTCCTGATATTGCTTTCAAAGATTTAAACAAAGGAATTGAAATCCTAAACAGATCAATAATAATCCAAGGAATTTACTCAGAAATAAGCCTCCTTGCTAAAAAATCCTTGGGCCAGACTGTTTCTCAGCTGAATTCTACACAATGTCAAGGAGGAGCTGATACCAATCCCATTGGAAGTATCCCAAGTAATCAAGAAGGAAGGAATTCTCCCTAGCTCATTCTATGAAGCTAATATCATCCTGATACCCAAAAATTGTAAAAACCCAACAAGGAAAAATTAAATTATCAGCCAATTTTTCTGATAAACATAGATACAAAAATTCTCAACAAGATTCTAGAAAAAAAAATATTCTAGCAAATCACATCCAACAATAAATACATGTCAAGGATCATTCATCATGAGCAGCAATGCTTCATTCCTGGAATGCAAAGTTGATTCAAGATATGCAAATCAATGAATGCAATCCATCATATAAACTGGTGTGAAACCAAGAACCACATGATTATCTCACTAGATGCAGAAAAAAACATTCAATAATATCCAATATCCCTTCTTGATTAAAAAAAAACTCTCAAACGTCTAGGAATTGAAGGAGCATTCCTCAAAATAATAAGAACCATCTATGACAAACCTCCAGTCAACATGATCCTTAATGGGAACATGCTGGAAGCATTCCCCGTAAAAAAATGGAACAAGACAAGGTTGCCCACTCTCACTCATTCTATTTAATGTAGTGCTGGATGTTCTAAATAGAATAATAGGGCAGGAGAAAGAAATTAGAGGTATCCAAATAGGAATAAAGTTAAATTATCCCTCTTGGTAGATAATATGATTGTATACTTAGAAAACCTAGAGAGTCTGTCAAAAACCTCCTCACACTGATAAATGACTTTGGTAAACTCTTCCTTCTTTTTTTTTTTTTTTGAAAGTAGAAAGAAGGAATGTTTATTATTCACCTTTCACAGATTGGAAAGGAGGCCAACACTCAGAGACAAGCACAGAGCTTAGATTAGAGAACATAGTTTATTTAGAAAGTAAATCAGAGAGAGAGGGAGAGAAGATTCACCTCCCCAAGGTAGGGGAGGAGTCCAAAGCCAGGAAGCATTGCTCCAGCCATGGCTCATAGAGCACACAGCCACACCAGTGTCCAGCAAGGCAATGGCCAGTAAACTCTTAAGATACAAAATCAAGCTAACAAACTTCTGCAAAGCAAAAGAAACCATCAAGACAGCAGGGAGACAGTCCACAGAATGGGAAAAATATTTGCCAACTGTATATCTGACAAAGGTCTAACATCTAGGATCTACAAGGAACTCAAATGCATTGAACGGAAAAAAACAAACAACCCCATTAAAAAGTAGGCAAAAGACATAAATAGACACTTCTCAAAAGAAGAAATACAGGCAGCCAACAGACACATGAAAAAGTGCTCAGCCTCACTCATCATCAGAGAAATGCAAATCAAAACCACACTGAGACACCACCTAAACCCAGTAAGAATGGCCAACATTAATAAAACAAACAACAGATGCTGGCGCTGATGAAAAAGAAAAAGGAACGCTTCTGTACTGCTGGTGGAAATGCAAACTAGTGCAACCTCTCTGGAAGACAGTATGGTGATTTCTGAAAGAAATAGAAATTGATCTTCCATATGATCTAGCAATTCCCCTATTGGGAATATACCCAAAGGAACTCAATCATTCTAAAAAAAGATACCTGCACATGTATGTTTGTTGCAGTTCTATTCACAATAGCAAGAACATGGAACCAACCATGTTGCTCATCAAAGTTGTACTGGATTTAAAAAAATGTGGTACATGTACATAATGGAATATTATGCAGCCATAAAGAAGGACAAGCATATGGACTTTGCAGCAACTTGGGTGGATTTAGCGTTGATCATACTCAGTGATCTATCACAGAGTACCATATGTTCTTACTCATTAGTGCGCCTTGAACAATTATAATACTATAAGAAAGGGATTGGCAGTAGTGGGAAACTGTCAGGAAAGGAGGTTGGGATTAGCAGCTGAGGGAAACTGCTAGGGGAGGGAGGGACATATCTCATCAACAAGGGTACTCGCATAATCAATGTTTGTATACCTAACCCTGAATTGTACTCCACTTCTTTATAATAAAAAAGATACATGATCAATGCACAAAAAATGTTGCATTTCTATAACCAGTAGCAAGCAGTCTGAAACACAAATTTAAAACGCAATCCCATTCATAAAGGCCACACACAAAAAAATAAAATACCTTGGCATCCATCTAACCAAAGAGGTGAAATACCTTTACAATGAGAACTACAAAACATTGCTCTAAGAAATCAAGGATGACACACACAAACAAATGGAGTAACAACACATGCTGATGGATTGTAATAAACAATATTGTCACAATGTCAATTCTACTCAAGGTACGCTACAGATTCTATGCAATCTCTATCAAATTACCAGCATCATTTTTCACAGACCTAAAAAAGACACACAGAAACTCACATGGAAGCAAAAAAAGAGCCTGGATAGCTAAAAGCAATCGTTAGCAAAAAAAAAAAAAAAAAAAACAAAGCTGGAGGTGTCACACGTCCAGACTTTAAACTTTACTACAAGGCCATTTTAACCAAGACAGCATGGTACTGGTACAAAAATAGATACATAGACCAGTAGAAAAGAATAGATGATCCAGAAATAAATCCACAAATCTTCAACCAGCTCCTCATATCCTCGACAAAGCTGACAAAAACAAACGTTGGGGAAAGGAAACTTTATTTATCAAAAGGTGCTGGGAAGCATGACTATCCACATGCAAAAGAAAACATTGCTTTGGTCATAGTGATAGTCAACCAATATAAGACTTGATTCTAGTCCCTTTAGATTAGAGATGAATTAGGATTAAGGTTGGATACAAAGAGGAATAACACTAATAGAGTCTGAAATAGAATGTATAAACTCTGTTGGAATTGCTTGAATTTAAGCAAAATCAAAGTGCTTCACTTAAGCCTGACTTTCCTGCTACTGAAGATCTCTCATCCCCTCTTTATACTAAGTCCCATTTCCAGAAAATTTCTGGGTTAGATATTAGACAAGCAGCTTCAGACTATAAACCAATGTATGTATTACTATTAACTCTCTGGCTAGATTTTTACCTTTCTCCTTTTAAATTGATTTCTTAACCAAATGCTCAGTTTTTAGACTGCTTTTGGTAGGATGGACATCAGAGGCTATAGGAAGAAGTAGGAGAAGAGCTTTTCTCTCTCATCATCCTTTCTATATAAATCCAGAAGTGTAAATTGTGTTGGATCCTCTGGCTCATCATCGGTATCCATGGTAAAAAAAAAAAGGGCAGGGGGATCCTCATGCCTTAATACCTAAATACCTCTCTGGATTCTATTATCTATGCTGTCCCGTGTACCAATACCTGAGAGCTAGCCTGTGGATCAGAGAGACTTGGATTTAAAGAATACTCTTAGTTATCATCATTTATTATGTACCTCTATATGCCAAACTCTGTGCTAGGTACTTCAGTGCATATTGTCTCATGTAATCCTCCCAATGACATGTAGTATTATTATTCATTTTTTTAACAGATGAGGAAACTAAAACCCAGTGAGATAAAGTGCATTTACTAAGGTCATCCAGTCATTAAGCAGTGGACCTAAGGTCAGAACTTAAGTCTGTCAGACACCATAATCTTAACTTGGTCACTTAGAGTCACCTGGGTTAAAAATCTAAGTGGACTCAGAGCAGCTTTTCCCATCTTCCAACTGACTCTTTACCAGGGTACTACAAATTCTTGTGCTTTAACTCTCTGCTGTCTTCCTACACTTTTACTCTCTTGAGGATTGGGTTTTGAATAATTGATATATATCTGGTCCCTAGCTCTCTTCTTCCCTGGACAATTGTAAAGGAGAAGATTTGAACCCCCAAAAGCTGCTTCTACTTTAGCTCTTATCTAATTGATTAAAATAGCACAGGTGTGAGCAGAGCAACCCTGAGAGAAATGTAAAGATTGTATTTTGGTCTCTCTAACTCCTTTACTGTTAATGCCCAATCACCATACAGCAAAATAATTCTTGTGCAAACCATTGACCATTTATAAGATTGACTCTCTTCTGAATGTTCTTTGATTGCAACTCTGAGCTTTAACCATGCAAGTT
Organism: Cephalopachus bancanus; assembly: GCA_027257055.1. Classification (NCBI taxonomy): domain Eukaryota; kingdom Metazoa; phylum Chordata; class Mammalia; order Primates; family Tarsiidae; genus Cephalopachus; species Cephalopachus bancanus. The sequence continues at coordinate 411,847 of JAPVLO010000629.1, forward strand.
TAGTTGCGAGTACTTTTTTTTTAATTGCTCATTTAGGGTAGATGCCTGTTTATAACCTAAAACAATAGAGAAATCACTGATTAAACATATTCACAGAATATTTGAAGCAGCAAGGAGCTTAGACATTATGTCACATATTCTCTTGATACTGATAACAAAAAAACGAGGACAGAACTTGCCCAAGTTTGTGCACTGAGCACTCAGGCCCCACCTTTCAATCCAATGGGTTCTCTACTCTGTTACAACAGTACTTAATATGTACTTACTGATTGATTGTTTCAGAAATGGTTAGTGGTCATGGGGTAGGGAGGTCTTTATGGTATCCCAAAAGTATGTTGTGTAGGAAACAGTATAACCATAGCAACTTATCTCCCACCCACCTACCTTTGCTCTCTAACAACCACTGATAACTTCTCCATCTCTATAACTTTGTCATTTCAATAATATTTATGAATGGAATCATACAGTTTGTGATGTCTGGGGACAAGATTAAAAAAGAAACTTAGCATAATTCCCTGCAGTCATCCAAGTTGTCACGTTTCAATAGTTCATTCCTTTCTATTGCTGAGTGGTAATACATAGTGTAGGTGTATCACAGTTTGTTTAACTAATCACCCACTGAAGGTTACAAAATCTGTATTCATCTTTGGCTGTTACAAATAAAGCTTTTATGAGCATAAGTTTTTATTTATCTGAAATAAATGCCTAAGAATGTAATGGCTGGGTCATCTAACAAGCAAGTATTTAGTTTTGTAATTAGCTGACAAACTTTTTCAGAATGGTTGTACCATTTTACATTCCTACCATCAATGTATGAATGATCCAGTTTCTTTGCATCTCTACTAGCATTTGATGTTGTCACTATTTCATATTTTAACACTCCAATATGTGTGGTTTTAATTTCATTTCCCTCATTGCTAATTATGTTGAACATATTTCACGTGTTTATTTGCCGTCTGTATATCCTCCTTAGTTAAATGTTTTTTCATGTCTTTTGCCTGCATGCTAATTGCATTTTTTAACTGTTGAGATTTGAGAGTTCTTTTTAAAATGTACGTTTATTTTTAAATATATTTTAGAGTTGCAGGGTACATGTGAAGATTTGTTACATAAGTAAATTGCAGTAAGGTTTGGGCTTCTAGTTAACCCTCACTCCCCTTGTTGGGGAAATGGTACCCAATAAATGGTTATGGGCCCCTTTTATACCATTTTCCTTCCTCTCTTCTTTAGCAGTGCCTAGTGTTTGTTGTTCCTGCCTTTGTGATCACATGCCCAATATTTAGGACCTGCTTATGAATGAGAACTTGTGGTATTCAGCTTTTGGTTTCCGTGATAGTTCACTTAAAATCATGGTCTCCAGCTGCATCCATGTTGCTGCAAAGGACATGATTTTGTTCTTTATAGCTGCATAGTATTCCATCATGTATAAATACCACATTTCTTCACCCATTTCACTTTCAGTGGGCATCTGGTTTCGTTCCAGGTTTTGCTATTGTGAATAGTGCTCCAATAAACATATGCTGTAGGTGTCTTTTTGGTAGGGAAACTTATGCTCCTATGAGCATATCCCAGAAGTAGGTTTTCTGGGTCATATGGTGGCTCAGTTTTTAGTTCTGGAAGAAAATGCCACACTGCTTTCCACAAAGTTGGAATTAGCTTACACTCCCTTCAATAGTGTAGAAGTGTTCACTTTTATCCATAGCTTCACTAACACCTGTTGGGTTTGGGTTTTTTGTTTTGTTTTGTTTTGTTTTTGACATTTAAAAAATGCTTAGCCTCACTAATCATCAGGGAAATTCAAATCAAAACTACAGTGAGATACCACCAAACATTTTCATTAAAACCAACAGTGTAGGAATATTCCCCTTTCTTTGCATCCTCACCAGCATTTGTCATTTTTTTCTATTTGATAATAGCCATTCTAACTGGAGTGAGATGATATTTCATTGTGGTCTTGATTTGCATTTCCATGATGATTAGCATATTAAAATCTGAAACTCAAAAAGGGGAGAAGATTTATCTAAAGTCACACAGTGGGAGATTAAATTCAAACTTGAGTGTTTGACTCACCATTACATGTAAATGCAGGTATAAGGAACCTGGAAACAGTGCTAGAGTAACAAGGACAGGATGTAAGTGGGTCAGGTGGAGGAAGATTACAGAAAAAAATTATAGAGTTAACCCACGTCGTAGTTTAGAGACCAACTATTTGGCCTTAAGTAACTCCCAAACTTAAGTCAATAACACATCTCACTATAAGGATTAAATGAGATAATATGCATTGAAGAACCTAAAATATCTTGACCCACAGCAGATATATAATAAATAGTTAATAATTAATAATTAAAATCCGAAAACTTGAGTATGCATCACAATCACCCAAGAGTCTTATTAAAACACAGATTTTTTTTCTTTATTTTAAAGATGTGAGGTGCAATTCAGGGTTAGGTATACAAATGTCATTATGCAGATACCCTTTTTGATGAGGTGTGTCCCTCCCTCCCCTAGCAGTTTCCCTCAACTGCCAATTCCACCCCCTTTCCCTGGCAGTTCCCCACTACTGCCAGTCCCTTTCTTACAGTATTACGATAATTGTTCAAGGTCTGCTTATGAGTGAGAACATATGGTACTCTGTTCCTTGTTTCTGTGTTTCTGTGATAGATCATTGATTATGATAGACTAGACTCTAAAAGCATCCAAGTTGCTATGAAGTCCATATGTTTGTCCTTCTTTGTGGCTGCATAGTATTCCATTGTATATATGTACCACATTTTTTATCCAGTCCAGTTTCGATGGGCAGCATGGTTGGTTCCATGTTTTTGCTATTGTGAGTAGAGTTGCAACAAACATGCGTGTGCAGGTATCCTTTTGGTAGAATGACTTGAGTTCCTTTGGGTATATTCCCAATAAGGGGATTGCTAGGTCATATGGAAGGTCAATTTCTAATTCTTTCAGAAATCGCCACACTGTCTTCCAATGAGATTGCAGTAGTTTACATTCCCACCAGCAGTGTAGAAGCTTTCCTTTTTCTCTGCATCTCTTGTTTGTTTTATTAATGATGGCCATTTTTACTGGGGTTAGGTGGTATTTCAGTGTAGTTTTGATTTGTATTTTTCTGATGATGAATGAGGCTGAGCATTTTTCCATGTGTCTGTTGGCTGCCTGTATATCTTCTTTTGAGAAGTGTCTATTCATGTCTTTTACCCACTTTGGGGGGCTGTTTAGTTTTTTCCTTTTGGCACGTTTGAGTTCCTCATAGATCCTAGATATTAGGCCTTTGTCAGATACACAGTTGGCAAATATTTTTTCCCGTTCAGTGGGCTATCTCCCTGCTCTCTTGATGGTTTCTTTTGCTTTGCAGAACCTTGTCAGTTTAATGAGGTCCCACTTTTCTATCTTATTTCTTATGGTACAGGCATTTGGGGTTTTGATCAGGAATTGGTTGCCAGTTCCAACTTCCATTAGCGTGTCTCCTGCATTTTCTAAGATTCTTATAGTTTGAGGTTTTACGTTTAGGTCTTTGATCCATTTAGAGTTAATTTTTATATATGATGATAGGTAGTAGTCCTGTTTCAATGTTCTGCATGTGGTCAGCCAGTTTTCCCAGCACCATTTACTGAATAGCTTCCCCTTTCCCCAGTGGTTGTAAAACACAGATTTTAAGCCCCTATTTCCATGTTTTCTAATTCAGAACTCACATTTGTAATAAGCCCCAGGTGATGCTGATGATGATGTTCGAGAGAACCATGGTTTTAGAACTTCTGAGAAGATAAGTTAGTAAAAACCCAGATTAACCTTCCTTTTAGTTGCTATCTCAAATGTGGAAAAAAATATATGTATGTCTTCTAAAGTATGAAACAAAAACAACTAAAATTGTGGTTTTCAGAAAATTGTTTTCCTTTTGATTGCAGTTTTTATATATCTATATAGATATATATATATATTATTTTAGCTGCCCTCCCCCTCCCCCTGATAGTGAACCAAGTACCCAGTATGTTGCCAAATGCCCCCACTCTCCTCTCTCCCTAGGGACACTTAAATATATATTTGTAAAAGGTGTCTGGATTTGATATTCCCTAATTATCTTTATAGTTCTGAAATATTAAGATCCTATAAAAACCACAGGTATTGAAAGGACTAAGCAGTTTTACAACAAAATTCCAAGCAGCCAGTTCATTCAGGTAAGTACTATGTCTGTAGGCTATTATTGTATCCCCTTTGCTCTCCCCACAACCACTCCATAATGCAGAAATCCCTACATAAGACACTAGGCAAAGTCCCAACTGACCTCTATGGGAGTTGTTACCTAAGGATTAAGCTGGAATCTCAGCTGTTGCTCTTCTGAAAGCTGAAAAGATCACATCATTAAACTATGTCTAAGGAGGAAAAAAGAAAGTATTCATGGACTCTGAACACATGCTTATGTTTCAGTTCCAGCTGCGTATACATTTGCATCTGTTTTCATTCTTGGAAATGTGATTGCCTTTTTAAAGATTATGGGCAACAGACAAGTATTATACTATGAGAATCTTTCCATTGCTGTTCTTCTGAATTGTGTACTCTGAAAACTTCCTTGGAACATTTGGAACGACTGATGGTATTGAGATTATATTTCAAAGGAATGGGCAATGTAACTGAACAGGTGTGAAAGAATGGAAGAAGTTACATGTCATTCCCAAAAGTGAGGAGAGATAAAAATAAATCATTCTCACAACAAAAGAAAAGAAAAAAAACACAGAGGGAGGTAATATAAAAATTCTTCTCTGTATTCCTACCTCTTTTCCAACTCCCCGGAAGAAATCAGTGTTAACAGCTTTCTGTATAGCTTTTTGGACATTTTCTAGGAAAACATGACCATATATGTATTCTCTCTTACATTTAAAAAAGATAAATATATAAATGCATATATAAAAGCAAATTTTAAAAATAGTAAATAGTCTTGTATTTTTTGTACAGCATTGTGTCTTTTTTGTAATTATGTGAATTCTCATATCGGATAGATCCATGGCGGTAGAATTAAATTTAATATCATATATTTTAAACTTTCAGTAATTATGCATTAGTGAATTTTTTACACATACTAAAAAGTAACTATTTTGCACAAATGTGTGCCTACTATTCATGCTGTTATATTTGTGCTCTTAAAGACACATACACACAACCACATAGAAATTTTATGTGGTTTTATTCTTTATTTCAGTTTTCCTACCTACAAAAATCAATTCAACTATGAAGTTGTTATTTTTAAGATCCTGTTATACTCTACAATTCTGGTAGTTTCACTTAATTTTTCATACTACATAAAACCTTGAAGCATATGTGTGTATTATGCTTTCAAAAATACAAATCGGCTTACCACAATATTTCCAAGTTTCATCCACATTGAAGCATTCATTTTATGACTTAGCAATATTCTATTATGTGGTGATTCCACAATTTGCTTATCCATTTATCTGGATTGTTTTCACTTCTTCTTTGACATTATGAATAACGTTGCTAATGAACACTAGTGTACAAGTTTTTGTTTGAATATCTATTTTTAGTTCTTTTTTTTTGAGTTGGAGTCTCACTCTGTCGCCCAGACTGGAGTGCAGTGGCCGCTTCCGGCCACCACAGCCTCGACCTGCTGGGCTCCGGCGATCCTTCCGCCTCAGCCTTCCAAGTAGCCGGAATTACAGGCATGCGCTACCACGCCCGGCTGATTTTTTTTTTTTTTTTATTGTAGAGATGAGGTCTCCCTGCCCAGGCAGGTCTCGAACCCGCGTGCTCAGGCAATCCACTCACCTCAGCCTTCCAAAGGCGCGGGATTACAGGCTGAGCCACCGAGCCCGGCTTATTTTTAGTTCTTTTAGGCATATACCTAAGAGTTGAGCAAAAGACTCAAAAGGTTATCAATTGTATGATTCTATTTATATGAAATCAAAAGAATAGGTAAATCCCTAGAACATATTGGTGGTTTCCAAGGGCTGGGAGGAGAGGAGAATGGAGAGTGACTGCTAAATAGGTACACAGTTTCCTTGTGGGGTAATGAAAATGTTCTAGAATTAGTTGTGATGGTTGTACCACACTATAAATGTACTAAAGTTCACTGAATTTTACAGCATAAAAATGCTTAAATGGTGAATTTTGTTATGTAACTCTTACATCAAAAATGCAAATCCACATAGTTTATATAATATTGTACTATGCTATACAACTTTGTTTTAAAACTTATTTTGAAATAATTTTAGATGTACAAAAAAAGTTGCCAAAATAATACAGGGAGTTTCCATATACCCTTCACCCAGCTTTCTTAATATAGACGCTTGCATAACTATTGTACAATTATCAAAACCACCAACTTTGGTATACTAATGTTATATAACAATTTCATTCAATCGTCACCAGTTTTTCTACTTGTCTTTTCTCTGTTATGCAAGATCCAACTCAAAATCCCCAGTTGCATCTAGTCCTCAATCTTTATTTGTCTTTCATGACCTTGACGCTTTTGAAACATATTGCTCAGTTATTCATAAAATAACCTCCAATTTTGGTTTGTCTGATGTTTTTTCTTGATTATATTGAGGTTATCTTTTTTTTTTTTCTTTTTACAAAAATACTACAAGCCGGGCTTAGTGGCTCAGCTTGTAATTCCACGCTTTGGGAGGCTGAGGTGAATGGATTGTCTGAACCCCAGGGTTCAAGACCCACCTGGGCAACTTGGTGAGACCTCATCTCTACAATAAAATTAAAAAATCAGCCGGGCATGGTAGCGCGTGCCTGTAATTCCGGCTACTCGGAAGGCTGAAGCGGAAGGATCGCCGGAGCCCAGCCGGTCGAGGCTGTGGTGGCCGGAAGCGGCCACTGCACTCCAGTCTGGGCGACTGAGTGAGACTCCAACTCAAAAAAAAAAAGAATACTACAAAAGTGATATTGTGGTCTCTTTGATGCATGAGGTTGGGAGGGACATTGGAGCAATATTTCTCATCACTGAATATGTAAAACTCAAGAATATAGTTAAGGTTTTCTCTGTTGGATTTCTCCATGGTAAAGTTATTGTATTTTCCTTTGTAATTCACAAATACTTTGGGGGAATACCTTCAAATTTTACTCATTAATTTTAGTTTCCTTGGTTAATCTTGCTTGTAACAACTGTTTATTATTGTAGCATTTGACTAATGGCAATTATCATTTGTCTTTTCTTCCACATTTGCTAATTAGAATTTATCTGTTAGAAGAAGCTGTCTCCTCTATCTTACTTATATATTTATTCATGTACTAATTTATTTATTCGGTTACTTATTTAAATCAGTATAGATTTAGATATTTTTCATATCATATAGCTTGAATACAATGATATGTGCAAATATTATTTTAAATCAAATAAGGTGTACTTGCTTGACAAGTTGCTTTCATCACTTAAAATTGTCTTAAATTTTTCTCTATTTTATAGATATGTGCAGAAATAATTTACCTTAATATAGCTACACAAAAATTATTTTTAGAGTTACATAATTTAAAAATAATTTACTCCTTTTGAATTTTGTACTGTTTAATTTTTGTTTGTTTTTCTGTTGTTAATTGTTTGTTTGGTTGGTTGGTTTTAGAAGCAAGGTCATAATGAACACTTCTTACTTATCTTTGTGTATCTTTGTGGACTTGGGTAAACATAAATTTATGATAAGCCCTTACGTTATAATTATTGGGCCAAAGTGAGTGTTAACTCTTTAGGAATATTCTAAAACCAAAGAATACCCTACCCCACCCCACCCCCAAACTGACCGGTTTGAATTGAAAATACACCTATCGAGACGCTTTTTACGCTGCTCAAAACAGTTTTTGAACTTCGCCATTTTGATGTCTTCTGCTGTTTTTTTGTTTCACCTCTTCCACATTGGCAAAACGTTTCCCTTTGAGGACTTTTTCTAATTCTGGGAAAGAAAAAAAGTCTCTCAGAGTGAGATTGGCTGAATAGAAAGGGTGGGACATGGGGGAATCCTGCTGTTTTTGGTTGAAAACTACTGAACACTCAGCACAGTGTGGGCCTGTGTGCTCATAAATCACCCATAGTGAAACCGGCAAATGCCTTGAAAGAATCTCCCCCCGCCAAAAAAAATTCACTGAAACCAAATACAGCTTCTCACAGCAATGTTAGCTGATACGCTGATGCTGATGGGTTCCTAGAACACTTACCTAGTGGGGGAAACCTGTACTTTAAGGGATCCACCCTATAAAAAATACTTCTTTTGGGGGGATCCCCCTCATATGTTCATATATTTATATTTTTATTAAAACATAATTCATATACCATAAAATTATCCATTTTAAAGTATACAATTAGGTTATTTTTAGCACATTCACAGTGTTAGACAATCATCACCTCTACATAAATCCAGAATGTTTACATCAGCCTAAAGAGAAATGCTGTACATATTTTCTGTCGTTCCCAACTCCCTCACTCCCATTTATTAGCATTCACTAATCTACTTTCTAACTCTATGGTTTTGTCTATTCTGGACATTTTATATAAATGGTATGATGCAATAGGTGCCTTTTTGTGTCTGGTTTCTTTAACCCAGCTTAATGTTTTCATAGTTTATCCATGCTGTAGCATGAATTACTACTTTTTTCTTTTTATGGCTGATTAATATTTCATCATATATAGACCACATTTTGTTTATTCATCCAATAGTTGGATTTCTGTTATTTGCCTATTATGAGTAATGCTTCCATTAATATCCACACACAACTTTTTGGTAGACATGTTTCTAATTGTCAGGTTTACACTTAAAAGTGGAATCTTTGGGCTGTATGATAACTATATTTTAAAATTTTTGAGGAACTGTCCAAATGTTCTTCAGAGTGGATACACCATTTTGCATTTCCATCAACAGTGTATAAGGGTTCCAATACCTCCACATTCTCATAAATGCTTGTTATTGGCTGTCTTTTTGTTTTATCCAAGTGGGTGTGAAGTTGCATCTCATTATGGTTTTGATTTCATTTTTTAGACTGATAACATTGAGCAATTTGGAGTTTATTGATCATTGTTTAACTTCTTTGAAGAAATGCCTATTCAAACATTTTACCCATTTTGAAATTGACTGTTATTTTATGGTTGAGATATAAGAGATTTTTGTATATTCTTTATATTAGACCCTGTCAGATATATTATTTGCAAATATTTTCTCACATTCTATGGGTTTTCTTTTTACTCTCTTGATAGTGTCCTTTGAAACACAAAAGTTTTTAGTTTTGGTAAAATTCAGTTTATCTATTTTTCACTCTGTTCCTTGTGTTTTCAGTGTTATATCTAAGAATTCATTGCTAAATACATGGTCATAAAGATGTGCCCTCAGGTCTTATTCTAAAACTTTTATAAACTTAACTCTTACATTTAGATCTTTGAGCCATTTTGAGCTAAATTTGTAAATACTGTGAGGTAAAAGTTCTTTGCATTTAGACAGCCAGTTGACCCATCTCCGTCTACTGAAAAGACTTTATTTTCCCTACTGAATTGTCTTGGTTCCCTTGTTGAAAATGATTGTTCAAGAAGGTATGAATTTATTTCTGGACTCTCAGTTTGCTTTCATTGATCTATATATCTATCTTTATGCCAATGCCATACATGTCTTGGTTATGATAGCTTTGACATAGGGAACTCTATCTCCTTTATTTCCTTTTTTATTTTTTAAAGATGTGGGGTACAAGCCGGGCTTGGTGGCTCAGCCTGTAATCCTGTGCCTTTAGGAGGCAGAGGTGAGTGGATTGCCGGAGCCCACAGGTTCGAAACCTGCCTGGGCAGTGAGACCTCATCTCTACAATAAATCAAAAAATCAGCCAGGCGTGGTAGCGCATGCCTGTAGTTCTGGCTACTCGGAAGGCTGAGGCAGAAGGATCGCCGGAGCCCAGCAGGTCGAGGCTGCAGTGGCCGGGAGTAGCCACTGCACTCCAGTCTGGGCGACAGAGTGAGACTCCAACTCAAAAAAAAAAAAAAAAAACACCAAAGATGTGGGGTACAATTCAGGAATCAGTATACAAGTGGTCCATTGTACAGGTAAATTTTGGGAATTTGTTTGGTCTCCACTTTGCCTGATTTGAGATCAGGTACCCTTATTGAAGTTATGTACCTCCACATCCCACCCCCTGGCATTTCCAGCTACTTCCAATCCCTTTCTTATTGTATTATGGTAAATGTTCAGGGTCTGCTTATGAGTGAGAACATGTGGTACTCTGTTCTTTGTTTCTGTGATAGATCACTGAGTATTATAGACTCTAAATTCATCCAAGTTGCTGCAAAGTCTGTAATTTTGTCCTTCATTATGGCTGCTTAATATTCCATTGAGTATATGTACCACAATTTTTTGAACTAGTCCAGTTTCAGTGGGTAGCACCATTGGTTCCATGTTTTTGCTATAGTAAATAATGTTGCAATAAACATGTGTGTGCAAGTATCTTTTTTGTAGAGTGATTTAAGTTCCTCCGGGCATATTCCCAGAAGGGGGATTGCTGGGTAATATGGAAGGCGAAGTTCTAGTTCTTTTGGGAGTCACCACACTGTTCTCCACAGAGCTTTAACTAGTTTTCATTCCCACCAACAGTGTAGAAGTGCTTCCTTTTCTCCACATTCTCACCAGCAACTGTTTTTTGTTTGTTTGTTTGTTTGTTTGTTTGCTTAATCAATCATGGCCATTAATACTGGAGTTAGTTTCTATCTCAATGTGGTTTTGATTTGCATTTTTCTGAAGATTTGTGAGACTGATCATTTTTTCATGTGCCTCTTGGCTGCTTGTATGTCTTCTTTTGAGAAGTGTCTATTCATGCATCTTGCCCACATTTTAATGGGCTGTTTTTTCCCTTTCATCGTGGTTGAGTTCCTTGTAGATCCTGGATGTTAAACCTTTGTCAGATATGCAGTTGGCAAATACTTTTTTCCCATTTTGTAGTCTGTCTCCCCACTGTCTTAGCGGTTTCTTTTGCTTTGCAGAAGCTTTTCAGTTTGATGAAGTCCCACTTGTCATTCTTATCTCTTATGACTTGGGCTTTGGGGGTTTTGATCAGGAATTGGTTGTCTATTCCAATTTCTGTAACGGTGTCTCCTGTGTTTTCTAAGATTCTTAAAGCTTGAGGTTTTACATTTAGGTTTTTGATCCATTTGGACTTGATTTTTGTGTATGGTGAAAGGTGTGGGGTCCTGGTTCATTCTTCTGCACATAGTCAGTCAGCTTTCCCAGGACCATTTGCTTATAAGCTCTCCTCTCCCCAGTGGTTGTTTTAGGAGGCTTTGTCAAAGATGAGTTAGTTGAGAAATTGAGGTTTTACTTTTAGAATCTCTATCCTGTTCCATTGGTCTATATGCCTGCTTTTGTACCAATACCAGGTTGTTTTCATTATTGTAGCATCATAATAAAGATTAAAGTCTGAAAGTATATCTCCTGCTTTGTTTCTTTTGCTATGGATTGTTTTGGCTATTCGTGGTCCATATGTTTCCATATGAATTTCTGTATTGTTTTCAGGTCTGAGAATGGTGGTGTTTGCAATTTATGGGTATTGTGTTGAATCTGTAGATTGCCTTTGATAGTATTGATATCTTAAAAATGTTGATTCTTCCAATCCATGAGCATGGAATATTTTTCCATTTGCTTGTGTCATCTTTGACTTCTTTGATCAGTGTTTTATACTTTGTGTTGTTAAGGTCTTTCACTTCTCTGGGTTAGGATGATGCCAAAGTATTTCATTTTTTGTGTGGCTATTGCAAAAGGGATTGCGCTTTTTATTTGGTTCTCTACCAGTTTGTTGTGGGTGTATAAGAATGTGATTATATTTTGTACATTTATTTTGTACCCTGACACTTTGCCAAAGTCCTTTATCAGTGTAAGGAAGTTTTTGACAGATCCCCTGGGGTTTTCCAGATATAGGATCATGTCATCTGCAAAGAGGGATAACTTGACTTCTTCTATTCCTATTTGGATACCCCTGATTTCCTTCTCCTGTCTGACTGCTGTAGCTAGGACTTCCAACATTATGTTGAACAGGAGGGGTGGGAGAGGGCAGTCTTGTGTTGTTCCAGTTTTCAGGGAAAGTGCTTCCAATTTCTGTCTGTTTAGCAACAGGTTGACTGTGGGTTTATCATAGATGGCTCTTACTATTTTGAGGTATGTTCCCTTTATGCCTAGGTGTACAGGGGCTTTTTTATCAAGAAACAGTGCTGGGTTTTATTGAAAGCTTACTCTGCATCTAATGACATAATCCTGTGGTTCTTGTTGTTACATATGTTGATGGATTTAATTTAATTTCTGGTCTTGCAGATGTTGATCAAGATCTGCATTCTGGAGATGATGCCTACTTGGTCACGGTGGATGATTCTTGAGATGTGTTGTTCTACCCAATTCACTAGAATCTTGTTGAGAATTTTTGCATCTATGTTCATCAGGGATATTGGCCTGTAGTTGTCTTTTTTGTTGTTGAATCTTTACCCAGTTTGGATATCAGTGTGATCTTAGCTTCATAAAATGATTTGGGGAGAGTTTCATCGTTCTTGATTGCCTGAAATACTTTCAATAGGATTGGTATTAGCTCCTCCTTGCATGTTTTGTAGAAGTCTTCTGGAAATTCATATGGTCCAGGGTTTTTTTGTTTGTTTGTTTGCTTGTTTTTTGGAAGATACTTTTCTTATGATAGAGTCAACTTCCTGGATCTCAGTTTATTCTTGTTTCAACCTTGGGAAGTTCTGCAATATCAGAAACTCCTCCAATTCATTTAGGTTATCAAGTTTTTTTCCATACAGTTGTGCATAGCAATCCCTGTTAAGAGTTTGTATTTCTTTCTGGTCAGTTGATGTGACTTGGTCTTTTGTATTTCTGATTGTGCTTGTTTGGGCTTTTTTGTCTTTTCTTGGTCATTCTGGCTAAGGGGTCCATCAATCTTCTTTATCCTTTCAAAGATTGAGCTTTTTGTTTTGTTGACTTTTTCTATGCTATTTTTGTATTCTATATCTCTTATTTGGGCTTCTATTTTGGTGATCTGATTTCTTCTGCTAATGTTAGGGTTTTCATGGTCTTGTCTTTCCAGCTTCCTTAGGTTATTTGTTAGGCTGTTAACTTGTTCTCTTTCTATTTTCTTGATGTATGTTCATAGAGATATAAATTCCCCTCTTAGTACTGATTTCATGGCATCCAGAGGTTTTGGTAAGATGTTTCTTCATTTTCATTTGTTTTCAGGAATCTTTTAGTTTCTGTTTTGATTTCTGTATTACCCAGAAGTTGTTCAGCATCATGCTGCTTAGTGTCTATGTCTTTGTGGGTTTTGGAAGAATTTTGGTGGTGGTGATATTTAATTTTATTCTACTATGGTCTAAGAAGATGCATGACAGTACGTCAATCTTGTGAAATTTGTTTATGCTTAATTTGTGACTGAGGATGTGGTAAATCTTGGATACGTTCCAAGTAATGATGGGTAGAATGTATATTCTATGGTTGTTGGGTGGAGAGTTCTGTAGGTATCTACTAAGTCCATCTGGTCAAGCGTCAAGTTAAGGTTCTGGATCTTTTTTTTTTTTTTTTGCCTCAATGATTTATCTAGGGTTGTTAGTGGTGTGTTTAAGTTCCCAGCTATGATAGTGTTAGAGTCAATATATTTTTTTAGTTTGCTTAGAAGTTCACTTATAAAAGCTGGTGCTCCCGTGTTGAGTGCACATATGTTTTGGATGGATATTTCTTGCTAATGGATCAGACTTTTTATCATTGTGTAGTGTCCTTCTGTATATTTTTAAATTTTTGATAGCTTAAATGTTCTTTGCCTGATATTAACCCATTCATGACCAGCAAATTTTTCACTGTCCTACAACTGAGAGCAGGTGAAAATAAAAAATATCTGAAGCTGGTTGCTGCAAACTTCTGTTGTTAAGCATAAGTGAAATAGGCTTTTTAAATTGTCACTGTTTTCTACAATCCAGCTGAAAGTTACAGACATCTCCAGTATTTGCCTCAGACAACACTCTGACTAGCATTCTGAACTTTGTATTTTTATTCAGATTATAAACCCCAAAAGACAGTCTTTCAAGATGAGGTAAATTCAAGACAGCAGCAACAAGGAACAGAATTTGGAATAATATAAATTCACATCAGCAGTCACAAATTAGTTAAGATCATGACTCGTGCCTTCTTTTGTGGTCTGTTTGCCTGAAAATTTGTTTTCCATCCTCTAACTTTGAGTCTGTGGGTGTCCTTTGTGGTGACATGAGTTTTCTGAGACAGTCAATTACTGGGTTATGGTTTTTTTGTGTTTTTTTGGTTTTTTTTTAGTTGGAGTCTCACTCTGTCACCCAGACGAGTGCAGTGGCTGCTCCGAGACACCGCAGTCTCGTCTCCTGGTCTCAGGTGATCCTTCTGCCTCAGCCTTCTGAGTAGCCAGAATTACAGGCATGAGCTACCATGCCCGGCTGATTTTTTGATTTATTGTAGTGAGGTCTTGCTGCCCAGGTGGGTCTCAAACCCGCGGGCTCAGGCAATCTACTCACCTCAGCCTCCCAAAGGCACAGGATTACAGACTGAGCCACCGAGCCCGGTTGGGTTATGTTTTTTTAATCCAGTTTTCCATTCTATGTGCTTTCAGTGGTGCATTTAGTCCATTCACATTGTTGATTATTGAAATGTGAAGTTGTCCCTGTCATAATGCTCTTATAAGGCTGTTTTGCTTTTATTTAGTTTTTGTGTTCATATATGTGTGTACTTTCATTGTTGTGGGTATGCTGTGTGTTCTGCTGCTTCTGTGTTTGTGATCCTGTGAAGTATATGATCTTCCTTTTATTTCTTTCTTCTTCTGTACACAGCACCTTTTAAGGCATCTCCTGTAGAACTGTTCTCAAAGCAGCATATTCTTTTAGGTATTGGATATCTGGGAAGAAGTTTAATTCTCCCTCGCTGATGAAACTTAGCTTGAGTGAGTAGGAAATTCTTGGTTAAAATTGTTTATCTTTGAGAACTTTAAAGACTGGGGCCCAATTCCTTCTGGCCTGTAGTGTTTCTGCAGATAAGTCTGCAACGATTCTGATTGATCTCCCCCCGTATGTAGCCTGACCTTTTTCCCTTGCTGCCTTTAGGATTTTTTTCTTTTATACCTATTGTGTAGGTGAACCCCCTTCACCTAGAGCTTGGTCTTCTCATAAGAGGTCTTACAGGGGTCCTCTGGATCTCTTGTACTTATAGAGTTGTCTCTTTGGCCAGATGAAGGAAGTTTTCTTGAATTACCTCATGGAATGTTTGTTCCAGGGTGTTTTCTGTTTCTCCATCTATTTCAGGTATTCCAATAAGATGTAGATTTGGTTTCTTAATAAAATTACACATCTCTTGAAGAGTGTTTTTTTTTTCTTCTTAAGTTTTTTTCTATATTTTTAATAGACTGGGTTAATTTCATATTTTGGTTCTCCAGCTCTGAGATTCTTGCTTCTGCTCAGTCAATACTTCTTCCCATGCTTGTCATTTTATTTATTTCTTGGATGGAGTTCTTTATTTCTGTTATTTGTAAGTATGTTTTCTTGAGTTTGTCCAGTTCTGTTGTAATTTCATTTAGTTTTGGCCCCTGCATTTCTTGGTTTTTATTTATTCTATCCAACAATTATCTGATCTCCATAAGTACCTTCTGGGTAGTGTTGTTCTTGGATATAGTCATTGTTTGTGTCTCAGTAGATGTTCTTTCTAGCACTGACTCTTTGCTGAGGCTCTGATGGTTACCAGCAGTTCTTCATTGGCTTTTCTTCATTTGTAGCAGTTCTTTTATCTTTCTCTTTAATTCTGTTGCTTTGTGAAATAATGGAGAAGAAGGTACCTCTCATATGTGCTCTACATTTTATCCTTCCTTGATTCAGGTCTCTGGGTTTGTTCAATTATGAAGCAGGGCTGGGGGAAGGGCATCGCTTTGTCTCTTTACAATTTTGAGCACTTACTAGGGGATGGGGGAACTGCAAGGATTCAG
The DNA here is from genome assembly GCA_027257055.1 of Cephalopachus bancanus. Lineage (NCBI taxonomy): Eukaryota > Metazoa > Chordata > Mammalia > Primates > Tarsiidae > Cephalopachus > Cephalopachus bancanus. The sequence goes on from JAPVLO010000629.1 coordinate 427,798, forward strand.
AGCCTATTGGCAGGTTATGATGTTTGCTATCTGGCAAATGAGACAGCTGGGACTCGCTGTCTGTCTCTGCACAATATGACCTTGCAGTGGGCATGCTTGCATATAGTCCCTGAGTCCGAGACAGGGTATAAAAGGGAAAAGAGGGGAGAAGTATAGAGAAAAGGGAAAAAAGGAGAAAGGAAAATAAGAAAGAAAAAGAGAAAAAAGAAAGAAAGAAAGAAAAGAGGAAGAACACAGAGATAGAGAAAGAGGAAAGAAAATGGAAAACCAACCAACAAAACATCCAAATGAGATAATCAGACAAATACTGTCACCAGCCTCTTCCTTGGTCAGTTCCACTGTCTGCATCTATTGCCCGGGAGCTGGCTCATAGTGGAGGGTGGATCACCTGGGGTTCCACATCTGCCGTTACCACCAGGGCTTGTGCACTGGGGGCAATGTTCTCTGAGGTCACAAAGAGCAGCCCCAATGCAAAGCAGAGATCAGTGCCTAGTCTCAAGATGCAGTTCTGCTGTTCTGCAGAGGCTGCCCTGGAGCACTTCTCTGCCCAGGCATTAAGTAGTCTGCTCAGTTTCTCTGCCTGCTACTATTCCTGCCACTATTGGGGTCAATAGTGCCCTTCCAGCAGTTACCCATCTCCAGATTTTGATGCCAGGAAGCAAGCCTCTGAAACCCTATCCAGGCTTGGGGTAGGCTCTACCCACTGCTTCCCTGACAGTCTGCCTTAGGCTCTCTCCCTGTGTTCCCTCCATGGCCCACGCTGCCAGCATTCAGCTCACTCCTGCAGAACTTCTTAGGAAATTCTCCCAAATTGTCTGCTGCTAGTGCTCTCACTCCAACTGAATGCATCTGCCTTTCGTCCAGTGTGGGAGTGGGGCATCTGTCTTTCCAGTGTCATGCACTTGGAATATCATTTCTGGGCAAACAATGATTGATTTCAGAGGAATGCCAAGATCAACCCTAGGTCTCAGGATGCAGTCTGCTTAGTATGCAGGCTGCTCAGAATTGGATGAAATAAAGCAGATCTCTGCCTAATCCTGGACAGAGAAAATGGTGGCAGTCTGTGTTGTTTCTTCCAGTGGGGGGTGGGGTTCCTCTCCAGATTTCCTCCCCGCACTTTCTCTGTGGTCCCTGCTGCCAGTGCCTGGCCTGTTGCTGCAGGTGATGATGTGGGCCAGGTGCTAGGTTTTGAGAGGCAACTGATCTCTTCTGCCTTTTTCTGAGAGATACCCTGAGGATAGTGAATCCTTCTTCATGCAGCGGGTGCTGAATTCAGAGCAGTAGCAAATTGCAGCTGTCTCTTCAGGGGGACCCTAAGCGCTTTATCCCATGTAGTCCCTCAGTTGGACATTCGCTCACCCACCTGCACACACAAAACAGACATAGATTAGTTTTTCTGTACACTCACCCATACAGAAACTCTCACACTCCAACCATATCTGACACCATCTTGAAATTTTTTCTTTTATTTCCTTTATTTCCTTTCCTCAAGATTGTGTTTGGCTACTCATGTTACCTTTCATTTCTAATGAATTTTAGGATGACTTATGAACTACATAGATACCAGGTAGAAATTTGATAGGGGAATAATTAATTTGGGGAATAGTATTATTTTACTAATATTAAGTCTTCTAAATCTATGAACATGAATGACTTTGTATTTATTTGGGTCTTCTTTAATTTATTTCAACACTTTTGTAGTTTTCAGTGTATCTGTCTTTTATTACACTTATTCCTATGTGTTTCCTTCAATTCAATATTATCATAAGTAGAATTGTTTTCTCAGTTTCATTATCGGAATTCATTGCTATAAAAATACCATTGTTTTTGTATATTAATCTTATATTTTGAAACTTTGAACAATGCATTTATTAGCTCTAATAGGATTAATATTTTGTATACATGAGATCCCATCATATGCAAATAGAGACCATTTTACATTTTTTCCCAATCTGAATGGCATTAATTTCTTTTCTTATCTAATTGTCTTAGCAGAACTTCCAGTAAAATATTAAATGCAGTAGGGGGGAAAACGTTGTTGTCTTGTTCCCAGTCTCAGGGAGAAAGTATGCAGTCTTTCACCATTAAATATGATGTTGACTGTGGATTTTTTATAGATGTCCTTTGTCCTGTTGAAAAGGTTATCTTCTCATTAATTTATTGAGCATTTTTATTGTGAAAGGTATTGGATTTTGTCAGATTTATTTTGACAACTATTGACTGAATGAGGAGATTTTTGCTCTTTGTTTTACATTTATGGTCTATTAATTGATTGATGTTTAAATGTTGAACCAAATTTTCATTTCTAGAGCAAATTTAATTTGGATACGGTGTCTCATCCTTTTTACATGTTATTGTATACAGTTTGCTAATATTGTGTTAAATGTCTTTGCATGCATGTTCACAACGGATATTAATCTTGTCATTATAAGCCTTGGACAACAGAATAATACTGGTCTTGTACTCTGAGTTTGGAAATGTTCCCACCTCTTCTATTTTTTGTAATAATTTCTGAAATAATAATATTACTTATTCTTTAAAAATTTTGTACATAGACACTGGCTTTTCATAGTCTGACTATTGTGAAAAATACTTTAACAAACATAAATGTGCATACAGTTATGATTTATCCACTTTTAAAAATTTGTAGAATTTACTATGATGTCATCTCTTTCTGAAATTTTCTTTTGGGGAGTTTTTTTAGTTTTTGTTTTTCTTTTCTCAATTGACTATCTTTACTTGTTATAAATTTTTATTTCTTCTTGAGTCAGTTTCAGTAGCTTGGGTCTTTCCAGAAATGTTTGCATTTTATCTGTTATATACAAAGAAGGACCCCCAAAACACTGGAATTATTTTTTGCAGGGTGGACAACTTGTAGTTCAGGCTTCCCCCACTAGGTAAGTGTTCTAGGAACCCATTGGCATTAGTGCACCAGGTATCATTGTTGTGAGAGGTTGTGTTAAGCTTCAGTTATTTACTTATGTATGTATGTATGTATGTATGTATGTATATATGTATTTATTTTGAAGATTCTTTCAAGGCACTAGCCCATTTCATGATGAATGATTTACGAGGGCACCAGCCCACACTGCACTGAGTGTTCAGCAGTTTTTGACCAAAAACAGCATGATCCCTTTGCCCCACCCTTTCTAGTCACCTTCTCTCACCCCTAGATACTTTTTTTCCCCCAGATAAAAGTCCTCAAAGGGAAGTGTTTTGCTGATATGGAAGAAGTGAAACAAGAAAACAGCAGAAGCACTAAAAGGCATCAACACTGACGAGTTCAAAACTGTTTTGAGCTGTGGGAAATGCATCTCTGTAGGTGTATTGCATCAAATGGAAGAGTGTACTTTGAAGGTGACTGAAGTTTAAACAAGTAAGATTAAAAGCACAGATTTTTATAAGTAAATTCTAGTGTTTTGGGGAGCCTCCCCTCCATAATTTTTAGCGTATAATTGTTCCTAGTATTTCCTTATAATTATTTTTTTATAAGGTTGATAACAACGTCCTCTCTTTAATCCTGGTATTAATAGTTTGAGGCTTCTCTCTTTTGCCCTATGTCAAACTAGTTAAAAGTTTGTCAATTTTGTTCATCTTCACAGAAAATGAATATTTGGTTTTATTGATTCTATTGTTTGCTTTTTCGTTTTCTACTTCATTTTTTCACTCTATTCACTATTATTTTCTTCTACTGCTTATTTTGGATTTAGCTTGCTCTTATTTTTCTTGTTCCTTAAGGTGGATTAGGTTAACTTGGAATCTTTTTTAATAGGCATTTATATCTATAAATCTATATTTATCTCTCATGAAAGTACTGTTTTTGCTGCATCCCATAACTTAGGGTATGTTGTTTACTCATCTTTATTCTTCTCAAAATAGCTTGCAATTTCTTTTGTGATACCTTCTTTGAACCATTGGTCATTTAAGAATATATTGTTTAATTGTAAAATATTTGTGAATTTCTCAAATTTTCTCCTTTAATTGATTTCTAATTTCATTTTATATAGTTGAAAATATGCTTTGTATTAATTAAATATTTAAATATAGTGAGACTTGTTTTATGGTTTAACATATGGTCTGCCCTAGAGATGGTTCTACTTGAACTTGAGAAGAGTTTATATTCTGTTTTTGCTGAGTGGAATTGATTTATTCAAGTCCTCTATTTTCTTGTTTTTCTTATGCCTAGTTAGTCCACCCATTATTCAAGCGGGTTGTTGAAGTCTTCAACTTTTATTGTAGGATCATCTATTTCTTTTTTCAATTTTGCCAGTTTGGGCTTTATGTATTTGGAGGCTTTGTTGTTAGATACATATATATTTATGATTATTATATCTTGTTGATGAATTGACCTTTTTATCATTATATAATATTATTCTTTTTCTTTAATACCAATTTTTTAAAAACCTATTTACTCTGATATTAGTATAGCTACCCCAGTTTATGCTTGGTTACTGTTTTTGTGGCATCTTTTTCTATCATTTTACTTTCAATCAACTTGGGATTTGTATCTAAAATGTATCTCTTTTAAACAGCATGTAGTTGGATCATATTTTATATATTTTTTTAATTTTTATTTTAAAGATGTGGGTTACAATTTAGGGTTAGGTATACAAATGCTCATTATACAGGTACTCTTATTGATGAGGTGAGCTCCTCCTTCCCTGGCAGATTCCCACTACTGCCAATCCTGCCTCCACACCTGGCAATTTCCCACTTCTGCCAATCATTTTCTTATAGTATTATGATAATTGTTCAAGAGGGAAGCAGAAGTTTTTCGGTTTGATGAGATCCCACTTTTCAATCTTATCTCTTATGACATGGGCTTTTGGGGGTTTAATCAGGATTTTGTTGCCTATTACAATTTCTGTAAAGGTATCTCCTGTGTTTTGTGATTCTTAAAGTTTGAGGTTTTACATTTAGGTCTTTGACCCATTTTGAATAGATTTTTGTGTATGGTGATGGGTAGGGGTCCTGTTTCATTCTTCTGCACATGGTCAGTCAGTATTCCCAGGATTTACTGGATAAGTTATCCTCTCCCCAATGGTTGTTGTAGGAGGCTTTGTCAAAGATGAGTTGGTTGAGAAATTGAGGTTTTGCTTTTGGAATCTCTATCCTGTTCCATTGGCCTATGTGTCTGCTTTTGTACCAATACCAGGTTGTTTTCATTATTGTAGCCTTACAATAAAGATTAAAGTCTGAAAGTGTGAGATCTCCTGCTTTGCTTCTTTAGCTATGGATTGTTTTGGCTATTCATGACCATTTATGTTTCCATGTGAATTCCTGTATTGTCATTTTCAGGTCTGAGAAGAATGCTGCTGGTAATTTAACAAGTATTGCATGAAATCTGTAGATTGCCTTGGGTAGGACGGACATATTAACAATGTTGATTATTCATGAGCACGGAAAATTTTTCATTTGTTTGTGTCATCATTGATTTCTTTGAGCAGTGTTTTGTAGTTTTCATTGAAAAGGTCTTTCATGTCTCTGGTTAGGAAAATACCAAGGTGTTTCATTTCTTGTGTGTGGCTATTGTGAATGGAATTGTGCTTTTTATTGGAGTTTCTGTTTGTTTATTGCTGGTGTATAGAAATGGGAATGACTTTTGCACATTTATTTTATACCCTGAGACTTTGCCAAAGTCCTTTATAAGTGCAGGGAGGTTTTTGACAGATTTTCTTGTTTTTGAGATATAGAATAATGTCATCTGCAAAAAGGGAAAACTTGACTTCCTCTTTTCCTATTTGGATACCCCTAATTTCCTTCTCTTGTCCAATAGTTCTAGCTAGGACTTCCAAAACTATGTTGTATAGAAGGGATGAGAGTGGACATTCTTGTCTTGTTCTGGCTTTCAGGGGAAGTGGTTCCAATTTCTGTCTCTTTAGCAGAATGTTGGCTATGGGTTTCTTGTAGATGGCTCTTCCTATTTTGAGGTATGTTACACGTATGCCTAGATGTTCGAGGGTTTTTATCAAGAAGGAGTCCTGAATTTTCTCAAAAGTTTTTTCCATGTCTAATGGTATAATCATATGGTTTTTGTTTTTACATCTATTGACATATTTAATTACAGTTATGGTCTTGCAGATGCTGAACCAGCCCTGCATCCCAGGGATGAAGACTACTTGGTCATGGTGGGTGATCTGAGATGTGTTGTATCTGGTTTGCTAGGATCTTGTTGAGAATTTTAGCATCTATGTTCATAAGGGATATTGGTCCATAGTTCTCTTTCTTTGTTGGGTCTTTACCTGGCTTGGGTATTAATGTGATGTTAGCTTCATAAAATGATTTGAGGAGAGTTCCATCTTTCTCAATTGCCTGGAATACTTTCAGTAGGATTGGTATCAGTTTCTCCTTGTATGTTTTGTAGAATTCTGCTGGACAGTCATCTGGACCAGGACTTTTTTTTTATTTTTATTTTTGTAGGTAGTTTATTTATGACATAGTCAATTTTCTGGATTATTATTGGTCTATTTAGGGACTTGATTTCTTGTTTTTACCTGGGAAGGTTGTGTGATGTCAGAAAGTTCTCCATTTCCTTTAAGTTTTCAAGTTTGTTTCCATACAAGTGTACATAGTAATCTCTGATAATCTTGTATTTCTTCATGGTCAGTAGTGACTTGATCTTTTTCATTTCTGATTGTGTTTGGTGGGTTTTTTCTCTCTTTTTCTTGGTCAGTCTTGCTAAGAGTCCATCAATCTTGTTTATCACTTCAAAGAACCAGCTTTTTTTCATTGGTTTTTTTTTTTTTTGTATTCTATTTTTGTCTTCTATGTCCCGAATTTGGGCTATTTATTTGTTTATTTATTTATTGGAGTCTCACTCCATTTTCCAGGCTGGAATGCAGTGGCAGGCTCACAGCCACACCAGTGTTGACCTCCTGGGCTCTGGTGATCCTTCCATCTCAGCCTTTGAAATAGCCAAACTATAGGCACATGCTACTATAACCAGCCAATTTTTTTATTTATTATAGAGACGAGGTTTCACCAAGTTGGTCTCAAACCCACGGGCTCAGGCAATTCACTAAGCTCAGCCTCCCAAAGTGCTGGGATTACAGACAGAGCCTCCAAGTCCGGCTGGGCTTTTATTTTGATGATCTGGATTCTTCTGCTGAAATTAGCATTTTGGTGGGCTTGCTTCCAGCTACCTTAGGTGATTTGTTAGGCTGTTAACTTATGATCTTTCCAATTTCTTCATGTATATTCATAGAAATCTGAATTCCCCTCTTAGTACAGCTTTCATGGCATCTCTGAGGTTTTAGTAAGATGTTTCTTCATTTTTATTTGTTTCTAGGAATCTTTAAATCGCTGTTTTAATTTTCATATTGGCCCAGGAGTTGTTTAGCATCAGGTTGTTTAGTGTCCATGTCTTTGTGGGTCTGGGGGGAACTTTGTTGTTGTTGATTTCTTTTTTTATTCCACTATTGTCTGAGAAGGTGCATGGCAGTATTTCACTCTTATGGATTTTGTTTCTGCTTAATTTATGGCCAAGGATGTGGTCGATCTTAGAGCACATTCCATGTGGTGATGAGCAGAAAGTATTTTCTGTGGGAGTGTTCAGTAGGTATCAATTAAGTCCATTGGTCAAGTGTCACACTGAGGTTCCAGATTGCCTTGTTCATTTTCTGTCTTAATGATCTGTCTACGGTTGTGAGTGGGGTATTTAAGTCCCCAGATATGACAATGTTAGAGTCTAAATCTTTTTTAAGTTTATCTAGAAGCTGCTTTATAAAAGTTGGTGCTCCAGTGTTGGGTGCATATATGTTTAGGATAAATATTTCTTGTTGATGGATTGACCCTTTTATCATTATTTAGTGACCTTCTGTATCTTTTTAAATCTTTGATAGTTTAAAGGGTTTTTGCCTAATATTAAGATTGCAACTCCTGCTTAATTTTGTGTTTTATTTGCCTGAAATTTTGTTTCCCGTCCTCTTACTTTGAGTCTGTGAGTGTCCTTTCTGGTGAGATGAGTCTCTTGGAAACAATGCATTACTGCCTCATGATATTTTATTCATTTTTCCATTCAATGTCTTTCAGTAGTTCATTTAGTTCATTCCCACTCTGGCTAATTATTGAAATGTGAGAGTTTATCCCTGTCATGATGTTCTTATAGAGTATGTTATTGTTGCTGCTGTTTTCTTGTTTATTTGTTTGTTGTCTTTCTTTTGATTTTTATGTTGATTCACATGTATTTTCAATCTTTTTCTGCAATATTGGGAAGGTGGTTGTCATACTTTTTCTTTTCTTTTCTTTTCTTTTCTTCTGTGTTTAGTACTTTATTAAGTGTTTCTTGTAGAGCTGGTCTGGAGGCAGCACAAACTATTAAGAATTGAGTGTCTGGGAAGTATTTTAATACTCCATCACTGATAAACCTTAGCTTAGTTGGGTAGGTTATTCTTGGTTGAAATGGTTTATCTTTGAGGACTTTGAAGACTGAACTCCAAGCTCTCCTAGCCTGAAAAGTTTCTGTAGATAAGTCTGCTGCTATTCTAATTGGTCCTCCCTGGTAGGTGATCTAACCTTTCTCCCTTGCTGCCTTTAGGATTTTTTCTTTTATACTTACTTTGTGTAGGAAAATGACTATGTGTCTAGTAGTTGATCTTCCCATTTGTTGCCTTGCAAGGGTTCTCTGAATCTCTTATATTTGGATGGTCATGTCACTGATGAGATGAGGGAAATTTTCTTGGATAATTTCATGGAATGTTTTTTCCATGGTGATCTCTGTCCTTCTAACTGCCTCAGAGATTCCAATGAATCTTATGTTTGGCCTCTTGAAATAGTCACTCATCTCTTGGATGTTATGTTCTCTCTTTTTAAGCTTCTTTTCTATGTATTTAACAGTTTGGGTGAGTTCCATATTTTGGTCCTCTGAGATACTTTCTTCTTCTTGGTTAATTCTGTTTTCCATGTTTACCAGTTTGTTATTTATTTCATTCACTGTATTTTGTATTGCTGTTTTCTCAGTTAACAACTCCTACATTCTTTCCTCTTGTCTCTTCTCATTTTTATTTATTCTCTCTATTAATATCTTGATATCTGGGTTTGTGATTTTAGACCAGTCATTCTGGGTGCTCTTCACCGTTTGCATTCTGAAGTATGTATTCTCAGTGGTTGACCTCCCAAGGGTCTGTGTGAGACTCATATTCTTCCTTTGGTTTTTCTTCATTTGTGTAGATTTTCCTCCCCCCACTTTTTTCTTACCTCTTCTTTAATTCTGTTGTTCAGTGATGGGTGGGTAGTTTTTACTTCTGTTTGCTCAATCTCTTTTTCTTCCTTATGTTGATCCTCTGTATTTGTTCAATTCTGAAACAGTACTGGGGATGGAAGACTGTACTTTTTGCAGTTTTAAGATTTATTTGAAAAGAGAACTGTGATTCTGAAACTATCTGCAGATCCAGTCTTTGCTGGCAGGGGTGTGGGTCACTTCCCATCACATTAAAATCTTTCCATGCACTAAGGGTATACATTTGCCCCCTGAAAGCAAAATGAAGTAAGAAAAAGGAAAAGAATGAAAAAAGGAAGGAGGAAGATGAGAGGAAGGTGGGGAGAGAGAAGAAGAGGGAAAACAGACGGGTGTACCAACAAATGAACAGAGAAACAAATCCAGAATGAAAACATTAAAAAAAATGCAGATAATATACAAACCAGGGGCAGCACTTAGGATGATGACTGACAGGTCAGACTGTAAAAGTCTCTGTGGAGGCAAGTGTTCATAAATATTCTCTGAGTGAGTGGGTGGGTTCTGGTGGGAGCGTGAAAGTCCATCTGAGGGAATGCTCAGATGCATGTACCCGAGTCTCCCCTCTGAGGGTGACTGCAAGCACCCACCACCCTGAGATTGGAGCACGGCCAGCAAGATTGCATGCAGGATCATCTGCTGCTCATGGAAATGCACCTGAGAAAAGCCTGCTGAATCCAGCTGATTCTTCTCACTTGCTCCTGGCCCACACCATCACCTATTGGAACAGATCAGCTGGAGGCCCAGATCTAATCAGTGGAGAGAGAGGATCAGGAAAGCTGGAGAGGAGTCCATGCCCAGTGAGGAGCCACCCAGCAGAGCCATTTCCTTTGACCCAGGCCAGGGCAGAGATTTGCATTGAACCACCCAGCTCTCCATAATCTCCAACTTGCTGCCTAAGGTATTCTCATCAAACCAGGAGACAGAAGCCCCTCCCACAGGCTGAATCAGACACAGACAACTCAAATCTATGTGGCAGACCTGACAGGAAGCAAGCAGAGTGACCAGATCTGACTCACCTCCCTCCCAAAGTAGGCCTGCAGCAACTGACCCAAACTATGAGTAATCCTATCTGCCTGTGATGAGAGCAGAGGTGGGAGGGCTAGAGATCAGAGCTAAAGGGACTTTGGACATATAGGAAGGACCTCAGAGGCAGTTTGATTCCTTGTTTTTATTTTTTTTTTATTTTTTGACTGTTTGTTTTGCTCACTTTTGCTTGCTTTTTGTTTTAGGTTGTTTTTTCCTCTTTCATTCTGGTTTTGATAATATTTTCATATTTGCTTTGCTTTTGCTATTTTACTGATTTTTTCTTTCTTCTTTCTCTTCTTTAGACTCCCTGTTTGTGTAGGGGAAGAGTACATCAATAGACAGGACAGGATTTTGTTGGACTGTGTTTTGGGTGATTACCTGTATCACCTGTACCTGTACCTGTATTACCTGTACCTGTACCTGCTCTAGGGGTTTTTTTTTCTCTTTTCTGTCTTTGTGTCTCCTTTCATTTGTTAGCTGTTATGCCTGTCTGTTTTCCCCCTTACTCTTCTCTCCACCATTCTCTTGAACCCCCTCCTTCTTGCATTATTTTCCTTTTTCTTACTTTATTTTATTATAGGGAGCAAATCTAAACCCTCACTGCATGGACAATTTGTAAGGCAGTGGGAAGTGTGTTCCAGGGTGCTCATACACCTGTCAGTGGGTACTGGGATCTGCAGATAGATTCTGAATCACAGCTCCCCCCTCAACTAAATCTCAAAACTGCAATAAGTACAGACCCCGACCCACAGTCCAGCTTCAGAAGTGAACAAAGCCAGAGGATCCATAAGGAAGAATAGAAGACTGAGCAAAAAGAAGTAAAAGCAACCCCATTATCCCTCAAAAACAGAATTACAGAAAAGGGGGAAAAAGTGCAGAGAGGGGAGGAAAATCTACACAAATGAAGAAAAAGAAAAAGAAGAATATGGGAATCTCACAGACTCCTGGGAGGACAGATACTGAGAAAACAGACATTGGAATGCAAACAATGAAGAGCCCCCAGAATGACAGGTCGCATACAACAAACCCAGACATCAAGACATTAATAGAGAGAATAAAAAGAATTGAGGAGAGACAAAAGGAAAATAGGAAGGAGCTGATAACTGAGATAACAGTAGTAAAGAATACTGTGAATGAAATAAATAACAAACTGATAAGCATGGAAAGCAGAATTAGCTAAGCAGAAGAAAGAATCTTAGAGGTTGAAGACCAAAATATAGAACTAACCCAAACTGTCAAAAACATAGAAAAGAAGCTTAAAAAGACAGAACAAAAGCTTCAAGAGATGAGAAGTACTTCAAGTGGTCAAACCTAAGAGTAATTGGACTTCCTGAGGCAGAAAGAGAGACAGACACCACCCTAGAACAAACATTCCATGAAATTATTCAAGAAAACTTCTCTCATCTCATCAGTGATGTTATCATTCAAACACAAGAGATTGAGAGAACCCATGCAAGACAACAAATGAGAAGATCAACTCCTAGGCACATAGTAATATGCCTAAACAAAGTAGGTATCAAAGAAAAAATCCTAAAGGCAGCAAGAAATAAAGGTCAGACTACCTACCAGGGAATACCAATTAAAATAGCAGCAGATTTATCTACAGAAACACTTCAGACTAGGAGAACTAAGAGCCCATAATTCAAAGTTATCAAAGATAAACAATTTCAACCAACAATAACCTACCCAGCTAAGCTAAGCTTAATCAGTGAGGGAGAATTAAAATCTTTCCCAGACATTCAATCCCCAAGGACTTACACTGCCTTTAGACCAGTTCTACAAGAAACACTTAAGAAAGTATTAAACACAGAAGAGAGGGAAAAAATAACAACAAGGTTCTTCACAAGAGTACAGGAAAAAGATTGAAAACACACATGAATCAACCCCAAAATCAAAAGAAACACAACAAACTAATAGGAACAACAACACCTCTATAAAAACTTCATGACAGGAATAAACTCTCATTTTTCAATAATTAGCCTTAATGTGAATGGACTAAATGCATGACTGAAAAGACATAGAATGGCAAAATAGATAAAATATCATGAGACAACAATATATTGTCTCCAGGAGACTCATCTCACCAGAAAGGACACTCACAGACTAAAGTAAGAGAATGGGAAGCAAAATTTCAGGCAAATGGAAAACAAAAGAGAGCTGGAGTTGCAATCTTAATCTCAGACAAAAGACTTTTTAAGTTATCAAAAATTTTAAAAGATGAAGAATGTCACTATATAATGATAAATGGCTCAATCCATCAACAAGAAATATCCATCCTAAACATATGTGCACTCAACATAGGAGTACCAACGTTCATAAAGCAACTTTTAGGCAAACTTTTAAAAAGATTGACTCTAACACTATCATAGCTGGGGACTTTAATGCCCCAATCACAACTCTGAACAGATCATCAAGACAAAAAATCAGCAAGGAGATCTGGAACCTCAATGAGACTCTGGAACAAATAGACTTAATTGACACCTATAGAACACTCTACCCAAAAACCACAGAATATACATTCTACTCATCACCACATGGAACATACTCCAAGATTGACCACATTATTGACCAAAAATCAAACACAAACAAATTTCATAAGATTGAAATTTTGCCATGCACCTTCTCAATCCACAGTGGAATAACAATAAATATCAACACCAACGTTCCCCCAAAACCCACAAATACATTGACACTAAACAGTATGATACTAAGCAACTCCTGAGTCAACAATGAAATCAAAACAGAGATTAAAAGGTACCAGGAAACAAATGAAAATAAAGAAACATCTTACCAAAACCTCTGGGATGCCATGAAAGCAGTAGTAAGAGGGGAATTCATATCTTTACATACAGAGATGAAGAAAATGGAAAGACCACAAGGTAACAGCCTAACAAGTCACCTAAGGAAGCTGGAAAAGCAAGACCACCAAAACCCTAACTTCAGCAGAAGAATCCAGACCACCAAAATAAAAGCCTAAATCCAGGATGTGGAAGACAAAAAGATAATACAAAAAAATCAATGAAACAAAAAGCTGGTTCTTTGAAAGGATAAACAAGATTGATGGTATCCTAGCTAGACTGACCAAGAAAAGAGAGAAAAGGCCCAAATAAAACTCAATCAGAAACACAAAAGATGAAGTCACAACTGACCCTGAAGAAATACAAAAGATTATCAGAGACAACTATATACACTTGTATTGGACAAACTTGAAAACCCAAAGAAAATGTAGGACTTTCTGACACCACACAACCTCCCGAGCTTGAAACAAGAAGAAATTGAGACCCCTAAATAGACCAATAATAATCAAGGAAATTGGCTATGTCATAAGAAAACTACCTACCAAAAAAGCCCTGGACCAGGTGGCATTCCAGCAGAATTCTGCAAAACATACAAGGAGGAACTGATACCAATCCTATTGAAAGTATTCCAGGCAATTAAGAAAGATGGAACTCTCCCCAAATCATTTTATGAAGCTAACATCACATTGATACCCAAGCCAGGTAAAGACCCAACAAAGAAAGAGAACTACAGAACAATATCTTTGATGAACATAGATGCTACAATTCTCAAAACAAGATCCTAGCACACCAGATTCAACAACACATCTCAAAAATCATCCATCATGACCAAGTATGCTTCATCCCCAGGATGCAAGACTTGTTCAACATTCATAAGACCACAAATGTAATTAAATGCATCAACAGATATAAAAATAAAAACTAAATGATTATATCATTAGATGCAGGAAAAACTATTGATAAAATCCAGCACCACTTCTTGATAAAAATCCTCAAACATCTAGGCATAGTTGGAACATACCTTAAAATAGTAAGAGTCATGTATGACAAACCACAGCCAGCATAATCCTAAACAGACAAAAATTGGAAACATTTCCCCTGAAAACTGGAACCAGACAAAGATGCTCACTCTCAACCCTCCTGTTAAACATAGTTTTAGAAGTCCCATCTAGAGCCATCAAAGAAGAGAAGGTGATCAGGGCATCCAAATAGGAAAAGAGAAAGTCAAGTTATCTCTCTTTGCAGACGACACGATTGTGTACCTTGAAAACCCAAGAGAATCTACCGAAAACCTCCTTGCACTGATAAAGGACTTTGGCAAAGTCTTAAGGTATAAAATAAATGTGCAAAAGATAATCACATTTCTATACACCAGTTATAAACAAAGAGAAACCCAAATAAAAAGCACAATTCCATTCACAATAGCCATGCAAAAAATGAAATACCTTGGCATCTTCCTAACCAGAGATGTGAATGACCTTTACAATGAAAACTACAAAACACTGCTCAAAGAAATCAAAGATGACACAAACAAGTGGAGAAATATTCCATGCTTATGGATTGGAAGAGTCAACATTGTTAAGACGTCCATTTTACCTAAGGCAATCTACAGATTTAATGAAATACCCATCAAATTACCAGCAACATTCTTCTCAGACCTAGAAAATACAATACAGGAATTCATATGGAAACATAAATGACCAAGAATAGCCAAAACAATCCTCAGCAAAAAAAAAAAAAAAAAAAAAAGAGATAAAAAAAGCAGGAGTATCATACTCGCAGACTTTAAACTATATTATAAAACTACAGTAATCAAAACAGCCTGTTCTTGGTACAATAACAGGCATATTGACCAATGGAATAGAATTGAGATTCCAGAAGCAAAATCTCAATTTCTCAACCAAGTCATCGTCGACAAAGCCTCCACTACCCACTACTGGATCCTGCACCTTTGGGAGGCTGAGGTGAGTGGGTTGCCTGAGCCCACGGGTTCAAGACCCGCCTGGGCAGCAAGATCTCATCTCTACAATAAATCAAAAAATCAGCTGGGCGTGGTAGCACGCACCTGTAATTCCGGCTACTCGGAAGGCTGAGGCGGAAGGATCGCCGGAGCCCAGCAGGCGAGGCTGGCCGGGAGCGGCCACTGCACTCCAGTCTGGGCGACAGAGTGAGACTCCAACTCAAAAAAAAAAAAAAAAAAAATGTAAATTAAAACTACACTGGGATACCAACTTCAGTCAGAATGGCCATCATCAATAACTCAAAAAATAACAGATGCCAGAGAGGATGTGGCAAAAAGGGAACACTTCTACACTGTTGGTGGGAGTGTAAACTAATACAGCCTCTGTGGAAATCAGTGTGGCAATTCCTAAAAGTTCTAAAAATCAACCTTCCATATTACCCCACAATCCCCCTATTGGGAATATACCTGGATGAACTCAGGTCCCTCTATGAAAAAGATACTTGCACATGTATGCTTATCTCAGCATTGTTCTCAATGGCAAGAACAGGGAACCAACTGTGCTGCCCATCAAAAGAGGACTGGATAAAAAAATGGGGTACATATACACAATGGAATATTATGCAGCCGTGAAGAAAAACAAAATCATGAACTCCATAGCAACCTGGATGGAATTAGAGTTTATAATACTGAGTGATCTCTCACAGAAACATAGAGCTGAGTATCACATATTCTCACTCATAAGTGGACTTTGAACCACTACCATAATACTATAAGAAAAGGATTGACAGTAGTGGGAAACTGCAGGGGAGAGGGTAAGAAGGGAGGTGGGATTGACAGTAGTCAAGATCTGCCTTGGGAAGACGGGGCACACCTCATCAACAAGGGTACCTGCACAATGAATATTTGTGTACGTAACCCTGAATTGTACTCCACAATTTTAAAATAACAATTAAAAAAGGAAAAAAAATTATACAAACCCACAAACCGGCAACCCCTCCCACTGATGTACTCTTCCTCACAAATACCCATCCACAAACAGGAAATCTTAAAAACAGCATTAAAATAACTGAAATAAAGCAAGTAAGAAAACATAGTTAAAAACAGAGAGAAGAGAAAAAAACAAAAACAAAAAAACTCAAAAAACCAAAACTTGCTGGAATGCTGTTCCTATAAATCCAACTTCCTTTCAGCTGGTGTGGGTGCTTTAAGGAGCAACTCTTGTCTCCAGCTCCTCCCTCTGCTCTCAGTACAGGTTGATGGGGTTGCTCACAGCATGGGTCAGATGCCCCATGGACTACTGTGGGAGGGGGATGGATCCGATCTGGACTCACCCAACTTATCTGCTGCTGCTGTCAAGCCTCCCACTCAGGTTTGATGTGTCTCTGCCTATCCCAGCATGGGAGAGGGGTGTCTGCCTCTCTGAGTCTGATGAGGAGATAGTCTCTGGGTCCCAGGTTGGAGGCTGGGCAGAACTGGGTGGGGCAATGCTAGTCTCTGCCTGGTCCCAGGACAGAGAATATGGCACCAGTTGGCATTTCCTCAGGTTGCAGGGCTCCTCTCCTGCTCTCCACAACCTGCTTTCTCCACAGATCCAAGGGCTTGTGCTGCTATACTGTCACAGGTGATGGTGTGGGCCAGGTGCCAGGTGGTGAGAATCAGCTGCTCTCCACTGTCTTTTCTCAGGAGAACCCCAAGAATAGCAGATGATCCTGCACACCATGGGTTCTAATCTCGTGACGGTGGGGGGTTGTAGTCGCCTCTGGAGGAGATCCTCAGTTGCATGAACCTGAGTCTCCTCTCAGACAGACTTTCACTCACCCACTGGCATATACCCACTTATGCAGAGTCTTTATGGACACTCATTTTTGCAGAGACTCTCACAGTCTGACCTGTTTCATTGCCATTTTGCCAGAAATTATGGATCATATTTTAAACCCATTCCGCCTATCTCTGTTGCAGTACTTAATTCATTTACATTTCTTTTAGTTATGAAGAACTTAGAATTTGTCTGTCATTTTGTTATTTGTTTTCTTTATGTCTGATGCCTTCTTTGATTCTTTATTCCATTACTTCCTTCATTTTGTTAAATACATATCTTTACTGTGCCACTTTAATTATCTGGTTTCATTTACTATACTTTTTTCTATACTATATACATTTTTTCTGTGAAATTCCTAAGTATTAAGTACTACTTATTATAAGAACCTAGTTCAGATGAATACCAACTTAATGCAATAGTATACAAAAACTCTGCTCATAAGTAACTTCATTTTTACCCTTCTGTTGTGCCATTATTGTTACATAAATTACACCCTTATACATTATGTGCTCATCAAAACTGATTTATAATCATTGTTTTATGCATTTATCTTTTAAGTCAGAAAGGAAGAAAAGGGGGTTACAAACAAAAATACATGTATGCTGCCATTTTCAGTTACTTATCTAATTAACATTATCAGTACTATTTATTTATTCATATAGATTCAACTTATCATGTAATGTTGATTCTTCTTAGCCTAAAGACTCTTGGCATGTTATGTGATGAGAGTTTGCTAGTGATTTTATTTTTTATTAATCTGTGAATATCTTAACTTTCCCTTCATTTTTGAAGGGCAGTTTTTCTTGACCTAAAATTATTCATTTATAGTCCTTTTCTTTCAGTACTTTAAATATATGTTCTGCCTGCTTTCTAGCCTTCACTGTTTCTCGTGATATTATTTTAAGGATTTCCCCATACATAATGAGGATTTTCTCACTTACTGCTTTCAGTTAATTTTTGAATTTCAACACTTTTATTGTGACATGTCTAGTTGTAGCTCTCTTTGAGTTTATCCTAGTTGGAGTTCATTGGTCTTCTTGAATGTATAGATCAATATTTTTCTTCATTTTTTTTTGCTATTACTTATTCAAATACTCTTTGTTCCCCTTTGTTTCCCTCTCTTCATCTGGGATTCATATTATACATATATACGTACATTGGTACATTTAATTGCGCCCAATAGGTCTCTGAAGCTATGTTCACTTTTCTTCGTTCTTTATTCTCTCTGTTCCTCAGACTGAATAATCATGTTTGACCTCTCTTCAAGTTCGTTGATTTTTTTTCTTTTGCTTGCTCACATTTACTGCTGAGCCACTCCAGTGAATTTTTCATTTTAGTCATTTGCACTTTTCAGTTCCAAAATTTGTATATGGTGATAGTTATACAGATAGATGATAGATAGATAGATAGATAGATAGACAGATAGATAGATAGATAGATAGATGGATAGATTTCTGTCTGTTTCTTTATATTCTACAAATGGTGAAACATAATTGTCATGCCCTTCTTTAGTTCTTTTTTTCAAGAAAGAAGAGTTTATTTAAAAATAACTTAGAGAAAGAGAGAGAGAAGATTTATCTCCCCAAGGTGGGGGAGGGGACCAAAGCCAGGAATCATGGTGACAGCCATAGCTCAAAGAGCACATGGCCACACCAGAGTCTAGCGAGGCAATGGCTGCTGGTTGCTTGTGGTTGAGTCCTTTTAGCCATTCCCCTAGATGGGGGAAGATCATTAAGGTGATTGGGTGGTGGTCTGCTCCTCATCATCATGAAAGGGCAGACAAGCACAGGTACTGATGTCAGGTGATGGACAGCAGGCAGATGGGTGGGTTAATCACATGATTGCTACCATGGTAGGGGTTATTTGTGTCATATAGGTCACAAAGAGATGATTAGGCTAACCCTGGGGGAGGGGGTTTCCTGCAAGAGACTTGTTAGACATTTGCAATTCAGAAACGCAGACATTTGCAACTCATAAACTCCTTGGTTGTCCTATTATTACTTTTATGACTTTGGTCAGCCAAAGGGTGATCTTTGATCTTCGACCTTGACAAGGAACCCAAAAGTTTATGAGAGATTATTATGCTAAACCATGAATTGAAAGGTTGGGCTATCCTGGTCTTGCATCTAATGGAGATAGACTGCTGTTTGTCCTGTAGTAGAATGTCTGAATGCTTTCTAATGGCCATGCTGAGGCAAAAAGAATAAACCCTTTCATTCCCACCTCTTGCTATTTTACAAATATTCTTATTTGTATCTGTTGTTCTTTGAGCATATTTGTAATAATTGCATTACAATATTTGCCATGTAAATGCAACCTCTGGACTTTCTCAGAAGCAACTTTTTCCTTGTTATAAGGCACATCTTATTTTTTTCATCTCTTTTATTTTTATCTGGCAATATGAACACTTTATTTAATATAATGTGTAAGCTCTGAAAGTCAGATTCTATCCTTCCTCAGAGCTTATTGTTGTTTATGCTTGCTTGTTTTCTGACTTTTTAAAACTAATTTTGTAAAATCTGTATTTTATATTCTGTGTGATCACCAAAATCTCTATTCAGCTAAGCTTATTGATCAGCTAATGACTAGATACAGATTTCCTGAAATATCTGTAACAATAAGTCTCCCAGTTTTTTCAAGGGACTCTCTGTGTGCACACATGCGTGTGTGTGTGTGTGTGTGTGTGTGTGTGTGTGTGTGTGTGTGTGTATGTATGTATGTATGCATTGTGGCACACCTTCACATCTTGTTTGCACAAGGTTTCAAGGTAAACCATAAGTGTTAATTAGGGTCTCCTTAAGTCTCCTCTGAGCATACACACAATCCTGTGTATACACACTGCACAATACATCCAAATGGTCTTGTAGATTCTCAGGAATACATCAGATTTTCAAAACCTTTATGAACAAATAATTATTCAGATTTTCTTTTTAAGATTTTTGGTTAGCCTATCATTTGTCCCATCTGTTATCTATCACTTCAAGCACTTGCAAAGTTATATTATTGCCCCTAACTGCTTTTTAAAAAACACTTCTTGCCAGAGTCCAGCTCTAGGAGAGAGTCAGGGCCTGAATGGGGAGAATCAGGAATGGTGAAGAAGAATGACAGGAGTCAACTTCTTGGGTAGAGTTCAGGACTCTGCCAATTTTTATTCAATTCTTACATGCTTATATGGTTTTTTTACTGACCCCTGTACCCACAAAAATGCAGCACACATTATACATTAAATGCTTACATCATGTTTTTTCCTTTTGTTTATGGGGAAGTTGACCTTTACAAGTTTCTTTTTGTTCCTTCCCGCTACCGGTGGCATTATTTATGTAACACAACACCAGCTGCCAAGAATTTATCAGCCATAACCTGTGACCTCTAGGCCAACTGAATCTGTTCCCTTCGCTATTCTATTTCTTTTCCTTTACTAATCTATTTTCTTAATACACCTTTAGTAGCAATATATTGACTTGTTTTTTCTTTTATATAACCACCCTTATCTTACCCACTATGAATTCTTAATACTGTATATTAATTACTTTCACTATTAATTTAAAAATGTAACTTTCTTAATTCTAATTGCCTTATCTATATTACTTGCTATTTTCTTGTCACCTATTTTACATTTTATATTTCTAAACAAAACTTAAGTCTAAATCTACACTTATATATGAAATTAATCTTACTTCTAATCCTAAATGTATTTAATTTTAAACCTACATTAAGTGTGTATAATTTTAAGTTTACCTTAAAGCTTAATTATTTCCTATTCCTTCTATTATATTTAACTAATACCTACATCTATAATAAACATTTATCTTTTAATTATAACTGTTATTTATTTAATTATAATCCTTACTTTAATTTTAACCCTCCTTCTAATTGTTTCTTAAATCAAAAGGCATGCCTGTGACTTGTTTTTCCCAAAAACACCTGTTTTTGGAGATACTCCGTCTCAGTTTCTCACTTCCTCATCAATCACAACTGTCAATGTTGTTACTTATAAAGGGTATGAGGAAGTACTTGTTTTTCCTTTTTAGCTAAAGGTTGCAAAATTTCATGGGAAAAGGCGTAGTAAAACATTCCCTTGTCCCTTCTTGGGGAAAATTTTTGCTGTTGAGCCCTTTTTATGTTTCTATACATAGGTTTACTGCTAATTTCACATCCTTCCACATTCTAGCTAATTGTTTTATTTATCAAGGGAAGTGTTTTTCAAGCCTAAGCATGCATTCCTTTAAGACCAAAAGGAGTCCTTCAATAGGATCCATGGGGCTCTGCCTCCATCATGGCTGCTTCCCACTGGGGCTCTGCTCCCAGTCAACGTTTTTCCCATTTTTGGGTAACCTCCATTTTGCCTCTTTAGGGGTTGCAGCTTCCAGCAATTTCTGAGGAAAGGTCTTTTCCCACTGAACAAATTCTGAGTCAAGACGTATCAAGATAGCTTTCCAAAGGAATGTATTCCAGCAAACCACCAGACAAGTCAAATAAGATAATTTTCTGAGAATGGAGCTTCAGAAGAGCTTCATCCTCATTCTTCTTTCTGGTGGGAACACAGACTGCTGCTTTTTGCCATAATTATAAGTTTGGGGGTTTAAAGGCTACTGCAGATATAGAAGTGGAGAGTGAAAATAGTTATAGTACCACATAGTTCATTATTCTTACTGAAATTCATCTTCTTTTCTAGATGTACAACAGAATTATGAATTAAGTAGATAATGGTGGCCCAAGATGTACTTTTTTCCTCTTTCTGTTTTAGGAAATGTTAACATCTGTTCCTCTCCCCCTCATAAAAAGCTGTTTAGTCTGCGCTGAAGTAGAAGTTTGGGGATAACATGTCCTATCATTTATCCTGGGATATTGATATGGGGAAATGGACAGGAACTCGGGAACCCTGCTAGTCTATTAGTTTACATAGGTATATTTGTTTTATGGTGGTCCTCAAAATCTGGAGTGGGAAGAATAAAAAGGGAAATATATACATAAAACAGCTAAAAGTATATCATTATGGGTATTGTCCTCATTCTAATCTCTAGACATTATTGTATCTTAATAAAGTCTGTTACAGCTGGTTTCCAACCTTTTCCTTAGCAGTCTCCAGTATATTAAAGGATTTGTACAACTGAATGGGGATCAAAATCTTGCTAAAACTGGAACATAGTCCTAGAACTGCTACCCAAGTACCCTTCCAGATAATGGTTCCCTAAAAGTCTTATAATTCAAAATCTTTTCTTTCATTACTTAGAAAACAGAACAAATAAAAATTGGGGTTTGGAGAAAGCAGATTTTTTAAATGTTGAAATTTGTTTCGATAAATATTTATTGAGTCATAAATGTGTACAGCACAATGCTAGGTATTGTACAGATGAGTGGAGGAAATTGACACAGATATAAATGACATGGAATCACTACACTCTGGAATTTATATCTAAGTAGTTAAAGTCTAAAACAAAAGCACACAAGTGAAAATATGGAAAATGCCAACTGAATGGGATAAGCAGAGCATTCCAAAGATGCAAAAGAGGGTAGAGAGACACAAAGTCATTTGAAATGAACCATGGCAGGTAAATAAGATTCTCCACTAAGGTTAGCATAGGCACTACATGTTGAAAGAAAAAGAAATCTAGTGTGACTTAGTACCTATATGTGAGATGTGAGTAATATTTGAAAGTAGTTGAGGAAAAATCATGAAGGGCCTTGAATGCAAGGCTATAGACTTGGTATTTCATTCTGTAGAAAATGACTGAGATTGTTAAAGAAAAGAATTGATATGAATGAGGCTTCACTTTAGAAAATCCAAACTTGAGGTCATGTGCAGAAATAATTACAGAGCTGAGGGGTGATTGGGCGTGGCAGACAACAGTAAGAGATCCAGTGAGATGTTGCAAGAGTTTGGATGATAGTGTCGTTATAGGGTGGAAAAAACACCAAGAAGCAGGAAAATTTTTCCCTAGTCCACCCCCCCCGGCCCTCTATTCCTCCACATCCATTGTCATCTCACCACTTGTCTTCCGGCAAGATCTGTCCAAAGTTTCTCTCTCTCCTGGAGCCAACACAGCTCTAAACCCAGGGCTCTTCTTCAGTCCCAGTACTCCTGGGCCTTGCTTTTTGTTGTCAATGTTTAATCATAGAATGTTAGAGCTTAAGATCACACAATTTATAGAAGAGCCCATTTGACTCAAGCCAAATTGACCCCAAATTTTAAAATTCTGCATACATGTTGGGAAAACTGAGATGTAAAAAGGAAAGTGATTTGCTCAAAGTCATATACGATTTCTTTGGCTGAACTGAAGATGAGAGGGAAGCGGCTTAAGAAAAAAAAGCCCTGGACCAGACAGATTTCCAGTGGAATTCAACAAAACATCCAAGGAGGAGCTAATTTCAATCTTATTGAAAGTATTTCAGGTAAGGAAGAAAAGCAGAACTCTCCCCAAATCATTTTATGAAGTTAACATCACACTGATACTCAAACCAGATAAAGATCTAACAAAGAAAGAGAACTACAGGATAATGTCCCTGATGAACATAGATGCAAAAATTCTCAACAATATTCTAGCAAATCTGATCCAACAACACATCTCAAAAATCATCCACCAAGTTGGCTTCAATCCCCAGATGCAGGGCTGGTTCAACATCCACAAGACCATAAATGTAATTAAATATATCAATAAATATAAAAACAAGAACCACGTGATTATACCATTAGATTCAGGAAAAGCGTTCAATAAAATTCAGCATCTTTTCTTGTTAAAAAAAGAAAACTTGAAGTCCTAGGCACAGAAGGAATATACCTCAAAACAGTAAGAGCCATCTATAATAAACCCACAATCAACAAATTGCTAAATGAACAGAAATAGGAAGCATTTCCCCTGAAAACCAGAACAAGATAAGGCTGCCCACTCTCATTCCTCTTGTTCATCATAGTGTTGGAAGTCTTAGCAAGAGCAATCAGACAAGAGAAGGAAATCAGGAGTATCCAGGTAGAAAAAGAGAAAGTCAAGTTATTCCTCTTTGCTGATAATATGATCCTATACCTCGAAAATACAAGAGAATCTGTCAAAAACCTCCTAGCACTGAAAAAGGACTTTGGCAAAGTCTCAGTTTACAAAATAAATGGACAGTCACATTCTTATACACCCACAACAAACTGGGAGAGAACCAATTAAAAAGCACAATCCCATTCACAATAGCCACAAAAAAATGAAATACCCTGGCATCTTCCTAACCAGAGACATGAAAGACCTTTACAACAAAAACTACAAAACACTGCTCAACCAAATCAAAAATGACACAAACCAATGAAAAATATTCCTTACTCATGGATTGGAAGAATCAACATTGTTAAGATGTTTATCCTACCAAAGGCAATCTACAGATTCAACACAATACCCATTAAATTACCAACATCATTCTTCTCAGACCTGGAAACAACAATACAGAAATTCATACAGAAACATAAATGACCACAAATAGCCAAAATGACTCATAACAAAAAAAAAAACAGAGTGGGAGGTATCATACTTCTAGACTTTAAACTTTATTATAAGAAATAAAGCCCTGGTCAATACAATAGTCAAAATACCTGGTATTGGTACAAAAACAGGCATATACAGCAATGGAACTGGATAGAGATTCCAAAAGCAACCTCAATTTCTCAGCCAACTTATTTTTGACAAAGCCTCCAACAACAACCACTGGGGAGAGGAGAACCTATTCAGTAAATGGTGCTGGGAAAACTGGCTGACCACGTGCAGAAGATTGAAACAAGACCCCTACCTATCGCCATACACAAAAATCAACTCCAAATGGATCAAGGATCAAAACATAAAACCTCAAATATTAAGACTCTTAGAAAATGCAGTAGTCACCCTTACAGAAATCAGAATAGGTGACCAATTCCTGATCAAAATCCCAAAAACCTGTGCCATAAAAGATAAGATTAACAAGTGGGACCTCATCAAAATGAAAAGCTTCTGAAAAGCAAAAGAAACCATCAAGAGAGTGGAGAGACAGCTCACAGAATGGGAAAAAATATTTGCCAATTGCATATCTGATAAATGCCTAATATCCAGGACCTACATGGAACACAAACTTGCCAAAAGGAAAAAAGCAATAACCCCATTAAAAAGTGAGCAAAAGACATGAATAGACACTTCACAAAAGAAGACATATGAGCAGCGAATAGACACATGAAAAAGTGCTCATCCCCACTAATCATCAGAGAAAAGCAAATCAAAACCATATTAAGATATCAGGTAACTCCAGTAAGAATGGCCATCATTAATAAAACAGAAAACAGCAGATGCTGGCAAGGATGTGAAGAAAAGGGAACGCTTCTACACTGTTGGTGAGAATGCAACTTAGTTCAACCTCTATGCAAAACAGACAATTCCTGTGTGGCGATTCCTAACAGAGCTAGAAATCGACCCTCCATATGATCCAGCAATCCCACTTCTGATAATATACCCGGAGGAACTTAATTCACTCTACAAAAAAGATACCTGCACATGCATGTTTATTGCAGCACTATTTACATTAACAAAAATATGAAACCCACTGTGCTGCCCACCGAATCTGGACTGAATTAAAAAAATGTGGCACATGTACATGATGGAATATTACACAGCCTTAAAAAGAACAAAATTATGAACTTCTCAGTAACCTAGATGGATTTATAGTCTATAACACTCATCAATTTATCACAGAAACAAAGAAATGAGTAACACATGTTCTCACTCATAAGTGGGCCCTAAACATTTACCATAATACTATACGAAAGGGATTAGCAGTAGACAGTAACTGCCAGAGAGGAGAGGAACATAACATCAATAAGGGTGCCTGATCTCAAACCAGGTGAAGTGGGAACAAAAGTGAGGCCAAAACTTTACCTATATTATGACCACTTGTGTACCTAACCCTGAATTGTATTGTACCCCATATCTTTAAAATAAAATGAAAAATAATTTATTTTAAATAGTTAAGTACATTCCAATATTCCTTTCTCTGGATTACATTGCCAGGCCCTCTGTTATTTACCTCTGAGTAAACTTTAGGCAACAAGCTGTTGGGTTGTTGGTATCTGGTTAGATCCAGCCATGTTGACTAAATCTGTAGCCAGATATATGTGTGTCCTCAGCCCCTTCCATCAGCACTACACTCCCCTTAGTTAAACTTAGTGCCCAGCTGTCAGAACGGGTGGTACATGGAATCTGAGAGAACAGTAATACTGAGAGAAGGAAGCAAAAAAATTGGGGGGTTTGAAAGAAACCAGGTTGCTGAGAGGACTGAGTGAAGAAGATTATGGCACACTTTTCAGACAGAATATAAGGAGGCAAATTTATGACTGCAAAATAATATATAAGAAATTGTGAGGGATTCTGATGAAAGGCACGAAGGGAAATGTGAAAGAGGATGATAGTATGAATGGGAAAATATGAAGGGGACAATTAGGTGGAGGGAGAAATATGTAAGAGTAGTGCAACTGATGGTTTAGGGTAATGATCTCAGAATTCTATTACCAAACAAAGTTGCATGCTGAACCTCTTCCAATAAATAATACAAAAAGAGAGTGGTATTTTTAAAATATAGATCTAATCTATAAGTTCAATTTTATAATTAATTTATATTTCAAAGTTAATCAGAAGGACCACAAGTGAAAATGGTGTTATACTCCAGTGTGTTAAATTTAATACATGACACCTATGAACATGTTTGAAGTCTTTGTTTCATAATCAAAATGTATACATTTTGTTTATTTTTTGCAAACATCATGAGTTTTAATTTTATTTTATCATAGACATGTTCCCTGCTTTTTTATTTTTAATCATAATGGGTACATAATGTACATATTTATGGAGCACATGTTGATGCAAACATATATTGTGTAATGATTAAACTAAGTGTCCATCAATGGATGAATGGATTTAAAAAGTGATATATATGTATAATGGAATATTATTCAACAATATAAAGAAATAAAATCTTGACATTGGCAACAACATGAATAGAAACTGAAGGGCATTGCTTCTGTTAAGTGAAAGAAATCAGACACAGAAAGACAAATATTGCATGTTCCCATTCATAAGTGGGAGCCAAAATATAAACATTTTTAAAACTTCAAATAAAACATTTCAGAATCTCTAAATCTTTTTTACAGGACCCAATATTCCACAGAACATACCTTAAATCACTGGCTAAACATGTGCCCTTTCCTAGGGTAATTTTCCATTTAATAGGGAAATCCAAAAGAAAATCTAGTGAGTAAAAGTAAATTTTCAGGCAGTAGAACTTCTTGAAAAATTTCAAAGGCTCTGAGGGTGGTGTAGGTGGCGTAGGTGGCAGATGATGTAAAGAAAAAAATCATGTTAAATAGTATAATTTTATATCTAAAAAATGAAAAGAATTCTATTGGTTTATAATATAGAAAACAAAATAAAGCCTGGAAGATCTTGGCTAGTGGGGGATCTGAAAAAAATAGGACTTAATTCTTAAGATAAGGAGGAATGTCTCTTTTGGCAAAGAGCCATACCAAAATGTTGATGTGTGCATAAGATTCACATGCTAATCATCTAGAAGCATAGAAGATTTAAGGGATGAAAATGTTGTTTTGCAGCATACAAAGTTCATAATAACATCAAAACAGTAAGAAGATGATATAAAGACTTCAGATCCCTTTTTTCCAATGTAAACTTCTATTTAACCTAAGCTGAAGGGGATAAATGAGATTTGACAATAGTTTCTTCCACTGAAGCAGTGATTCTTAACCCAAGTCATGGGCTCAAGGTATACCCGAGCCCCATTAAATTATATGCAAAATTTTATGTGCATGCATGTACATTTTTCTGGAAAGAAGGTCCACAGCTTTCATCAAATTTATAAAAGAATTTTTGTCCCCTCCCCTTTAGGAATAAATGTTTAAGTACCACAAAATTGAGGGATCCTATCTCCAAGAAAGCTGCATGGAGTTTCAGAGTGTATGGTTTGCAAAAGCAAAATGAAGACGTTATTTGGAAGAAGATTAATTTTTTTCAATGAAAAAGCACTAAATGATAAGGTTACAAGAGCCCTTTAATACATGATCTCAGCCCTTTAAATCATGACCTCCCATGATTGCAAAATGTCACGCTCCAAATTAACATCAGGTTTCTGTGGAAGGCAACCAGTGCTAAAGCAGTATTCAGGAAGCAAAGTTCTGTGAGGGAAGTGAGGGCTCAAATGGACCTAGTGTGTCAAAATATCACCAAAGAAACTTTCTTAAAGGAAGAAAAGGAAACATTTTAGCCACAATGGTTTCTGAAACTGAACAATTTATTTTTTTCATCATTCGATTTTTGACCAAATACATAGTTTCTAATGTGCATTATAATATCACCATCTTGTGGAATAGAGTAGTAATGCATGAGTTTGAGTGACTGCTCAGTCAGACAGTGGTTCTCAAAGTGTGGTCTGTGAACCCCTAAGGGTGCCTAAAACATATTCAGAGTGTTTATGGAGTCAAAGATATTTTCATATTAATAATATGTCATTTGCCTTTTTCACTGTGTTCATTTGCACTCGTGCAAAAGCAATGGTGGGTAAAACTGCAGGCACCTCTGCGTAGAACATGGCAGTGGTTCTGAATCATACTATTAGCCATTGTGTTTTTCACTGCCATGCATTTGCAGGAAACTTAAGAATAATCTTGATGAAGTAGCAAGAAAAGTTTTAATTTTGAAGACAAGCTTATAGAACTCACTAAACAGAATTTGCTTTATTGGAATACTTTCTCATGTTCAATAGCAGAGTAGGGTGACTAGAGTTAACAATAATGTAATGTATATTTCAAAACAGAAGAGAGGACTTTAAATGTTCCCAACACATAAAATAACAAGTACTCAAGGAGATGGACACCATGAGTATCTGATTTGATCATCCCATATCCTATGCCTGTAACTAAATATCACATGCGCCCCATAAAAATATACAAATATTATGTATCAAAAATTTTTAAGTAAAAAAAGAGAACTAAGGAATCTTTGCAAGTAGGCATTTAAGAGCATCATGAATAAGATGCTTGTTCTTTATTCCTCACTCTTTCTCCCATTAACTTAAAGTCTCAGTGTTCTCATCTCTATAATTGGGGATATTCCTAGAAGTTACCACACTGAATCAGAAAAAAGATTAAAAGTTGGCTTTAATGGCTAGGTAATTGTAAGCTCTTCTAGTGTCCTTTTAAAAATATTTCTGTGCCAACAGTTTATCAAAATATTTTATCTTCACAGAAACTATATGAAGTTTATATTATTATCCCCTTTTTCAAGTGGGAAAACTGAGGCCAAAGAAAAGTTCAAGTCTAAAGTCACACGGCAAAGTGAGTAGTAGAGGAGGACATGAACTCAGGCAGTTTTACTCCAGAGGAGTAAAATTCCCTTGCAATTCCTGACTATTGAAGAGGGCCATAAAGCAGTAGGAGACTGCATAGTTGACTGGGGTCTAGAAAAATGATGAAGGCATGACATTATAAGGTGGGCACAAATGATAATTGGGCCTCTGTGAACAATTTATGAAAACCGGATATACAATCTTAAAAAAAAATGTGGATCCAAATGTCCAGAAGCACCTCCTTCGTTTGTAATATTTGTAACAAAAATAATATAAGTAGAGTTAATAACTTTAATGAAGTGGTGAACCCAAGAGCCATATCAGTGTTAGCAAAGTGGCAGAAATGATATAGTATCAGAGTTGTCCAGCAAAAACTTTGAAGTTCAATGCTATCTAAAGAAGATATAAAACTTCTTCAGCCACTTGAAGGATAGTGTTACAGCAATTAATCAAAAAGAAAAAGTATAGCTTCACATTCCACAATTTAGCTTAAACAGTCTTAATTTTCTACAATAGTATCTTTTATAGATATGTCTTGTGGACTTCAAAGTACTGGAAAGGAAGTTCTCATTGAAAGGCAAAATTAACCTTAAGATACTATAGATCATAGTAGCCCTTTGTCTATTTGAAATATGTATGAAGAGAATTCAAAAAGTTCATGAAAATGAAATTAAAAGAAAAATATATAAATATTAATTTTGCTTTTCAACATAAGCTCTGTCAAGTTCAAGACACTTTCTAAAGTGATGATTCCAGCCATTTAGTCTATCCCTAAAAAACTAAGAATACTGAGTTCCTTAAACAGGTCAATGTCATTGCAGTGATTTCTGCATTATTAACTAAAGAAAAACAGATGCCTTTTACAGACATTTTAAGATTGGGAAACAAAATGAAGTCAGAAGGAGCCAAACAAGGACTGTAAGGTGGGTGCCCAATGATTTCCCCTTGAAATTCTCACCAGATTACCCTTTTTTAATAAAAGGAATGAGCAGGAGCATTGTCGTGGTGGAGAAAGACACTCTGGCGATGCTTTCCCAGGTATTTTGAGGGCTTGTTTGTTTTGAGACAGGATCTTGCTCTGTCACCTAGCTGGAGTGCAGTAGCAGAAACATAGCTCAGTGCAGCCTCAAACTCCTAGGTTCAAGTGATCTTCCCACCTTAGCCTTCCACTTAGCTGGGACTACAGGCATGAAAAACCATGCCTAGCTAATTTTTAAATTTTCACTTATTATTTGTAGAGATAGGGCCTTGCTTTTTGCTGAGGCTGATCTTAAATTCCTGGCGATGCTCCCACATCAGCCTCCCAAATGACTGAGATTCTAGGCATGAGTTACCACACACTGCTGTGAGTGTTTTCCACTCAAGCTTTGACTAACTTTTTCTAAACTCTCTTATAATAAGCAGATGTTACTGTTCTTTGGCCCTTTGGAAAGCTAACAAGTAAAATACCTTAAGCATCCCAAAAAAACTGTTGCCATGATCTTTGCTTTTGACCAGTCTGCTTTTGCTTTCATTAGATTATTTTGACTTCTTGGTAGCCAAGCTAGTATTTTTATTGTGCTTTGTCTTCAGGATTACACTGGTAAAGCCATGTTTCATCTTCTGTTACAATTCTTGGAATGAATGCTTTAAGATCTTGATCCCACTTGTTTAAAATTTTCATTAAAAGTTCAGCTGCTGACCTAGGAACAACAGTTTTGGCACCCATTGAGTGGAAAATTTGCTCAACTTTAATTTTTTCAGTCATAATTGTGTAAGCTGAACCATTTGCAATGCCCACGGTATTGGCTATTGTTTCTGCTGTTAATCGTTGGTCCTCTTCAATTAGGGTATAAACGAGATTGATTTTTTTTCTTTGCAATTCAACGTGGGTCATCTGCCACTGCAGGCTTCATCTTCAACATTGTCCCATCCTTTCTCAAAATGAGTTATCCATTTGTAAACTTCTTATTTCTTTGGGGCATTGTTCTCACAAACTTTTCATGAAGCATTGAGAATTTCACACTTATTCCACCTAAGCTTCACCATAAATTCAGTATGTGTTCTTGCTTCAATTTTAGCAAAGTTCATGTTGCTCTGATGAAGCTCTTTTCAAATTTATATCTTATCTTTAATAGCGGAAAACTGGATTTGGTTCAGTCGTGTTATCCCAAGTTAGTACACACTTATTTCAGTGCAAAAATTTTTGAAATCCATGCACAATTTTTTTATAAAACACATTTTTCATGAACTTTTGCTGTTGATTACATGGCTTGGTGTCTCTGCCTTCTTCCCACTTCCACTCCTCCTTTCTCCCTCCCTTCACACAACAGCCCTCCAGTCTTGATAGAATAGAATATTTTAAGTTTCACTCTGTGGGACAACTGCTAGCTATGTATGGATGCTTCATCTGTACCTCTGATTTATTTTTTAAGTCTTATATGATGCCACTGCCTTTCTTCCAATCCATCATTCTTTCTTCACTTTTCTCCACTACTATTCTTAGCTAAAGTATAGACTGTAACCCTTTCTGCTCCCTTCTAAAATTATCATTTGGTGAAGAATTCAAAGGTTTCCCCACTGCATCTTTCTAGGGCTGCTGCTTTTTTCTTCTTCATCCTAAACTCATTTCCTGTAGTGTTATCTCCCAACACTTTCCATGACACTACCTTGCTTTGGCCAGAAACTATCAGGTAAGATTGGAAAGAGTCTCTGACCTACCTCATTTAGTTTTGGAACCAAATTTATTTATTCTTCACCAAGAAAATGAACATTGGATCCTCAGCCTTGCCACCACCTGCTTTCATCATTGGCTGATGCATTCTTTTTTCAGCTCAAGTTTGATATGGTGAAAAAAAAACAAACACCTTGGTTACTCAGACCTCCCAGCTCTCAAAGTGCTTTATGGACAAACCGGGGAAAATGTCACATTAAGACTCTTGTAAGCACAGTCAATTCCTCTGAATAAATTTTATTGTCCTATAATTGCTTTTTAAAAACAAAAGGATTTTCACAAACTATAAAAATTCTAGAAGAAAATGTAGGAAACACCCTTTCAGAAATTGGAATAGGCAACCGAGTGTGACAGGAGATAGCTAGAGAAAGGCTAGGCAGACAGACAGGTGGGTTCTCTGGTAATAATGTAGCAAATTCCAGGCAAGCATCTCAGGCTCAGCATTGGTAAACAAGCTCCCTGTCAGCCTCTCAAGCTAGAGTTTAAGTACTCACTGCTGGGATCAAAAAGCAACCAATCAGCTCACCATTTAGTCCCTACCTTAATACTGACCAATCAGAACAGCTACAGTTCACAGCTAGTGCTAGCCAATCAGTTTGGACTTAGGCCTATATAAGCATCAGGTTTTCAGCCCCAGATGGGCAATCCCCTGGAGTCATCTCCCACTGTGGGAGCTTCTCTGTCCTCCCAATAAATCCTGCTTTCTCACTTTCCAGGTGTCCATGTCCTTCATTCTTCCTGGGCATGAGACAAGAACCTTGACCCTGAAGAGCTGCAACCTGAAGAGCTGCAACCTGAAGAGCTGCAACCTGAAGAGCTGCAGAAGATGGTTGGAGCCAAAAAGCTGTGCACCCCAGAGGCTGGCTTGCCAGCCGACAAAGCCAGCTAAGCCAGGAGAGCTACTGGAAGAAGGCAAGACTCTGAAGGTAAGACACCCAGGGGACTAGGCTTGCCAGCCCACCGAACCAGCAACACTCTCAGGGCTTGGCTTGCCAGCCCATTGGAGCTGATACTCCCGGGGCTAACAGTCCCTCAATGACTCTCTGAAGGTTGGCTGGCCCATTGAGCTGACACTCCTGAAGCACAGGCTGACCTGAAAAATCTGCATCACAAGTCTTGATCAACTCAAAAAACAACAGATGCTAGAGAAGATGTGGGGAAAAGGGAACACTTTTACACTGTTGGTGGGAATATAAACTAGTATAACCCCTGTGGAAAGCAGAGTGGTGATTTCTAAAAAATCTGAAAATCGACCTTCCATACGACCCAACAATCCCCCTTTTGGGAATATACCCAGAGAAACGCAAATCACTCAAGAATAAAGATATCAGCACACACATGTTTATTGCAGTATTATTCACAGAAACAAAAACATGGAATCAGTCATGCTGCCCATCAAAAATGGACTGGTTAAAGAAAATGTGGCACATTTACATGATGGACTACTATGCAGCCAGAAAGAAAAACAAAATTATAAACTTTGCAGCAACCTGGATGAAATTAGAGTCTATAATACTCAGTGATTTATCACAGAAACAAAGATCTGAGTATCACATGCAGTCACTCATAAGTGGACCTTGAACATTTATCCATAAGAAAGGGATTGGCAGTAATGGGACACTGCCAGGGGTGGGGGGGCATATAACATCAATAAGGACACATACATTTTACCTGTATAGTTACCACGTATGTACTTAACCCTCACTTGTATCCTACATTTTTAAAATAAAATAATTTCTAAAAATAAAAAAATAATAAAAATAAAAGGGTTTTACACAAACAGAACTCCCATTTTGCTATTCTCACAATCCATTTGGGTCTAGTTTAGAATCTGACGAAGGGAGCAAAAAGAACCTTGAATTTGGTGTATTCTTTGGATTTGCTGCTGCTGATGCTTCTCCTGATCATCAGCAGGAATTAAGAAATAACTCAGTGTGTATGACAGATCTTTGAAACTGACAAATTTGATTTCCACCTTTCTATTCAGGACAATTAAATGCTGAAATATGGATGTCAAACAAAATGAAAACATGTTGTGTTCTACAACACATTTTTAATTAAATGCCAGTACTTCTTTTTACATACTATGTGACAAAACAAGAAGTACGTGTAAAGTTCTTCTGCTAGTTATAAAAGTATTATGGTTGTCTCAAGAAAAAACACTTTAGTGATTGAGTTAGTTAAACTGAATTATGTGCTTATGTCATAGAGCACCATTTTTACTCAGAAGAATACTATGGGATAAACTATATTTTTCCTAACAAATATTTAGCAGATATTTTGCTTAAAATGACCTGTCACTTTGAGAAAGACAACTGGCAGCTTTCAAGTGAAAATTAGGATTTTGGAAAACAAGTCTGCTACTGTGAGTTTCACAAATTCCAAATAACTTTCTAATTAAATTGGTGGAGATAGTAATACATTTTATCTTTTTTTCCCTGGTGAAAAAAATTCTCTCTCTCTCTCTCTCTCTCTCTCTCTCTCTCTCTCTCTCTCTCTCTCTCTCTCTTTCTCTCTGGAATGGTGGTATATTGGTAGGTTTTACAGATATGATGACATGTCAACCCCTCCATAAAAAGAAAGTCCTACCCCTTATTACTTAGAAAAAGGAAAAATATTCCAAAATGATAGGTTCTTAATGCTTTGCTGAATAAATAAATGACACATTTTAATTATATAGCAACTAAAAGAGACTTTTTAGTACAGGTTAACCTTTAAGTACATTACTCAATATACCCTCTCTCCCACTGAGCATGAGGTCTCATCTCCTCTATCTTGGGCTAATGAAGTTCCTTCTTTCATAGCTAAGGATCATGAGATCCCTTCAATTCTTGGAAACTTTAATTCTTAGAAATTTTAATGAAGAAATTGGGAGTTCCAGGTAAGATGGCAATGGAACAGGTCGGACTGTGAGAGTCTACACAAAATCGAGTTTTCATAAGGATTCTCTGTGTGAGTGGGTGTGTGCTGGTGAGTGAGTGAAATTCCATCAGAAGGGAGACTCAGGTTCATGCACGATCACCCTGAGATTGGAGACCCGGGTGAACAGGATCATCTACCATCCTTGGGGCTCTCTTGAGAGGAGGCAGAAGAGAACAACCACCCCTCAGCACTGGAACTCAACTCATGCCATCAACTGCAGCAGCAGACCTTGCACAAGAAGGCAGGTAGTAGAAATCTGGAATAAAACTTCAATGCTGTTGACGGGACACCAATGAGTGCCATAGTCTCAGTCCCAGACTGGGCAGAGACTTGCATTGCCCCACCCAGTTTTGCCCAGCCTCCATCTTGGAACCCAGAGGTTATTATCTCATCAGCCTTGGAGAGACAGACGCCCCTCCTCAATGCTGGAACATGCACAGACACGTCAGATCTGAGTGGGAGACTTGACAGCAGCAGCAGTGAGTAGGGTAAGTCCAATTTGATCCATCCTTCTCCCACAGTAGTTCCTGAGGCATCTGACCCATGCTGAGAGCAACCATATCAACCTGCACTGAGGGCTGAAAGAAACCTGAACTCACAGAAACTGCCAGAGAGTGAGTTTATTGTTGTTGTCATTTCTTATTTGTTTTGTTTGTTTTAGCTTTTTTCTTCTCATTTTCTTTCTGTTTTTGTTTATATTTTTGTACTTGCTTTGTTTCTATTTTTTTTTTAGATTGTATGTTTATGTATATGTATTTTGGGGGGACAGTATACTAATGGGGGAGGATTTGTTTGTATAACTATCTGAAGGTTTTTGACTTTTTTGTTTTTTCTGCCTTTGTTTGTCTCTCTGTTTATTTGTTAGTTGGTATACCTGTCTGTTGTCCCTCTTCTTGTCTCTCAACCTCCCATTTGCCTTCCTCTTTTATTTTTCCATTCTTTTCCCTTTTCTTGTCTCATTTTCATTTCAGGGGGGCAAACAGACACCCCCACTGTATGGACAGATTGTAAATCACTGGTAAGTGGGTTCCAGGGGACCCAAATACCTGTCAGCAAAAAATTGAATCTGCAGATAGCTTCTGAATCACAGCACCCCCCTCTCCAAATTAAATCCCAAGACTGCAAAAAACACAGGTCCCCACCCCTAATCCAGCTTCAGAATAGAACAAAACTAGAGAGTCTACATAAAGAAGAATAGGAGATCGAGCGAAGAGAAATAAAAGCTATCCCCCTATCATTGAACAACAGAATTAAAAAAGAGGAAGAATAAAGGAGGGGAAGAAAAACTCACATAAATGAAGAAAAACCAAAAGAAGACTATGAGTCTCACACAGACCCCTGGGAGGTTAACCACTGAGAATACAGACACTGGAACTCAAACAATGAAGATCCCCCAGAATGACTGGTCTCAAACAAACCCAGATATCAAGATATTAATAGATGGAATAAATAGAAATGAGGAGAGTGTTGGGAGCCAGCCATGGATGCCTGTCTGCTGACAAAGTCCAGGGGACTGAAGACCCCAGGTCGCAAAGCGAACCTGGGCAGCTGAGACCTTTGCTTCTTCTACTTTTGTTATTGGTTCAGCGGAAAAGACCTGTACAGTCTGAGGATGGAAAGCAAAATTCCACTCATGCCTCCACTACCCCTTGCAAAAAGGCAAGAGGGGAATTCATGAAAAATTACCTTCCCTTCATTTGAATTCCTCCCTAGGTTTCCACATCCCTGGCCTCCTGGTATTAAACCATGCAATCACTTGATTAAACACTGTAGTTGGGAAAATTGTAAAAAATCAGAGAGTGCTTGATTTAATGTTTGTCAGGGAACTCACTGGCCTTGCCAGGAAATTATCAATAGAGATTTTAAATATCATGTATGGGTAGATAATTACTTATAAGATTTTATTTCTTCTAGTTGGTGACTAATTGGATAAATTTGAGAAGCTACAGTTTGTATTTTTAGGAAGAGTGCCAATGCAAAAATTTCATTTACTTAATTTCTACGTGTGGTGTATTATGCTTAAGAAATTAACAATCACATAAATATTAGAGCACCCTTGCCTTTACTTCCCTTTGTTAACGAGGCTTGTAATTCTGGTTAGGGATTGTGACTAAGGTGACTTGAGCCCAGGAGGCCTTTTGTTTTGCAAACGTTGAAGCTCATTCTTCCTGGCAGGGGATAATTGATGCAGATTGTAAACACCAAGTGTGAAATTAGGGAAAACTAGTCAGGCCAACTTGTGGCTAAGAAAACTTGAAAATGTTGTTTTACCCCAGCTAGTTGCAAATTGCTGTGTGAAGGTCACAGGTGTGACTTGCTAATCTATGTGACAATTATAGTGCTTAGAACTTGGTAGTGATTTATAATGTAATAGGAATAAGTAAGTTTTGTATGGACATTAGGAAATGGTAATCATTTAAAAATGTTAGGAGTTTATAAGAGTTATAGTTAATGCTTAGGATGATAATTTTTTAAGATCAAAACAGGATGAACAAAGATACATTTCCTGTCCAGTCCATTAAATTGAAACTGATTGCCTTGTGTGGGGAACCTGCCCCTGTGGAGATCGGGGTCCCTGATAGGTGAGACGGCATCAGCAATTAAACTGGAGGGATAGATATAAAGAGAAAGAAAGGGGGAAGAAAGAAAGAGACTGAACTCCTGCTCAAGTGACCAGAAGGTGGTCACATTTATTGAATGTTATCCCAGGGCTTCTATCCCCAAACTCTGTAAAGTCATCATCACAGGAAACAAAAGGTAGCATGTGTCTTTCACATGAACAGGTCCAGGTACACACAGGACACCCCCCACTCTCAAGTAGATGTGTTTTTTAAACATAAGAAAGAACATGAGAAAGAACAACCACAAATTGTCTTTTTGTATCTTATGTTAGCTTAATGTTCCCCAAACCAGTTTCTTATGTGCCCTTAATTGTATTACAACTACATCATCTTGAATTAACATCACTCAATGTCTAAACCCAAAGCCACCATAGTGAATTATTAACTTCTATTATTCTGTACTTATTCAAACTAGTTTTATTAAAACAATTGCTGGTATGGTTACACTCTCCTAGCACCAGCTGGCCTAATTCAAACTTTACTGGTCCCCCTCAATCAAACTGAACTAACCATATTTCTATAACAAAATGGTTACTTAAATTTTTTAATCTATATAAACTATTTTCTAAAGCCTATATCTATAAATTTTTAAAATCACATCAAGAGAAACTGTGACTTGTACTAAGGTTCCTCAATGTGACTCAAAGTTAAATTGTTTAAAAGCAAAAACCATAAACTGTGAAAATGGGAACAACAGGCTCCCAAGTTAGCCGTGTTCATTCCAGTTTCAGAGTCCTTTATTAGAGTCAGCAGGAGCCCTTCCTGATTGCAGTGCTGAAAAGGAGGGAGGGAATGGGGTCAACAGCATCCTAGTGGTCTCGGAGTCCACAGTCATCCCTGATCCCTAACGCTCAGTGGGCCTCCATGGCCGGCTCCCAACAGCCTTGAAAACGAAAAACATTTTTTCATCTCAAGCCAAAATCTAAGGTATAAAAGGAGATGAAAAAGACAATAAATTGGCATTTGTCCTGCTTGCAGCAGAGTCAGTGTCCAAGTTTTTTCTCTGGCACTGATGCCATCTCTCCTTCAGGAAATCTTGACCCACTGAAACTGGACTCTGGCAGGAGAGAAAGAAGAAAGAATAAATGAGTTGATAACTGACAAAACAGCAATAAAGAATACAGTGAATGAAATAAACTACAAACTGACAAGCACAGTAATCAGAATAAACCAGCAGAAGAAAGAATCTCAGAGCTTGAGGACCAAAATATGGAACTCACCCAAACTGTTAAAAGCATAGAAAAGAACCTTAAAAGAGAAAAAAACAAAACCTCCAAGAGATGAGTGATTATTTCAAGAAGCCGAGCCTAAGATGAATTGGAATTCCTGAGGCAGATAGAGAGACAGAGACCACCATGCAACAAAATTCCATGTAATTATCCAAGAAAACTTTCCTCATATCATCAGTGACATGACCATTAAAACAAAAAGATTCAGAGAACCACTGCAAGACAAAAAATGAGAAGTCCAACTCCCAGACACATAGTAATTTGCCCACACAAAGTAGGTATAAAAGAAAAAAATCCTAAAAGCAGCAAGAGAGAAAGGTTAAACCACCTACCAAGGAAGATCAATTCAAATACCAGCAGACTTATCTACAGAAACACTTTAGGCTAGGAGAGCTTGGAGTCCAATCTTCAAAGTTCTCAACGATAAAGAATTTCAACCAAGAATTACCTACCCAGCTAAGTTAAGTTTCATCAGTGATGGAGAATTAAAAGCCTTCCCTAGATATTCAATCCCTAAGAGTTTACGCTGCCTCCAGACCAGCTCTACAAGAAATACTTAAGAAAGTATTAGTGGGAAACTGTCAGAAGAGGGGATAGGATTGGCAGTTGAGGGAAACCGCTAGGGGCAGTGGGGCACACCACATTAACATGGGTACCTGCATGATCAATGTTTGTATACCTAGCCCTGAATTGTACCCCACATCTTTATAATTTAAAAAATAATAATAAAGAAAGTATGAAACACAGAAGAAAGAGAAAAAAAAGAATGACAACACCCTTCCCAAGAATGCAGGACAAAGATTGAAAAAACACATAAATCAACAACAAAAAAACAAAAGAAAAACAACAAACAAATAAGAAAACAGCAATAACAACAACAAACTATTAGAACCCCATGACAGAGAGAAACTCTCACATCTTACTAATTAGTCTGAATGTTAATGGACTAAATGCACCACTGAAAAAACACATAATGGCAAATTGGATCAAATACCATGAGACTACAATATATTGTCACCTGGAGACTCATCTAATCAGAAAGGACACTCACAGACTCAAAGTAAGAGGATGAGAAACAAAATTTCAGGCAAACGGAACACAAAATAAAGCAGAAGTCACAATCTTAATATCAGACAAAATATCCTTTAAACTATCAAAAATTTTAAAAGATACAGAAGATCACATAAGGATTAAAGCTTCAATCCTTCAACAAGAAATATTCATCCTAAACATATATGCACCCAACAGAGGAGTATCAACTTTCATAAAACATCTTCTAGGTAAACTTTAAAAAGACATTGACTTTAACACTATCATAGTTGGGGACTTAAACACCCCACAAACAACCCTAGACAGACAAAAACTCAGGACAAAAAGTTAACAAGGAGATCTGAAACCTCAATGTGACACTTGACCAAGAAGACTTAATTGATACCTACAGAATATTCCACCAAACAATGGGATATACATTCTACTCATCACCGCATGGAATGTACTCTAAGATTAACCACATCCTCAGTCATAAATTAAGCATAAACAAATTCCATGAGATTCAAATTCTGCCATGCACCTTCTCAGATCACAGTGGAATGAAAATGAATATCAACACCAACAAAGTTCCCCCAAAACCCACAAAGACATGGATGCTAAACAGCGTGATGCTAAACAGCTTCTGGATCAACTCGTAAATCAAAACAGAGATTAAAAGAATACCTGAAAACAAAGGAACATCTTACCAAAACCTCAGGGATACCATGAAACTAGTGCTAAGAGGGGAATTCATATCTCATGAATACACATGAAGAAAATGGAAAGGTCACAATTTAAAAGCCTAACAAATCACCAAAGGAAGCTGGAAAAGCAATACCATCAAAATCCTAACTTCAGCAGAAGAATCCAGATCACCAAAATAAAAGCCCAAATTTGGGACATGGAAGACAAAAATATAATACAAAAAAAAATCAATGAAACTCAAAGCTGGTATTTTGAAAGGATAAATAAGATTGATGGATCCCTAGATTGACTAAGGAAAAGAGAAAGAAAGCCTAAATAAACATAATCAGAAATGCAAAATACCATGTGTCAACTGACCCCAAGAAATGCAAAAGATTGTCAGAGATTACTAAGGACACCTATATAGAAACAAACTCAAAAACCTACTTTAAATGCAGGACTTTCTTATATCACACAACCTCCCTAGGTTGAAACAAGAAGAAATAGAGACCCTAAATAGACCAATACCAATCCAGGAAATTGACTCCTTTATAAGAACACTACCTACAAAAAAAAAAAGCCATGGACCAGTTGGATTTCCAGCAGAATTCAACAAAACATACAAGGAGCTGATATCAATCCTATTGAAAATATTCTAGGCATTCAAGAATGATGGAACTGTCCCCAAATCATTTTATGAAGCTAACATCACATTGATACCCAAACGGGGTAAAGATCCAACAAAAAAAGAGAACTACAGGTCAATATCCTTGATGAACATACATGCTAAATTTCTCAACAAGATCCTAGCAAATCAGATCCAACAACACATCTCAGAAATCATCCACCAAGACCAAGTAGGCATCATCCCCAGTATACAGGGCTGGTTCAACATCCACAAGACCATATGCATAATTAAATACCTCAACAGATGTAATGACAAAAAACTACATGATTATAGCATTAAATACAGAAAAAGCTTTTGATAAAATCCAGCACCTCTTCTTGACAAAAACCCTTGAACATCTAGGCATAGATGGAACATACCTCA
The DNA here is from genome assembly GCA_027257055.1 of Cephalopachus bancanus. NCBI lineage: Eukaryota > Metazoa > Chordata > Mammalia > Primates > Tarsiidae > Cephalopachus > Cephalopachus bancanus. The sequence goes on from JAPVLO010000629.1 coordinate 469,236, forward strand.
AAATAATAAGACCCATCTATGAGAAACCCACAACCAATATACTGCTAAACAGACAGAAATTGGAATCATTTCCCCTGAAAACCAGAACAAGACAAGGATGTCCACCCTCATCCCTCTTGTTCAGCATAGTATTGGAAGGCCTAGCTAGAGCAATCAGACAAGAGAAGGAAATGAGGGATATCCAAATAGAAAAAGAGGAAGTTAAGTTATCCCTCTTTGCAGATTCTGTACCTTGAAAATCCAAGGGAATCTGTCAAAAACCTTCTTGCACTGATAAAGGACTTTGGAAAAGTCTCAGTGTATAAAATAGATGTGTAAAAGTCAGTCGTATTTCTTATATACCAATAATAAACAAACAAAACCAAACAAAAAGTACAATTCCATTCACAATAGCCACCAAAATAATACATACCTTGGTGTGTATTCCTAACCAGAGATGTGAAAGGCCTTTACAATGAAAACTACAAAACACTGCTCAAAGAAATCAAGGATAACACAAACAAATGAAAAAATATTCCATGTTCATGGACTGGCAGAATCAACATTGTTAGGATGTTCTTCCTAGCCAAGGCATTCTACAGGTTTAACACAATACCCATTAAATTACCAGCAGTAATCTTCTCAGACCTGGAAATGACAATACTGGAATTCATATGGAAGCATAAATAACCATGAATCACCAAAACAATTCTGAGCAAAATAAATAAATAAATAATGCGGGAGCATCACATTCCCAGACTTTAAACTTTATTATAAAACTACAATAATCAAATAGCCTGGCATTGGTACAAGAACAGGCATATAGACCAATGGAACAGAATAGCAATTCCAGAAGCAAAACCTGACTTTCTCAACTAACTCATCTTCAACAAAGCCTCCACCACCAGCCACAAGAGAGAGGAGAACCTATTCAGTAAATGGTGCTGGGTAAACTGGCTGACCACATGCAGAAAATTAAAACAAGATCCCTACCTAACACCATACACAAAAGTCAACGCAAAATGAATCAAGCACCTAAACATAAAACCTCAAACTCTAAGAACTTTTGAAAATGCAGAAGACACCCTTATGGAAATTGGAACTGGCAACCAATTCCTGATTAAAACCCCAAGTGACCATGACATAAGAAATAAGATAGACAAGTGGGATCTCATCAAACTGACAAGCTTCTGCATAGCCAAAGAAACCATCAAGAGTGCAGGGAGACAGCCCACTGTTTGGAAAAAGTATTTGCCAACTCTATACCTGACAAAGGCCTAACATTCAGGATCTACAAGGAGCTCAAATGTGCTGAAAAAAAACCCCAAACAAACAGCCCCATTACAAAGTGGGAAAAAGATATGAACAGGCACTTTTCAAAAGAAGACATGTGAGTAGTCAACAGATACATGAAAAAATATTCAGCCTCACTAGTCATGAAATAAATGCAAATTAAAACCACACTGAGATACCACCTAACTATAGTCAGGATGGCCATCATCAATAACTCAAAAAACAACAGATGCTGGGAGAATGAAGCAAAAAGGGAGCAATTCTACACTATTGGTGGGAGGGAAAACTAGTACAATCTCTGTTGAAAACAGTTTGGTGATTCCTAAAAGGTCTAAAAGTTGACCTTCCAGATGACCCCACAATCCCCTACTGGGAATATACCCGGAGGAATTCAAATCAGTCCTGTGAAAAAGATACCTGCACACACATGTTAATTGCAGCATTGTTCACAATAGCAAAAACATGAAGTCAACCATGCTACCCATTGAAAGAGGATTGGATTTTTAAAATTTGGGACATATACACAATGGAATATTATGCAGCCATAAAGAAGGACAAAATTATGAACTTCATAGCAACTTGGATGGACTTAGAGTCTGTAATACTGAGTGATCTAACACAGAAACAAAGAACTGAGTATCACATGTTCTCACTCATAAGTGGACCTTGAACAAATTTTGTAATACTATAAGAAAAGGGTAGTCAGTAGTGAGGAATTGCCAGGGGAGGGGGGATGTGGGATTGACAGCAGTGGGATTCTGCCAGGGGGGCAGGACACCTCATCAATAAGGGTACCTCTATAATAAACATTTGTATTACTTAACCCTGAATTGTGTCCCACATCTTTAAAATAAAAAATTAATTTTAAAAAATAAATTTTTATAAATGCTCTTCCAATCTGAGGAAAAAGACCCTCCATCTTTCTGTGAGTATTCCTCTCTATTTTTCCTTCAGTGTTACTTTTATAAAGGACAAAGACTTGCTTATAAATTCAAAATTGGTGGAAAGTTTTTCTTTATTATTTTATTTTTATTCTTTTTTTGCTTTAAAGATGCAGGGTACAATTCAGTATTGCGTATACAAGTGGTCACCATACAGGCAATGTTTAGGCCTCCCTTTGGTCCCCAATTTTCATGGTTTTAGATAAAGTACCCTTATTGATATTATGTGCCCCCCTCTCTACCCTGGCAGTGTCCTGCTACTGTCAATCCCTTTCTTGTAATATAATGGTAAAAGTTCAGGGTCTGCTTATGAATGAGATCATGTGGTACTCAGATTTTATTTCTGTGATAGGTCACTGAGTATTATAGACTCTAAATCTATCCAAGTTGTTGCAAACTCCATTTGTTTGTCCATCCTTTTGGTTGCATAATAGTCCATTGTGTATATGCACCACTTTTTTTTAATTCCATTCCAATCTTGATGAGCAGTATGGTGGGTTATATAATTTTGCTATTGTGGATAGTGCAGCAATAAACCCATGTGTGCAGATATCTTTTTTGTAAATAGATTTGAGTTCCTCTTGGTATATTCCCAGCAGGGGGATTGCTGGGTCACATGTAAGATCAAATTCTAGTGCTTTTAGAAATCACCACACTGTTTTCCCAAGAGGATGAACTAGTTTACATAGCCATCAGCAGAGTAGAAGCATCCCCTTTTCTCCACATCCTCACCAGCATCTCTTGTTTTTTGTTTTATCAATGATGGCCATTCTTACTGTGGTTAAACAGTATCTCATTGTGGTTTTGATTTGCATTTTCCTGATGATTAGTGAGACTGAGTGCTTTTTCATGTGTCTATTGATTGTCCATATGTCTTCTTTTGAGAAGTGTCTGTTCATGTCTTTTGCCCACTTTTTAATGGGACTGTTTGCTTTTTTCCTTTCAGCACTCTTGATAGATCCTGGATGTTAGACCTTTGTCAAATCTACAATTGGCAAATATTTGTTTCTTATTCTGTGGGCTGTCTCACAGCTCTCTTGTGGTTTTTTTGGCTTTGCAGAAGATTTTCAGTTAGATGGGGTCCCTCTTGTCTATCTTATCTCTAATGTTGTGAAAATTTAGGGTTTTGATCATGAATTGGTTTCCAGTTCTAATTTCCATAAGAGTGACTCCTGTGTTTTCTAAGATTCTAATAGTTTAAGTTTTATGATTTTGTCTTTGATCCATTTAGAGCTGACTTTTGTTCATGGTGATAGGTAGGAGTCCTGTTTCAATTCTCTGTATGTGGTCAGCCAGTTTCCCCAGCACCGTTTACTAAATAGGTTCTACTAACCCCAGTGGTTGTTGATGGGGATTTTGTTCAAGATTAGGTGGTTGAGAAGTTGAAAGTTTTGCTTCCAGAATCTCTATCCCGTTCCATTGGTCCTATGCCTATTCTTGTACAAATGCCAGGCTTTTTTGATTATCATAACCTTATAGTACAATTTAAAGTCTGGAAGTGTGGTGCCTTCCTCTTTGTTTCTATTGCTGAGGATTGTTTTGGCTATTCATGGTCGCTTATGATTCCATATGAAAATGTGTATTGTCATTTACAGGTCTAAGAAGAATGATGTTGGTGATTTAATGGGTATTGCGTTGAATCTGTAGATTGCCTTTGGTAGGATTGACATTTTAACAATGCTGATTCTTCCAATCCATGAGCATGGAATATTTTCCCATTTTTTGTGTGTCTTCTTGAATTTCTTTGAGCAGTGTTTCTTGTTTGTTTGTTTGTTTGTTTGTTTTGTAAATGTAATTCACTTCTCTGGTTAGGAAGATGCTGTAGTATTTCTTTCTTTTTTGTGGCTATTGTGAATGGCATTGTACTTTTGATTTGGTTCTCTGCATGTTTGTTGTTGGTGTATAAGAATGCGACTGTGTTTTGCACTTTTATTTTGTACCCTGAGACTGCCAAAGTCTTTTATCAGTGCAAGGAGGTTTTTGAAAGATTCTTTCGAATTTTTTACATATAGAATTGTATCGTCAGCAAAGAGCGATGGCTTAACTTCCTCTTTTCCTATTTGGATACCCTTGATTTCCTTCCCTTGTCTAACTGCTCTAGCTAGGACTTCCAACACAATATTAAATGGGAGGTGGGAGACTGGCAGTCTTGTCTTGTCCTGGTTTTCAGGGGAAATGCTTCTAATTTCTGTCTGTTTAGCAATACTGGTTTGGGACTTATCATAGATAGCACTTACTATTTTGAGGTATGATTCTTCTATGCCTAATTGTTCAAGGGTTTTTATCAAGAAGCAATGCTGGATTTTATCAAAAACTTTTTCTTCATCTAATGATACAATCACATGGTTCTTGTTTTTAAATCTGTTAACATATTTAATTACATTTATAGTCTTGCTGATGTTCAACCAGCCCTGCATTCTGGGTATGAAACCTACTTGGTCATGGTGGATGGTTTTTGAGATGTGTTGCTAGATCCAATTTGCTAAAATGTTGTTGAGAATTTTTGCCTCTATGTTCATTAGGAATATTGGCCTGTAGTCCTCTTTTTTGGTTGGAACTTTACCCAGGTTGTCTATCAGTGTGATGTTAGCCTCATGAAATGATTTGGAAAGAGTTCCGTCTTTCTCTATTGCCTGACATACTTTTAATAAGATTGGTATCAGTTCCTCCTTGTATATTTTATAGAATTATTCTGGAAAGCCTTCCACTTCATTTATGTTATTGAGTTTTCTTCCATACAGGTGTGCATAGTAATTTCTGATAACCTTTTGTATTTATTTGAAATCAGTTGTGATTTGATCTTTTGCATTTCTGGTAGTGTTTATATGGACATTTTCTCTCTTTTTCTTGATCATTCTGACTAGGGGTCTGTCAATCTTGTTTATCCTTTCACAGAACCAACTTTTTGTTTTGTTGATTTTTTTTATGATATGTTTATCTTCTATGTCCCTTATTTGGGCTTTTACTTTTGTGATCTGGATTCTTCTGCTAAAGTTAGGGTTTTGATGGTCTTGCCTTTGCAGCTCCCTTGGGTGATCTGTTAGGCTGTTAACTTGTGATCTTTCCATTTTCTTGATGCGTTTTTGTAGAGATATGAATTCCCCTCTTAGAACAGTTTTTATGTCATCCCAGAGGTTTTGGTAAGATGTCTCTTTATTTTCACTTGTTTCCAGGAATCTTTTAATTTCTGTTTTGATATCTGTGTTGACCCAAGAGTCATTCAGAATCATGCTGTTTAGAGTTCAAGTCTTTTTCTTGGGGGGGGGATTTTGTTGGTGTTGATAATTATTTTTATTCCACTATGGTCTGAGAAGATGCATGACAGTATTTTGATCTTGTGAAATATATTTATGTTTGATTTATGGCAGAGGATGTGCTCAATCTTGGAGTATGTTCCATGTGGTGATGAATAGAATGTATATTTTGGGGTTGTTGGGTGGAGTGTTCTGTAGGTATCTATTAAGTCTATTTGGGCATGCACCAGTTTGAAGTTCCTAATCTCCTTATTGATTTTTTGCCTCAATGATCTATCTAGGGTTGTTAGTGGGGTATTTAAGTCTCCAGCTATGATAGTGTTAGGGTCACTTTTTTTTAGTTTACTTAGTAGTTGCTTCATAAATCCTGGTGAGTTTGATCTTTTAGAATAATATTTAATGAAATATATAAACAGTGAACCAATTTTTTTCTTTATTTTCAATTTTATTTTAGAGTCAGTGGGTACACATGCATGTTTGTTGCATGGACATATTGTGTAGTGGTAGGGATTGGGTCTCAGGTGGCTCATTCCCCAGATTGTGAATATTGTACCCAATAAGTAATTTCTGAATCATAATTATTCTCCCTGATTCCCTTCTTATTCGTATCCCCAGTGTCTATTATTTCCATCTTTGTGGCCATTTAATTCCTGCATATAAATGACAATATGTGTCGCTTGGCTTTCTGTTTCTGAGTCAGTTCACATAGAATGATGATCTCTAGGTCTATCCATTTGCTGCAAAGGACATGATTTCATTCTTTTTATGGATGCACAGTATTCCATGGTCTATATACATCACATTTTTTATCTAGTCAATCATCAGTAGATACTTGAATTTGTTCCATATTTTTGTTATTGTGAATAGTGCTGCAATAAATATAAAAGTACAGGTATCTTTTTAATATACTGATTTCTTTTTCTTTGGGTAGATCCCTAGTAGTGGGATTGCTGGGCAAAATGGTAATTCAATTTTTAGTTCTTTGAAAAATCTCCATATTGTTTTACATAGAGTTTGCACTAGTTTACAATCCCACCAACAGTGAATGAGCCTTCTTTTTTCTCCATAACCACATCAACATCTGCTGTCTTTTGACTTTCTAATAATAGCCATTCTAACTAGTGTAAGATATTATATCATTGTGGTTTTAATTTGCATTTCACTGATGATTAGTGATGCTGAACATTTTTAAATATATCTATAGACTGCTTGCATGTCTTTTTTTTCACTCATAAAAATTTCAATAGCTTTGGAGAATGCAAACAGTTTTTTGGTCTGGGCTTTAAGGTATCCACCACCCCATCTACGTAAATTGCACTCAATCGGTTATTTTTGTTGTTGTTGTTGTTTCTCCACTCCTGGATCCCTCCCCCTTCTGAGTCTTCAGTGTCCATTATATCATTCTCTATGTCTTTGCATACTCTTAGCTTAGCTCCCACTTATCAGTGAAACATGTGGTGCTTGGTTTTTTGTTCCTGAGTTAGTTCACTTGCAATGATGTTCTCAAATTCCATCCAAGTTGCTACAAAAGACGTTATTTCATTTTTTATAGCTGAATAGTATTCCATAGTGCATATATACCACATTTTCATTATCCACAGATCGGTTGATGGGCATTTGGATTAATTCCACATCTTTTCTTTTCTTTTTTTTTTTTTTTTTGAGTTGGAGTCTCACTCTGTTGCCCAGACTGGAGTGCAGTGGTCACTTCCGGCCACCACAGCCTCGACTTGCCGGGCTCTGGCGATCCTTCCGCCTCAGCCTTCTGACTAGCCAGAACTACAGGTGTGCGCTACCACGCCCAGCTGATTTTTGATTTATTGTAGAGATGAGGTCTCGCTGCCCAGGAGGGTCTCGAACCCGCAGACTTGGGCAATCCACTCACCTCAGCCTCCCAAGGTGCGGGATTACAGGCTGAGCCACTGAACCCGGCTTCCACATCTTTTCTATTGTGAATTATCCTGTGATGAACATGAGGGTGAACTTGTCCTTTTCATACAACAATCTCTGCTACTCTGGGTAGATACCTAGTGGTGGGATTGCTATATAGTAGATCTACTTTTAGTTGTTTGAGAAATCTCCATACCATTTTCCATAGAGACTGTACTGATCTACACTCCCACCAACAGTGTATAAGCATTCCCTTTTCTCTGCATCACCAGCATCTATTGTTTCTTTGTTTTTGTTTTTAATAGTGGCCATTCTTACAGGTGTAAAGTAGTATCTCATTATGGCTTTAATTTGCATTTCCCTGATTCTGAGTGATGCTGTGTATATGTTTGTTGACCATTTGTATATTTTCTTTTTAAAAATGTCTCTTCGGGTTGTTTGCATACTTTTTAATGGGGTAGTTTGGTTTTTTCTTTGTGGAATTAATCTATTTCCTCTAGGTTCTTAAATGCATTGGCATATAGTTATTCATAACAGTCTTGAATTTTTATTGCATTCATTGTGGCATCTCCTTTTTTGGTTTCTGGTTTTATTTATTTGGGGGTTCTCTCTTTTTTCTCAGTCTAGGTTATAGTTTGTCAATTTTGCTTATCTTTTTAAGAAACAGCTTTGTGTTTTGTTGATTATGTGTGTTCTTTTTTAAGTTTCTATTTTGTATGGTTCTGTTGTGATCTTTATTATTCCTTTCCTCATAATTTTAGGTTGGGTTTATCCTTGATTGTCTAGTTCCTTTAGGTGCATCAATAGGTTATTTATTTGAAACCGTTCTATTTTTTATGTAGGTATTTATTACCATAAACTTGCCTCTTAAATACTGCTTTAACTGTGTCCCATAGGTTTGGTATGCTGTGTTTCTATTTTCATTTGTTTCAAGGAGTTTTCAAATTGTATTGTGAATTTCTTACTTTACTTATTGGATGTTCAAGAACATGCTGTTTAATTTTCATGTATTTATATGGTTTTGAGCTTTCCTCCTGTTATGGATGTTTAATTTTACTCCGTGTTGTCAGATAAGATAGTTTATATAATTTCAATTTTTAATACAGTTTCAGAACTTGTTTTGTGTCATAACATATAGTCAATCCTGGAGAATGTTTCATGTGCTCATAAAAGAAGGGTACCCAAACTTTACTTGCATGATGACCACTTATGTATCTAACTCTGTGTTGGGAGCCAGCCGTGGAGGCCTGTCTGAGTGTTAGGGATCCAGGCAGGCTGCGGACCCTGAGACCACCAGGCTGGTTCAGGAGCTGAAGGCCCATTCCCTCCTCCTTTCCTTGTTGTTTAGCATTACCCAGTGGTAGGGATTTTAACAATCTAAGCATGAAGTTCTGAGAATATGACAGGCACGGCTGACTCTAGGGATCCATTGTTCCTGCTTCTCACAGACTGCAGTTTCGGCTTTAAACTTAACACAGTTCAAACTCAGATCACATTTGAGAGCCTTATACATGACACAAGCTTCTTTATAAGATTTTAAAATATATTTGTAGAATTAGTATATACATTTAGAGAGCTGTTTCCAGCATGAGATGGTTATCTAGGGTTACCAGAAATGGCCCAGCACGAACTTTGGGCTGGGCCACATTCCTAAGGGCCCAGCGTCCATTTTGGACTGGGCTGACCTATAATTAAGAGTTTTTTATAGTACAGGTAAAGTTAGCACAGAATAGAAAGGTATTAGGATTTAAGTCAGTCATTAGGTGTTGGGTATGCATAAGTTTTAGAAGTTATTGACTATTAGGATTTTATGATATTAAAACTGTTGTATTGCTTTTGAGGAACATAAACCAAGCATAAGGAACAGTGAAATAATTTTAAGATTGTCCTTCCTCATGCTTGGGGGAAAACGCCTGGTGGGCAGGGATGCCCCCCGACCCACCTGGCTTTGTGTTCATGTAAACTCTTGTGATTTGATTAAGATTGTCCTTTCTCATTCCTAAGGAAATGCCTGGTGGGTGGGGGATGCCCCTCACCTACCTGGCTTTGTGCCCACGTGAAAATCTTGTGATTTAACATGTGAAAGTTTGGGATAAAAGACTCACGACGAGTCCCAATAAATGGCTTCTGCTCATTTCACTGAACAGTTGTCCACTTTCTTTCTTTCTCTTTCTTCCTCTTTATATCTATGCCTCCATCTTGCTTTCTTTTAATATCTATCCCTACTACAGAATTGGCTTCTGCACTAGACAGAGTCCAGTCTCTTTCTTCCCTTCTATTCTCCCAGAATATTCGCTGACGCTGCCCCACCTTCCAGGGACCTTCTAAATCTCTTTTGGGGGGCTGGTTCCCCATAACCCTGAATTGTAACCCACATCTTTAAAATAAAAATAATAATTAAATGAAAAGGAATGTGTATTATGCACCTGTTGGGTAAATGTTCTGTAAACGTCTCTTGGGTTCATTTGGTCTATGGCACAGTTTAAATCTAATGTTCTTTCTTGATTTTCTACCTAGATGATGTGTTCAGTGCTGACAGTACGTTGTTAAATTCCCCAACAATTACTATATTGAAGCTTATCTCTCCCTTTTGATCTAAAAATATTTGCTTTCTCTTATCTTGGTGTTCTGGTGTTGGGTGCATACATATTTACAGTTGTTATATTCTTTTGCTCGATATATTCCTTTATTATTATATAATGTAATTTTTGTCTCTGTTTAAAGCTTTTAAATTGAAGTCCATTTTGTCTCATATAACTACTTCCATTAACTTTTGGTTTTTGCTTGCAGGGTGTCTTTTTTCATCCCTTCACTTTCAATCTATGTTTGCCTTTACAGATGAGGAACTATATGCTGAATAGGCAGCATATGTCTGTATCTTTTAAAGAAATTCATTCAGCAAGAATATACCTTTTAAATGGGGAATTAAATCAATTCACATTAAAAGTTAGTATTAATATGTGAGGGCTTACTTCTGTCATTTTATGTCTATTCATTGCTTTCTAATTGTTTAGTATTTTTTATTCCTTACCTTCTCTCTTATTGTTTATTTTTTGCAGTTGGATGGTTTTCTATAGTAATAAGGTCTGATTCCTTTCCCTTTATCCTGTGTATATCAACTCTACCACTGTGTTTTACAGTTTTGCATATTTTCATGATGTTGGTTATTGTCTTTTCACGTCCAGATATAAGAATCCCTTTATCATTTATTGTAAGGTCAGTCTCTTGTTGATGAATTCCTTTAGTTTTGGCATGTCTTTGGAATATTTCATTTGTTCTTCATTTATGAAGGAAAATTTTTCTGGGTATAATATTCTTGGTTGAAAGTCTTTTTTTTAAACAAGAACTGCATGATTATACCATTAAAGGCAGAAAAAATGTTTGATAAAATCCAGCATCTCTTCTTGATGAAAACCCTCAAACACCTAAGTATAGAAGGAATATACCTCAAAATAGTAAGTGTCATCTATGATAAACTCACAGCTAACATAGTGCTAAATGGACAGAAATTGAAAACATTTCCCCTGAAACCTGGAACAAAACAAAGCTGCCCACTCTCACCCCTCTTTTTCAACATTGTGTTGGAAGTGCTAGATAGGGCAATTAGACAAGAGAAGGAAATCAGGGGTATCCAAATAGGAAAAGAGGAAGTCAAGTTATCCCTCTTTACTGATGATATGATCCTATACCTTGAAAATCCAAGAGAATCTGTCAAAAACCTGCTTGCACTGAAAAAGGACTTTGGCAAAGTCTCAGGGTACAAAGTAAATGTGCAAAAAAACAGTTGCATTCCTATACACCAACAACAAGCAGGCAGAGATCCAGATTAAAAGCACAATACCATTCACAACAGCCACAAAAGAAATGAAATAGCTTGGCATCTTTCTAACCAGAGAATTGAAAGACCTTTACAATGACAACTACAAAACACTGCTCAAAGAAATCAAGAAGACACAAACAAATGGAAAAATATCCCATGCTCATGGATAGGAAGAATCAACATTGCTAAAATGTTTATCCTACCAAAGGCAATCTACAGATTCCATGTGATACACATTAAGTTACCAACATCATTCTTCGCAGACCTGAAATGACAATACAGAAATTCATATTGAAACATAAACGACCACAAATAGCCAAAACAATCCTTAACAAAAAACAAAAACAAACAAACAACAACAAAAAAAAAAGCAGGGGGTATCATACTTCCAGACTTCAAACTTTACTATAAGGCTATAGTAATCAAAACAGCCTGGTATTGATACAAGAACAGGCATATAGACCAATGGAACAGGGTAGACCTTTCGGAAGTAAAGCCTCAATTTCTCAACCAACTCATCTTTGACAAAGTCTCTAGCAACAACTACTGGGAGAGGAGAACATAGTTAGTAAATGGTGCTGGGACAATTGGCTGAGCACAAGCAGAAGATTGAAACAGGACCCCTATCTATCACCATACACAAAAATTAACTTTAAATGGATCAAAGACCTAAACACAAAACCTCAAACTCTAAGAATCTTAGAAAATCCAGGAGATACCCTTAAGGAAATTTGAACTGGCAATCAATTCCTATTCAGAACCCTAAATGCCCATACCTTAAGAAATAAGATAAACAAGTGGGACCTCATCAAACTAACAAGCTTCTGCAAGCAAAAGAAACCATCAAGAGAGCAGGGAGACAGCCCACTGAATGTGAAAAAAATTTACCAAGTGTTTATCTGACAAAGGTCTAACATCTAGGATCTACAAGGAACTCAATGGTGCCAAAAGGAAAAAAAGATCCATTAAAACGTGGGCAAAAAGCCATAAAGAAGAACAAAATCATGAATTTCACAGCAACCTGGATGGAATTAGAGTTTACAATACTGAGTGATCTTTCACAGAAACAAAGATCTGGGTATCACATGTTCTCACTCATAGGCGGACCTTGAACAACTATCATAATACTATAGGAAAAGGATTGACAGTGGCAGGAAACTATGGGGGCGGGCAGGGAGTTGGGATTAACGGTAGTCAATATCTGCCTGGGGAAGGGGGGGCACACCTCATCATCAAGGGTACCTTCACAATGAATATTTGTATACCTAACCCTTAACTGTACCTCACAAATTTAAAGTAATTTTTTTTAAAGTGGGCAAAATACATGAATAAACACTTCTCAAAATAAGTTATGCAGGCAGCCAACAGACACATGAGAAAGGTCACAGCCTAACTCATTGTCAGAGAAATGCAAATCAAAACCACATTGAGATGCCACCTAACCCCAGTAAGAATGGCCATCATTTTTTAAAGTTCTATTTGTCTTTTATTGCTGATTAATTACCATGAGCTTAATAAGTAGCAACACACAATGTTATTATCTAAATACCCATGGATTAAAAGTTCAGACTTAGTTTTACTAGGTCTGCAACTCAGGGTCTCAGAATGCTGAAATCAAGTTTTCAGTCAAACTACGTTTTCCTCTGGAGGCTTGACTAGGAAGAATATGAATATGCCTCCAAGTTCATTAAGATGTTTGTTGGGAGCCAGCCTTGGAGGCCCGCCTGATTGACAAAGTCCAGGTGCGCTGAGGACGATCCGGCCGCAAAGCGAGTCCGGGCAGCTGAGGCCCTTCTGTCTTCTGTCTTTACTGTTGGTACAGCTGAAGAAATTCTGTGCAGTCCTGGAAGAAGAAGATGGCATGTTTATGTGAAGTACTCACAGCTAACCTGGAAATGTCATGGTTCATTTTCCCATTTTCCCACTATGCCACTTGGCTTTTTCTAACATATGCAAGGGTGAAACTCTGAAGCACATCAAGAATGCTTTCTTTCACTTGGTTACAAGTTACTAGATATTGCTTAAGTAATAAATGAGATAAGTATATTTTCCCCTTATTTGATTTAGGATTATGCAGTTTAGTGTTTAGACATAAGGTTTTTTAGAAGCACAAGTTTATAGTAAGTTCATTATGAATTCATTATAAGTTCTAACACTTATATAGGAGTTATATGGGTGATTTATAACACTGTTTTCACTGACTTAGGATAAAGATTAATCGTTAAGGTTTTTACTTAATCCAATGGTTAAAACTCTAAGTTAACATTTATAGAGTGGGTTTTCACTGAACTCATAATATACTAATCAGACACTTTTATGATAACTTAGCTAAAGACAGAAAGCAACCTTGGGGGCCTGGAAAACATTACTAAAAGCTTCTTTTGAGTTTTCTTTAGAAACAAGCACTGCAGGATAAGAGAAAAGTAACGAAGACACCGGGACAAGAAAGACGATTACAGAACTCTGAAGGCCATAAAGCCCCAGAAGGAAGACTACTGCTAAACTTTCTGGAGAGTTCAAGGACTATAATTTGGGACTTTGGACTAAAACTATCATCTTTGGCCTTATGAATAAGACTCATTATCTGAATGTTTACAGGGTTCTTGACTTGTTTATTGTTAAGACCACTAGATGGTGGTAACTTGTAGAGGATATGTACGTGAAGGAATTTTCTTTGTCTTGCCCCTTTACGAATGGTATAAAAGCTCTGTGTTAACTAACATTAAATTGTCATCTGTTCAGGAAGCAGGTGTCTGAGTATAATGTTTTCATCTTTCGCCTATCCGTCTCCCCTTCAGGAGATCTCACGACCTTGCGGGGCAGGACCCCGCAGATGTTGACAAAATTTATTTCTCTGTTGCATAATTGAGGACCTGGTCTCTTCCTGGTTTTTGCAGAAAATACTCTCAGGTCCTAGAAGCCAAAAACTGTTTCCTGCCATGATTTAGTCTCACAGAAGCTCTCAGAAAGTTTGCTTGCTTCTTTAAGGCTAACACGATAATATCTTTTTCCAGCCTTTTAAGACAAAGTGTTCCAATTACAAAATATGATATAACTTAATCATGAGACTAGTTAATAATCACCATTGCCATCTTCTATTGGCTAGAATCTAATTTCATGTATTTTCAGTGGGAGAGAACTATACAAGGATTCACCGTATGGAATATTCACCACATATGCCAATCTGCTTAAGATCCTTTTTTTTTTCTTGCTCTATACTAAATGTAGACTTATTATTTTATTTAAGTCTTTACCACTTTTCCCTTATAGTCTTGAATTTTCTTTTTTATCTTCTCTTCATTTTTATTATTTTTTCTCATTGACTTTTAATCTTCCTTTGATGGGAATGATGTATGAATTATGTCTCTAAAGATTCATCAGATAAAATATCTTTTCTTAATCCAGCTGCCTTTTTGAAAATTATGCTCATTCTGTATGAGATCACAATAAAATTAGGTAAACTGTAACCTCTTTCTGTCAAATACAGTTGTCTGCAAAATAGTGAAGACTATTCTCCTTCAATTCTTTGCAAAAATACTTCATTGTAATGTGATGAAACCTGGTCAACAAGCCAAGGTTTCTGGGATTATTTATCATGTTTAGCACTTAATACTTTGGATTACATTATAATACAAAGAAACCATCTGAACACAAATTTAAAATTGCTTAATTTTAAATAATCAAATAATAAAGTTTAACAAATCAATTTATTTTTAAACAAATATTAAATTAGAAAGGCCATCATTAATAAACCAAACAAGAAGAGATGCTGGTAAGGATGTGGAGAAAAAAAAACGCTTCTACAATGCTGGTGGGAATGCAAATTAGTGCAACCTCTTTGGAAGACAGTGTGGTGATTTCTGAAAGAATTAGAAATTGACCTTTCATATGACCCAGTAATTCCTCTATTGGGAGTATACTGGGAGGAACACAAATCATTCTTTAAAAAGATACCTGCACATGTATGCTTGTTGCAGCTCTATTCACAATAGCAAAAACATGGAACCAACCATGTTGTCCATTGAAGTTGGGCTGGAAAAATAAATGTGGTACATATACACAATGGAATACCATGCAGCCATAACGAAGGACAAACATATGGACTTCACAGCCACTTGGATGGATTTAGAGTCTGTCATACTCAGTGATCTATTACAGAAACAAAGAACAGAGTATTGCATGTTCTCACTCATAAGCAGACCTTGAACAATTATAATACTATAAGGAAGGGATTGGCAGTAGTTGGAAGCTCTCAACGGAGGGGTGGTAAGATTGACAGTAGTAGGAAACTGTCAAGGGAGGGCTGATGGGTTTGGCAGTTGAGGGAAACTGCTAGGGGAGGGAGGGGCATACCTCATCAACAAGGGCAACTGCATAATCAACGTTTGTATACCTAACACTGAACTGTGCCCCACATACTTATAATAAAAAAGAAAGAGAATTACAGACCGATATCTTTGATATACCTAGATGTTAAAATACTCAAAAAGATTCTAGCAAACCAGATCCAACAACAAATCTCAAATATTACCCACCATGACCAAGTAGGCTTCATCCCCAGGATGCAGGGCTGGTTCAACATTTGCAAGGCCATAAATGAAATTAAATACATCAACAGATATAAAAACAAAAATCACGAGATTATATCATTATATGCAAAAAATGCTTTCAATAAAATCCAGCACCCCTTCTTGATAAAATGCCTCGAGCACCGAGGCATAGATGAAACATATCTCAAAATAGAAAGAGACATCTACGAGAAACCCAAAGCCAACAAACTGCTAAACAGACAGAAATTGGAATCATTTGCCCTAAAAACCAGAACAGGAAAGGCTACCCAATCCCACTCCCCTGTTCAACATAGTATTGGAAGGCCTAGCTAGAGCAATCAGACAAGAGAAGGAAATTAGGGTTATTCACAAAAAGAGGGAGTTAAATGATCCCTCATTGTGGATGACATGATTCTATACCTCGACAACCCAAGGGAATCTGTCAAAAACCTTCTTGCTCTGATAAAGGACTTTGGCAAAGTCTCAGGGTATAAAATAAATGTGCAAAAGTCTGTCATATTCCTATACACCAACAACAAACAAACAGGAAAACAAATAAAAAGCAAAATTCCATTCACAGTAGCCACAAAAAAATGCATACCTTAGTATCTCCCTAACCAGAGATGGAAATGGCCTTTACAACAAAAACTACAAAACACTGCTCAAAGAAACCAAAGATGACACCAAAAAATGGAAAAATATTCCATGCTTATGTATTGGAGGAATCAACATTGTTAAGATGTCCATCCTACCCAAGGCAATCTATAGATTTAATGCAATACCCATTAAATTACCAGCAGTATTCTTCTCAGACCTGGAAACAACAATACAGGAATTCATATGGAAACATAAACAACCACAAATAGCCAAAACAATCCTAAAAAAAAAAATACTGGAGGCATCACCCTCCTAGACTTTAAGCTTTCTTATAAAGTTACAATAATCAAAACAGCCTGGCATTGGTACAGGAACAAGCATGTAGACCACTGGAATAGGGTAGAGATTCCAGAAGAAAAATCTCAATTTCTCATCCAACTCATCTTCATCAAAGCCTCCCCCATCAACCACTTGGGAGAGGAGAACAATTCATTCAGTAAATGATGCTGGGAAAACTGGCTGACCATATGCAGAAGATTGAAACCGGACCCCTATCTATCACCATACGCAAAAATCAACTTTAAATGGAAGAAAAATCTAAACATAAAATCTCAAATTATAAGAATCTTAGAAAGTGCAGGAGACACCCTTATGGAAATTGGAGCTAGCAACCAATTCTTGATTAAAACCCCAAGTGCCCATGCCATAAGAGATAAGATAGGCAAGCGGG
Organism: Cephalopachus bancanus; assembly: GCA_027257055.1. Taxonomy (NCBI): domain Eukaryota; kingdom Metazoa; phylum Chordata; class Mammalia; order Primates; family Tarsiidae; genus Cephalopachus; species Cephalopachus bancanus. The sequence goes on from JAPVLO010000629.1 coordinate 486,290, forward strand.
ACCTCCTCAAACTGACAAACTTCTGCAAATCCAAAGAAACCACTGAGAGAGCAGTAAGACAACCCACAGACTGGGAAAAAATACTTGCCAACTGCATATCTGATAAAGGCCTAACATTTAGGATCTACAAGAAACTCAAACATGCCAAGAAGAAAAAAAACAACAGTCCCATTACAAAGTGGGCAAAAGATATGAATAGGTACATCTCAAAAGAAGACATATGAGCAGCCAACAGATACATGAAAAAGTGCTCAGCCTCACTAGTCATCAAAGAAATGCAAATTAAAACCACACAGACACCTAACCCTGAATAGTACCCCACAATTTCAAAATAAAAATTAAAGGAGAAAAATAAATAAATAAATAAAACCACACTGAGATACCACCTAACCCCAGTCAGGATGGCCATCATCAATAACTCAAAAAACAACAGATGCTGGAGAGGATGAGACAAAAAGGGAACACCTCTACACTGTTGGTGGGAGTGTAAACTAGTCCAGCCTCTGTGGATAACAATGTAGCGACTCCTAAAAGATATAAAAGTCGACTTTCCATATGACCCTGCAGTCCCCCTACTGGGAATATACCCAGAGGATCTCAAATAACTCTATGAAAAAGACACCTGCACACATATGTTTATTGCAGCGTTGTTCACAATAGCAAGAACACAGAACCAGCCTTGCTGCCCATTGAAAGAGGACTGAATTTTTAAAATGTGGTACATATACACTTTGGAATACTACACAGCTATAAAGAAGGACAAAATTATGAACTTCATAGCAACTTGGGTGGACTCTGAGTGATCTATCACAGAAACAAAGAACTGAGTACCACATGTTCTCACTCATAAGTGGACCCTGAACAATTACATTAATATTATAAGAAAGGGATTGAGCCGGGCTCGGTGGCTCAGCCTGTAATACCGCGCCTTTGGGAGGCTGAGGTGAGTGGATTTCCTGATCCCGTGGGCTCAAGACCCGCCTGGGCAACTTGGCGAGACCTCATCTCTACAATAAATCAAAATGAGCCGGGCATGGTAGCGCGCGCCTATAGTTCCAGCTACTTGGAAAGCTGAGGCGGGAGGATCGCCAGAGCCCAGCAGGTCGAGGCTGCGGTGGCCAGGAGCAGCCACTGCACTCCAGTCTGGGTGACAGAGTGAGACTCCAACTCAAAAAAAAAAAAGAAAGGGATTGGCAGTGGTGGGAAACTGCCAGGGGAGGGGAGACACAGCTCAACAAAGGTACCTCTTAATGAACATTTGTATACCTGAATTGCACCTCACATCATTAAAATACAAAATTGAAGAAAAAAAAGAATGTGTACTCTGTGCAAGGTTTGGGATTCGATTTTATTTTTGTAAGATATAAAGATAAGAAGATACCAATTTCTGAACTCTGGAGACTTACAATTTATTTAGGACGACGGACTATTACTATAAAACTGGTGGACGTAAGGGAAGTTAGCTGAAATGTCTAGAGAAGATTTACTTTTATATTTTACACAATTTGGCAACAGAGTTTGTTTGAACATAGATATATAACTGTTCAGACCTGCAAATGCGTGGTGTGAATCAGAACTACTATAGCAGATTAGAGAAACCTGAGGTCAATATAAACAGGGAAGTTAGGACAAGTATGTAGAGCAGAATGCGACTGGAACATGGATACTGAAGTAGTAATACCTAGTTTAATGGAGAAAATGTGTAGATTCTCAGTTAGGGAGCAGAGTTGACAAAGTCTTAAAGTCTGAAATGATCATGGCACATTAGGGAGAGAGTAAAGAGAACACAGAAGAGCCCAGTCTGAATAGGAAATTTCACTGGTTTAGGACCACAAACACAGTCTTATCAACTCTGCACCAAACATCTCTGAAGACTGCAACTCACACAGATTCTGATGCAAATTCAACTTTAGCTGGACCCCTTAGGGATGGATGTGAGGGAAGGTAGTTGCGTTGTCTATGAATTAAAATTTGCCCCTTTTCCTAAGAGTAGATTTTCTTTTATATTATACACAGTTTAGCAACAGAGTTTGTTTGAACATAGATACACTTTTATTTTTTAAATCTGCTTTTTTACAAATAAAAGTAGCTTGGAAGGATTAGTGTCGAAAAAGTAATGAGATGTGGGTTTAAATAGGTAAAATGGAGCTACGGCAGATAGTACCTTAATTCCAAGCTCTGTAATTTGAATTGAATCTTAAAGGGCAATGTGAAATCAGAGAAGAACTAGACTTGGGATTTTGTTCTTGCTTTGGAAATAGCAGAAAGCTAAAAAATCAGATATGTGTTTGCTGCTCTCTAGGGGCTCAGGACCACTTAAAGAAAAAGTAGTTAATGACAGCTGGCAAAAAAGAAAAGCTAGCAGAGAAATTCCACAGAGCTTGAGGGCAGAACTAAATGGGTGCCAAAGAAAGTGGCCAGTGAAGAAGAGTATAGCCTATGGAATTAACCAACAATAAACCCTGTATTTTAACTGACATGGGTTTGAAAGAATAATAGGATTAGGGTGGAGCATAACTCATGAGCAAAATAGAAGAGTGAATAACACTCAGACAGTGGGTCCAAAGAGAAAAAGAGGACCCAAAGAGAAAAAAAAAAGAATGACTCTAAAAAAGAATTCACAGCTCAGCTCTCTTTCCTCACTTGGTGTCAGGTATGACAGATATCATTCCTAGCAAGACAATAGTCAGGCCACAACAAAGTGAAAATCAGATGTGATAATCCAAGTGATAATTGCAGTTATAACCTGTGGGAGTATTGCATAGCCGATGAGCATAGATAGCCACAACTCAGCCCTTAGGCCATGTACAAGTCATGCACAGCAACCAAAGATGGTACCACTAAGAAATACAGAGGTTCATGTGCGGGTCACCTAGACACTGACTGCCATGTAGGACAGTATTCCAGTAATAGATCTTTGTCCAGGCTATCAGTGATCTTATGTGTGTGTGGCACAGAGTGAAAAGAGAACATAAAGTCTATTATCATCAAGATCACAAAAACTATAACATAATCATCAGTCTCAAAAGTTCTTGGTGACACGTCAGAGCTCTCAAAAACATGCTACAGACTGGAAAGTGATACTAAGGGTATTTTTCAGGTTCCTGGGATATGACAAATCACCGGAAGAAAACTTTAAAACCTTTTTGTTGAAGCACCTCTGGCAATAGAGTTAAAGGTATTGGATTTAATATGTTCTTAGTTAACGTTTGTCTTCAAGCTAAACTCAGAATAATCTGGGGTTTGTGTAAACATTTATTAAAATATAAAAATCTTATTTCAATCATCTACATGGTGGCTGTAAGTAACTCTTGAGAGAAAAAATATATAAATGGACTTCCACTGAAACCCAAATCTGAAAAGTTTCCAGTACACATTGCCAAATATAATTCCCAGGAGGAAAGTAACTACTATTTTGATGTTTATGGAAGGAAGTAAACCACTCAACAAGTTAACATTATGAAGCAAGGAAATATAATTCAGGGTACTCCGTTTTGATGTCTAACTCAGATGTCTAATACCCAAATGCTATCTCCCTCTCCCATAATGCCATGCTTTTCTCCACAGCTCCACTGAAAGGTAAAATAAGCCTATCCTGTGGGCCTCACAAATATATTAGTAGAACATAATGAATCATTGTGTTATTCCTCCCAGGTAATACATTTCTGTTTTAATGAAGACTTTCTGGAAATTGGGACTAACAGTGCTTCCCCAATACAAACTGACTACAAGCATTAGTAACTAAAAATATTTACTGAATAGTACTCAATTTGGGAGTTCACAGTGATGAACAAGAAAGGCAGGGGTTCCCACCTTGAAAGTATTTATATAACAATGATATATGAGTATATAATGAAACACAGAAATGTCCCCTCAGTATTGTAGGAGCAAGGTCATAAAAATAATACATTCTGCCGGGCTCAGTGGCTCACCTGTAATCCCGTGCCTTTGGGAGGCTGAGGTGAGTGAGTTGCCTGAGCCCGCGGGTTCAAGACCCACCTGGGCAGCGAGACCTCATCTCTACAATAAATCAAAAAGTCAGCTGGGCGTGGTAGCGCATGCCTGTAATTCCGGCTACTTGGAAGGCTGAGGCGGAGGGATCGCCAGAGCCCAGCAGGTCAAGGCTGCGGTGGCTGGGAGCGGCCACTGCACTCCAGTCTGGGTGACAGAGTGAGACTCTAACTCAAAAAAATAAAAAATAAAATAAAATAATACATTCTGATATCAAAAGTAGTAAGACCAATGGACTAAGGTAAGCCACGAATAAATACATAAACACACAATGGAAAAACTAGTTATCTGCACAAATAGCCCATCCTGAGAGATTATTTGTTAAGTAATTATAATGCTCTAAATCCAGTCAAGAAAGAAAGCTAAGTAGGGTGTTTATCTAAACATTCTCTAACCCATGTTTGTTAAAATATATCTGAGAGAGGTGACATCAGCAAGATGATGAATAGAAAGCCCCAAACCTTCCTTCCTCCCATAGAGAGACTAATTCAATAATAATAGACCAATTCTCTTTGTGAGAAAAGTAGAAACCAGTGAAGAGGTTTCAGCATCTTGGAAAAGCATGGAACCAGCCACAACAAAGCTGTAAGAGTCTGGGAAAAGTGTGAGAGTAGGAGAGGGAAATGAAGAGAGGTTGGTGAATGGGTACAAACTTGCAATTATATGGAAGAAATAAGTTATAATGTTGGATAGCCAATTAGGGTGACTGTGGTTAGCAATAATATATTGTACATTTCAAAATAGGTAGAAGAGAGGACTCGAAATGTTACCAAAACATAGAAATGATAAATACTCAGGGTGATGAATACCCCCAATACACTGACTTGATCATTATACATTCTACCCATGTAAAAAATGCATAGACATGCAAAATATTATGTATCAATTAAAGGAAAAAAAGAAAAAATGTGGCATCCTGTCACCATAGTCTCTCCTTGCTGGCATAGAGTCACATGATTACAAGGAAACGCCTAGCTCCTAGCTTCTCCTTGGAAAGGGAGGCGAAGACAAGACTATAGTCTAATGTACTAATTTTTCAAGGGGGCGTTCCAAGGGACTGGCTTCTATCTCATCTCTTTTGGAGCACTGATGGGACCCAGCATACTTGAGATGCCCAGAAGCCTCTGAGAACTAAAAAGAGCTGCGTGATGTGCTGCTGCTCCAGAGGACCCATGGTGGAACAGAAAGAGATCAATACAGCCTTCTGCCTCTCCTACAGTAAGGAAAGACAAGAATGGAGGATGTCTCCAATGTTCTGGCTTTTCAGGAGGCTTCCCAAGGACCTGGTTTCTGTCTGGTTTATTTCAGAGTATAGGTGGGACCCAACATGCTCTAGATACTTTGGGGAAGCTGAGAACACAATGCAAAAATACAAAAATACAAAACCTGAGCAGTATGCTGCTCCTTCAAAGGACTCATGGCACAGCAGGCAGACACCAAAGGGGGCAAGAGACCATGAGTTTCTGAAGAAAAAAAGAAACTAGCAAATCTCTCTAATTAAGAATTTACAAACTCAAGTCCAGAGAAGACACATGCATCGAAAAGATTTGAAAGGCCCCTAGAATTTTTAGCTGAGCTGATTGGTAAAGAAATTTCCCTGTAAAAAACCAGTCCATAAACGTAAGAAGAGGTAACTAATTTTTCAAATGTGTGGCTACTGCAACAAAGTTACTAGGAAAACAAATAAAAACAGGTAAAATGGCCAAATCAGAGGAAAAAAGTAAATCTCGAGAAAATGATCCTAAAAATAAAGGCATATAAATTCCCTGATAAAGAATTCAAAATATCCATCATAAAGATGCTCATTGAGCCGGGCTCGGTGGCTCAGCCTGTAATCCCAGCTGAGGAGGCTGAGGTGAGTGGATTGTCTGAGCCGGTGGGTTCGAGACCCGCCTGGGCAACTTGGCAAGACCTCATCTCTACAATAAATAAAAAAATCAGCCGGACGTGGTAGCGCGTGCCTGTAATTCCGGCTACTCGGAAGGCTGAGGCGGCAGGATCGCCAAAGCCCAGCAGGTTGAGGCCACGGTGGCCGGGAGCAGCCACTGCACTCGAGTCTGGGCAACAGAGTGAGACTCCAACTCAAAAAAAAAAAAAGATGCTAATTGAGCTCAGGAAAACAATGATTGGATGAAATGACAATTTCAGTAGAGAAAAAGAAAATACACATATGAACCGAAAAAAAAATTATTGGAGCAAAAGAATGAAACAAACTTAAAAATTCACTAAAAGGGTTTAGAAGCAGATTTGTTCAAGCAAAAGACAAAACAGTGAATTTAAATGTGTTTAAATTTGAAATTATTTCTTAAGAGGAACAAAAATACAAAATGAATGAAAGGAAATAAAGGAAACTTAAGATAATTATGGGACACCATCAAAGGGATTGATATATGTTTTATGCAGTCTCAGAAGGAGAAAATACAAAGAAAGGAGCATTATTTAAAGAAATAACGGCCAAAGACTTTCCAAATATTGGGAAGGAAATGGACATCCAGATTAAAGAAGCCCATTGAATCCCAACTAAGACCCAAAGAAGTTCACACTGAATGAGACATTTTATAATAAAATTGTCAAAAGTCAGAAACAAAGCAAGAATTTTGAAAGCAGTAAGAGAAAATAACTCATCATGCACAAAAGAGGTACCACTGGAGAATCAGTGGAATTCCCAGAAGAAACTTTGCAAACCCGAAAGGAGTGGGATGAAAGCTACAAATTGCTGGAGAGGAAAAATATGTATAACAAGAATACTATATTTGTGAAAACGGTCCTTAAAAAATGAAGGAAGACAAAGGTTTTTTCCTAATAATCAAAAAATTGCATCACCACTAGACCAGTGTTACAAGAAATGCTAAAGTGTGTCCTTCAAGTTAAAATGAAAAGAGCTAGACAGCAAGAAGAAATCATATGAAAGTATAAAGGTCTCTGATAAAGGCAAATGGGAGCTGATTATAATCCCCTTATTCTCAAATTTCAGCCACTTCTGTATGACCTTCTTGGTTTTGCTATATTGGAGGACCATCTGAACTATTTAATATTTTTCCTTATATCGACTTTTAACATTGATCCTGGCCTAAAATACCAGAAAAAGCATGAATTTATGTTATTTGCATCATTTATATATATATATATCAATTTCAATAAATCCTTAGATAAAGATACTTATGTCTATATAACATCTAGAATGATTTTACATACCATGAGTAGTGTTAGTACTACACATAAGAACCCTGGTTAATGTTACATCCAAACATTGCAGTCTTTAGAAATGATGATGTAGTGATATATTTTGACTTTAAAAGATTTTTTTTTATATTTATGTGAGAACTCAGCTTCCAAAATAGTATGCTTTATGCATGCACTTTTTTAATAAACATATTTAGGTACTTGGAATACTCTGTGCTAAAATGTTCACAGTGATAGCTCAATGATGTGATTATGGACAACTTTTTAAAACCTTTTGTATTCTGATTTCTTAAACTATTAATGAGCACATGTCTTCTAACAATAAGATTAAAACATTAAAGAACTATACATTTTTCTAATAGAAAGATTATTATCTAAATATAATTCTGAGCACTGTAATGCCCAGTGCTCAAATCATGAAAATCAAAATTCCTGAAGTTTAAAATCTTGAAAATTACAATCCCAAATTATCAGAATTCCAAAAATATAATTCTGGAAAAATAATTTAAAATACTTTAAAATACACTTATTTGCATTTTTAAAGAGTATTTATTCAAGAAACATGTAAAAACACAACAGAATATCTCACAGGCTACTTTACACAACAAAATAGGCAAAAATAACATACATATATTTGTAAGCATAAACACCCCAGGATACTAAAGAAAGTCATATGAATATAACAGTCATATGCAAACAAACTATATTCATAAAGAAATAGGTTAAAAAGTAAAATGTGTAAACACGTATCACTGTGATTGGTATTGTGTATACCCAACTCTATAACTACAATCATCTGAAATACAATGATTGGCAACCTACGTCTCTTGATGAGTTTAATCAAAACTGCATAGGTCACTACCATATCACCACTGCACCAGTCATCTGAACAGCTAAACTCTTGAGAAATTTTATATTTCACGTATTCATATGTACAAAAAGAAAAATTCTTTTATTTATTGATGAAATTTCAACATTTTTATATGCATGTGCAATACTTACAAAGTCAACATTGGGATAATGCACTTATAGAAGTCACATTTGCAAAAAAAGCATAGAAGGAATTAGAACTCTCTAAAAGTCTTTACACAATTTTCACCACTAGTGTTCTAAATGATATAAAGACTAAATACATAGCAGTGAATTGTAAAAACATGACGCTAACAATTAAAATATGGGCATAAAATTAACAAAAGCAGAAAAATGCCGAAAAGAAAATTTAACACACAAAAAAGTGTGTTACAGGGCAATTCCTAAAAGTTCTAAAAATTAACCTTCCATACAACCCAGCAATCTCCCATCTGGGAATATACCCATTGGAATTCAAATCACTCTACAAAAAAGATACCTGCACATGCATGTTTATTGCATCATTATCCACGATAGCAAAAACATGGAACCAACAATGCTGCCCATCAAAAGAGGACAGGATAAACTTCAACTCTGACATGCCTAAAAATTTTTAAAAATTGAAAATAAAAATAAATAAAGGAGGACCGGATGAAAAAATATGGTACATATACACAATGGAATATTACACAGCCATAAATAAGGACAAAATTATGAACTCTGCAACTTGGAAGTACTTAGAGTCTGTAATACTGAGTGTTATATCACAGAAACAAAAAACTGAGTACCACATGTTCTCACTCATAAACGGACCCTGAACAATTGTCATAATACTATAAAAAATGGATTGGCATTAGTGGGAAACTTCCAGGGAAAGGAGGGGAAACACATTTCATCAATAGAGATACCTGATCTCAACCCAAGTGAAGTGGGGAACAAAGTAGGACCCAAACTTTACCTGTACAGTGATCATTTGTATACCTAACCCTGAATTGTACCCCACATCTTTAAGATAAAAAATAAAAATGAAATTAAAATACTGCCAAAATTTTGGTGAAAACCATACTGGTGACTGAATGGAAACATAGTAGCATATGTGACTTCTTACCCTACCATGCACATAATTATTTTCAAACCAGTCAATAACCTCGCTGGCTTCATCAGGTAAATGCAGCTTTAATTCACTAAAAGTTTCATAAATGTCATCAGCCAGAAGGAATGCCAATGCTGGCAAAAGGAGATTTTTTTATTTTATTCTTTATTTTTCAATTTTTATTTTGAAGATGTGGGGTACAATTCAGAGTTAGGTATACAAATTCTTCTATGATTCAATATATACCCCACCCTGAGAATTTCTTTTTTAACTGAAGTTTTTGTCATTGCCATATAACGTAACCAACTTACTCATCTCAATTTTCCACCAAATGCATTAGGCTAAATGGAAAAAAAATTATTGGTTACACCTTGAAATTCATTTTAGAAATCTGCATTACTTCCAAACCCAAATCTGGTTTGTGGATTCAAATGAAATCCATTTTTTCTGCATAAAGACAAAAGTAAGATAACAGTTCTTCCTAACATGATGCAACTATCTCGTAATAAGAAATTCAGACATTAAGGATTTGGACTTTACAGATTTGAACTTTAGAGATTTCAGCATTCATGATTTTGGTGTTTGGGATTGTATCTTTTGGGACTGTTATGCAAACCAAAGGTAAATATATAGGAAAAAAGCAGAATACTATAATACTATAATGGCAATATAAAAATTATTTTTATTTCTAGCACAGAAGATAGACAAAATTACTTTTTTAATTTATTTTAAAATTGTGGAGCACGATTCAGGGTTAGGTATACAAATAACCATTTTGCAGGTACCCTTGTTGATGAGGTGTGCTCCCCTCTTCCCCAGGTAGTTTTCCACTACTGCCAATCCCACCTCTCCACCATACCATGCCCCTGCAGTTTTCCACTACTGTCAATCCTTTTCTTATAGTTTTACGATAGTTGTTCAAGGTCCACTTAAGAGTGAGAACATGTGATACTCAGTTCTTTGTTTCTGTGAAAGATCACTCAGTATTATAGACTGTAAGTCCACCCAGGTTGCTGCGAAGTTCATGATTTTGTTCTTCTTTATGGCTGCATAATATTCCATTGTGTATATGTACCACATTTTTTTATCCAGTCCTCTTTTGATGAGTAGCACAGTTGGTTCCATGTTCTTGCGATTGTGAACAATGCTGCAATAAACATACATGTGCAGGTATATTTTTATAGACTGATTTGAGTTCTTCCAGGTATATTCCCAGTAGGGGGAATGTGAGGTCATATGGAAGGTTGATTTTTAGAACTTTTAGGAATAACCACACTGTTTTCCACAGAGGCTGTACTAGTTTACAACCTCACCCACAGTGTAGAAGTGTTCCCTTTTCGCCACATCCTTTTCGGCATGTTATTTTTTGAATTATTGATGATGGCCATTCTGACTGTAGTTAGGTGGAATCTCAGTGTGTTTTTAATTTGCATTTCTTTGATGACTAGTGAGGCTGAACATTTTTTCATGTATCTATTGGTTGCTCATATTTCTTTTGAGAACTGCCTGTTCATATATTTTGCCCACTTTGTAAAGGGGCTGTTTGTTTTTTTCTTTTCAACACATGTGAGATCCTAGATGTTAGGCCTTTGTCAGACATAGAGTTGGCAAATATTTTCTCCCTGTCTGTGGGAGATAAGGTTCCACTTGTCTATCTTATCTCTTATGGCATGGGCACTTGGGGTTTTGATGAGGAATTGGTTGACAGTTCCAATTTCCATAAGTACATCTCCTGCATTTTCTAAGGTTCTTATAGTTTGAAGTTTTACTTTTAGGTCTTTAATCCATTGAGAGCTGATTTTTGTGCATGGTGATAGGTAGGGGTCCTGTTTCAATCTTCTGCATGTGGTCAGCCAGTTTTCCCAGCACGATTTACTGAATAGGTTCTCCTCTTCCCAGTGGTTGGTGGTGGAGGCTTTGTCGAAGATGAGTTGGTTGAGGAATTGAGGTTTTTCTTCTGGAATCTCAATTCTATTCCATTGGTCTATATGCCTGTTCTTGTACCAATCCCAGGCTGTTTTGATTATTGTACCTTTATAATAAAGTTTAAAGTCTGGGAGTGTGATACCTCCTGCTTTTTGTTTGTTTGTTTGTTGGCTTGTTTTGTTTTTTTGTTGTTTTGTTTTTTGTTGAGGATTGTTTTGGCTATTCGTGGTCATTTATGTTTCCATATGAATTCCTGTATTGTTTCCAGGTCTGAGAAAAATGATGTTGGTAATTTAATGGGTACTGCATTGAATCTGTAGACTGGCTTTGCTAGGATGAATATTTTATCAATGTTGATTCTTCCAGTACATGAGCATGGAATATTTTTCCATTTGTTTGTGTCATCTTTGACTTCTTTGAGCAGTGTTTTGTAGTTTTCATTGTAAAGATGTTTCACTTCTTTAGTTAGGAAGATGACAAGGTATTTCATTGTTTTGTGGCTATTGCAAATGGTATTGTGTATTGTATTTGGTTCTCTGCCTGTTTATTGTTGGTGTATAAGAATGTGACTGTCCTTTGCATGTTTATTTTGTACCCAGAGACTGCCCAAAGTCCTTTATCAGTGCAAGGAGGTTTTTGACAGATTCACTTGGATTTTTGAGGCTCATATCATCAGCAAAGAAGGATAAGTTGACTTCTTCTTTTTCTGTTTAGATGCTCCTGATTTCCTTCTCTTGTCTGATTGCTCTAGCTGGGACTTCTAATACTATGTTGAAAAAAAGGGGTGAGAGTGGGCATCCTTGTCTTGTTCTGGTTTTCAGGAGAAATGCTTCCAATTTCTGTCTGTTTAGCAATTTGTTGACTGTGTGTTTATCATAGATGGCTCTTATTATTTTGAAGTATCTTCCCTTTATGCCAAGGTATTCGGTGCTATTTCAAGAAAGGATGCTGGATTTTATCGAAAGCTTTTTCATCATCCAATGATATGATTATGTGGATCTTTTTTAACATCTGTCTATGTATTTAATTACATTTATGTCATTGTGGATGTTGAACCAGCCCTGCATCCCAGGAATGAAGTCAACTTGTTCATGGTAGATGATTTTTGAGATGTGTTGTTGGATCTGATTTGCTAGAATCTTGTTGAGAATGTTTGCATCTATGTTCCTCAGGGATATTGTCTGGTAGTTCTCTTTCTTTGTTGGATCCTTACCCAGTTTGGGTATCAGTGTGATGCTAGCCTCATAAAATAATTTGGGGAGAGTTCTGTCTTTCTTTATTACCTGGAATACTTTCAATAAGATTAGTGTTGGCTCCATCTTGTAAGTTTTGTAGAATTCCACTAGAAATCTATCTAGTCTGGGATTTTTTTTTTTTTTTTTTTTTGGCAGATAGTTTTCTTATAACAAAGTCAATTTGCTGGGTTGTTATTGGTCTACTTTGGATCTCAATTTATTCTTGTTTCAATCTTGGGAGGTTCTGTGATTTCAGAAAGTCCTTCATTTCATTTAGGTTATTGAGTTTGTTACCATGCAGGTGTGCATAATAATCTCTGATAATCATTTGTATTTCTTTGGGGGCAGTTGTGACTTGAACTCTTGTTTTTCTGATTGTGTTTATTTTGGCTTTTTCTCTTTTTCCTTGGTCATTCTGGCAAGAGATCCATCAACCTTGTTTATTCATTCAAAGAACTTGCTTTTTGTTTTGTTGATTTTTTTCTATGCTTTTTTTTCCCTCTATGTTCCTTATTTGGGCTTTTACTTTGGTGATCTGGATTCTTCTGCTGAAGTTAGGGTTTTGGTGGTCTTGTATTTTCAGCTTCTTTAGGTAAATTTGTTAGTCTGTTAACTTTTTCTCTTTCTATTTTCATGGTGTGTGTTCTTACAGATATAAATTTCCCTCTTACTATTGATTTCATGGCATCTCAGAGTTTTTGCTAAGGTGTTTCTTCATTTTCATTTGTTTCAAGAAATCTTTTAATTTCTATTTTGATTTCTATGTTGATGCAGGAGTTGTTCAGCATCATGCTATTTAGTGTTCATGTCTTTGTGGGTTTGGGTTGAGTTTTGTTGGTGTTGATGTTTATTTGTATTCCACTGTGTCTGCGAAGGTGCATGGCAGTATTTCAATCCTCTGAAATTTGTTTATGCTTGATTTGTGACCAAGGATGTGGTCAATCTTGGAGTACATTTCATGTGGTGATTAGTAGAATGTATATTCTGTGGTTATTGGGTGATGTGTTCTGTAGGTATCTACTAAGTCCATTTAGTCGGGCATCAAATTGAGGTTCTGGATCTCTTTGTTGTTGTTTTTTTTTTTTTTTTTTTTTTGCTGCACATCACTTGGAGAGTCTCTTCTTAAGCTTTTTTCCCTATATTTTGGGGTTAATGTATGCGTGTGCTTTCAAGTTTCTTGTTGCGCTGTTTTCTCTGCTGATTGTGTGCTCTGCTGTTCTCTTGGGAAGTGTGTAGTAAATCTTTTTCTTCTTTCTTCTGTGCTTAATACCTTTTTAAGTGTCTCCTGTAGTGCTGGTCTGGAAGCTGCAAAATCTCTTAGGGATTGGATGCCTGGGAAGGATTTTAATTCTCCATCACTGATGAAGCTGAACTTGGCTTGATAGGAAATTCTTGGTTTAAGTTGTTCATCTTTGAGGACTTTGAATATAGGGCTCCATTCCCTTCTTGCTTGTAGTGTTTCTTCTGATAGCTATGCTGCTATTCTGATTGGTTTTCCCTGGTAGGTAGTCTGACCTTTCTCTCTTACTGTCTTTAGGAATTTTTCTTTTGTGATTACTTTGTGTAGGTGAATTACTATATGTCTAGGGGTTGACCTTCTCATTTAATGTCTTTTGGGGGTTCTCTGTATCTCTTGTCCTTGGCTGGTCACATCTCTGGTGAGATGGGGAAAGTTGCTTTGGATTACTGCCTGAAATACTTGTTCCAAGTTGTTCTCCGTTTCCCTTTCTTCTGAGGTACCATTCAAGCATAGGTTCAGCCTTTTGATATAATTGCACATCTCTTGTAGGCTTTATTCTTTCTTTCTGTGTCTTCTTTCTATGTTTTTTACAGATCGAGTTAATTCCGTGTTCTGGTCTTCAAGTTCTGAGATTCTTTCTTCAGCTAGATTAATTCTGCTTTCCATGCTTGTCATCTTGTTATTTCCTGGATGAAATTTTCTATTGCCAAAATCTCTGTTACAAGTTCTTTCAGTGTTGCATCTTGTCTTTCTTGAGTCCTATTCTCTCTTTCCATTCATTCCCTAATCCCTGTCATATTCTGGGGATAGTCTTTGGTGACTTCCATTGTTTGGGCACCAAGGTCTGATTTTTCAGGAGTTTTGTCTTTGGTACACTTGAAATTGCCTGAGGTCTTCCTTTGGATTTTCCTCAGATTTCTTATTTTTCTTAGTTCTGTTATTCTGTGTCATTGGGGAAGCTTTCCTTTCTGACGTTTGCTCAGACTTCTATTCTTCCAAAATCTGGGCTCTGGATTTGTTCTATTTTGGAATCAGATGGTGGATGGAAAGCTTTACTGTCTCTTGTAGTTTTCAAAATTCAAATAAAGTAGGAGATGGGGCACTAGGAATCAGATACTACTTGCAAATTAAAATGTTCACTTATTGTGGTATGTGTTCCCTGAGACCCAATCCCCACTACCACTCTATATGGTGATGCAAAGCAGAAACCAATGCAAAAGCAATTGAACACATACAAACACACTCCAAAACAAACTGGAATAACATCAATGTGAAACAAAACAATCAGCAAAAAAAGACCCCCAAGAAAACTAAACACACAAACATGCCTAACACAAAGTGAATATAGAAGAAAAACAGAAAGACTGAAGGGAGAAAAAAAGGGATTCAGGTCGAACCCTCACACATCTATTGACATACCCCTTGAACTATAAAAAATGAATATAAAAAAGACCCAGGAAAACAAAAACCAACCAACAACCACAACAAAATCAAATAATGAACAATCAATCATTCACATTCACACATAAACAGAAAACGACAAATAAAAGAAGAGAAAAACAGAAAAAGAAAAGAAAAATTTTTTAAAAATTTTTTGGAGAGGGATGCAGATCAAGCCCTCACACACACATTCATGCACAAAGGAAAAATATTTTTAAAATAGATGAACTAACAAGCAAACAATCAAAAAAACTTTTTAAATTAAAAATAACTGAAAATTTAAAAAACAAAAGCAAATGAACAAAAAAAAACCTTCCCTCTTGTGGCAGGCTCTGTAATTATTCCTCTACTCAGGTCTCCTGCAGAGCCACCTCTTTCACTCTCTCCTCAGGGAATGAAGCAGGGAAGGAGGAGAGACAGTGGAGGTGGGTGGGGCTGCAAACTTCCCCTCCCACTTTCATATGGTCAGGGAGATCTCTGGTGGTGAGTTATGGGACTGTTCTTTCCACAGTTATGTACTTTCACTGGAGTGCCACAGCCAGTCCTATCCTGGAATGGAGTTCTACTATTGTGACTGACTGACATCCAGGCTCCGCCTGGGTTTGTCCCTCTCAGTGGTGGCCCAGCTGTGTGGGTCTGATGTTCAGAAGATTCCTGGGAAGGAGGGGGTTTGGGTAGGCCCCGGACTCACCACTGATCTCTTTGGAGTTCTTCATCCTCCTTTTCTGGCCACACCCTTTGTCCCACAGTTGGATCAGGGTAGGGGATGGGGCGCCTGGAACTCAGCACTCTCAGGTACCTCTGAAGTTTGTGCTCTCAGAATATCTACAATCAAGCCCTGAGTAGTTGATCCACCAGTCACAGAGATCAGATCTTTTGGTCTGTGGTGAGCAAGTCAGAGCAATTTCCTGCCTCTCCTTCAACATGGTGGTGGGGTGCCTCTCTTGTCCTCTTCCGTGGGAACTTGCCTTTGGACTCCGTCTGCAGCCACTTCCCGCGCCCTGCAAGGAGCTGAAGTGATGAGGCAAAGCCTGGAGCAGTCTCTTTCCTGCTTCAATAGTGAAGGAGCACCTGGGGCAATAGTGTCTCCCTGCCACTTTTCCAAAGGAAAATTTCTGTCCGTTTAATTAAAAAAAAAACAATGGTGCTCCACTTCTGCAACCCGGGAAGAGTCAGGGACAAAGTAGAGAAGCTGCAGCACCTGCTGTTACACCAGGGGCCTGGACACCCACTCACAAGACCCACTTAGACAGTCTCTCCCAGCGTTTTCTTGCCAGGGAGGGTTTGTTGATTTTTTAAAAAGAAAGAAAGAAAGAAAAGAAAGAGAAAATGACACTTGGCTTCTGCGTCCTGGGAATCACTAGGGTCCAAGCCCAGATGCTGTGGCACCAGTCGCTGCACCAGGAGAGCCCTGGCCGCTAGCTCCCTAGCCCTCACTCAGTCAGCCACTCACACACCCACTCGCTCACCAGCACTTACACAAAATTTTCCCATACATTCACTCACTCACAAAGGGACTCGCATAGTCTGACTAGCTTGGTCGCCATCTTCCCTGCCCAGTTTAATGATCTTGCCCACTTTTTAATTGAGTTGTTTGTGTTTTTTTTTTCCTTTTGGCATGTTTGAGTTCCTTATAGATACTAGATGCTAGGCCTTTGTCAGATATACAGTTGGCAAATATTTTTTTCCCATTCTGTGGGCTGTCTCCCTGCTCTCTTGATGGTTTCTTTTGCTTTGCAGAATGAAATGAGCTTCCATACCTTACAAAATACATTAGAAGAGGTCAGACTGCTAACCCTAGGTTCTTCTTTACACTTAAAGAGAATCAAATCTAGTGCTTGTTAACTCATGGGTCATCCATGATTCAACCAGTTAAGTGTTGTGAGCTAGAATCTATTCACCCAGGGAAAATGAATATAGTGAAAGAACCAGCACCTTAGGGGTTGAGAGAGATGAATGGAAGCAGAAAATGAGATATAAAATGTGTGTTTGAGACATAAGAGGATTGACTTAATAAATACTGAGTGCTTACTAGATGTCAATTGCTGATTCATGCACTAGGGATAAGGCACTGGCTAAGACAGACAAACCTCTCTGCTCTTGCTGAATTTACATTTTAGTGATGGGAGATAAGCAAATAAACAAGTAAACAAGCAGCAAAACATCAAATTCTGGTAAATGATAGGTTGAAAATAAAATTGAGTGATTTAATGTTAAGGGAATACTTCTCTAAATAGGTGACATTTAAGATTATTCAAGTAAAATAGTCAACACATACTTCCATAAAATCCAAGAAAGAAAGACATTCCCAGATTGAGAAATAGACTGAAAGGCTTTGGTTTACCATTGGCGATCTTAGAGAGAATGCTTTTCATAAAAGAAGGTTAGAAGAAGAGAATGAACAAGCAGGAAAGAAGCCTGAGGAGGAAGAGGATTACGAATCCCAAATGCAATAGACTAGAATTGAGTGAAAGATTGTTCTAAGGGAATGCACAATAGTGAAGTCACTTTGGGAAACAGTTTGGCAGTTTCTTATACAGTTAAACGTACTATGTTGCCATGGTCCAGAAATTACACTCCTTGGTATATAACCAACAGAAATGAAAACATATGCTCACACAAAGACTTGTGCATAAATGTTCACAGCACCTTTATTTAAAATAGCCAAAAACTGGGAATAATCCAAGTATAAGGACCAGGGAATTGACACACACATGCTAGTATATTTATACAATAGGATACTATTGAGCAATGAAAAAGAATGAAATAATGATACACGCTGCAATATGGATAAATTATAAATGCATTTGCTAGATGAAATAAGCCAAGTTCAAAAAGCTATATATTGCATTATTCCATTTATATGACATTCTGAAAAAGGCAAAACTATAGGGACAGAAAACAAGGAGTTTACATGTATCAAGGGGGAAGGTAGAGCAGACTTCAAAGAGGTAACACATGAGAATTTGGGGACAAAGAGCAATTATGCATTTGATACATCATGCAGAGGAAATTTATATATGTGTGTGTATGTATATATATATATCCTGGAGTTTCTAGAAAACTAGATTTCAAAAAAGTAGGACTACCCAAAGGCTTTGTTTTGAAGTTTTGGGGCAGTTGATACATCCCTAATTAATATGATTAATCCACTGTCCTCAAACAGAAGGTAGGTCCATAAACACATTGAAAATTTGACGGGTAAATAAATGGAGCTGAGAAGGTGACACAAGAATAATGCATCTTCAGGACAAAATGCACTCTGGAAACCCTGTGAAAAATGGTCAGCCATCCTCCCTGTAACCAAACTTCTCAGGCCAAACAACAGAAGCTGTGAATTGAGACTACTATGGAGCTAAGTTTACTCAATGTCTCTTACTATTTGGCATTGAGTAAACTCAGCTTCATAGTAGTCTCAATTCAATGGAGCAGAGTTTACTCAATGCCAAACAGTAAGAGACATGACAAAGATTATATTTGCTATGAAGCTACAGAAGATGAGTAGCAAGTAACCTGAGAGTAGTTCAATAGATGAGGAGAGTTTATCTGTGCTTGTAGAAAACCAAGTATAAGATAAAGATCACAAATCAAAGAGAAACTTATAGATCAAAGAGAAACACTACTGAATAAATTTAACGATCTTTGTGATTTAGGGCAGATTAACTGTAAGCCCTGCAAGCCTCATTTCTAAATCTAGGATAAAACCTTCCTGCTGAGAATAGGAGGTTTGATTAGATGATCTCAAGATTTCTTTTTTCTTAAAGTATTTTGAATCCCTTGCTTTGTAGAGAGAAACTTGTCTTCTAAGTATCAAATACTAAATTGATTGTGTAGAACAGATGAAAATTTCTAAATATGATTAAAAGAAGTACAATAAAAATGTTTTAAAACTGTTTTTAGGCATTACAGATAGAGATGAATTTTGCCAAAGGAGATTTACATGCAGGAATATTGTTTGCTTTGAAAAGGGCTTGAAGAATTATGTTTGATACTCTTCATGTCACTGCAATTGCCTGTGTTGTTGTTTGGTTTTTTTTTAGTTGGAGTCTCACTCTGCCGCCCAGACTGGAGTGCAGTGGCTGCTCCCGGCCACCACAGCCTCGACCTGCTGGGCTCCAGTGATCCTTCCGCCTCAGCCTTCCAAGTAGCCAGAATTATAGGCATGCGCTACCATGCCCGGCTGATTTTTTGATTTATTGTAGAGATGAAGTCTCGCTGCCCAGGCGGTTCTCGAACCCGCGGGCTCAGGCAATCCACTCACCTCAGCCTCCCAAAGGCGCGGGATTACAGGCTGAGCCACCGAGCCCGGCTTTGCCTGTGTTTTAATATATCATGGACAAAAGAGTCTCAAGACTACCGAAAGATCTGTGCTATCATTGCAAAAAACTACCTTTAGTGCACACTGGATTAGAATAAGCGACAATTTTCTAGCCAACAGCAGCTTGAAAGATAGTAAGAAATGTCAAAGCAGAAGATAAGAACTGTAACTTAGAAAAAGAAATAACATTCTGATGTTACTTTAGAAAACGTAATGAACATCATTTTTTGTTTTATCAGATTTGCTTGAGGTAGATGACAAAGATTATATTTGTTAAATTCAGAAAATTAAAACCTAGACCTCTATAATATTCTTCATTGATGGAAAATATCTGGATAGTACAGAATTACACATCAGTTAAGCAAGATGATGCTTATTTGGAAGTGGGAGGTCAGGCTTCTAAACAACCTTATTCATCTAGAAGACAGCCACAAAACTAGAATTAAGGGGAAAACCTCTGACTACCCAGAGATAAAGACATTCTCAAGCCTGCCAACTTTGTTCAGAGACTATTTACTTAGCACTATATGAAAAACATGTTTCTGGTTAAATAAATTTCCTCATTATCTGGTTTCTACTAGCACCTCTCAGCTTAGTTCTAAATTACAGAAGACTGCAAATACTATCTTGAATAAATGAGAATCAGTATCTGACAATAAAGAAAAGGACACAGAAATGTCATCAAGTTGACAACTGAAATTAGGGTGTGATTTAACCTAAAGCTACAGTTAGGGAACCCACAAAGTCATCTAAGAGGTGATCACAATGTAATAGCACTTCACAGCTTATGAAGCTATTAAGGATCCTGCATCAAACAACAACAAAGTATTAAATTAATTTTGTTAAAATCCATTTACTGGCTTGCTGAAGCTTCAAAGTAAATGTGATACATCTTAGAGTCCCACCTAAAATGGTTAAGTATTCCAATGTTTTGGTACTTTAGGAAGAAACTTCAATAATCCCTGACATCACCAAATCAATGAAGTTTTAATGTTCACTAGAAGTGCTCTATTTGCCAAGCTTAAGAAGGGAATAATTTAATTAGATTCAAAAATATGTATCAAGGAACTACTATTAAAAACCATGAGCTAGAAGCTGGGATGAGGAGAGATATTTCAGATGACAAAAGCACAGACTCTGGGTTCTAACCAGGGAGAGAGGCATGGAAACAACTAACTAGTTCAAGGAAGATGGTGAGAAATGTTGGCAGAAAAAGATTCAATGTGATGACCAACAGGGAGACAAATAGATGGGTTCTGCATTGGGCCTAGGATAGATCTGAGAAGGCCTTCAGGACTAGCCAAGATTTGAGTAGATCCTGAAGGATTGAACAGGTAGAAGATAGAGCAAAGTAATAGAAATACATGGTAAATTTAAACAAAGGCAAATATTCTGGTGTATCTAGAGCGTGAGAAATATGGTAAGAAATAAGGCAGGAAAGGTAATTGAAGATAACCTTTATTTCCAAAATGAGCTTTTTTTTATTTTATTTTGTCCTGTTGGTAATGGGGAGCCACTGAAGGGTTTTAAGCAAGAGAATAACATCAAAAAGCTTTTCTTAAGAAAAATGTCTCTAAGATGGTAAACTGTTATAACCATTCAACAGAAAAAAAATAAAGGTTTAAACTGAGACAGCAACAGTGGTAGCAGAAGAGTGCCTCTGTGTAAAGTATCTTTCCTTTAATGTCCGGTAAGCTATAATCTATGTCCTTTATCTTCTTAAAAAGAATTTTTTTTTTTGAGTTGGAGTCTCACTCTATCGCCCAGACTGGAGTGCAGTGGCCGCTCCCGGCCACCGCAGCCTCGACCTGCTGGGCTCCGGCGATCCTTCCGCCTCAGCCTTCCGAGTAGCCGGAATTACAGGCTTGCGATACCACGCCTGGCTAATTTTTTGATTTATTGTAGAGATGAGGTCTCACCTGCCCAGGCGTGTCGTAAACCCGCGGGCTCAGGCAATCCACTCACCTCAGCCTCCCAAAGGCGCGGTATTACAGGCTGAGCCACCGAGCCTGGCTTAAAAAGAAGTTTTATAGCTAAAATAAAACCAGAATCCTGTAATTTTAGAGTTGTAAATCCTTTTAGAGATAATAGCCCAACCCCATTTATGGTGCAGATAATGAAGCTTCGATCCAAACAGGGGAAGGAACTTACCCCAGGGTCACATGATTACTTATTGACTTTTGGAAAAATCAAAGGTAAAAGTAACTGCCTATTAGGTGATCATCATGAAAAGAACCCAAAAACGGACTCTGTATAGTGAATCCCTGGTCTACAAGATAGCAAACATTAAGGTTCATCAAACGTAAAAACTACACTTAGTCATCTAGGTTTTCTGTCTAAGCAAGGGAGCATCTTAAACATTTGGAAATCACTGGAGAGTCTTGGGCTCAGATATAAATGCTAACTTGATCATAGGCAACTTGGTCAGTTGGAATCTCTGTCTAAAAGAACGATTCTTTCTAGCAGAAATCTTTTCTGACAGAGGATGTGGAGTCTTTTCTTGCTGATGTTTATTGTCTTATTTATTGCAGTACTAACATCGCACTTCAGATAGTTAAGTATTTGTGACTTTCTGTAAGTGAGGACCCACAATACTTCTGTGTAGCAACTCAGTCTTCATTTTCGAGTTACAGAGATTTCATATTTAACTCAGTTGCTAAAAGTAGACCCAAAATTCCAAGGAAAATCTTCCTGTTCAGTGTGACTTCAGACTAGGAAAATGCTACGATTTAAAATTAACTCCTGATGCTTCTGGTCTATGCTCAGAGATGGTTTTCACAGGAAACAAATCCTCAATCAGAAGACTGATAATCGGGGATCCAGCCCAAGTGAGTCACTTAGGCCTCAAATGTTTTATTTGTAAAATAAAGCCTATAATCTTTAATGCTCTTCTAGTCTGAAATATTCTTTTTTCTTCATGCCTTGATTTCTTACCTTCTTCAAACATCCACACAAATCAAAATTAACCTTCTTAAATAGGCCACTTTGTCTTTAACTACACTCCTACCCTTGGTGCTACATACTCCCTTTTCATGCTTTATGTGTTTCTTTATAGGACTTGCCACCTTACGTACTATGTATTTTACTCTTGTCATTATTAACTATTCCATCCACTAGAATATGAGTCTCACAAGAGCAGGAATTTTTGTTTTGTTTCATAACATGAGCTTAGAATGAGTAAGTAATAAATATGTGTTGAGTGAAAGAATAATGTGCCTATTTCAAACATTGAATCTGTGAAATTGTGAAAGCTTCTTGTAGGTCACATTTCTGATACTAAATATAACTTTTTATACTAGGTATATATGTTTTGGTACACTTTGACCTTTTATAGTCAATGTGCCCACTGTATTTTTACTCATTGACACTATTTCTATTTTGAAAATCAGGAAGATTTATAGTATCATTTTTTCTAATATATTGATAGTCAAATATAAGTTTTACCCAATGCCAATTTTTTGATCGAAAATTCAGACATCAAGTATAACATAATACCAATGGGAAAATCTTTATCACATTCTGCCTTATATTTGGTATCTAGGAACCATATATTGGCAAAAAGAAAAGATGGCCTGTTTTGCTTACAAAAACCTCCCAGTCTGATATTCTTCAGAATTGAACTTTTTAATTTAAACTACAAGGGTTTCTGACTATAATTCAGTATGTGATCAAATTTCTATTGTTTAGTCAAATATATTTACAGTATCCTACTATGTACGCATATATTTTAAAATAAATTCTTTCAGAGTTCAGAAGAATGATGCTTCTATCTCACTTTTTTAAAGAAATATTTTTCAAAAGTAACTGTAATATCAAGTTTTTAAGCAACAAAAAGTGGAAAAGTAGAATTCGCTAATGTGTATGAAAATTTGAAGTCTTTAGTACCAAATATGTACTGGTGAAACCAAGCTCAAATTTACAAGGGGAGTTATTGAAAAACAAAGGAGTAATACATGTAGAGCTCAAGGGTAAGAATAAGAAGCAGTCCTACCAATGATGAATGGAAAGCTATGGACCAATTATGCAATCACTCTGATATCCCAATGTCCTGAGATAAAGTGTATTCCAAATATGCAAATTGTCTAAAAAGTTATAGAATAAGTTTTACAATAAATCAAAACTTGTTCTTAAAAGTATTTTATAGGACATGTCTCAGTTTCCCTCTTCCTTTAATGAAGCACACTAAATATAAATACATATATATAAATACATACATAAATATATTTATATTTAGTGTGCCTCTTTAAAGAAGGTGGGAAATTGAGACATTTAAAAATATATATGAATATATATTTATAAGTATATATATATATATATACACACATATACATACATATAATTGAGTCGTTATTATGAAGCCAAACCAATAATCAACCTCTTTTTCCCGATTCCAGGAAAAATGAGTTTATGTGGAGTTGGTTTTCAATAGATACTAGGGCAACTGTACCTTCAGTATGTTCCAGATGGTCACACTATAAGTCTATCTTCCTCCAGAATTAACAAAATATTCAGTATTAGATATTGAAAATCATATATTTTTCCTGCTCCATTTTTCTTTTCTGCTTCTCCATCTCACGAATTACTCCCTTTGGCAATCTTCCCTTATATTAAAAAGGTAGAACCATTTAGCACTGACTTTTTCCTGACTCTTCTCCTGGTTCTTCTTAAGCTGTTAATTAAGCTCTATGTTTAAGGTCTTCCTGCCCTCTTGGCAGTAGTCGCGGTATTGGCAAGCACTGGGTCAGTATTTCTGGCAAAGTAGATTTCTTTGGTGCCCCAAATGATGGAAATAATCACGACTAATCCCTAATTTTCTTTCCACAAATTCAATAACTAAGACTCTTAAACTAACATCTCTATCTGGGAAGGAATAAACTTTGATTCTTAAGCCATTCCAAGAAAGTACTTGTCTGGATTGAGCAGAACTGCTTTGGAAGTGCTATGGAGACAGTTCCAGTTCCTTTATTTGATCTGTAAAGAATGAAAACATCGTAAGGAAAAATCTGCCCAGGTCCACTGACTGTGACCAATTCTGATATTTCATTCCCATCTTCCTCAGGACCAAAAAAGGAAGGAAAGGAAGAGCAAGGAAAGGTAGGGTTTATAATCAGCACAGTCATATCAAGGAAAGAAATAAGGAAGGAAGTAAAGTTACTGGAAAAATCCCACTAAGCATAAGTCAATTTTCAAAAACGCCTGTTTAATACCCCTCCATTTCCAGCTCAAGCCTGCTTTATTCCTCTTCCTAGAACTTTTCAAAGACAAATCATATCGTACGCACTCTGACTACATAAATCTACCTTATATCTTTCTTCCTCCTTTTCATCCCCAAAAAGAACTTTTGATTAATTTCAAAGTTAGTGACCCAAATATACCTAAACATTGCAGAGATGTTTTTGTTCAAGAACTTGGTCCCAGCTTTTTAATCATTAAGATAGTTCTGACACTCAAAACATGGACTAATTCTTCTACTTGGATACACTATGTGACATATAATTGGTGAAAGAATACATCCAGAGGGAAATATATACCTGCATTATAGATCCTGCCTAGTGTATCTGCTTAAGGCAGGCACCTCAAGCTTGAGTCACCAAAGTGATTATGGTTAGTATTGGGGAAAGCCAGATTCCCCTGAATCATGCAAGAGATACATGAAAAACAACAAATGTCCACAAACATTTCCTGATCAGAAGCAATTGTCTATTAGTCTGGAGTTCAGAGTTTAAGAAGTTGGTAACAAGCTTAATATTCATGACATAGCTAACGTCCGACACATTTGGCCAGGTCTTTGCTAACAAACCATGCACAAAATGTACTTTTTTCTCATAAGCATTAACTAGGCTATGGGTCACATGCTATATAGTGTCCATTATTTCCACATCTTATCTACCAAAACAGATTTTGGAGATGTCCTGGGCATGATTCACATAGTTCATCTGGATTTCTGCCACCACAATGCCTGAAAAATACTTCTCACACTATAGATACTACTTTGCCTATTGATTCAGCTGCTTAGGAGCCCAAAGTGGCCAGGTGGTGATCTTCCATTTCAATGGAATCACTGTTGTGTTTCCTAGTAGAAAGATTCTTTCCTTTGGAACTAAGACTTCTAAGTCAGCAGAGCATAAGGTTGCCGGGACAGAAAACAGAAATCTTTCTAGTGGATCATTTCCACTTCTTGATTTCTGTACTCATAAATCTTGACTATGGAAGAAACATCATATATTGGATATTGATTTATAACATAAACAGACTTCTGGAGAATATTGACCCACCCCTGCAAGGTATTGCCACCTATATGGCACAAGGATTGGGTCTTCAGATGCCCATTTCACAATTCTATCAAGCTATATACTTCCAGAGGTTGAGAAAATGATAAGACCAGTGAATTCCATGTGCGTGGGCCTATTGCCTTCATTCATTTGTTGTGAAATGCTTCCCTGATCAGAAGCAATGCTGTGTGGAATAGTATGATGATAGATAAAGCATTCTGTAAGTCACATATTTTAGTTTAGGCAGAAGCATTACATGCAGGAAAAGCAAATCCATATCCAAAGTGCTTATTCTGACAAGAACAAAACGCTGTCCCTTCCATAATGAAAGTGGTCTAATGTAACCAACATGGCACCAAGTAACCAGGTGATCACCCCAGAGAATGGTGCCACATCAGGGGCTCAGTGTTGGTCTCTGCTGCTGGAATATAGGGCAATCAGCAGTGGCAGTAGCCAGGTTGTCCGTGATAAGCTGAAGTCTAGGTTGCTGAGCCCATACATCACCTCCATCCCAGCCACCGTGGCCATTTTATTCATAAGCCCATTGAGTAATGACAACAGAGGCTTGGGAAAGAGGCTTACTATTATCCACAGATTGGGCTGTCCTATCCAGATGATTATTAAAATCCTCCTCTACCCAGGTCACCCTTTGGTGAACACTCACCTGGGACAATGATGTTTGTAGAAGGTAGGACTAGATATTGGATATATTTGAATGCTATGTACCTTTGAAGATTTTTCATATAGTCTCAATTTGTAAAACCACTAAATTAAGCAGGATTCTTGAAACGAGGTAGAGAAGAAAAGTGATATAAGTGTGTATGCAAAATATCTTTAAAGTCATTTAAACCTATGACTTGATCCAAGTAATTAAATGTTTTACCAGGCCAACAAGCTAGTATTTCTCATGGTTAAACCTGATTTCATAGCAGGTCATGCTGACATGTGAAATTACATCTTACTTATGGTGATAATTGGTGGCAAAGTCAAAATCTGCTTTTTGTTTCAATGTTTTCTACACATAAATTGATATGTGTACTCGTGTTTAATATTACTCTTCTTATTATTTAAAACTCAAGCAAATAATTAAAAGAATATTCCTGCTCAGATAGATGTACTTATCAGTATCAGAGAAAAAAACTTGGAGCAAGTACCTAGTAGAGAAAGGATAGAATTCCTGTTGGTTTATGAACTAGAAAAAAGATGGAAATT
This sequence comes from Cephalopachus bancanus, assembly GCA_027257055.1. Lineage (NCBI taxonomy): Eukaryota > Metazoa > Chordata > Mammalia > Primates > Tarsiidae > Cephalopachus > Cephalopachus bancanus. Next base: position 513,069 of record JAPVLO010000629.1, read on the forward strand.
TTTTTTTCTTTTGAGTTGGAGTCTCACTCGGTTGCCCAGACTGGAGTGCAGTGGCCGCTCCTGGCCACCGCAGCCTCGACCTGCTGGGCTCCGGCGATCCTTCCGCCTCAGCCTTCTGAGTAGCCGGAATTACAGGCATGTACTACCACGCCCGGTTGATTTTTTGATTTATTGTAGAGATGAGGTCTCGCTGCCCAGGCGGGTCTCGAACCCACGGTATCAGGCAATCCACTCACCTCAGCCTCCCAAAGGCACAGGATTACAGGCTGAGCCACCGAGCCCAGCTAAAGATGGAAATTTTACAATAAAGTATCTTTCTGTAAAATGAAAGACAACCCAAGACTTATGTGTTCTCCTTTTCTCTAAGGAGAAGGTACTGGTCAAAGTTAATGACTAGTTCTTCTACAGCTCCCAAACAATCATTCACATTGGCATTCTTCACATTTAAATGTAGCATGCCTGGAGCATCCTCTCTGCTCATCTTAATTCTCCTTTATGTCTTCTACACTGTCTATCCCCATAGCACTAGAATGGAGGTCTGTGTGAGGTAGGTATTCAAAACATGTGTTTACTGCAGCATTATTCATAATAGCAAAAATGTGGAACCAACCATGCTGCCCACCGAAATTGGACTGGATTTTAAAAATAAGGTACATACACACACTGGAATATTACACAGAAAAATGAAGGAAAAAATTATGAACTTTGCAGCAACTTGGGTGGATTTAGATTCTACAATACTCAGTGATCTATCACAGAAACAAAGAACAGAGCACCATACGTTCTCACTCAAAAATGGAACTTGAACAATTATAATACTATAAAAAAGGGATTGGCAGTAGCGGGAAACTGCCGGTGGCGGGGGAGGGCATGGGCACAGTACATTAGTAAGGGTATCTGATCTCAACCCAGGTCAAGTAAAAGCCAAAGAGAGGCCCAAACTTTATCTCTATGATGACCACTTGTACACCTAATCCTGAGCCCATACATAAAAATGTGGGTCACTGTGACCCACATTTTTAAAATAAAAAGATTTGTAAATGGTTGGAAGTATTGGTGAGATGATAGGATAGTGAATGTCAACTTTGAATTAGTGATGTGTTATTTTAAGTAGAAGGTAGGTTGAGTTTATGTAAAACCTGAAGAGAGGTATTATGAAGGAGGTAAGACTTCAAAGAAAGCTACATAAGCAACTTATATCCCTGATAAGGATCTCAAAATTTCAGGCTGCTAAGATTTGCTAACTAGGTTTAATAATATTTAATGCCAATATTTCTAACCCTGGGACATATATGCAGTTTGTTTCTGATACATAAGCTGTTTAAAGTCATTATTGTGGGCAATGCCTTCAGGTTCCCTCCCACTGTGGGAGCTTTTCTGTCCTCTCAATAAATCCTGCTTAAAAATAAAATAAAATAATTATTGTTCTCAAAATTTATGACTAAGTGAAAATGCCCTCAAAAGTGACTCATACAAATGCCTTTGAGGTGCAGAAAGGCAACCAAAGTGAGTCCTTCCCTTTTCTTATAATATTATGATAATTGCTCAGGGTCCACTTATGAGTGAGAACATATGGTACTCAGTTATTTGTTTCTGTGATAGATCAATTCATCCAAGTTGCTGTGAAGTTCATAATTTTGTCCTTCTTTATGGCAGTGTAATATGCCATCATGTATATGTGCCATTTTTAAAAATCCACTCTACAATAGTGGAAAACTGCAAGGGGAGGGAGCAGAGGAGTACACTTCGTCAATAAGGGTACCTGATCTAAAACCAGGTGACGTGGGAACCAAAGTGAGGCCCCAACTTTACCTGTACAATGACCATTTGTATGCCTAAACCTAAATTGTACCCCACATCTTTAAAATAAAAGAAATTTTAAAATGAGTCCTTGTCTGAAGGATACAGCCATTACCCACCTCCAGCCTATCACTGCCATTAAATAGTATTGTCATACATTTTAATTTTCTAAGAGCCATAAGTTGGACTTTTAGGTGAGTTCACTTACATTTTTGATGTGGGTAATTAGTTTTAAATTGTTTGAGTTTTGGTAGTTTATTTTTTGTTTTAACACCGTGTAAACCAGACAAAATCCAACAGTCACTTTTCAAAGTTTAGTCTGAGTCCTATAAAAGTCGTACCCAACAAAAAAGAAAATTACAGGTCAATATCCTTGATGAACTTAGATGCAAAAATCCTCAACATAGTTCCAGCAAAGCCAATTCAACAATATATTTAAAAGATCATACATCATGATGAAAGTGAAATTTATCTGTGATATGCAAGAATGGCTCATGATTTATTCAAATATTTTACATTGCCTTATTAGGTATAGATTTTAATATACCCATTTTACAGATAAGAAAACTAATGCTTAGAGAGGTTAAGAAATTTGACCAAAGTCACATATGATAAAGAAATGAGGAAACCACAAGAATCCAGGATTGTCTGAATAACACATTTCTCTTCTTTTTGTCCTAACATGTTGTTTTCGCAAAAGTCAACAGGAGCTTACATTTGGATGCCTTTTACTAATGTGTAGTTATAGACTGGAATATCAAACACTCAAAGAGAAAAAAAAGCAACCTTTTTCCTTCTCTCTCCACCTCTCAAGCCCTCAATACCCATTCTCAATATTATTACTAAAGTAAGTTTGAGGTAATTTTACCATCTTTAAGAAAACACTGATTCTCATAAAACAGAGAACTTTATTGACTCTATTTCCAAATTGTATGTAAAGTATTTATATTTGCATTAAGATGTTTCCTCTCAGGGGGACATAGCAAACCATAGCAAACCATTCTGATATCTCCTCTCAGAGGACATAAAGAGATCGCTGGTCCTTATACAGGACAAACTTATGCAAGCACAAAATTTTCAAAAATGTATGTTTCTTTGAACTTTTTCATTCAAATTGCACAAAAAAGCAAATAAAGAGATGGAATATATACTGAGATATAATCAATCAATTGAGAAATGGTTTTCAGGAATCACAAGTGCATCCTTCCACATCTTCAAGCAACAGACTGGACAATAAATTACAATTATTAATGTGGGAGGAAGAAAACAAGACTGCATTGTCTGCTCAAATGAGAAAACACCAGGTGGAAGACATCAAATAATTACTATTGTACAATATTTATCAATGAACCTGCAATGCATGTTGGTGACTATTTCACATATTACCACACGTTAGAAAAACATAAGATAAGAAATTTTTATTTTTTGTCACATATAAGTTCCCCAATTTCCAAAATTTCATTATAAGCCAAATATCATTACAATAAAATGATTGGTTTCAATGCTATACTATTTAATATGAAGTGATTTTTCACTATTTCGTTAAAAAGTGTGATCAAATTGCTTGTTTGTGATTCATGAGATATCTGCAAGTGCAAAGGGTTAAATTTTAGTGCTTCTCCCTAAGGCTAAAATCTGGAAATGTTTTATTTCTCTTATTATGGAAAAAACTCACATTTCAGTTTTCTCTCTAGGTGGATTGCCTATTAGCCAATGAAGATCATATCAGAGCCAAGTTGTCAGGCAGTCTTATTTTTTAATTCTACAACATCATACCTTAGTTTTTTTTTTCCCTGATAGCTTTATTAAGGAGTTGATTTACAGGCAAATCATTCCCTGTCATTCTTTTCAACCCCCATCTCACAGCATTGCTTTCATAAACACATAACTAATAATCCCAACCATTAAGCAACTCCAAAGATGACAAAAGGTTTCCGTTACTTGTGTCTGGTCAATGATACCACAATTAGTTGGAAATTGACACCAGATGCTCACACAGAAATAAAAAATTCACAAAAACTGACCCATACTGAAACACTAAGATACTTGAAAAGTTTTACGGGTCTATTTACAGTATTGGCTTTCAAAGTAAAAAAAAAAAGTTTACCAGTGCAATTTAAATAATGTCTATAAGGGAGGATATCTGCTGACTGTTTTGCTGTTCAGCTGATGTCTTTTGACCGTGTTCTATAGTTTTAAAATAATCCACTTGGATCAAAAAACTCAACAGGTAGTCTTAAGGATAGGACCACATATTATTTGTCCTGTATCATAGTAAGTCCAACCTCTGCCAAACCCACTAGGCAAAGTTGGACCTGTTCTCTAAAGGAGCAGGGCACTCATTGTCACCAGAAACTTTCATACAGACTCAGTAACTATTTCATGAGAACCTGCATTCCCAGAACCCGTCCAAGTCAATTTTTATATCACACCAGGTTGAAAACAGGGAGAAAAAAGAAGCATGGTTCATGTACACAAGGAGTTGGCAGTTTGGTTGAGTTGGTGGTGTCCTTCATGGAAACATTTATTAAGTACCAACTAGACGTTTCCAACATGAAAGGAAGCCCTACAGGGGATACAAAGATGGTACAAGGGTGCTAAAATTGTATTTCTTTTGTTCTCAAATACCTGATACCATGGAGAACTTATTCAATACTGGTTGCGAACCTCAACTTAATTTCATCAGGTCCCTAAGGCTAAAACCAAGAGGAGACACTCTGACTTAAGGTTGTAGCTGTGAAATTTAATACAGGCTTAAAAGATTTTCACAGAAAAAGTTGCAAAATAAAAAGTTGTAGTGCATAAAATTCACTCTCTTCCTGTGTCTCTCAATGTCAGGTTGTATCTCGCAGGGTCATTCTGAAGTAAAATTGTTAAGGAGTCTGTCTTCAATATTATCAGCTTGGACTTTCCAAACTTGTCCTCCACTTAGACCACACAATAACGCCTTGCATGTTTCTTGGCACAATCTATCATGCTTTCCTCACTTCAAACCTTTGATGATACTATTCCTTCGGTATAGATCATTCTCCCACATGTGGCAACACTACATATCTTTCAAAATCCATTACAATACTCCCTACATGTAAATGAATGAAACCCCAATACCTACACTTGCCTGGGCCTGCATTTGCCCTCATTAGTTTTGATCTCTCCTTGCTTGAAGCCTTTGAGGGTTGGTAGTTTATATTCCTTGTCTTTCTGTGACTCCTTTCTCCTATTTTTCACTCTAGACTAATTTTCACAATGAAAGAGACATCAAAACTTTACATTAAAATAAGGAAGCAGGCATTATTCAGGGACTTTAAAGAAAGTAGTAAAATTAATCTACAAGCCGGACTCAGTGGCTCAGCCTGTAATCCCGCGCCTTGGGAGGTTAGGGTGAGTGGATTGCCCGAGCCCGCGGGTTCGAGACCCGCCTGGGCAGCGAGACCTCATCTCTACAATAAATCAAAAAATCAGTCAGGCGTGGTAGCATGTGCTTGTAATTCCGGCTACTTGGAAGGCTGAGGCAGAAGGATCGCCAGAGCCCAGCAGGTCGAGGCTGCGGTGGCCGAGAGCGACCACTGCACTCCAGTCTGGGAGACAGAGTGAGACTCCACCCCCCCCAAAGAAATAATAATTAATCTACAATGTTAAATCCCTCTTACCTCCCTAACTTTACCCATTCACCTCTTTTTACCAGATTATCTGCATCCATCCTCATCTCTTTTTCCCTGGTCTCAAATGTGATAATAGTCTCCTTCCAAAGAGATCCTCCTTGGGATTCACCCTTGGCATCATCTATTCTAACCTCATTCAGGTCCTTACTCTTTCAGACATCCTCATCCACTCCTTCATCCTGTAAGCATGCTCAACCTGCTTCCAACCTATAAACTCAAAGAATAAACTTTCTATGTCCCCATAGCCCCTACTTGCTACCTGCTTACCTTTCTTCTCTTTGAGATCATCAAACGTCTTGAATGACTCATCTGCCTTTATTGTCACCACTTTCTCATCTTCTATTCTCTCAATTTACACAGTCTGACTTCCACCCCCAATGTGTCAGTGACACTCATCTCACCAAGATTACCAATCACCTGTCAAATGCAATGTATCTTTTAAAGTCTTCTTCCTTTAATGGACTTCTTTCTTGCATTTGATACTCATGATTATGCCTTCCTTGTTAATGCATGGTATTCCCTTGGTTTCTATCATGCCATGTTTCATGCCTCTCTGACCTCTTGCTCTCTGACTCCTTATCTTCACTCACTCCTAAAAATGTTGGCGTTCACTTCCCTTTATATTTACAATTTTGTTTTCTCTTTAAAATTCCTTCTAGTTTTTAAAACTTTGTGAGCAGTATTAAATACAAACACAAAATGGGAAAATATTTTTAACATCCATGACATGCAATGAGTTTATATCTTACTATAAAAATATTTATTACAAATGAAATCAGAAAAGGCAAGCATAAAAATAGAAGAAATACAGCAATATAATTGAAAGTGCATAAAAGGTATCAAAAAGAGGTGGGCTTTAATCACCTGAAGTAATGTTCAGCTTCACCCTTAATCAAGGAAATTTAAATAAATAAAATTCCAGTGGTTTGGCCTTGTGAATTGATGGCTAAAAGTCATAATATGCAGTGTTGGCAAAGATGTGGAGAAAACAAACCTGTTAATATCTTATAGGGAGATTATAAATTAGCAAAATATTTCACCTTTTACAGGTTGGACTAAGTATGCCATGCCTTTTCTGTGCTCCTATAATACCATATGTTTATCTATTACCTCATGGTTTAACAATTAATTTATTTGTAATCCTGTTAAACTGACTTCCCTGCAGACAGAAAAGGGACTTATATACCAGATGATTATCATAATGCCAGGCATATAATACATACTCAGTAAATTGTGATTAATGTATGAATGCTGAAAGATATCTCTTTAGGCTCCACAATCATTCATTCAACACACCTTTACCAGGTATCTTTCATGTGACAGGTGGAAAAACCATGCTAAGCAGTAGAGATATGAAAATAAATGAGACTGTGTCTGGCTTATCAGAGTCTCAAATTCCCACAAAGGGAAAAATAAGTACATGTACAATGACAGTATAGAGTGATAAGCATCATAAACCCATAGTAGCAATGACTTCAAGATTGCCACTGGCAACCTCTCTTTGTTCATTCTTCCTTCTCATTCTGGGATATTATTGATGTACCTCTCACTAATTTCTATTAAGTACATCATTAGCATACATCCTGAGAAGTTCACGTTCACCTCATTTGAAACATTTCAGAGAAGAGTTTCTGGAAATTTATATATAAAAAGCTGGACAAGTATTAAGTACTTACATCATTTTAGTGACCATCACTAACTGAGATTCCAAGAAAAATATAAGGAAAGAAAATTTCAGTAACTACAAGAGTTTTTCCATCACCAAGATTTTATATTTTTTGGTAAACACCATAAAATTCCCATCCCTATGCCGTGCACAAGATAAAATCCCTTCAAAAACTGCCAATTCTTAATGGTACATTCTTATTCTTTTGCATCCAGTCACTTAAACTCACTCATTTAACTAACATTTCTTAAAGACTTACTCTGTTTTAGACACTAAGAATAGGATGGTGTATAAGACAAACGGAAGACCTTCACCAAACAAGCAAGGAGACAGTCGATTTTTGAGTGAAAATTATGATACTGTTGGATAAGTGTGTTTTACTTAATACTTCCATTTCCTTCTTTGTTAATCAGTGTTGATTATGTGAGACTGCAAATCATTAGCACTCCCACCCATGACAATCATCAGACAGTGAATATTCTTATAATCTCATGAGTGAAATATGACCATCTTTAGTAAGGCATAAGCAGGCAGGCAGCTAATTTTATTACCTAGCTTATGGTAATGCGCTTATGGGTTCTCTTCCCTAGTGAAACCTACATTTTAACAGTAGCCTTCTAGAGAAGAAATGCCTTCGTGCACAGCCTATAATATTAATGTTAGTAAATTCTGAGAACTCTGGCCAGTCTGAGAAGAATACTTAAAGTCATAGAAATCTTTGAGTCCACTTCTTATATTATACCACATAGACAGGGATGTATTTTTTCATTAGTCCTCCATGTTTCAAATCACCCACAGCCCTCTCCTTTCTCTTCTTGTTACCCAGCAGGTTTCAGGGGGCAGTCAATCACTGTCACTGTGGGATAACAAAAAGATGATTCAACATATCTATAAATTTGGTTTTCTCCAGGATGGTTAAGCTTGGTTGCAATGTTTGCAAACAGAAACTCAATGCAAATTCCATTGATATCTTTTTAGGGCCCCTAAGAACAAAGCCATCCCTGTAAGTAGCCAGAACAAGGATCAGATAAGGAATATTTCAGGATTTCCAGAAGCTACTCTTCCCTTTGTCACACAAGGAAATCCTAAGTATCACAATGCCTGAAATCAAGCCTGTTAAGTAAGTACCACGGTGCCTGAAATTAATTTGGTGGTATTTCAAAGGCTTTGTGATAACTCTGGTGACAACCAATGCGGTTTGGTTGAAAGGTGGCTCAGAAAGTTTCCTTTTCCTAAAACACTTCTCTCTGGTCAATCTACCACCGTGCATAAAATTCTACCAGTATCTAATTTGAATGAAAACACTAAAGACTCCTGCTCTGGCACAGGTTCTACCTTGGAAAAACAATCCCTTAACTAACCAAATGTATAAACTCCAAAGGTCTTGAAGAAGGAAAAATAATATTTCAATGAAGTGTAAATCAATAAGCATGTATAAAGAGCCTACTATGCACAAGACAATATATTAGGTTCTAGGTATAGACAGATATGGGCTCTTCCTTCAAGGAGTTTACTAGTGGAATAAAGATGAGGGTACTAGGTACAATACGAAATACTGAAAAGCAGGAAAGTTAAAAAATAAAACTAAAGAAAAGACAAACAAATGTCCAAGAAAAATATCTCTTAGTTCTGTCTCTCTCTCTCTCTCTCTCTCTCTCTCTCTCTCTCTCTCTCTCTCTCTCTCTCTTTCACTCTCTCGACCGCTCTCACTCTTGCTCTCTTTCTCATCTTGTTGCAAAGGTAGCCATGGGCAGATCTTTTCTGAGATACTTTACATCACCCCTACTATATTAATTTCCCCCCATTCTCTCTCGTGTTAACTTTTGAGGTAAGGCTAGATTCTTTGCTCCTATCTCAAAAAACTGGAAACTTTCCTCTAGTATAAAAATTCAACAGTGATAATCTTGGTCAAATCATGATATTTTATGCCTTTATATAACAGAAAGGGGAATCCTTGATTAATAATACTCAGAGGGAACTGGGTCGGTGCAGGAAATTAAGTAGACAACTGCTGTTCAGAATTATGAATACAGCCATTTCCCTTTATCTGGGTCAGAAATACAACTTCAAAGACCCCTGAATAAGTGAATGCATGCAAATGAGTCACACATCACCTTAGAAGGATGTGGAACCCAGAAACTCCCAACCACACCAAAGTAAAAGTTTGTATCTTTAACTTTCTATGAAAAATCACTTGAATATGTTTGTTATCTTGATTGTGATAACGGTTTCATGAGTGTATGCATATGTTCAAACTCATCAAATAGTACGCATTAAATATGTATAAATGTTTGTGAAACAATTACACTTCAATAAAATTGTTTTTAAAAGAGGGATGTAAAGCCAGGCTCGGTAGCTCAGCCTGTAATCCCGTGCCTTTGGGAGGCTGAGATGAGTGGATTGCCTGAGCCCGCGGGTTCGAGACCCGCCTGGGCAGGGAGACCTCATCTCTACAGTAAATCAAAAAGCAGCCGGGTGTGGTAGCGCATGCCTGTAATTCCGGCTACTTGGAAGGCTGAGGCGGAAGGATCGCCGGAGCCCAGCAGGTCGAGGCTGCGGTGGCCGGGAGCAGCCACTGCACTCCAGTCTTGGCGACAGAGTAAGACTCCAACTCAAAAAAAAAAAAAAGAGGGATGTAAATAAGTCCCAAGACAAAGCAACCTGAAACCTGACTAGCTGAATTAAAGATGGTGCATCTATGCTGTTTATAGTTGTTAAGCTGAATTGTGGGTGTCCTTACAAAAACAAACAAAAAAGGTAATGCTATTACTTTATGAGAAGGCTAGGTTAGTGTTTGCTTAAATCAGACCAAAACAAAATGGAAACTGTAACACCAGAGATGGCAGGATTGGCTATACAATTTAGGGTTTCCAAGTAGGAAAATATAGACTCTAATCAGCACTAATTACAGCATAAAAGATAGGGATATGCAGTATAAAAGCATGGCCTCAGTCATTTTAGAGTTCAGTCAGAAAGAACATGAATATGCATATACATGCACACAACAAATCTGCTAACAAGCAATGGTAGGTAACAAGAGTTAAGCACCCATTGAGTACATGGGGGACCAACAATTTAAATCATGTGCTCATCTGTTGGCAATTTGGATACATTTTTCTTTCCAGATAGCCCTGTACACACACTTATAGGGATTAATTACAGACATGCTCAATTTCTAATTAGACATTTTCAAAAAAACAGATGCTATACTTACATTATGGTGGCAACTCAAATCAGAGACTCTCCTCCAGTAGTCTGTGTAACTGAATGGCACTGGGGCAAAAATCTGTTTATAACTCTTCTTCCCTGTGATAGCTGTAAACCATGGGTAGGGCATTCAAACTACGTAAGTTTGCTCACAGCAGATTACACAGGAAATATCTACATCACCACTGCTAATAACTTTTTGTATTATCTGGAAAAGATGATACTTCTATATTTGCTGCATACCTCAGCAACTTCTTGTTTTTCTGTAAAGATTTGAGGAATGTAGCCTTTGTTGGTTTGAATACCACTTAAAAATTGGACAAGTTAAAGCTTGATTGTCTTAAATCATTTGTGAAAGAAGGTGGGTTCTGAATAGCCAAAACAATCATTAGCAAAAGAAACAAAGCAGGAGGTATTACACTTCCAGACTTCAAACTTGACTACAAGCCTACAATAATCAAAACAGCTTGGTATTGGTACAAGAACAGGCACATAGACCAATGAAACAGGATAGAGATTCCAGAAGCAGTCTCAATTCCTCAACCAACTCATGTTTGATAAAGCCTCCAACAACAACCACTGGGGAGAGGAGAATCTATTCTGTAAATGGAGCTGGGAAAACTGGCTAACCACATGCAGAAGATTGAAAGAGGACCCCTACCTATCACCATATACAAAAATTAAGTCTAAATGGATCAAAGACCTAAACGTAAAACCTGAAACTATGAGAATCCTAGCAAATGAAGGAGACACCGTTATGGAAATTGGAACTGACAACCAATTCCTATTTAGAATCCTAAAGTCCAATACCTTAACAAATAAGATAGACAAGTGGGACCTCATCAAACTAACGAGCTTCTGCAAAGCAAAAGAAACCATCAAGAGACTGGGGAGACAGCCCACAGAATGGGAAAAAGTATTTGCCAAGTGTATATCTGACAAATGCCTAACATCTAGGATCTACAAGGAACTCAAATGCGCCAAAAGGAAAAAAAAACAAACAGCCCCTTTAAAAAGTGGGCAGAAGACATGAATAGACACTTCTCAGAAGAAGATATATGGGCAGCCAACAGACATCATCAGAGAAATGCAAATCAAAACCACATTGAGACACCACCTAACCCCTGTAAGAATGGCCATCATTAATAAAACAAACAACAACTGATGCTGGTGAGGATATGAAGAAAAAGGAACGCTTCTACACTGCTGGTGGGAATGCAAACCAGTGCAACCTCTTTGGAAGATAGTGTGGTGATTTCTGAAAGAACTAGAAATTGAGCTTCCATATGACCCAGCAATTCCCCTATTGGGAATATACTTGGAGGAACTCAAATCATTCTACAAAAAATATACCTCCACTCGTATGTTTGTTGCAGCTCTGTTCGCAATAGCAAAAACATGGAACAAAAAAAGCTGAACTGGTTAGAGAAACTGTGGTACATATACATGGTGGAATATTATGCAGCCATAAAGAAGGACAAATATATGGACTTTGCAGCAACTTGGATGGATCTGGAGGCGATCATACTCAGTGATCCATCACATAAACAAAGAACAGAGTACCATATGTTCTCACTCATAAGCGGATCTTGAACAATTATAATACCATAAAAAAGGGTTTCGCAGTAATGGGAAACTGTCAGGGGATGGGGTGTGGGACTGGCAGTTGAGGGAAACTGCTAGGGGAAGAAGGGGCATACCTCATCAACGAGGGCACCTACATAATCAGTGTTTGTATGCCTAACCTTGAATTGTACCCCAAATCTTTATAATGAAAAATAATAATAAAGAAAATGATAAAAATTAAAGAAGGTGGGTTCTAAGTAAATAAACACATGGAGACATTTAAAATAAATTAAAATTGAACTTTAAGGAAGAATAAGGGTCTTAAGAAAGATATAATACTATGAAATTTGAAATTCTGTGTGTTTCCATAAGAGTCTATGCCAAAAGATATGCCTTTTTTTGCTTGTTTTGGGTTTTTTTTCTTTTTTTTTGTTTTGTTTTTACTCTATGTGTGTGTATAAGAGAAAGGGAGGAAGGAAGGATGAAAGGAGGGGAAAATAGAGAGGGAGACTAGAGTAGGGTTTTCCCTAAGGCTGAAGACTTTTAATATGGAGGCAAACTTTTTTCAGACTGAATATTCAAGTAAAAGCGGTTTCCAAATATTCCCAGCCTCCACAATGGAGTTTAAGTCATAGCATATCTACCTTGTTTCTATGTAGCTCACTAACATCACATGCAGTTTTCTCAAAAACAACAACCACTATAACTGCACACTGTGAACTACGTATTCATTTTTCCAATGGGAAAACTGAGGTCCAGTGCTCAGGCTAGGACTAGTATATTTATGGACTCTTGGATAAAAGTGATTTCCACTAGGGCAGAGAAGATGGTTAAGTATGAGATTGCAAGGAGTTGAGGGGAAGGAACCAGGCCCAAGGTGGCAATCAGTAAAGCACCCACAGATTTGAAAATTTACAACAGAGTGTTATTATAGGCTTGGGGGCCCATAGCCATGATGCTTCCAGAAATACTTCTCTGCTTAGAACATATTTAGTAGTTAGTTTCTTAAAAGGCACTAATTAAATACTAATTTCGTGACTCATCAACATTTTTCAGAAAATCTAATTTTTTTTTCTTTTTTTTTTTGCTGAGGTGAAATATTTGGCAAGCACTGGGGACTTGCCCTGACAGCATAATACCTAGAACAAAGCAACTCACACTTAGCCAGAAGTATCCTCAAACTGCTGGAGAAAAAAATATTGCTAGCAGCTGTTGGTTCACAGTTGACTTATTTGTCCTTGAGAATCTGCCATTGGAGAATGATTGACTGGTGAACAGATCCCTGGTCTACTTCACTACGTGAGCTCTGGCACTTGCTCTTTTCTCCCTCTCCCAAATCCAAGGAGGTAGTCTCAGCTTAATTCCCTGATTAGTAAAACAGAGCATCTGGTGGCAGAGAACAATAGGAGGCTCTCGTTTCCATGGAAAGGTAACAAACCGAAAATAAAGAAAAAAATGCTCTTATAAAATTAACCCTTACATTAGGCCTGGTAGACAGTTCTGCAAATAGTTTCAGGCTGTGACTTTTTTTCTCGATTTCCTCATGTCATCTTGTGTAGGGATTACAAAGTTTCCAGAAAGCCCTAAGTTTCCCCAAAGAGAAAGGTTATATCACAAGTCCTCAGTAGTTTGACTGAAATTAAGATCAAGTTTTCATATCCTTTAGGAAGCCTTCCTGACCATCCCAGATCATACATCATCACATTCTTCTTCCCTTCCCAGGGATCCTGCTATATTTTCAGTGCCTCTCATTTGGCCCTTTTCATATACTACCACGTAGCATGGAAGTAATTTGTGTAAATGTTTGGTCTTTCCTACACACATGCTTGAAAGACTTAGAGGGTAGAGTTTTTGCTTTTCTGTAATTCTCAGCATGGTACCCTATACATAATAAGCTAAGCTTTCATGCTGAGAAATTAATGAATCAGAAACACTGATTATCAGAATTTTGTTGTTAAAGAGATAGTGCTTTTATCTGGCACTGCAAATGTTTCCTCCAAAATCATTAAGCAGTGGGCAATTCCCTGCAAGAAATTCAAAAGAAAATCGAATGACTTATGCTAACTCTAACTACATGACTTGCTAATTTGAGAGATTAATTTCTATTTTATAAAATAACCAAGATCTAAATAAGCTAGCTAGTGCTTGCTCTCGCTCTCTCTCTCTCTCTCTCTCATACACACACACACACACACACACACACACACACACACACACACATACACAATGGTTTTGTTACAAGAGACTATCTTACCAGGAGGTAAAACACTAATGAATAATAATGATAATGCCTCTTTCTCCTACCATGTACATGATTACATGATTCCTGCATAATAAAATCCATATGAAATACAAGATGATATTTTGGATCCTGTTTATGTCATTAAATATATAAACTATTCCTCACACATGTGTACCATCTGTGTGTTTGAACACCTTATTATCTGTGTGCTCACTTAAATCAGCAATGAAAATTTTGAATTAAGACAGAGACCAGGACAGACCCTTCTGACATGCCACCTTAAAGGTCTATATTCAGTAGACTTAGATCCATTAAAATCAACTCTTTGAATCCAATTATTTGTATAATGAGTCATGAACCCCACTCCTGGTTGCACTTTCTTGTAGTCCAAATTTCACCAATTTGTCCCACAAGACCATCGTGAACTATTTTATCAGCTATCCCTGAGAACTCCAAATAGGGCCTACCTTATTCCCCTACACTTACTCTATACAAAGACAGCCTCCCATAAAAGGAAAAATAACCAGGAATGCTGAGGGCACTGATTGGCTATGAAGTTGAGTAACAGAAAAAAAAACAGAGAGATGGAGATTAAAGATCTGCCACCATTCTCTGGGGCCCAGATGGACATGACTCAAGTAACAAGATTTTAACCACTTTCATTGGAAGACTGAGTCACCCTCTAATATTTTGCAATTTTTTAAAATTGTGCCTTCTTTAGAAGAGAAGAATAAAATTGCAGTTACTGGGGAGAGGAGAATGAGGGAGATGGTCAAAGAGTACACAGTTTCAGTTATGTATGATGCGTAAATCTAGAGATCTAGTGTGTAGCATGGGGACTGTAGTTAATAACATGATACTTGATACTTGAAATTTGATAGAGGGTAGACCTTAAGTGTTCTCACTACACACAAAAAATTTTTTAATGTGTGCACTTACTATGTATCAGTTATACAAAACAATTTTATGGACAAAAAATAAAATTAAGCTTTTCTTTTTTATTATAAAGATGTGGGTTACAATTCAGGGTTAGGTATACAAACGTTGATTATGCAGGTACACTTGTTGATGGTGTGACCCTCCCCCCCCAGGAGTTTCCTTCAACTGCCACTCTCACCCCCTCCCCTGACAATTTCCCACTACTGCCAATCCCTTTCTTTTTTTTTTTTTTTTTTTTTGAGTTGGAGTCTCACTCTGTCGCCCAGACTGGAGTGCAGTGGCTGCTCCCGGCCACCGCAGCCTCCATCCGCTGGGCTCCGGCGATCCTTCCGCCTCAGCCTTCCGGGTAGCCGGAATTACAGGCATGCGCTACCACGCCCGGCTGATTTTTTTTTTAATTTATTGCAGAGATGAGGTCTTTCTGCCCAGGCGGGTCTCGAACCTGCGGGCTCAGGAAATCCACTCACCTCAGCCTCCCAAAGGTATAGGATTACAGACTGAGCCACCAAGCCCGGCAAATCCCTTTCTTATAGTAATATGTTAATTGTTCAAGTTCCACTTATGTGTGAGAACATATAGTATTCTGTACTTTGTTTCTGTGATAGATCACTGAGTATGATAGACTCTAAATCCATCCAAGTTGCTGCGAAGTCCATGTTTGTCCATCTTTATGACTGCATAATATTCCATTGTGTATATGTACCACATTTTTTTTAGCCAGTCCAGCTTCAATGGGCAGCATGGTTGTTTCCATGTTCTTGCTATTGTGAATAGAGCTGCAACAAACATACATGTGCAGGTATCTTTTTTGTAGAATGATTTGAGTTCCTCTGGGTATATTCCCCATAGGGGAATTGCTGGGTCATATGAAAGGTCAATTTCTAGTTCTTTCAGAAATCGCCACCACACTGTCTTCCAAAGAGGTTGCACTAATTTACATTCCCACTAGCAGTGCAAAAGCGTTCCTTTTCCTCCGCATCCTCACTATCATCTGTTGTTGTTTGTTTTATTAATGATGGCCATTCTTACTGGCATTAGGTGGTATCTCAATGTGGTTTTGATTTGCATTTCTCTGATGATGAGTGAAATTGAGCACTTTTTCATGTGTCTGTTGGCCACCCATGTATCTTCTTTTGAGAAATGTCTTTTCATATCTTTTGCCAACTTTTTAAAGGTGCTGTTTGTTTTTTATCCTTTCGGCACGTTTGAGTTCCTTGCAGCCTAGATGTTAGGCCTTTTTCAGATATACAGCTGGCAAATATTTTTTCCCATTTTGTGGGCTGTCTCTCTGCTCTCTAGATGTTAAAAAGAGAAGTTTCCAATCAGAGTTACAAAAAAGGTGGTATATTTTAATTTCCTCAATTAACCAATTATCACTTTTAAGATCAAATAGTTACTATGCAGTAACAATGTACTATTTGAAAAAAAAGATAAGGTTTCTTTAAAAATTGATTTTGGTGCAATATATGGCTATGACATGGTGATGAGACATGGATTTAAACCAAAAGGTCTATTCCATATGACATATTCTTGAACAATTATAATATTATAAGAAAGCAATTGACAGTAGTGGGGAACTGCCAGGGGAAGGAGGTGGGATTGGAAGTTGAGGGAAACTGCGAGGGGCAGGAGGGGCATACCTCATCAACAAGGATTCCTGCATAATCAGCATTTATATCTAATCCTGAATTGTACTCCACATCTTTATTAAAAATAAAATAAATAAATAAAATTACAGTTAGTAATTTTGAAGCAAATGTTGGAAGATTAAATTTGTAACCAGAATAATAAAGAAAGCAATATGCTTTAAAAAAAAAAAAAAAAAAGAACTTTCTACTGGAAGTAACCTTAAAGATCATCTGGCCCATGGATGGCAAATATGTTGCATGTCTTGAGTCAGGTATAATGAATTACCTACTGGAATGTTTCATTGAAAAGAGCAACCAACACCCTTATGGAAGTTGGAACTGGCAACCAATTCCTGAGCAAAATCCAAAATGCCCAGGCCATAAGAGATAAGATAGATAAATGGGACCTCGTCAGACTGACAAGCTTCTACAAAGCCAAAGAAACCATCAATAGAGTGGGGAGACAGCCCACATAATGGGAAAAAACATTTGTCAACTGTATATTTGACAAAGGCCTAACATCCAGGATCTACAAAGAATGCAAACATGCTGAAAAGAAAAAAAAAAAAACAGTCCC
Organism: Cephalopachus bancanus; assembly: GCA_027257055.1. Lineage (NCBI taxonomy): Eukaryota > Metazoa > Chordata > Mammalia > Primates > Tarsiidae > Cephalopachus > Cephalopachus bancanus. Next base: position 530,356 of record JAPVLO010000629.1, read on the forward strand.
ATTACAAAGTGGGCAAAAGATATGAATAGACAATTCTCAAAAGAAGACATATGAGCAGCCAATAGATATATGAAAAAATGTTCAGCCTCACTAGTCATCAAGGAGATGCAAATTAAAACTACACTGAGATACCACCTAACTCCAGTTGGAATGGCCATCATGAATAACTCAAAAAATAACAGATGCTGGAGAGGATGTGGCGAAAAGGGAACACTTCTACACTGTTGGTGGGAGTGTAAACTAGTACAGCCTCTGTGGAAATCAGTGTGGTAATTCCTAAAAGTTCTAAAAATCTATCTTCCATATGACCCCGCAAACCCCCCACTGGGAATATACCCGGAAGAACTCGACTTCTCAGCCTTGTTCACAATAGCAAGAACATGGAACCAACTGTGCTGCCCATCAAAAGAGGACTGGATTTTAAAAATGTGGTACATATACATGATGGAATATTACGCAGTCATAATGAAGAACAAAATCATGAACTTTGCAGCAACCTGGATGGAATTAGAGTCTATAATACTGAGTGATCTTTCACAGAAACAAAGAACCGAGTATCACATGTTCTCATTCATAAGTGGACCATGAATAACTACCATAATACTACAAGAAAAGGATTGACAGTAGTTGGAAACTGCGGTAGGGAGGGGAGGTGGGAATGACAGTAGTCAAAATCTGACTGGGGAGGAGGGGCACATCTCATCAACAGGGGTACCTGCATGAAGAATGCTTGTATAACCAACCCTGAATTGTACCCCACAATTTGAAAAAAAATTTTTTAAAGAAAAAAAGCAACAGAGAGTTTCTGAGTTCAGTCGGTAAAAATGCTAACACCCTCACTCTTAAAGATCAGTGGTCCCCAACCATATTGGCATTGGGAACCAGTTTCATGGAAGATAATTTTTCTTCAGCTGGAGGAGGAGGGATCATCAGTCATTAGATTCTCATAAGGAGCAAGCAACTAAATCCCTTGCATGTAGTAGTTCACAATAGAGTTCCACGCTCCTATAAGAATCTAATGCTGCTGCTGATCTGATAGGAGGCGGATATCAGGCCCACCACTCACCTCCTGCTGTGCAGCCCGTGGAGGGGTACAAGTCTGTGGCCTGGAGGTTGAGGACCCCTGTTGTAGATGACAGAAGAGACCTAGATAAAAGTGTGACCCAGGGTCACACACAGTTATCTAATTACTTAACACTGCAAGCAAAAGGACATGACTCCAGAGCAATATACTTTTTATTGTACTATGGTATATTCATTCTATACTCATTGCAGAAATTACTTGAAAATTAACTGGATTTTTCATGTTTAGCAAATCCTTTGTTATCTAGAAAATTCAAGGAATTGGGAAACGAGAAGAATAATCTGATGCTCTGCTTCAATGAAATACCACACATTGATTCCTAAGAAACTCCCACACTCACCAAAATTAGAACAGCACAAAATACTCAAGACTAAAAAAGGTATACTTTTTCTTTTTCCGAAGGAAGTATAGTTGGAAACTTGCAATTTACATTCTCCTAGAGTCATGAGAAATTCCATTTCCCCTGCGTGGATTGCTCCTATCTGCCACAAACTTATCTGAAGCTTCCCAGACCTTCAGAACCCATCTCAAGTCACTCCTACTTCATAAAATCTTCCAAGATCAAACAAGCTTCCAGGACTACCCTGTGATCTTTTTCAGACCTGGACCTCTGGCCCAGACACCTAATAATGCCCTATTATGAAAGCTTTATCTATGTTTTCTTTTGCATATATGTCCTCACTATTCAAGAAAACCACAAGTTCTTCAAGATCAGAATTCTGCTTTTCTGTGTCTAAACAGTAGCTGACAAAAATGGTATGCAGCCAGAGTGCAGTGAGTTTTGGGGAAGATTATGGATCGCATATTAGAGTTTGTAAAAAGTTGATGCAGAGAAAAAAGTAAATGTGGATAAGAGCCCTAAATATTATTGGCACTACATAGCCTCCCTGATAAAATATATACATTATTATTCTGTAGTAAGGCAGTTCAGTAAACAAGAATTCATTTAGCAGGATACTAGCTTCACCACAGATACTAATAAAATAAGCATCCTAGAGCTTAAAGATTGAAGCAAATCTTTTTTTTTTTTTTTTTTTTTTTTTTTTTGAGTTGGAGTCTCACTCTGTCACCCAGACTGGAGTGCAGTGGCCGCTCCCGGCCACCGCAGCCTCGACCTGTACGGCTCCGGTGATCCTTCCGCCTCAGCCTTCCGAGTAGCCGGAATTACAGGTGCGCGTTACCACGCCCGGCTAATTTTTTTGATTTATTGTAGAGATGAGGTCTCGCCTGCCCAGGCGGGTCTCGAACCCACGGGCTCAGGCAATCCACTCACCTCAGCCTCCCAAAGACACGGGATTACAGGCTGAGCCACCGAGCCCAGCTTGAAGCAAATCTTAAAGCAGATATGACTGCAGAAAAACCTGCAAAGAGAGTACTGTGAGCTTCCTCTGGGCAGCCCTTCAGAATGCAGTTAGTAGGAAAGGGGTGAATTTAGGTACAAACAGCACCCAGGAACTGCTTTCTAGGAGTTTACACTTCAATTAGAGAAACAAAGTCAACTGTACAAGGCAGATTGAATTTTGAGGTAGCCTCCAATTGCCAAAAAGTACTTCATATACTTGAAGACAAGTTAAAATGCCTTCACCATCTTTTTGCTTAAGAATGTAGTGTATTATTTTTTTTCAAATATTTTAACCCTCCACATTCATGTTATTCCTTCCAATAAGTGGTTTTTATTCTTATAAAACCAATCCTTATAAGGCCTATACCTCATTGATGCAAATGGAAAAGCATATCTCAGTTAACCAGATCTTTCCCAAATTCATAAATCTAAGTCCCTCTGTATTTTCATTTATAGAGAAATAAGAAATATTCTATTTGGGGCAAGAGCATAGGTTCTGGAATCAGGCACAGCAAGATTTCAGTCTCAGCTATGTTGACCTTAGTCAAATTGCTTAACTTCTCTGAATTTCAGTTTTGATATATGTAAAATGGAAACTATAATAATTCCAAAATGAAGTGTTTTGATGACCACAATGCCTGGCACATAGTAAGTGTACTTCAAATGGTAACTCTTATTTTGATAGTACAGTAAGCTCACTTCAACAATTTAGTAAAAATAATAGATTTTCTAAGATACATTTTCAACTCCACACTGATCCAAACACTGGTTGGCCCACTTTCATCTCCATCAGACAGCATGAGGATTTCTCTTCAGTGCTCCAGAGACCCAAACTCACAAGAATGACCCAACCACAAGACTCTAATTTAAGGGGGAATGAAGGTTTCTAAATGAATGTTTTCTGCTTACACTCTTAATTACAAAACTCTTTCCTTACCAAATATCTCTATTAATAAATTTTGAGTGTATAAAGAGACAATGTCTTATCAGTCTTTGTGAAGAAATAACTCAGACTTTGGAGCAAGACAGAGCAGAGTTTGAATCATGGTTCCACTCCTTTAGTTCATGGCCTTGGGCAAGTTACTTTAGAAAATTATTATCTAACATCTCAGAACTTTTCCAATTTCCTAAACCTCCGATATGGACGATAATAAGACCTAACTCAAGAGTTTGGAGGATTAAATGAAATCATATTTGTGAAAGTGTTTACCTCACAGCCTCAGCACATGATAGTCACTTTGCAAATGTCCATTTCCTTGCCCCTCTTTCTGAAGGCATATATGTTTTCTCTTTTGGTTAGAGGCTTGATGTGAACCAAAGAACTGAGAAACATACAGTTAGATTTTGGATGGATATTAAATGAATGTGTGTGAAGTGAGTATACATGATCGAGTTAAGAAAGTCAATTAAGAATGCTGTTTTGAAGATTCAACTAAAGCAGGCATGGAGATCAAGGCTCTGTGGATGGAGCTGTTTCTTGGATAGAAGAAAGGATGAGCAGCATAGCTGTACCTTCCCCAAAAAATCTTAAGGTCTGAAGGAATGGGATAGTAGAGGATAGGTAATTTTGGAAGGGGGAAATAAAAAGAGGAAGGGGAAAGCTCCAAATGAGGAGTCAGAGAGATCTGTATTAAAAACCCAGTCTGAACATAAGCAAGTTACTGAAACTTTTTCTGCCTCAGTTTCATTATCTGTAGCGTTTCCCCATCTCTAGAGTGGAAATAATGCCTCACAGATTCGTTGTTAGAGTAAATGGAAAACATGTGACATGTTCAGCATAGTTCTTGGCACATAATACTGTAGGCAAATAGCAGCTGATAAACACTGGTGGCAGGACACAGTCTTGAGTGAGGCACAGCAGTGGTGCTGAAGGATGGAATGCCAGTCATTGAAAAGGAGGCCAGGAAAGTGCCAAAAAAATCTTGTGTTATAAATTGGCTTCTGGTTGGGTTGTGACATTTTTTTTCAGAACAAGGGCAGGTTAACCATGTATTATTACCAATCTACTAGAACTCAATAGAATGTTCCAAAGAAGATATTGACAGCTGTTGAGTAGTGGAGAGTGTGAAGTTAGAAAACAAGCAAGTGGTTGAAAGTTGGAGGATTAGGGAGGACTGATGAAATACCCAGGAAAAGAGAACAAAGGGGTTGATGCAAATTGCTTCTCTAGTTAACCTAACACAAAGAAAAGCTCTATTATTTCCTACAAGTAAAATAACACTGACCAGGGAGGGGGGAGAAGACACAACATCAATAAGAATATCTGATCTCTATGGGGGGGGGGATGGGATTAACAGTAGCTAATATCTATCTGGGACTGGGAAAACACCTCTTATCAATAGGGTGCCTGAATGAAACGTAATTGTACACCTAACCCTTAACTGTACCCTACAAAACGATAATAAAAAATACTGATTATAAAAAAAAAAAAAAGAATATCTGATCTCAAATCAGACAAAGTGAGGACCAAACGGAGGCCCAAACTTTACCTGTATGATGTCCACTTGTATAACTAATCCTGAATTGTACCTCACATCTTTAAAATAAAATATATTTTTAAAATAAATAAATAAATAAATGAGGTTTCCTTCCTCCCCCCCTAAAAAAAATAACACTGAGAAACTTGAAAAGATGGCAATTTCCTTACAGTGATGGACACTATACTTGCTTAAATTGAGCTGCTAGGAATTTAATGTTCTTAAGGAAGGTTTCCATTTAAAATGGGACAAAGGAAGTATTGCTTAGCATGAGGGAGATTCCAAATGAGAAAAAAATTCAAGCATTATGGAAAAATTAGTTTGAAACAGACCTTCCTGACCTATCCAACTATCACACTGACACCTTACATTGCCCATGTCAAATATCAGTTTTTGTATAGGTATACAACTGTATGAACCAATTTTCTATTTCAATCCACAGTCATATCCAAGCTTCCTGGATGTTGATACCCTAAGTCAGATTGCCTAGAGCTACTGTGGGAGAAACACTTTAGCAAGTATGAAAAATGAAAGCCTTGTTTTTCACATGGGATAGAATCTGAATTTGAGAAAGTCATATTGAGGCTCCATTTTTTAAAAATCTACTCAGAACAAGTTCTTGTTTTGACTTATTATGCAGTCTTTGTCTAGGAACCAGACCAAGGATCATGAATTTTTATTATTTTCAGCAATTTTATTTTAGAATTGTGTAGTACATGTAAGGATTTGTTGCATAGGTATATATCATGAAGGCAAAGTTTGGGCTTCTGACAAAAACCTCCCCACTACTAGTAGTGGACATGATACCCAATGGGTGGTTTTGTAACCCTTACACCCTTTCTTTCTTTAGCAATATCTAGTGTCAGTTTTTCCCATTCTTGTGCCCATGTATGCCCAATGTTTAGGGCCCACTTATGAGTGAGAACATGGAACAGGCAGTCTTCAACTTTTTGTTTCTGTAATAATTCACTTATAATGATGGTTTCCAGCTGCATCCATGTTGCTGCAAAGGACTTAATTTTGTTCTTCTTTATGACTGCATAGTATTCTACTGTGTATATGTACCACATTTTCTTTATCCATTCCACCTTCGATGGGTGTCTGGGTTGGTTCCACTTTTTTGCTACTGTGAATAACTCTGCAATAAACATAATGAGTGCAGGTGTCTTTTTGGTAGAGTGATTTGTGTTCCTTTGGGCATATTCCCAAAACTAGGACTGCTGGGTAGAACAGTAACCCTATTTTTAGTTATTTGAGAAATCCCCAAACTGCTTGCCACAGGAATTGAACTAATTTACATTCCTACCAACAGTATACGAGCATTTTTTTCTCTTTGCAGCCTCAATAACAGCTGTTGGTTTTGGGGGGGGATGTTTTGTTTTGTTTTATTTTTACTGTTTAGTAATAGCTATCCTTACAGGTGTGAAATGTTTCTCGTTGTAGTTTTGATTTGCATTTCTCTGAGGAATAGTGAAGCTGTGCGTTTTTTTCATATGTTTGTTGCCTGCTGTGTGTCTCCCTTTGAGAAGGGTCTGTTCATGTCCTTTACCCATTTTTAAAGGAGTTATTTTTTTCCTGTCAATTCATTTGAGTTCCTGATAGATTCTGGATGTTAGGCTTTTGTCAAATGCATAGTTTGCAAATATTTTTTCTCATTCTGTTGTCTCTTTACTTTCTTGATGGTTTCTTTTACTGTGAAAAAAACTTTTTAGTTTGATAAGGACACATCCATCAATTTTAGTTTTTGCTGATTTACTTTTGAGAACTTGACCATGAATGCATTGCCTGCTACAATGTCCAGGAGGGTATTCCCTAGGTTTTCTTCTAAGATTTGTATAGTTTGAGGTCTCACATTTAAGTCTTTGATCTATTTTTAGTTGGTTTTTGTATATGATGATAGGAAGGGGCCTAGTTATATTCTTCTACATATGATTAGCCAGTATTTCCAGCACCATTTCCTAAATAGGGCTTCCCTTCTCCAGTTTTTTTGTTAGCTTTGTCAAAGATTAGTTGGTTGAAAAATCTTTGGTTTTATTTCTGAGTTCTCTATCCTGTTCCACTGATCTATTGATCTATGTGTCTATTCTTGTACCAGTATCATGTTGTTTGGGTTACTATAGACTTGTAAAATTTGAAGTCTTGGAATGTGATGCCATCAGATTTGCTCTTTTTGCTGAGGAATTGATTTAGTTATTCAGACTTTTTTTTTTTTTTGCTTTCATATGAATTTAAGTATTCCTTTTCCTAGGTCTATGAAAAATAATGTTGGTAGTTTGATAGAAATTACAATGACTCTGTAAATTCTTTGAATAGTATGGACATCTTGACAATATTGATTCTTCCAATCCATGAGCATGGGATTTTCTTTCATTTATATCTGTCATCTTTAATTTCTTTGGGCAGTATTTTGCAATTAGTTTATCAGCATATAAAGGTGAATGACTGTATGTAGTATGCCATTATGTTCTACTTTTAAATTATGTTAAAATTTTCATAAATATAAATAATGCTGAAATGAACTTTCACAAAATTAATTTTGTATATAAATCTATAATTTTCCCTTAGGATAAATTAAAGGAATTATTTTTGCCATGTTAAAAAAATATATGATGTTGGCTTCAGGTTTGTCATAGATGGCTGTTATTAGTTTGAGAATTTTCCCAAAGGTGCCTAGGTGTTTCAGGATTTTTACCAAGAAGGGAAGTTGGATTTTCTCAAATGCTTTTCATGTGTCTATTTAGATAATCATGTGGTTCTTGTTTTAACATCTTTTTTATGTGGTGGACTACATTTATTGATTTGCATATGTTGAACCACGCTTAAATCCTGGAAATGAAGCCAATTTCATCATGATTAATGATACTTGAAATGTACTTTTGGATGACATTTGCTAGTGTCTTCTTGAGAATTTTTGCATCTATGCTCAGGGAAATTGGCCTGTAGTCTTATTTCTTTGATGAATCTTTGTCATTTGGCAGTGTCCAGATGATATTGGCTTCATAGAATGAGCTAGGAAGGATTCCTTCCTTCTCAATTTCTTGGAATATTTTCAGTAGGATTAGTATCAGCTCTTCCTTGTACATTCAGCTGAGAAACTACTTGACCCAGGGCATTTTCTGGCAGTGAGGTTTTTTAATATTGAATCATTTTCTTGGCTTGCTATTGGTCTGTCTAGGATTTCAGTTTCTTCCTGTCTCAATTTTTGGAGTTTAAGTATTGCCAACAATTTGTCAATTTTCTCTAGATTTTCTAGCTTACTCTCATACAAATGTTCATAGTAATCTCTGATAATCATTTGTGTTACTTCAGGGTTGGTTATAACATCAGCTTTTTGCCTTTTTTCTAATTGTGTTTATTCAAATTCTCTCTCTCTTTCTGTCCCTCACCCTCGTCCTCAACCTTGTGCGCTCTCTCTCTCTCTCTCTCTCTCTCTCTCTCTCTCTCTCTCTCTCTCTCTCTCACTCTCTCTTTCTTTCATTAATCTGGCCAGGGGTCTGTCAATCTTATTTATTCTTTCAAAGAACCAGCTTTTCAACTCAATGACTCATTGATAATTTCCATTCCTCTACTAGTTTTAGGATTACATTGTTCTTGTCTTCACAGCTCCCTTAGGTATGATATGAGACTGTTTACTTGAGATTTCTCTATTTTTTTTTCTGATGTATGCTTCCAATACTATAAACTTCCCTCTCAGCACTGATTTCATGGTATCCCAGAAGTTTTAATGTGCTATGTCTTTATTTTCACTTGTTTCTTGGAATTGCTTTATTTCTGTCTTGATTTCTGACTTAACCCTAAAGTCATTCAGAAGAATGTTGTATAATTTCCATGTATTTGTGTGTTTAGTGGGGTTTCATGTTGGTGATGATGTTTATTTTTATCCCATGGTGGTCTGAGAAAATGCTTCGTATGACTTCAGCCTGTTAAAATGTGTTCATGCTTAATTTATGACCAAGTATGTAGTTGATCTTGGAGTATTTCCATGTGCTGATAAAATGAATGTGCACTCTGTGGTTATAGAATGACGTGTTCTGTAAATGACTATTAGATATAATTGGTTCAGTGTTGGGTTAATTTTCTAGATTTTTTTGTTAGTTTTTTGCCTCAATGATCTGTCTTAAGCTGTTAGCAGGAAATTGCAGTCTCTGACTTTTGCTGTGTACTCTCTTAGAATGATTAGCATTTGTTTTATCTCTGTGCTACTATGTTAGGTGCATATACATTCAAGAATGATATTTCTTGCTGGTAAATTGAGTCCTTTATCATTATGCAGTGACTTTCAATGTCCTTTGTAACTTTTATTGGTTAAATTTATGTTTTATCTGCTCTTCCACTTGACTGGAAGATCTTTCTGCAAACTTTTACCTTGGGCATGTGGGTATTATTTACAATGGCATGACTTTTCTGAAGGCAACAGAAGAATGAATCATGTTTTTGTAATCCAATTTGCCACTCTGTGCCTTTTGAGTGTTCTTTTCAGTCTGTTTGTTAATTATTAATATGGGGAAGCTTGTTCCTGTCTTATTGGTATTAAGAAGCTGCTTTGTGTTCTAGGTGTTGTGGTTAATTTGTATGGTCGGTAAACTTTGTTTTTTAGGGGTTTTTTGCTTGTTTTTTATTTTAAAGTTGTGGAGTACAATTCAGGGTTAGGTATACAAATGTTCATTATACAGCCACCCTTGTTCATGAGGTGTACATCTCCCTCCCCTGGCAGTTTCCCTCAACTGCCAATCCCATCTCCCTCCCCTGGCAGTTTCCCACTACTGCCAATCCTTTTCTTATAGTATTATGATAACTGTTAAGGTCCACTTATGAGTGAAAACATATGGTACTCTGTTTTTTGTTTCTGTGATAGATCACTGAGTATAATAGACTCTAAATCCATACAAGAGGTTGCAAAGTCCATATGTTTGTCCTTTATGGCTGCACAATATTCCATTGTGTATATGTACCACATTTTATTTAATCCAGTCCACCTTCAGTGGGCAGCATGGTTGGTTCCATGTTTTTTCTATTATGAATAGAGCTGAAACAAATATGCATGTGCAGGTATCTTTTTTGTAGAATGATTTGAGTTCCTCTGGGTATATTCCCAATAGGGGGATTGCTAGGTCATATGGAAGGTCAATTTCTAGTTCTTTCAGAAATTGCCACACTGTCTTCCAAAGAGGTTGCACTAGTTTGCATTCCCACCAATAGTGTAGAAGCGTTCTTTTTCTCTACATCCTCACCAGTATCTGTTGTTGTTTGCTTTAATAATGATGGCCTTTCTTACTGGAGTTAGGTGGTATCTCAATGTGGTTTTGATTTGCAATTATTTGATGATGAGTGAGGCTGAGTACTTTGTCATGTGTCTGTGGGAGCCCATATATCTTCTGTTGAGAAGTATCTGTCCATGCCTTTTGCCCACTTTTTAATGGGGCTGTTTGATTTTTTTCTTTATGGCGCATTTGAGTTCCTTGTAGATCCTAGATGTTAGGCCTTTGTCAGATATACAGTTGGCAAATATTTTTTCCCACTCTGTGGGCTGTCTTCTTGCTCTCTTGATGGTTTCTTTTGTTTTGCAGAAGCCCATCAGTTTGATGAGCTCCCACTTGTCTATTTTATTTCTTATGGTATGAGCACTTGGGGTTTTGATCAGGAATTGGTTGCCAGTTCCAAATTCCATAAGAATGCCACCTTTATTTTCTAAGATTCTAATAGTTTGAGGTTTTAAATTTAGGCCTTTGATCCATTTGGAGTTAATTTTTGTTTATGGTGATAGGTAGGAGTCCTGTTTCAGTTTTCTGCATGTGATTAATCAGTTTCCCCAGCACCATATACTGAATAGGTTCTCATCTCCCCAGTGGTTGTTGTTGGAAGCTTTAACAAAGATGAGTTGGTTGAGAAATTGAGCTTTGCTTCCAGAATCTCTATCCTGTTCCATTGTTCTGTATGACTGTTCTTGTACCAATACCAGGATGTTTTGACTATTGTAGCCTTATAGTAAAGTTTGAAGTCTGGAAGTGTGATACCCTCTGCTTTGTTTCTTTTGCTAAGGGTTGTTTTGGCTATTCATGGTCATTTATGCTTCCATATGAATTTCTGTGTTGTCATTTCCAGGTCTGAGAAGAATAATGTTGATAATTTAATGGGTATTGTGTTGAATCTGTAGATTTCCTTTGGTAGGATGGACATTTTTATCAATGTTGATTCTTCCTATCCATGAGCATGGAATAATTTTTCCATTTGTTTGTGTCTTCTTGGATTTATTTGAGCAGTGTTTTGTAATTCTCATTGCATAGGTCTTTCACTTCTCTGATTAGGAAGATGCTGAGGTATTTCATTGTGTGTGTGTGTGTGTGTGTGTGTGTGTGTGTGACTATTGTAAATGGGATTGTGCTTTTTATTTGGGTCTCTGCCTGCTTGTTGTTGGTGTATGGAAAGCAACTGTCTTTTGCACTTTTATTTTCTACCCTGAGACTGCCAAAGTCCTTTATCAGTGCAAGTAGGTTTTTGACAGATTCTCTTGGATTTTCAAGGTATAGAATCATATCATCAGCAAAGTGATAGCTTGACTTCCTCTTTTCCTATTTGGATACCCCTGATTTCCTTCTCTTGTCTAATTGCCCAAGCTAGGACTTCCAACACAATATTGAACGAGGGGTGAGAGTGGGCAGCCTTGTCTTGTTCCAGTTTTCAGGGGAAATGTTTCCAATTTCTGTCCATTTAGCAATACATTAGCTGTGGGTTTATCATAAATGGCACTTACTATTTTGAGGTATGTTTCTTCTAACCCTAGGTATTTGAGGTTTTTCATCAAGAAAGAATGCTGGATTTTATCAAAAGCTTTTTCTGCATCTAATGAGCTAATCATGTGGTTCTTGCTTTTACATTTGATGATCTATTTAATGACATTTATGGTCTTGCAAATGTCAAACGAGCCCTGCATCTTGGGGATGAAGCCTACTTGGTCATGTTGGATGATTTTTGAGATGTGTTTTTGGATCCAATTTACTAGAATCTTGTTGAGGAATTTTGTATCTATGTTCATAAGGGATATTGGCCTATCCTTCTCTTTTTCTGTTGGATCTTTACCCAGTTTGGGTATCAGGGTGATGCTAGCTTCATAAAATAATTTGGGGAGAATTTCATCTTTCTCAATTACCTGGAATACTTTCATTAGGGTTGGTATCAGCTCTTCATTTTACGTTTTGTAAAATTCTGCTAGAAAGCCATCCAATCCAGGGTTTTTGTTTTGTAGGTAGTTTTCTTTTCTTTTGTTTGTTTGTTTTTGTTTTTTGAATTTGAGTTTCATTCTGTCACCCAGGCTGGAGGGCAGTGGCACACTCCCGCCCACTGTAGCCTTGACCTGCCAAGCTCAGGTATTTCTTCCACCTCAGACTTCCAGGTAGCTGGAACTACAGACACATGCCACCATGCCCAGCTAATTTTAAATTTATTGTAGAGATAAGGTTTTGTCAAGTTGCCCAAACTGGTCTTGACCCTGTGAGCTCAGGCAATCCTCTCACCTCAGCCTCCCAAAGTGCTAGGTTTACAGGCATGAGCTATCATGTCCAACCTGGGGTCTGTAAACTATGTACTTACCTGTGCTTTTGCAATGGTTGGAACCATTCTTTCACTTCTATGCTTAGAACTCTTTTTTGTTGTTGTTTTTGTTTTTTAAAGTTTTTATTTTTTTATTTTATTTATTTTTTTGTTGTTGCTGTTTATATTGACTTTTAAAATTTTTATTATAAAGATGTGGGGTACAATTCAGGGTTAGGTATACAAACATTGATAATGCAGGTACCCCTGTTGATGAGGTATGCCCCTCCCTCCCCTAGCAGTTTCCCTCAACTTCCAATCCCTTTCTTATAGCATTATAATTGTTCAAGGTCCACTTATGAGTGAAAACATATGGTATTCTGTTCTTTGTTTCTGTGATAGATCACTGAGTATGATCAACTCCAAATCCATCCACATTGCTGCAAAATCCATGTTTGTCTTTCTTTATGGCTGTATAATATTCCATTGTGTACATGTACCACATTTTTTAAATCCAGTCCAGTTTTGATGGGCAACATGGTTGGTTCCATGTTTTTGCTATTGTGAATAGAGCTGCAACAAACATACGTGTGCAGGTATCTTTTTTGTAGTTTGATTTGAGTTCCTTCAGGTATATTCCCAATAGGGGAATTGCTGGGTCATGTGAAAGGTCAATTTCTAGTTTTTTCAGAAATTGCCACACTGTCTCCCAAAGAGGTTGCACTAATTTGCATTCCCGCCAGTAGTGTAGAACTGTTCAGCTGAAAAGCCATCCGATCCAGGGCTTTTTTTTTTTTTTTGGTAGGTAATTTTCTTATGACAGAGTCAATTTCCTGGGTTGTTATTGGTCTACTTAATGTCTCAATGACTTCTTGTTTCAACCTGAGCAGGTTATGTGATGTCAGAAAGCTCTCCATTTCATTTAGGTTATCAAGTTTGTTTCCATACAGGTGTACATAGTAATCTCTGATAATCTTTTGTATTTCTTTGGGATTAGTTGTGATTTGATCTTTTGTATTTTTAATTGTGTTTATTTGGACTTTTTCTCTCTTTTTCTTGGTCATTCTGGCTAGGGGCCCATCAATCTTATTAATTCTTTCAAAGAACCAGCTTTTTACTCTGTTGTTGTTTTCTATGATATTTTTATCTTCCATGGCCCTTATTTGGGTTCTTATTTTTGTGATTTGGATTCTTCTGATAAAGTTGGGGTTTTGGTGGTCTTCTCTGTCCAGCTCCCTTAGGTGGTGTGTTAGGCTCTCAACTTCTGATCTTTCCGTTTTCTTGATGTGTGCTCATAGAGATATAAATTCCCCTCTGAGAACTGCTTTCAGGGCATCCCAGAGGGTTTGGTAAGATGTTTCTTGATTTTCATTTGTTTCCAGGAATATTTCAATTTCTGCTTTGATTTCAGTGTTGACGCAGTAGTTGTTCAGCATTATGCTATTTAGTGTCCATGTCTTTGTGGGCTTTGGGAAAATGCTGTTGGTGTTAATATTTATTTTTATTCCACTGTGGTCTAAAAAGATGCCTGGCAATATTTCAACCTTATGGAATTTGTTTATGCTTGATTTGTGCCCAAGGATGTGATCGATCTTGGAGTATGTTCCATGTGGTGATGAGTAGAATGTATATTCTGTGGTTGCTGGGTGGAATAATCTGTAGGTGTCTGTTAAGACCATTTGATCAAGAGTCAAGTTTAGGTTCTGGATCTTCTTTTGATTTTTTTCCTTGATGACCTATCTAGTGCTGTCAATGGGGTATTCAAGTCTCCTGTTATAGTAGTGTTAGAGTCAATATCTTTTTTATTTTTCTTAGTAGTTGCTTTATAAATGCTGGTGCTCCCGTGTTGGGTGCGTATATATTTAGGATGGATATTTCTTGTTGATGAATTGATCCTTTTATCATTATGTAGTGTCCTTTTGCATCTTTTTTTAATTTTTGATAACTTGTTTTGTCTGATATTAAGATTGCAACTCCTGCCTACTTTTGTTATCCATTTGCCTGGAAACTCATTTTCCAACCTTTAACTTTGAGTCTGTGTGCATCCCTTGAAGTGAGATGAGTCTCCTGGATGCAGCAAATAATTGGGTCATGGTTTCTTATCCAGTTCACCATTCTGTGTCTTTTCAGTGTTGCATTCATTCCATTCACATTCAGGCTGATTATTGAAATGTGATTGCTTATCCTGTCATGAGATTCTTATAAAGTTTTTCCTTTGTTTACTTGTTTTCTTTTGGCTTTGGAGTTGATGTATGTGTGTGTTTTCAAGTTTCTTTTTGCACTGTATTCTCTTCTGATTCTGTGCTCTGCTGTTCTCTTGGGAAGGTGTGGTCAATCTTTTTCTTCTTTCTTTTGTGCTTAATATCTTTTTAAGTGTCTTCTGTAGAGCTGGTCTGGAAGTTGCATAATCTCTTAGGGATTGAATGTCTGGGAAGGTTTTAATTCTCCATCATTAATGAAGCTGAGCTTGACTGGATAGGAAATTCTTGGTTTAAATTGTTTATCCTTGAGGACTTTGAATATAGGGCTCCAGTCCCTCCTTGCCTGTAGTTTTTCTGCTGATAGGTCTGCTGCTATTCTGATTGGTTTTTCCCAGTCAGTAGTCTGACCTTTCTCTCTCACTGCCTTTAGGAGTTTTTTCTTTTGTGCCTACTTTGTGTAGACAAATTACTATGTGTCTAGGGGTTGGTCTTCTCATTTGATGGATAATGTGTTTTGAACTTCCAGGAGAGAATTCTTCAGCTCCAGAAGTTCAGTTAGTTCTGTCATAGAATGGTCAGGTCATCTTTCACTTCCTCTACTGTTTTTATGGTCTGGTTGATTTGGGTTTCCACTTTCTCCTGGATCTCATTAAGTCTCTTTACCATCCATAATTTGAATTCTATACCTGTCATTAGAAACAGGTCATTCTGAGTAGACCCCACTACTTTGTATCTGAAAAGACCCTTTGTAGGTGTTGAATCAGTATGGCTTTGGTGATTGCTAGTGTTTTTTCACTGGTTCATTCTTATCAGTGAGGGCAACCTTTTCTTTTGTATCTTTTATCTTGTTATTTTTATTTGTTAGCATTGCTATTATTGGGGTGGCAATTTATGTTGTTTTCTTACTTGATCTCCCTCCCTCCTCTAGTGTGCCTGTGGAAGGGGCAGAAGTGGCAGGGATGGTGCGAGCTGGGAGGAAATCAGTCAGTGTAGTGTAGTGGTGGTGGAGCAAGTTCTTTCCTCCAGATCAGGTGCTTTCCTCTTTTTCTAGAACCCCAGCATCTCCCTCCCAAGCACACGTCTCAACAGCAGAGTTGACAGGTTGCCAGACACAAGCATTCTGGTGGGTGTAAAGTGACCTCCCCCTGCTTAGGCAAGCCTGATCCCCTTTTACAGGGGTAAAGGACAGGCCACTGCCTTACTGGAAGAGACTCGGTGTTTCTCCCTCAGTCTACAAGTGGGCTGGGTCACCATCAACATTGTTCTGTGCAGAGGTACACCACCTCCTGGTTCCTGCCCTGATCTATGGGAGGGCCAGTGACAGTGATGGCAGCTCCCTGAGGGCAAGCTGCATTTGCAGCCCTGAGCTGGGACTGGAACTGGTGCCAGCACCACTGAAGAAACATCCCCAAAGTAGACATTTCAACCTGGCAGGGGGCTGGAGAGGGAGGGAGTGGATAGTGCCCATCAGCACAAGCCACCCACACAGGGTGTGCTCCGTGGAGCCTCTCTATCAAAGGATCGGCAGTCTCTGAAAACTCAAGTTCCCTGGGTGCCACATGGATCCAACCAGTACCACTGTCCTGATTCTGGGCAGCTCTTTGCCTGGACAGTATGAGAGGGGGTGTGGCAGGAGGGCATGAGCTATCTCTCCCTTAGCTAAGACTGCAGAAGTTCATGAGAGGTGAGTAAAAACTCTCCCATTCACTCACCACTTCCTTTTCCAAAATTACTCTCCCAGTTTCATGTCAAGGTTGATTCTGGGGGTGGGGGGGCCGGGGCTCGGAACTGTCCATTCTCCACATCCCAGGTGTCTGTCTGATAATTCTCAGCTTGGATTTCCAGGCAAACCTTTAAAGCACCAGGCTCACTCCCTCTTTTAGACTCTTTTGCTGAGAGCAACGTTTGTCCAGTGTCTCCAGTATGAGTCCTCCCCCAGATTGTGAAATTTTAAGTCTTAGAAAGGAATCATACTCACTGGATCACAACCACAAGGTTTTAAATACGTGAATTTTTATGTTCACAACCCAGTAAAACACAACCCTTTTATACAGAGCTGATTTTTGAAGCAAGAAACTTAGTCCCTAAAATGTCTCTGAGAGTCTGCCTCCCTCCCTCACAAAATCAATGAGCCAGCCAAATCGAAGAGTTGCTTGAGCGTTCTGCCCATTGGCTGTGTGATTAGTATGTTGCTCAGCAGTTTTCTCTGAGCATTATATTTTTCTGTAAATTACATATATACAAAAAGAGGAGCACAACTACAATAAACTGCCCATTTTTAAAGTGCACAATTTTACAAGTCAAATGTACACACTCATGAAACCATTACTATAACCAAGATGATAAGCACATCTTGACACAAAAGTTTTATGTCCCTCTTGTTATAAGGACAAACACTGACTTGTGTTCTGTCACTATGGATTAGTTTGTATTTTCTATTTTTTACAAAGGTAATCATCCAGAATGTATCCTTTTTGTCTAACTTCTTCATTCCGTATAATTATTTTGAGATTTGTTCATTTTGTTGAGTATACCAGTAATCCATTCCTTTTTATTACACAGTATTATTCCATTGTTGAGTAGTTTTATTTGAGGTCCCTACATCTTAGTGCCAGATCCAGATTAAGCAATCCACAAAAGGCCTTCATTTAGTAGTACCTGCTCAGTAGCACTCACAGAGTAGTCATTAAGAATGCAAGCTGGGGAGTCACACTGCCTGGCTCTGTCATTTTGTACCTGGTGTGACCTTGGACAAGTGACATAGATTGTCTGAGTCTCTGTGAAAACTACATGAGATAGTATAACAATATGAGAGCATGTAGTGTGCTTAGCCCAGGACTTGGCACATTGCAATGGTTCAATAAAAGATAGCTATTATCATTGCTTTGGGGATACTCAGGATCCATTTTAAAATACCTTTATCCCAGGCATTGCTTAAGTATACAAATTCCTCAAATCTTACCCCTAACTAAATTTTTTAGCCCTATGTCTTATACCCTCAGCTAATTAAATGATTAAAACTAAGATGCTGAACCACTGCCCAATGTTGATGTCAACGCTGGCTGAAGCAATATAGGAATGGTTTTATTTGGTAATACCTTCGCCTGACATTTAAGGCCTCCCATGAATTGGCCTTGACCTACCTATCTGCTTTACATACTACTATTTCCTGAGTCTGTATTATTGTCTTTGTCTATCTAAATTCTTTTTAATCCCACACTATCTCAGCTTGACAAAATTCTGCCATTACTTTAATGAAGAAAGTGAGATTTTAAAGGATGGCATATTATAAAAAGCCCTTAGGTGATATGCCAAGTAATTAGGATACTAGCCACTATACGTGTTATTTGGGATCAAAGACTGTATTTGATGCTGCTGTTCTGCATCCTGCATAACATCTTCAGCATTGAAGACTTCCAGTATTTATGTACTGGGAAATTTTTTAATATAAGATTCTGACTTTTGGATCTAAAACAAGATTTTTAGTATAGCGGTGAACAGACCTAAAACTAGTACAAATTAAAAAATCTGTGCAATGAAATATTTACAAACTAATCAGTGATCCCACGTATTTTAGGCAATAGAGCAATAAAATTACAGGAAGAAGGCAGCATAGTGCTAGCTCCTTGGAATTCATGGCTAGGAGACCTCAAGTGTTCTAGCTCCCATTCCTTTGTTGCTTGAACTTTATATGCTCATACATTTCTGAGTCTTTCCATCATTTCTTCATCTTTCACTTATATTTACTTGCAGTTGACTAATATTCTTTAGTCATCATATTTAATCTTTCTTATCCTTTGTATTGCTTCCTTCTTATAAATGAGGTTACCATTTGGGACACCTCTCCTTATTTTTTAGCTTTTTTCCTTACTTTTGTTCTCCTTCCGTTTTCTTGATCTATTATATTCTCCTGTTGAATATAAATTTATATCCTGCAGTCGCTTTTTCTCCCTACCCACTGATGTGTCACATCCTCTTTTTCTCCCCTCATGTCTATTTCCCTTATCTGTAGGTCCTGTATTATCTCCTCTTTCAGATTCCTTTGCCTATTATTTGAAGGTTCCTCTTCTCCACCTTTTACCATAACTACCTCTTGTTTGTTTCCTTCAAGGAGTGGCTTATGCAATGCTTTCATTATGTAAAGATAAAAACAGCTACAATACCAGCAAAATTATTAACTGCATTGGTTAATCTTCCTCATAATAAAGGAAGCCAAATGCTCTGGACATCACTAGTTACTGTCTTCTTTATCCTTTCCTAATCATCAATCTCCTTTCTCCTTTTCCCTTTCCCAGTATCCATGATCGTTCCACAGTCCCCTCTTGTCTTCTCTAGCTCTCATTATATTCACTGACTCCCTCTCCCCACCACCCCCCATGTGAATTAGTTCACAGAATAGGCTCCACCTTGGCCTGATCCTCCTCTATGAGAGGAAAGATCATGATCCCTGAAAAATAGATGAGAGACTGAGGGAGTGGGGGTGGGATTGGCAGTTGAGGGAAAATGCTAGGGGAGGAAGGGACATACCTCATCAACAAGGGTACCTGCATAATCAACATTTATATACCAACCCTGAATTGTACCCTCCACAGCTTTATAATAAATAGATAGATAGATAGATAGATAGATAGATAGATAGATAGATAAAGACTGACTGAAGCCAGTGAGGGTAGAAGGTGATAGAATTTTGGAGGAAATAAATTATCAGAGAAATCCCATGAGGTAGGTGTATATACAGCTGTAGTTGGGGAAGATAAAGAGCAGATTCAACATGAATGGAAGAGTTGAAAAAATTATCTCCTAGAACTCCATTCTAGGATAGGCCTGACTGGGGCACCCCCTGCAAGTACATACCTGGGGAAGAGACAATCCCACACCTCCCCACCGGAGGAGATCTCCCTGAACATACCAGAGCAGGAGGGAAGGACTGCAGCCCCACCTCCTTTACTGCTCTGGACACTGAGGAGAGAGTGAAAGAGGTGACTCTGCAGGAGAAACCTGATTAGAGGAACAATTACAGAGCCTGCCACAAGAGAGATGGTATTTTCGTTTTTGTTTTTTAATTTTTTTCAAAATTTTTTTTTAAATTTTGATTGTTCATCTATTTTTTAAATATTTTTCCTTTGTGCATGAAAATGTATGTGAGGGTGTGACCCACATCCCCCCAAAATGTTTGTTCATTTTCTTTTTCTGTTTCTTCTTTTATTTGTCATTTTCTGTTTATGTGTGTATGTGAATGATTGAATGTTAATCTTTCAATTTTGTTGTTGTTGTTGGTTTGTTTTTGCACTTTGTTCTTCTGGGCTTTTTATTTTTATTTTTTATATTTTAAGGTGTGTGTCAACATATGTGTGAGGGTTAGATCTGAATTCTTTTTTATTTTTATTTTTTCCCAGTGTTTCTGTTTTTCTTCTCTGTTCACTTTGTGCTGTGTGTGTGTGTGTGTGTGTGTGTGTGTTTTCAGTTGTTTTCTTGCATTTGTTTCTGCTTTGCATCATCATAGAGAGGTAGTGGGGAGTAGGTCTCAAGGAACACATACCACAATAAGTGAATGTTGTAATTTGCAAGTAGTTTCTGAATCCTAATGTCTCATCCCCTACTTTATTCGAATCTGAAAGATACAAGAGATAGCAAAGATTCCTATCCACCATTGTATTTTAAAACAACAAATTCAGAGCCTGGATCAAGGAAGAATAGAGGACTGAGCAAACATCAGAAGGGAAAAACCCCTCTCCCACTGAACTGAATAACGCAACTAAAGAGAAACATAAGAGATCTGTCACAAATGAGGAAAAATCAAAGGAAGACCACAGGCAATTTCAAGTATACTAAAGAAAAAACTCCTGATAAATCAGACCTTGGTGCCCAAACAATGTAAGTCACCAATGACTGGCCCCAGAATATGACAGGGATTAGGGAATGGATGGCAGGAGTGAATAAAACACAAGAAAGACAAGATGCAACACTGAAATAACTTATAACACAGATTTTGGCAATAAAAAATTTCATCTAGAAAATAGATAACAAGGCAGCAACCATGGAAAGCAGAATTATACTAGCTGAAGAAAGAATCTCAGAACTTGAAGACCAGAACATAGAATTAACCCAATCTGTAAAAAACATAGAAATAAGACTCAGAAAGAAAAAATAAAACCTACAAGAGATGTGCGATTATATCACGAGGCCAAACCTACATAATTGGTGCCTCAGAAGAAGAAAGGGAAATAGAGAACAAATTGGAGCAAGTATTCCAGTACTTAATCCAAGAAATCTTTCCCCATCTCACCAGAGATGTGACCAGCCATGCACAAGAGATACAAAGAACCCCCCACAAGATATCAAATGAGAATACCAACCCCTAGTAATTCGCCAACATAAAGTAGGCACAAAATTTAAAAAACCCTAAAGACAGCAAGAGAGAAAGATCAGACTACCTACTGGGAAAAACAATCAGAATAGCAGCAGACCTATCGGCAGAAACACTATAAACAAGAAGGGACTGGAGGCCAATATTCAAAGTCCTCAAAGAAAAACAATCTCAACCATGAATTTCCTATCCAGCCAAGCTCAGCTTCACTGGTGATGGAGAATTAAAATCCTTCCCAGACATCCAGTCCCTAAGATATTATGCAGGTTCCAGACCAGCTCTACAGGAGACACTTAAAAAAGTATTAAGCACAGAAGAAAGATGAAAAAAGAATGACCACACACTTCCTAAGAGAACAGCAAAGCACAGAATCAACAGAGAATATAGTGCAACAAGAAACTTGAAAATACAAACATGCATCAACCCCAAAGCCCAAAGAAAACAAGAAAAAACTTTCTAAGAATCTCATGACAGATATAAACAATCACAGTTCAATAATCAACCTGAATGTGAATGGACTACATGCACCACTGAAATGATACAGAATGGCAAAGTCAATAAGAAACCATGACCCAATTATTTGCTGCATCCAGGAGACTCGTCTCACTATAAATGACACACACAGACTCAAAATTAAAGAATGGAAAAAGAGTCTCCAGGCAAATGAATCACAAAAGAAGGCAGGAGTGGTAATGTTTATATCAGCCTCACTCATCATCAGAGAAATGCAAATCAAAACCATATTGAGAGATCACCTAACCCCAGTAACAACAGCCATCATTAATAAAACAAACAACAACAAATGCTGGCGAGGATGAGAAGAAAAAGGAATGCTTCTGCATTGCTGGTGGGAATGCAAACTAGTGCAACCTCTTTAGAAGACGCCTTAGCAATTTCTGAAAGAACTAGAAATTAAGCTTCCATATGACCCAGCAATTCCCCTATTGGGAATTTACTCGGAGGAACTCTAATCTTTCTTTAAAGAAGATGCCTGCACCCATAAGTTTCTTACAGCTCTATTCACAATAGCAAAATCATGGAGCCAACAATGCTTTCCACCAAAGCTGGACTGGATAAAAAACACGTGGTATTTACACACAATGTAATAGTATGCAACCATAAAGAAGGACAAGCATATGGACTTTGCAGCAACTTGGATGGATTTGGAGTCAATCATATTCAGTGATCTTTCACAGAAACAAAGAACAGAGTACCTTGTGTTCTCAAACCAGCATGCAATCTCTTCCTCCCGTAAAATTCCACATCATTTTGTTTCCGTCTCTTTCCCATGTGGAAGGATTTTAAGAATTCTAAAAAAAGACCCAAACAAATTTCTATTAGCTTGAATTTCTGCTATTTGCTACTCAACCATTAGATTAAACACTTCATTTCTTTTAAAATATAAACACTCTTGTAAAGGATGTATTTTACTCTCCAGCCTGTTAATATGAATGAGCTTTTCGGGTTACCTCTTGTTCAAAGAGGGATAGATGGGTCATCATGAAAGTGTAGCTCAGTTTAGATTAGGGCCTTGTTATGGGACAAGAGGCACTAAAAACATAGGCAACCAAGATATTTATTTATCACATATTTATAGAGCACCTACTATGTGCTGAGCAGTTTCCATGCTGCGAGCAGGAGTTCTTAAAACCAAAGCAAATCAACTACTCCCTTCTTTAACCCTAAATGCTAAGGTCTTCTCCCTCAGCAACTCTTCCACAAGAAGATCCTCAAGCAGTATATTTTGCATTTGAATAATATCAGGAGGTAATACACTTTTTATGTGTGTTCAAAATAGCAGGGGCGGGTGCAGAGGCTGAGGCTAGAGGGTCCAGGCCACAATGCCCCTCTCAGCCACCACCACCACTAAAGAAAAAAAAAAACTAAAATCATGGTGGTCAAACTAAACATAAGAACATGTCAATTGAGCAATTAGACATACTTGACTGTTGTTTCTCTTTTCCTCCAACTGATTATATTTGTAGCAGGCCTTTTCATGAGGCCCTTCTTTGGTTTACTGTTCTGAGGAAGTGAAATGTGTTCTAGCAGTGATAAAAGCTACCCCAGAAGAAAATCTTTCTGGTAAAAGTTAGAACTAGGAAGAATATCTTGAAGGCATGAAGAAAGGTAGACATAGCTGACTTCAAGATATTATGAACTGCATAAAAGAATGGAGACACAGTGAAGCATATTATCTATGGTATTAGGGGTTTTATGCTTATAGAATGTCTGTGGGTAACATTCATTGGTAAAAACTACTAAGGCTCAGTACTATCATTATTTTTTTTTGTTGTGAGCTTGTAAGCATAAACAGACCAATATTAGAGTTCTAAACTGTGAAAACTGTGCATAAGTGTCAAGAAATTCTACCTGTGGACTACAGCTTCAGCTTATTCCCAAGAGTTCTAGCCTGCTGTCATACCCTACAAATTTCGAACTTCCCTAGCCAGCCCCTACAGTTGGGAAAAAGTACAAAATAAAGTTGGGTGGGAAGAATGGAGCCAGATTATAGCTTCAAAGTTAGGCAGAAGAATTTAGACATGTGATTTCTAAATGTGATAAGAAAGCATTGTAGGCATTTGGGCAGGGGAACTGTGAAAGCAATTTTGAAAAAAGTTAACCATGCTATATGGACGGACTGATGGCCTTTGGGGAAGCTCTGGTAGTAATTGAGGCCTGAATTGTGTTGCATATCTGTTCCGGGATGCAACTGAAGAAGGAATGAATTATGTATTATATAACACCTAATGCGATGTATCTTCCCTTCTCCCCCTGGCATTAGATGTGGTACACAGTGTGTTGTGTGTCCCTTATCTTTCTTCCCACCTTCCCTCCTTTAGCTGTGTCCAGTGTCTGTTGTCCCCACCTTTGTGTTCGTGTGTTTAGTGATCAGGGCCCACTTAAGAGTGAGAATATGCAGTTTGCAGTTTTTTGTTTCTGTGATAGTTCACTTAGAATGATGATCTCCAGCTGCATCCATGTTGCTGTAAAGGACGATTTTGTTCTTCTTAATGACTGTATTATTTATTGTGTATGCACTACATTTTCTTTATCCTGTGTACTTTCCATGGGTATCTGGGTGAATCCATGCTTTGCTAATGTGAATTGTGCCACAATGAACATACGTGTGTGGGAGAAATTTATGTTCCTCTGGGTATATTCCCAGAAGTGAATTGTTGGATTGTATGGTAGCTCAATTTTTAATTCTTTGAGAAACTGTCACACTGCTGTTTACAAAGGTTGAACTAGCTTGCAGTCCCACTACCATATAGAAGTGTTCCCTTTTCTCCACAGCTTCACAACAACTGCATTGTTGTTTTTGCTTTTTCATGATAGCCATCTTTACTGATGTTATGTGATATTTCATTGAAGTTTTGATTTGCATTTATCTGATTATTAGTGAGACTGAGCATTTTTGTCATATGTTTGTTAGTTACTTTGACCTCTTCCTTTGAGAAGACATTCTCATCCTGTTCATGTCCTTTGTTCATTTTTCAATGTGTTGTCTGTTTGTTTGTTTTGAGGTTTTCTTTTCCCTGTGATTCATTTGAGGTCCTTGTAGATTTTGGATGTCAGGCTTTTGTCAAATGCATAGCTTGCAAATATTTTTCCCCCATTCCTTGGGTCTCTTTACTTTCTTGATGGCTTCTTTTGCTGTGCAAAAATGTTTTAGTGTGATAAAGTCCAACCTATCAATCTTAGCTTTTGCTGCATTTGCTTTTGAGGACTTGGCCATGAATTCATTGCTTAGCCCAATGTCCAGAAAAGCGTTCCCAAAATTTTCTCCCAAGATTCTTATACTTTGATATTTACCATTTAGAGATTAAGTTTCAACAACAGATGCTGGCGAGGATGTGGAGAAAAAGGAATGCTTTTACACTGCTAGTGGGAATGCAAACTAGTGCAACCTCTTTGGAAGACAGTGTGGCAATTTCTGAAAGATCTAGAAATTGACCTTCCATATGACCCAGCAATTCCCCTATTGGGAACATACCCGGAGGAACTCAGATCATTCTATGAAAAAGATATCTGCACATGCATGTTTGTTGCAGCTCTATTCGCAATAACAAAAACATGGAACCAACCATGTTGCCCATCGAAAGCAGGACTGGATAAAGAAAGTGTGGTACATATACACAATGGAATATTATGCAGCCATAAAGAAAGACAAATATATGGACTTTGCAGCAACTTGGATAGATTTGGAGTAGATCATATTCAGTGATCTACCACAGAAACAAAGAACAGAGTGCCATATGTTCTCACTCATAAGTGGACCTTGAACAATTATAATACTATAAGAAAACACTTGACAGTAATAGGAAACTGTCAGGGGAAGGGGGGTGGGATTGGTTGAGGGAAACTGCTAGGGAAGGGAGGTGCATACCTCATCAACAAGGGTACCTGCATAATCAATGTTTGTATACCTAACCCTGAATTGTACCCCACATCTTTATAATAAAAATAATAATAATAATGGATATCAAGTTTCACACTTTTCCATTTTAAGTTAGTTTTTGTACATGGTGATAGATGGGGGGTTCTAGTTTCATTCTTCTGCATGTCGTTAGCCAGCTTTCCTAGCACCATTTGCTAAATAGGGTTTCCTTTCTCCAATGTTTGTTTTCATCAGCTTTATTGAACATGAGTTGGTTGAAGGTTCATGGTTTTACTTCCAGATTCTCCATCTGTCCCATTGTTCTATGTGTCAATTCCTGTACCAGGACCATGCTGGCTTGGTTACTGTAGCCTTGTAGAAAAGTTTGAAGTCTAAAAGTTTGATACCTCCAGCTTTTTTTTTTTCTGAGGATTGCTCTAGTTATTTGGGCTCTTTTTTGCTTCCATATGAATATTTATATTATATTTCTAGGTCTGTGAAAAATGATGATGGCAATTTGATGTAAATTATGTTGACTATATAGATTGCCTTGGGTAGAATGGACATCTTGACAATATTTATTCTTCTGCTCCATGAACATGGGATTTTTTTTATTTGTTTGTATCATACTTGATTTTTTCCTTTTAATTTTTTACTTTAAAGATGTGGGGTACAATTCAGCGTTAGGTATACAAATGTTCATTATGCAGGTATCCTTGTTGATGAGGTGTGGCCCCCCAGGAAGTTTCCCGCTACTGCCAATCCTTTTCTTATAGTGTTACAATAATTGTTCAAGGTCCGCTTATGAGTGAGAATATTTGATACTCAGTTCTTTGTTTCTGTGGAAGATCACTCAGTATTATAGACTTTAAGTCCATCCAGGTTACTGTGAAGTTCATGATTTTTTTCTTCTTTGTGGCTGCATAATATTCCATTGTGTATATGTACCACATTTCTTTTCCAGTCCTCTTTTGTTGGGCAGCACGGTTGGTTCCATTTCTTTGAGTAGTGTTTTGTAGTTATCATAGTAAAGGTCTTTCACTTCTTTGATTAGATGGATGTAGAAGTATTTTATTTCTGTGCGACTATTGTGAGTAGGATTGTGCTTTTAATTTGTTTCTCAGTCTGCTTTTTATTGGTGTATAGAAATGTAACTGTTTTGTGCACATTGATTTTGTATCCAGAGACTTTACGGAATTTATTTATCAGTGCTAGAAGATTTTTTACAGACTTTCTAGGATTTTCTAAGCATAGAATCATATCATCTCCAAAGAGGGATAATTTAACTTCCTCTTTTCTTACTGGGTATCTGTAATATCATTCTCCCACCTGATTCCTCTGGCTATGACTTTCAGTACTATGTTGAATAGGAGGAATGAGAGTATACATTGTTGTCTTCTTCCAGTTCTTAGAGGGAATGCTTCCAGCTTCTTCCCATCAAGTATGATGGCTGTAGGTTTGTCATAGATGGTTTCTTGTTGTGTCTTTGCCATTTGGGATATCAGGATGATGTTGGCTTCATAGAATGAGTTAGGGAAAATTCCTTCCTTCTCAATTGCTTGAAATACTTTCAATAGAATTGGTATTAGCTCTTCCTTGTATGTCTTGTAGAATTCAACTAAGAAACCGTCTGGCCCTGAGCTGTTTTTGGCAGGGAGATTTCTTATCTCTGCATCAGTTCCTTGGGTTGGGTTGTTTATTGATCTGTTTCGGGTTTCAATTTCTTCCTTTTTCAATCTTAGGTGGTTATGTGATGCCAGGAATTCCTCCATTTCCTCTAGATTTTCTATTTTACTTTCATACAGTTGTTCATAGTAATCTCTGATAATCTCTTGTATTTCTTCAAGATCAGTTGTAACATCACCTTTTTGTTTCTAATTATGCTTATTTAAACTTTCTCTCTTCTCTCTCTCTCCCTCTCCTCTCTCTCTCTCTCTCTCTCTCTCTCTCTCTCTCTCTCTCTCTCTCTCTCTCTCTCTATCTCTCGTGTGTGTGTGTGTGTGTGTGTGTGTGTGTGTCAGTCTGGCCAGGGATCTATCACTCTTATTTATCCTTTCTTTTTTTGGTCTCTATTTCATACAACGGTGACCTTATTTTAATAATTTTTCTATTTAATTTTTCTATTTCTAGAATTAAATTGCTCTTGACTTTCAACTCACTTTAGGCTATATACTTGAGATCCCTCTATTTTCTTGATATATTCATGTAATGTTATAAACTTTTCTCTCACCACTCCTTTCATGGTATCCCTGGGGTTTTGATGTGTTGTGTCTTTGTTTTCATTAGTTTCCAGGAATCTTTTTATTCATGTCTTGATTTTTTTGTTAACCCAAAAGTCATTCAGAAGCATGTTGTTTAATTTCCATGCATTTGGGTGTTGGGAGTGTTCTTATTGGTGATGATATTTATTTTTATTCCATCATGGTCTGAGAAGATGCTTGGTATGATTTCAATCTTTTGAAATTTGTTCATGCTTGATTTAAGCAAGAGTATGTTGTTGATCTTGGAATATGTTCCATGTGCTGAAGAAGAGAATATAAGCCAGGCTCAGTGACTCAGCCTGTAATCCCATGCCTTTGGGAGGCTGAGGTGAGTGGATTGCCTGAGCCCACGGGTTCGAGACCCGCCTGGGCAGCGAGACCTCATCTCTACAATAAATCAAAAAATCAGTCGGGCATGGTAGCACATGCCTGTAATTGCGGCTACTTGGAAGGCTGAGGCGGAAGGATCGCTGGAGCCCAGCAGGTTGAGGCTGCGGTGACCGGGAGCAGCCACTGCACTCCAGTCTGGGTGACAGAGTGAGACTCCAACTCAAAAAAAAAAAGAAGAGAATATATATTCTGTGGTTGTTGGGCAAAGTGTTCTGTGGATGTCTACTAGGTCCCATTGGTTAAGTGTTGAGTTAAGTTTCCAGATTTTCTTGTTAGTATTTTAGCTTCGATGATCTTTCTAAGGCTATTAATGGGTTATTAAAGTCTCCTACTATAAATGTATGTTTGTCTATGTCATTTCTTAGTTTAATTAGCAATTGTTTCATAAATCTTGGTGTTCCTATGTTGAGTGTGTATATATTCAAAATGGATAGTCCTTTCTGATGGATTGATCCTTTTATTATTAGGTAGTGACCTTTAGCATCCTTTTAAACTTTTACTGGTTTAAAGTCTGTTTTGTCTGATATAAGAATAGCTATTTCTGGTTTTTTTTTTTTTCTTGCTTTTCATTTTCCTGGAAGATCTTTCTCCAGCTTTTTACCTTGAGCTTGTGGATGTTATTTACACTAACATGGGTTTCCTAAAGGCAGCAGATGGATGGATTATGTTTCTTTATCCAATTTGCCACTCTAGGCTTTTTGAGTGGTGCATTCAGTCCATTCACATTTAAGTTAATATTGATATGTGGTGGTTTATTCTTGCCATACTGCTATTAAGAGGCTGCTTTGCTCTTTATGTTTTGTAGTTGTTTTGCATAGTCTGCTCTATATTTGCCTGTGATTTTGCAATGGGTGGAAACTTTTGTTTTCATTTCTATGCTTAGAACTTTCTTAAGCATCTCCTGAAGGGCTGGTCTGGATGTGGCATAATCTCTTAGGGATTTGATGCCTGGGAAGGATTTTAAATCTCCTTCATTAATAATGCTTAGTTTGGTGGGGCAGGAAATTCTTGACTAGAATTGCTTTTCTTTAAGAACATTAAAGATATGCTGAGTTCGGTGGCTCAGCCTGTAATCCTGCGCCTTTGGAAGGCTGAGGTGAGTGGATTGTCTGAGCCCGCGGGTTCAAGACCAGCCTGGGCAGGCGAGACCTCATCTCTACAATAAAAATCAAAAAATTAGCTGGGCGTGGTAGTGCATGCCTGTAATTCCGGCTACTCAGAAGGCTGAGGCGGAAGGATCGCTGAAGCCCAGCAGGTCGAGGCTGCGGTGGCCGGGAGCAGCCACTGCACTCCAGTCTGGGCGACAGAGTGAGACTCCAACTCAAAAAAAAAAAAAAACCACACATTAAAAAAAAAAGAAATTAAAGATGGGACTCCAGCCTCTTCTGGTTTATAATGTTTCTGCCGAGATGTTTGCTGCAATTCTGGTGGATATTCCTTGGTAGGTGATCTGGGGATTGTTTTTCTTTCATGCTCACTTTTTGGAGATGGATTATTATTTGCCTTGGGGATGGTCTTCCATGTAATACCTTGCAGAAGTTTTTTGAGTCTCCTGTGTCAGCATGGTCACCTCTATAGCAAGATAGGGGAAATTTTCTTGGATGACATCTTGGGAGACTTGTTCCAGGGTGTTCTGTTTCTTTTTCTCTCTCAGAAATTTCTTTCAGTCATAGAGTTGGTATCTTTACATAATGCTAAACCTCTCATAGGCTTTGCTCATTCTTCCTGAGCAGTTTTTCTTCATTTTTGTCAGATTGGATTAGTTCGGTAATTCAATATTCAAACTTTGAGATTTTTTTCCTATGCCTGGTCAATTCTGCTGCTCAGGCTTGTCATTGTGCTTTGAAATTCCAGCAAAGAATTCTTCATTTCTAGGAGTACAGATTGGACCTTTTTTATATTGACCAGATTAGCTTTTATTTTCTGCACTGTTTTTGTTGCCTGGATGATCTGTGTTTCAATCTTCTCGTGGCTTTCCTTGAATGACTTTGCTATCCCTAGTCTGAATTCTATGTCTATCATCAGGGACAGGTCATTCTGGATGGGTTCTATTGCATGAAATCTGGGAGTTGGTTTTGTGGGTGATGACTCATCAAGGCTTTAGAGATTGTCAGTGTTTTTTCCTCATCTGTGAGTACAGACTTTCTCTTTTTATTTTTATTTATTTTTAGTTAGATAAGGTGGCTACTGTTGGGGTGGCCTTTTGTAGGACTGTTATTATCATTATTATTAGTATTTATCCCACAGGCTGTTCCCTTATTGTGGTGCACTCTTCTTTCCCCTGTGTGTGGTAGTCCATGAAAGCCTGACTTCTGTGAGTCCTGCTGCTCTTCTGGGTCTAGCTGCTCGATGAGGTTGCCACCATTTGGCTGGTGCTGCAGAGTTCCTGCAAGGTATCCAGTGATGTGAAAGTGCAGGGGTTGAACTCTAAGGGGAGCTGCTCACTGACATCTCTGGAGTACCTTCTGGAGAAGTCAAAATGACAGCTTGCCACCACCACCTCCTACTCCCCTTCCCTTGTCTCAGGCTGTCTACACATGGAACTCAAAGGTTCTTTCCACAGTGTTTTTCCCATGGGCTGGAACTGGCTGCTCTGTGTTCCAGATCCCTGGCTGTGAGCCCTCAGTAATAATCAGGAGGGGGGAAGGGCCCCCCTGCCACTGTAGTAATACTGAAGAAATGGCAGAGCCACCTCTTGCACAGAAGAACCCACATGGGAAGAGAAGGGTTACTGGAATGATAGAATTTCTCCTTATTTCCCCTTCCCTTACTAGAAGCTAACCACATTCAGAACTCAAAAGTTCTTTCAGCAATAGGGTATTTCACTGCAGCTTGCCCCAAGCTGATGCTTCCTGCAGTGGCCTTGGGGTGAATAAAAGTGGATGGGCCAGGGTTCCTTTTTGGCCTGGGAGCTGGCTGCTGAGTGTTGCCTGCAAAGAAAGAGTTCTTAGCATGGTTTGGGCATAACATTCAGAGTTCAAATGGTTTTCCAGCTCTATGTGGGCTTTGGCAGCACACAGATGTGCCATATCTAGGCCATTTCCCCTGCAGGACTGGAGTCCTATGAGGCTCAGGGGGGATGTCTTCTCAGTCCTTGACAGGAGCAAGTCCTAATTTCTGGCACTCACCATTTCCCACATCCTGAGGCTGCTCTTTTTCTGAGGCAAGCTAACTGGGAGGGATCTTCCTGGTTCCAAAACAGGCAGCCTGTTGTCTCTCCTTCCTGCTCTCTGTGTGTCCCAATCATTCTTTACAGGTCATGGGGTGCATCCTCCATCTCAACATGATCCAATTGCTGGGGCTCTCTTCCTTGGTTTACTCCTTGAGAGAGGTGTCATTGACTGCTCTTAGGTGGTCATCTTGAATCCCTCTCCACCAAGTTAAATTATATTCATTAAAACAACAAGTTAATTTGTATGTATTATGTGATAATTAAACATGAAGTATTATTTGTTATTAAAATGGTCACCATTATTCTTAATGTTACAACTCAAAACAGGTAGTTTTTCTCGCCCCCTTTTGTTTCTCTACTATCCAGCACTGAATAATATAATTTTCTGCAATAAAAAGTCCTATATTTGTGCTGTCCAATAAGATAGAAACTAGCCACATATGGTTCTTGAGCACCTGAAGTGTTGCTAGTATGGCTGAGGAATTTAATTTTATATTTCTTTTAATATTAATTTAAATAGCCATATGTGGCTAAGGGCTACTGTATTCGATTATGCAGATTTTACTGAAAATGAAGAGCAGCACTTTTCGCTGGTTCCCTGAACCATTTAATCATTTGTGATATAAGGCAGGAAGGAGGCTGGTGGGCCCCTCTAATCATCTCAGACAATATGCAGCACCCAACAGGTCTCTACACAAGCAGGGTAGTTCCTCAACTGTAGCAGGAGGAGCTGGAGCTGAGACTGAGACCCTTCAGGATCTACTATGAGGTAGAGAGTTGAGAACCCAGGCTTATTGACTCAAAAGGGTGTGAGTCTCCCAGGATGGTTCCCTAACTGCAGCAGGATAGGCTGGAGCTGAAATTAGGCTTCTATTGTGAAGCAGAGGCTGGAGAGCACTTCTCATTAACTCAGACAGGCATGTATCTCCCAGCAAGTTCTTGGACAGAAGACACAGTTTACTGATTGCAGCAGGAGGGGCAAGAGCTGGTACCTGGGCCCCTCAGAATCTCTGTGGGATAGAGGCTGAAAAGCCCGGTCTCATTGGCTTAAAGGGGTGTACATCTCACAGGAGGACCCTGCACAGACAAATAGCTCTTTTGCTCATTTTTTATTTGAGCTTGAGTTCCTTATATATTCTAAATATTAACCCCTTGTCAGATGCACAACTCGTAAATATTTTCTTCCATCCTGTGGGTTGTTGCTTTACTCTGTTGTTTCCTTTGCTGGGCAAAAGATTTTTAGTTTGATATAATCCCTTTTGACTATTTTACTTTTGTTTCCTATTCAAATACTCCTTGCACAGATCAATGTCATGACATATTTTCCCTATGTTTTCTTCTAATAGTTTCATAGTTTTGGATCTTGCATTTTATTTGTCTTTAATCCGTTTAGAGTTTATGTTTGTAAATGGTGAGAGATAGGGGCCTAGTTTCATTCTTATGTATGTAGATATCCAGTTTTTCCAGCATCATTTATTAAAGAGAGAATTCTTTCTCCAAAGTATAATCTTGGTGCCTTTGTCAAAAATCAGTTGGTTGTGAATGTGTGGAATTCTTTCTGGGTTCCTTATTCTGTTTCATTGGTGCATG
Source organism: Cephalopachus bancanus (assembly GCA_027257055.1). NCBI lineage: Eukaryota > Metazoa > Chordata > Mammalia > Primates > Tarsiidae > Cephalopachus > Cephalopachus bancanus. The sequence continues at coordinate 563,145 of JAPVLO010000629.1, forward strand.
TGTCTATTTTTATGCCAGTATTATATTGTTTTGGTTGCTGTAGCTTTGTAGTATATTTTGAAGTCAGGTAGTGTGATATTTCCAGCTTTGTTCTTTTTAGTCAAGATTGCCTTTGCTATTTGGGGTCTTTTTTGGTCCCATACAAATTTTAGGAATTCTTTTCTATTTCTGTGAAAAATGTCATTGGTATGTTGATAAGGATTATATTAAATCTGTACATTGCTTTTGGTAGTATGGTCTTTTAATAATATTAATTATTCTAATATGTGGAAACAGAATATTTTTCCATCTATTTATATCCTCTTCCACTTTTTCATCAATGTTTTACAGTTTTCATTGTAGACATTTTTCACATCCTTGTTTAAATTTATTCCTAGCTATTTTATTTTTTGTAGCTATTATAAGAAAGATTGTTTCCTCAATTTCTTTTTCAGATAGTATAGTATTGGTGTATAAAAATGCTATTGATTATTGCATGTTGATGTTCTCCTTTCATGTCAGTATGTTGAAATAATTCTAACTTATTATATTCTTCAATCCTTATTTATAGTGTTACAAATTCTCTTTTTAAAACTTTTTTTACTGTCTAACTAAATCATTTTTTAAATTTTATTTATTTATTTAGGCACTGATTTTTATATCCATGTTAATTTTAATAATAATTGGTAAAGGTCAAGTGAATTTTGTTTTAAGACAATGAATTTTTATTAATTTTTTTATTTCAATAGCTTTAGGGAGTACAAATGGATTTGGGTTACATAGATATAATGTATAGTGGCAAAGAAGTCTGGGCTTTAAGTGTAACTACCACTCCCACCTGTGCATATTTTACCTAATAGGTAATTTTTCATTTTTATTTATTCTAAAGATGTGTAGTACAATTCAGGATTAGGTAGAAAAGTGTTCATCGTACAGGCTAAGTTTGGAACACCGTTTAGTCCCCACTTTGCCTAGATTGAGATCAGATACCCTTATTAATATGTGCCCCCTCCATCCCCTGGTAGTTTCCCACTACTGCTAATCCTTTTCTTATTGTATTATGATAATTGTTCAAGGTCTGCTTATGAGTGAGGACATGTGGTACTCAGTTCTTTGTTTCTGTGATAGATCACTGAGTAGTATAGACTCTAAATTCATCCAAGTTTCTGTGAAGTATATAGTTTTGCCCTTCTCTATGGCTGCAAAATATTCCATCGTGTACATGTACCACTTTTTTTTTTTATCAAATCCACTTCCAATGGGTAGTACGGTTGGTTCCATGTTTTTGCTATTATGAATAATACTGAAATAAACATGCATGTCCAGGTATCTGTTTTATAGAAAGATTTGAGTTCCTCTGAGTATATTCCCAGAAGGGGAATTGCTGGATCATATGGAAGGTCGATTTTTCGATCTTTTAGAAATTGCCACGTTGTTTTCCACAGAGGTTGTACTACTTTACACCTCCACCAATAGTGCAGAGGTGTTCCCTTTTCCCTGCTTCCTCTCCAGCATCTGTTGTTTTTTGAGTTATTTATAATGGCCATCCTGACTGGAGTTAGGTGGTATCTCAATGTGGTTTATATTTGCATTTTTTTGATGATTAGTGAGGCTGAGCAGTTTTTCATGTGTCTGTTGGCTGCTCATGTCGTCATTAGAGAAGTGTCTATTCAAGTCTCTTGCCCATTTTATAATGGGGCTTTTTTTTCTTTCTGCATGTTTGAGTTCTCTTGTAGATCCTGAATGTTAGGCCTTTGTCAAATATACAGTTGACAAATGTTTTTCCCCATTCTGTGGGCTGTCTCCCCACTCTCTTGATGGTTTCTTTTGCTTTGCAGAAGGTTTTTCAGTTTGATGAGGTCCTGCTTGTCTTATTTCTAATGACATTGGCATTTGTGGTTTTGATCAGGAATTGGTTACCTATTCCAATTTCTGTAAAGGTTTCTCCCTAATTTTCTAAGATTCTCATAGTTTTAGGTTTTACGTTTAGGTCTCTGATCCATTTAGAGTTGATTTTTGTGTATGTTGATAGGTAAGAGTCCTGTTTCAATCTTCTGCATGTAGCCAGTCAGTTTTCTCAGTACCATTTACTGAATAGGTTCTCCTCTCCTCAGTGGTTGTTGGTGGAGACTTTGTCAAAGATGAATTGGTTGAGAAATTGTCTTTGCTTCCAGAGTCTCAAACCTGTTCCATTGGCCTATATGCCTGTTCTTTTACCAGTACCAGGCTTTTTTAATGTAGCCTTATAATAAAGTTTAAAGTCTGGAAATGTGACACCCCCTGTTCTGTTTTCTTGACTAAGGATTACATTGGCTATTCACAGTCTTTTATGTTTCCATATGAATAACTGTATTGCTGTTTCCAAGTCTGAGAAGAATGATGATGGCAATTTAATGGTTATTGCATTGAATCTGTAGATTGCCTTTGGTAGGAGGGACATCTTAAAAATGTTGATTCTTCCTACCCATGAGCATGAATTTTTTTGTGTGTCTTCTTTTATTTCTTTGAGCAGTGTTTTGTAGTTTTCATTGTAAAGGTGTTTCTCTTCTCTGTATAGGAGGATGCCAAGGTGCGACTGTTGTGAATGGAATTATGCTTTTTATTTGATTCTCTGCCTGTTTGTTGCTGACGTATAAGAATGTGCCTATCTTTTGCACATTGATTATGTACCCTGAGACTTTGTCAAAGTCCTTTATCAGTGCAAGGAGGTTTTTGACAGACACTGCTGGGTTTTCAAGGAATAGGATCATATCATCTGCAAAAAGAGATAGCTTAAATTCCTCTTTTCCTGTATGGATACCCCTGATTTCCTTCTCTTGTCTGATTGTTCTAGCTAGGACTTCCAATACTATGTCAAACAGGAGGGGTGAGAGTGGGCAGTCTTGTCTTATTCTGGTTTTCAGGAGAAATGTTTCCAATTTCTGTCTGTTTAGCAATATGTTGGCTGTGGGTTTATTGTAGATGACTTACTGTTTTGAGGTATTTTCCCTCTATGCCTAATGTTGAAGGGTTTTTATCAAGAAGGGATGTTGGATTTTATCGAAAGCTTTTTCTCCATCTAATGATATAATCGTGTGGTTCTTGTTTTTACATCTGTGGATGTATTGAATTACATTTATGGTCTTATGGATACTGAACCACCCTGCATCCTGGGGATGATGCCAACTTGGTCATGGTGGATGACTTTTGAGATGTATTGTTGGATCCAATTTTCTATAATCTTTTTGAGAATTTTTGCATCTGTGTTCATCAGAGATATTGACCTGTAGTTCTCTTTCTTTGTTGGATCTTTACCCGGTTTGGGTATCAATGTGATATTAGCTTTATAAAATGATTTGAGGAGAGTTTATTTTTCTTGATTTCCTGGAATACTTTCAATAGGTCACACCTTGTAGGTGTGACCCAAGCACCACTCTCTTGGCTCATGGCAGAGGGGAGGGGACTGTGACCTCTAAACCTGTCCCCGTGCTCACCATGCATGAAGTCAGGGGAGGCTACAAACAGCCCCAACTGATCCACCTGTGTTCAGTCCTCCCCTGGTGTGCTGATGAGGATGCGCCCCACCTGGGTCACACACTTGTGAATCTCAGGGAGAAAGGAGTTGGGTCACTTTAAAATTCACTGCCACTCTTCTGCTGTGGGTTGAGTTCTTCCTCTCTAGTTCCAGTCATAGACCCGCAAATATTTCCATTAGAAGGATGAAGTGCCTGGGTCTCCTTATCAGGGCCTGACCCTCCGGGACTACTGTACTTGGGGTATTCTCTTTAGGATGGCAGTGATCAACCTCAGAGAGGTGTTGCGTTCACCCTCAGTCTCAGGAAGTAGCCCCACTATTCGTGTGGGCAGGCCGGAGGCTGTCTCTACAAAGGCAATAGGAACATCTTTGCATCTTGACCTCTCCTGGGACTCAGCAACTACTTCTGCCAGTGGATTATCTCCACAGTCACTACTACCAATGTCCAATCTGGTGCCAAAGGCTGTGGTGGCAGGTGGTACTGGTGGCAGGTATTTATTACTGCCTTCTTCTGGGTAGGGTCTGGTGCTGGGATCCAAGAAACCACACTGGAAAGCTGCTTCAGTAGGAAACCTCAGGCCACTTGTTCCCATGTCCCCACTCAGACACTCACTCACTTGCTAACACACTTGCATGCATGCTCATCCCTGTGCCCACTCATTTATGCATGACTCACCACTCTGACCAACTCCATTGCCTTCTGGGAATCATCTCGAGGTGATTCTTCATACCTCCCCCTCTTCCCACCTTCCCCCTTATGAGTCTCCAATATCCTTTATACCACTCTGTATGTCTTTGCTGATCCTTAGTTTCACTCCCACTTGTAAATGAGAACATGTGGCATTTAGTTTTACATTCCTGTGTTACTTAGAATAATGGTCTCCAATTCCATCCAAGTTGCTGCAAAAGACTTTATTTCATTTTTTTATGGCTGAATAGTGAGGGTACATATAAATATCACATTTCTATTATCTATATTTTCTTTGTTATTCAGTAGATGGGCATTTAGGTTGATCCCATATCTTTGCAATTATGAATTGCACTGTGATAATCATATGAGAGCAAGTTTCTTTTTTTGTATAATGACTTCTGTTCCTTTAGGTAGATATCAAGTAGTGTAATTGCTGGATCAAATGGTAAATCTACTTTTAGTTATTTGAAAAATCTCCATACCAATTTCCCTAGAGATGGTACTAATTTACAATCCCACCAACAGCGTGTAAGTGTTCCTTTTTCACCACATCCTCACCAACATCTTTTTTTTTTAATGATGGCTATTCTGACCTCATTCCCTCGATGATTAGCTGTATTGAGCATTTTTTCTGTTTGTTGAGCATTTGTGTATCTTCTCTTGAGAGGTGTCTGCTCAAGTTGTTTGCACACTTGTTAATGGGGTTACTTGCTGTTTTCTTGATTTGTATGAGTTCTTTGTAGATTCTATATATTAGTTATTTGTCAGATATATAACTTGAGAATATCTTCTCTCACTCTGTAGGTTGCCTATTTACTCTGTTGATTATTTATTTTGCTGTGCAGTAACTTGTTAGTTTAATTAAATCCCACTTGTTTATTTTTGTTTTTGTTGCATTTGCCTTTGGGGTTTTAGTCATAAATTATTTGTGTAGGCCAATATCCAGAAGAGTTTTTCTTAGGTTTTCTTCTATAATTTTTATGGTTTCGGGTCTTACATTTAAGTCTTTAATCCATCTTGAGTTGATTTTTTTATATGGTGACAGATAGGGATCAACTTTCATTTTTCTGCATGTAGCTATCCAATTTTCCCAGTACCATTTGTTGAATAGGTGCCCTTTCCCCATGTATGTTTTTGTCTGCTTTGTTGAGGAAAAGCTGTTTGTAGGTATTTGGGGTTGTTTCTGAATTCTCCATTCTGTTCCATTGATCTGAGTATCTGCTCCTGTATAAGTATTATGCTATTTTGGTTAACATAGGTTTGCTGTATAATTTGAAGTCAGGTAATGTAATATCTCCAGCTTTGTTCTTTTTGCTTAGGGTTGTTTTAGCTATTCTGTCTTTTTGTTGGTTTTATGCTAATTTTAGGATTTTTTTTCTAATTCTGTGAAAAATGACACTGATAGCTTGCTAGAGGCTGTGTTGAATGTGAGATTACTTTGGGTAATATGGTCATTCTAAGAATGTTGATTCTTCCAATCCATGAGCATGGATGTTTACAATTATGATTTCTTTCATCGGTGTTTTGTAGTTTTCCATGTTGAGAGCTTTCATATATATATATATGTATGTATGTGTGCATGCATTTTAGCTTATTGACAGCTATTGTAAATGGAATTGAGTTCTTGATTTGATTCTAAGCTTGGTCACTCTTGGTGTGTCATAGTGCTACTGACTTGTGTGTATTATAGTTAAATCTTGCACATTTGTTACAAAATCTTAATAGCCTTCTTTCTCTTCTACACACATTTTTTCCCTCTTTATAAAGATCTACTTGGATTTTTTGTATTATTTTGTTGATTTTTTAAATTTTTTTCTAGTGGTAAAATATATGACATAAAATTTACCATTTTAACCATTTCAGTGGCATTAAGTAGATTAGGACTATTTTGCAACCATCAGCATCACCTATTTTCATAACCTTCATTTTCCCAAACTTAAACTCCATTCCCATTTAACAATAATTCCCCATTCCTCCCTTTCTTCAGCCTCTGGTGATCACCACTCCACTATTTCTAACTATTCATTTCACTACTCTAGGTAACATATAATAAGTGGAATCATACAGAATTTGTTCTTTTGTGACTGGTTTATCTCACTTAGTAAAATGTCTTCAGGATCCACCCATGTTGTACTATGTATCAGAATTTCCTTGCCTTTTAAGACAGAATAATATTGCATTGCATGCATGTATTACATGTTGTTTATCTATTCATTCATTTATTAATTCATCAGTGGACACTTAGGTTGCTTCCACCTCTAACAGCTATTATGAAAAATACTGCTATGAACATGTGTGCACAAATATCTGTTTGAGATCCTGCTTTCAGTTATTTTGAATGTACACCCTGAATGGAAATGGTGGATCATATGGTTATTCTATTTTTATTTTTATTTTTTAGGAAACACCATACTGTCTTCCACAGTGGCTGCATCATTTGGCATTCCCACCAACAGTGCACAGGTTTCCAATTTGTCCACATTCTCACCAACACTTATTTTCTGGAATTTGTAGTTGTTGTTATTTTATAATGGTTGTGCTAATGGGTGTGCAGTGGTTTCTAATTGTGATTTTGGTTTTCATTTACCTAATAATTAATGATGGTGAGCCTCTTGTCATGTGTTTATTACCTTTTGAGAAGATATACAAATGTCTATTCCAGTCCTTTGCCCAGTTTTTAATCAGGTTATATTGTAGAGTTTGTATTGTAAAGTGCTTTATATATCCTGAATATTAACCTCTTATCAGGTATATTTTTTGCAAATACCTTCTCCCATTCCATAGATTGTCTTTTTACTCTTGGTAGTATCCTTTCATGTCAAAAAAGTTTTTTATTTTGTTAAAGTCTAATCTATCCACTTTTTTATTGTATTGCCTGCGATTTTGATATCTATCTCAAAAATTCATTGCCAAATTCAAAACTATAAAGCTTTTATTTCATATTCTTTTTTGATAGTTCTAAAATTTTAGATCTTATGTTTCAGTAATTGGTCCATTTTGTTATTTTTGGTATGTGGTGGAAGGTAAGGGTTCAATTTCATTATTTTCTGTGTGAATATCTAGTTTTATCAATGACATTTGTTGAAAATACTGTCTTTTCCCACATTGACTAATCCTAGAACCCTTGTATATAGCGCCATAGCACCATATAAGTATATATAGTTCAAAAATCACTAAACCATATACATGAAAGTTTATGTCTGGGCTTTTTATTCTATTTCATTGGGGTATATATCTGCCTTTATGTCAGTACCATACTGTTTCAGTTACTGTTTCTTATAGTAAGTTTTGAAATCAGGAAATGTGACACCTGCAACCTTACTCTTTCTCAAAACTATTTTGATTATTCAGGGTCCTTCAAGATTTCATATGAATTTTAGAATGGACTTTCTAATTCTGCAAAAAATATTTTTGGAATTCTGATAGAAATTGCATTGAATCTACAGATTGTTTTGACCAGTACTGACATTTTAACTATATTAAGTCTTTCAATCCATGAACACAGAACATCTTTCCATTATTTGCGTCTTCTATAATTTCTTTCAATAACATTTTGCTGTTTTCAGTGTACAAGTCTTATGTCTCCTTTATTAACTTTATTTAATATTTTATTCTTTTTTATTTTATTGTAAATGGAATTGTTTTCTTAATTTTCTTTTCACATTGTTCATTTTTATTGTCTAGAAACACAACTGATTTTTGTATGTTGATTTTCTGTCTTGCAATTTGTTTAATTCATTTTACTTTTAATCAGTCTATGTGTGTATATGTGTGGGGGGTGGCTTTAGAATTTTCTATATTTAAGGCTAGCAATCTGCAAACAGAGACAATTTTACAACTTTTCCAATTTATATACCTTTTATTAATTGCTCTTGCTAGGATTTCCAGTACTTTGTTAAATGGAAGTGATGAAATCAGGCATTTTACTTTAGTCTTGACCTTAATGAAAAAGTTTATGATTTTTCACATTTTCATATAATGCTAGCTCTGGGTTTTTAATATATAGTCTTTATTGTGTTGAGATAGTTTCTTTTTATTTCTAGTTTATTGAGTTTTTATCATGAGTGTTGTAATTTTCAAATCCATTTATCTCTATTGAGATTGTTATGTAATTTTTTTCTTCATTCTGTTAACACTATGTATCACACTGATTGATTTGCATATGTTGAAACATCTTCACATCCAAGAAATAAATCCCACTTGGTTGTGGTGTACACTCCTTTAAATATACTGTTGAATTAGTTTTTCTAGTATTTGTTGAAGATTTCTGCATTAATATTCATAAGGTATATTGGTCTGTAATTTTCTTGTTTCTTTGTCTGGTGTTAATATCAGAGTAATGCTGACCTCATAGAACAAGTGTGGAAGTGTTTACTTCTCTTCAATTCTGTGGAAGAGTTTGAAGCATATCGGTGTTAGTTCCTCTTTAAATGTTTGGTGGAAATCAGCCATAATGCTATCTAGTCCCAGATTTTTCCTTTTTGGGAAGTTTCTGGTTACTGATTCAATTTCCTTACTAGTTGTAGATCTGTTTAAATTTTGTTTCTTCATGATTTAGTGCTATTAGGTTTGTAGAATTTTCTAGTATTTTGTCCACTTCATCTAAATAATACAATTTGTTGGCATGCAATTATTCATAATACTCTGATATCATTTTTTTTCTGTTTCTGTAAAATTAGTATTAATGTCCTGTTTTTCATTTGTGACTTTAGTGGAGTTTTCTTTCTTTTTTCTTTGTCAGTCTACCTAAAGTGTTGTTCATTATGTTGATTTTTCATAGACATTCTCTACTATTTTCCCAGTCTCCATTGTGTTTATCTCTGTTCTAATCTTTATTATTTTCTTTCTTCTGCCAGCTTTGGGTTTTGTTTATCGTTCTTCTTCTAAAATGTATACAAGTAAGTTATTGATGTGAAATATTTCTTCTCTTTTACTGTAAACAGCTATAAGTATCCATTTTATCATTACTTTCACTGTATCGTATAAGTTTTGTATGCTGTGTTTTTATTTTTACCTCTCAAAATATTTTTGAATTGCTGAGTTAGCTGATACAGAAACCAATCCCTCAGAAAGCCCACATACAAGTTAGAAAGTTGCAAGTTTGATCTTTGCTCTTTCCAGCTTGTGGAAGGGAACAAGGGACTGGGCCAATGCTTCTCCCAAACTGCACTGCAACAGAGTTAGAGAACGGGGAGTGGACAGACGAGGGTGAGAAAAATTGACATAAAATTTTCTAATGTTTTGAATTTTGGGTTGAATAGTCAATTGCTTGGATGCTGTATATATTTGACTGATTTCCAGAGCTCATAGAAATTATTTTAGTCAGTTTTGTGTGTGTGTGTGTGTGTGTGTGTGTGTGTGTGTGTGTGTGTGTGTGTGCAATGAGGGCCTGGAGCTTCCTAGTCTGCTGTCTTGCTGATGTCACTCCTTCTTTAAGGTATTTTTTATTATTATAAGGATATGGGTTACAATTCAGGGTTAGGCATGCAAACATTGATTATGCAGGTACTCTTGTTAATGAGGTGTGTTCCACCCTCCCCTGGCAGTTTCCCTCAAATGCCAATTCCACCCCGCCTCCCTGATAGTTTCTCACTACTGCCAATCCCTTTCTTATAGTATTATAATGGTTCAAGTTCCGCTTATGAGTGAGAACATATAGTACTCTGTTCTTTGTTTCTGTGATAGATCACAGAGTATGATCAACCCTAAATCCATCCAAGTTGCTGTGAAGTCCATATGTTTGTCCTTCATTATGGCTGATGTCACTCTTATTAGGCAGGTATAACAGAAGGTAGGGTTCTCAAGTCCAGGGTTGACTATTATGACTGCTTTCTTCCTTATTATGTAGGTTACTCAAGTAGTAGATGAATAAATGGATAATGTAATACTAGGTTCAAGTATTTATTACATTAGGAACAAGTAAAATTTCTGTACACTCCATCCAAAGATCAGGTCTTGTGTTTGGTGTAATGGTAGCAACTTGATCAGAAAAATCTCCAAGGTTACTAGCACATATATCTGTGATTAAAAAGCTGTTTTCAAAATCAAATTCATAAACTTGAAAATTGTCTAGATGGTCTATGGCCTCAGACCAAAGAATGCAATGATATATATGTTCTTATACATTTCATTCTTTTGCTGTTAAAATTTCCTATTAAACCAAATTCGCATAACTCTCTTTTTCACTCGTCTAATTATTCTTTCTGTATCCATCTAACTTAACACCCTGTTAATGCAAAGTGTAATTGATTTCTGATTGTTTGTGGAAAAGAATCTCAGAAAGTCTAAATGTCTTTTATACATTTCGTAATTTCAGTTGCCTCCATGAAAAAGCGAGTGTATCTACCTTCCTTTGTATTCTTTGAAAGGGCTGTTCAAATTATCATAATACTAAAAGAAAGAGCTTGGCAGTGGTGGGAAACTGCCAAGGGAGGATGTGGGATTGGCAGTTGAGGGAAACTGCTAGGGTAAGGAGGAGCACACCATATCAACAAGGGCACCTGCACAATCAACATTTGTATATCTAACCCTGAACTGCACCCCACATCTTTAAAATAAAAAATAAAATAAAAAGAAAGGGGTGTTCAAAATGGGACATTTAAGCTCAGCCATGTTTCATGTTTTCTACAAGATAAGCTGAAGAAAAGACAAATGAATTTTACTTAAACTATTTCAGAGCACCCCTGGTGTTTATTATTTTTTTTATTTTTTATTTTTTTGAGTTGGAGTTTCACTCTGTCGCACAGACTGGAGTTCAGCGGCCACTCCCGGCCACTGCAGCCTCGACCCACTGGGGTCCGGCGATCCTTCCACCTCAGCCTTCTGAGTAGCCAGAATTACAGGCGCGCGCTACCATGCCCGATCATTTTTTATCTATTTTTAAATGAGGAGTCTTGAGAAAGTTTATTCAAAACATAATGATAAGCACATCTAAATTCCTCAATAGAGATGAAGAACTTATTATTTTTTAAGTTTTGTTATAAAGATGTAGGGTACAATTCGGGGTTAGGTATATCAACATTGGTCACGTAGGTACCTTGTTGATGAGGTATGCTCCTCCCTTCCCTAGCAGTTTCCCTCAACTGCCAATCCCACCCACTCATGACAGTTTCCCACTACTGCCAATCACCCACTAATAGCATTATAATTGTTCAAGATCCGCTTATGAGTGAGAACACATGGAACTCTGTTCTGTTTCTGTGATAAATCCTGTTCTTTGTTTCTGTGATAAATCATGGAGTATGACCAACTCCAAATCCATACAAGTTGCTGCAAAGTTCATAAATTTGTCCTTATTTATGACTGCACAATATTCCATTGTGTATATGTACCACATTTTTTTATCGAGTCCAGCTTCAATGGGCAACATGGTTGGTTCCATGTTTTTGCTATTGTGAATAGAGCTGCAACAAACATACATATGCAGGTATCTTTTTTGTAGAATGATTTCAATTCCTCTGGGTATATCCCCAATAGGGGAATTGCTGGGTCATATGGAAGGTCAGTTTCGAGTTCTTTCAGAAATCACTACACTATATTCCAAAGAGGTTGTACTAGTTTGCATTCCCACCAGCAGTGTAGAAACATTACTCTTTCTCCACATCCTCGCCAGCATCTGTTGTTTGTTTTATTAATGATGGCCATTCTTACAGGGGTTAGGTGATATCTCAATGTGGTTTTGATTTGCATTTCTCTGATAATGAGTGATCAAAAGGCTGAGCACTTTTTGATGTGTCTATTGACTGCCCATATATCTTCTTTTGAGAAGTGTCTATTCATGTGTTTTGCCCACTTTTTGATTGGACTGTTAGTTTTCTTCCCTTTGGGGCATCTGAGTTCCTTGTAGATCCTAAATGTTAGACCTTTGTCAGATATACAGATGGCAAATATTTTTTTCCTATTCTGTGGGCGCTCTCCCTGCTCTCTTGATAGTTTCTTTTGCTTTACAGAAGCTCGATAATTTGATGAGGTTCCACTTGTCTATCTTATTTCTTAAGGAATGGGCATTTAGCGTTCTGAATAGGAATTGGTTGCCAGTTCCCATTTCCATAAGAGTGTCTCCTGTGTTTTCCAAGATTCTTATAGTGAGGTTTTATGTTTAGGTCTTTGATCCACTTAGAGTTAATTTTTTATATGGTGATAGGTAGGGGTCCTGTTTCAATCTTCTGCATGTGGTCAGCCAGTTTCCCCAGTTAATTTACTGAATAGGTTCTCCTCTCCCCAGTGGTTGTTGTTGGAGGCTTTGTCAAAGATGAGTAGGTTGAGGAATTGAGGTTTTGCTTCCAGAATCTTTATCTTGTTCCATTGGTCTATGTTCCATTGGTCTTGTACCAATACCAGGTTGTCTTGATTACTGTAGCCTTATAGTAAAGTTTGAAGTCTGGAAGTGTGATGCCTCCTACTTTGTTTCTTTTGCTAAGGATTGTTTTGGCTATTCGTGGTTGTTTATGTTTCCACATGAATTTCTGTATTGTCATTTCCAGGTCTGAGAAGAATAATATTGGCAACTTAATGGGTATTGCGTTGTAGTATTGGTATTAGTAATCTGTAGATTACCTTTGGTAGGATGGATATCTTAACAATGTTGATTCTTCCTATCCATGAACATGGAATATTTTTCGATTTGTTTGTGTCTTCTTGGATTTCTTTGACCATTGTTTTGTAGTTCTCGTTAAGGTCTTTCACTTATCTGGTTAGGAAGATGCCAAGGTATTTTATTATTTTGGTGACTATTGTGAAGGGGATTGTGCTTTTCGTTTGGGTCTCTGCCTGCCTTGTTGTTGGTGTATAGAAATGCAACCATTTTTTTCACATTTATTTTGTACCCTGAGACTCTGCCAAATCCTTTATCAGTGCAAGCAAGTTTATGACAGATTCTCTTGGATTGTCAAGATATAAGATAATTTCATCAGCAAAGAGGGATAACTTGACTTCACTTTTCCTATTTGGACACCCCTGATTTCCCTCTCTTGTCTAACTGCCTGAGCTAGGACTTCCAACACAATATTGAACAAGAGGGGTGAAAGTGGGCAGCCTTGTCTTGTTCCAGTTTTCAGGGGAAATGATTCTAGATTCTGCCCTTTTAGCAATATGTTAGCTGTGGTTTTATCATAGATGGCACTTACTATTTTGAGGTGTGTTCCTTCTATGCCTAGGTGTTTGAGGGTTTTTATCAAGAGGGATGCTGGATTTTATCAAAAGCTTTTTCTGCATCTAATGAGATAATCATGTGGTTCTTGTTTTTACATCTGTTGTTGTATTTAATGACATTTGTGGTCTTGAGAATGTTGAACCAGTCCTGCATGCTGGGGATGAAACCTACTTGGTCATGGTGGATGACTTTTTTTTATAATCAATATTTTTTATTATGATATTGTGGGGTACAGTTAAGGGTTAGGTATACAAATACATTTTGTTCAAGCACACTTGTTGATCAGAGGTGTTTCCCCATCCCCAGACAGATATTTACTGCCGTTAATCCCATCTCCATCCCCCCCCATAGTTTACCACTACTGTCAGTCATTTTCTTATAGTATTACATTGGATGTTCAAGGTCCACTATATGAGTGAGAACATGTGATACTCAGATCTTTGTTTCTGTGAGAGGTCACTCAGTATTATAGACTCTAGTTCCATCCAGGTTGCTGTGAAAGTCATGATTTTGTTCTTTTTTATGGCTGCGTAGTATTCCATCATATATATACCACATTTTTTAATCCAGTCCTCTTTTGATGGACAGCATGGTTGCTTCCAGGTTGTTGATATTGTGAACAATGCTGCGATAAACATACATGTGCAGGTATCTTTTTTATAGAGTGATTTGAGTTCTTCAGGATATATTCCCAGTAGGGGGATTGCGGGGTTATTTGGGAGGTTGATGATTTTTGAGATGTGTTTTGGAATCCGACTTGCTAGAATCTTGTTGAGGATTTGTGCATCTATGTTCATAAGGGATATTGGTCTGTAGTTCTCTTTCTTTGTTGGATCTTTTCCAGGTTTGGGTATCAGTGTAATGCTAGCTTCATAAAATAATTTGGGGAGAATTTCATCTTTCTCATTTGCCTTGAATACTTTCAATAGGATTGGTATCAGCTCCTCATTGCACGTTTTGTAGAATTCTGCTGGAAAGCCATCTAGTCCAGGGCTTTTTTTTTTTTGTAGGTAGTTTTCGTATGACAGAGTCAACTTCCTGGGTTGTTATTGGTCTATTTACTGTCTTAATGTCTTCCTGTTTTAATGTAGGGGGGTTTTGTGATGTCAGAAATTCCTCCATTTCATCTAGTTTATGAAAATTGTTTCCATATAGGTGTACATAGTAATCTCTGATAATCTTTTGTATTTCTTCAGGGTCAGTTGTGATTTGATCTTTTGTATTTCTGATTGTGTTTATTTGGGCTTTTTCTCTCTTTTTCTTGGTCATCCTGGCTAGGAGCCCATCAATCTTGTTAATTCTTTCAATGAATCAGCTTTTCATTTTGTTGATGTTTTCTATGATATTTTTGTCTTCTATGTACCATATTTGGGCTCTTATTTTTGTGATTCGATTTCTTTTGCTAAAGTTGGAGTTTTGGTGGTCTTCTCTTTCCAGGTCCCTTAGGTGATTTGTTAGGCTCTCCACTTGTGATCTTTCCGTTTTCTTGATGTGTGCTCGTAGAGATATAAATTCCCCTCTTAAAACTGATTTCATGGCATCCCAGAGGCTTTGGTAAGATCTTTCTTCATTTTCATTTGTTTCCAGGAATCTTTCAATTTCTTCTTTGATTTCAGTGTTGACCCAGTCGTTGTTCAGCATCATGCTGTTTAGTGTCCTTGTCTTTGTGGGCTTTGGGGAAATGTTGGTTTTGATATTTATTTTTATTCCACTGTGGTCTGAGAATGTGCATGGCAAGATTTCAACCTTATGGAATTTGTTTATGCTTGAATAATGGCCAAGAATGTGATCAATCTTGGAGTATGTGCCATGTGGTAATGAGTAGAATGTATATTCTGTGGTTGTTGGGTGGAATAATCTGTAGGTATCTGTTAAGTCCATTTGGTCGAGTGTCAAGTTTAGATTCTGGATCTCCTTGTTGATTTTTTGCCTCAATGATCTATCTAGGGCTTTCAGTGGAGTATTTAAGTACCCTGCTATAATAGTGTTAGGGTCAATATCTTATTTTAGTTTATTTAGTAGTTTTTTTTAAATGCTGGTGCTTCTGAATTGGGTGCATATATATTTAGGATGGATATTTCTTGTTGATGAATTGAACCTTTTATCATTATGTAGTGTCCTTTTGCATTTGTTTTAATTTTTTGAGAGCTTAAAGGTTGCTTTGTCTGATATTAAGATTGCAACTCCTGCCTTCTTTTATGATCAGTTTGCCTGGAAATTCTTTTTCCATCCTTTTACTTTGAGTCTGTGTGCATCACTTGTAGTGAGATGACTCTCCTAGATGCAGCAAATAATGGGGTCATGGTTTCTTATCCAGTCCACCGTTCTGTCTTTTCAGTGGTGCATTTAGTCCATTCACATTCAGTCTAATTGTTGAAATGTGGGGGTTTATCCCTGTCATGAGGTTCTTATAGAGTTGTTTTTGTTCCTGTTTATTTGTGTTGATTCATGTGTGTTTTCCATCTTTTCCCTGTACTGTTGTGAAGAACATTGTCATTCTTTTCTCCTTTTCTTCTGTGTTTAATACTTCCTTAAGTGTTTCTTATAGAGTTGGTCTGGAGATAGCATAAGTTCTTAGGGACTGGATGTCTGGGAAAGATTTTAATTCTCCATCCTTGCTGAAGATTAGCTTGACTGGGTATGTTATTCTTGGTTGAAATTGTTTATCTTTCAGAACTTTGAAGATCAGGCTCCAAGCTATCCTAGCCTGAAGTGTTTCTATAGATTAATCTGCTGCTATTCTGGTTGGTCTTCCCTGGTAGGTAGTCTGACCTTTTTCTCATGCTACCTTTAGGATTTTTTCTTTTATTCCTAT
The DNA here is from genome assembly GCA_027257055.1 of Cephalopachus bancanus. Lineage (NCBI taxonomy): Eukaryota > Metazoa > Chordata > Mammalia > Primates > Tarsiidae > Cephalopachus > Cephalopachus bancanus. Next base: position 579,295 of record JAPVLO010000629.1, read on the forward strand.
ATTGTTTAGGTGAATTATTATGTGTCTGGGAGTTGGTCTTCTCATTTTTGTCTTGCAGGAGTTCTCTGAATCCCTTGTGTTTGAATTTTTGCATCACTGATGAGTTAAAGTTTTCTTGAATAATTTCATGAAATGTTTGTTCCAGTGTGGTCTCTATCTCTCTGCCTCAGGAAGTCCAATTACTCTTAGGTCCTGTCTCTTGAAGTAATTGTTCATGTCTTGAAGGTTTTTTTCTGTCTTTTAAGCTTCTTTTCTATGTTTTTGACAGTTTGGGTTAGTTCTGTATTTTAGTCTTCAAGCTCTGAGGTTCTTTCTTCTGCTTGGCTAATTCTACTTTCCATGCTTATTAGTTTGTCACTTATTTCAATCACAGTATTCTTTACTGCTGTTATTTCAGTTATCAGCTCCTTCCTATTTTCCTCTTGTCTCTCCTCAATTCTTTTTATTCTCTCTATTAATGTCTTGATGTCTGGGTTTGTCGTATGTGACCTGTCATTCTGGGGGCTCTTCATTGTTTGCATTCCAATGTCTGTTTTCTCGGTGTCTGACCTTCCAGGAGTCTGTGTGAGACCTATATTCTTCTTTTAGTTTTTCTTCATTTGTGTAGATTTTACTCCCCATGTTTTCTTCCCTCCCCCTCCCGTCTTCTTTAATTCTGTTGTTCATGGGTGGAAGGGTTGCTTTTACTTCTATTTGTTCAATCTCCTATTCTTCCTTATGTATACCTTCTGGCTTTGTTCAATTCTGGAGCTGAACTGTAGGTTGGGGACGATCCTTTTTTCAGTTTTGAGATTTAACTGAAGGGGGAGATGTGATTCCAAATCTATCTGCAGATCCCAGTATCCACCAAGAGATGTATGGATAATCTGTAACCCACTTCCCACTGCTTTGCAATCTGTTCATGCAGTGGGGTTATAGGTTTACTCCTTGAAAGCAAAATGAGGTAAGGAAAGGGAAAAGAATTGAACAGGGAGTGGGGGGAAGAGGGAGGTGGAGAGAGAGAAGAGTAAGAGGGAAAACAGACAAAGGTACTGACTAACAAATGAAAAGAGACACAAAGACAGATATGAGTAAAAGAAAAACCCCAACAACAAACAAACCAACAAACATATGAAAAAAACTAAAACACACAAGACATACAGACATACAAGCTAACTAACCTCCTTATTGGTGTACTATTTGCTAAACAAACTTGGGGTCCTAAGGGAAAAAAAATAGAATAGACTAAAGTCAGTAAACTAACAGAACCAAAGCAAGTATGAAAATGATATTGATAACAGTAAGAAGAGAAAGAAAAGGGAAAAAAAGATGGGTAAGACAAACAGAAAATGAATAAAAAGAAATTAAAACAAGGGAATGAAACACACTCTGAGACTTTTCCTTTAAGCCCAATGTCCTTTCAGCTCTGATTTCTAGCTCTCATTGCAGGCAGAAAGGGTTGTTCACAGTTAGGGTCAGTTGCCCCTGGCCTGCTGTGGAGAGTGGTTCAGATCTGGGCTGCCTGCCATATCTGCCACTCAGATCTGGCCTGTGTCTATCAAGCAAAAGAGAGGGGTCTCTGTCCCTCTTATTTTGATGTTGCTACCTTGGATCCCAAGTTGGGAGATGGGCCGAGGTGGGCAGAGCTGTTCTCATGGCTCCAGCTGATCTCTTTTTCCGATGCAGCCCGAGACTGCTGGGCAATGCAGGCCAGCTTAGCACTGGGGTACTCAGGCCAGGCTGGGTGGAAGTTAGAGGCCTCCCAGGGTGGGTGGAGGGAGCAGGCAATGGTAGTGGTGGTTGCAGCCGCTGTTTCAGCAGTGTGTAGGAGAAGCTCCAGGAGCCTGGCTCCAGGTGAGGGGTGAGGCATGATAGTGGCAGCAGCGGTGGTGGCTTCAATAGTGCGGTGCTTGGAGGGGTGCTTCATGGATCCAGGAGCTGTGGGTCACCTCAGGCAGGGATGGAGTGATGGCGGTGGCAGCATAGCAGTGGCTGAGGCAGAAACTGAGGTGGCAGCCAAGCAATGTGTGAAGAGCCAGCTGGCAACAATGAGAGTCGCAGTCCCTGGGGGAGAGCAATAGTCTTTATGGGTGTTCTCTTTCACAGAGGGTCTCACAGACCAAACTGCCCTTTCGCCATCTTGCCAGGAGTCCTGAATGTTGAACTTTAGAAGAATGCCCACAGTTAGTAATGGAGACAAAGAGCAATCAGAGACAGGAGAAATTAGATAATAAAATGGCTCAGAAAGTCAAGAAATTTGGCAAGCCTTCCTGGATTTACCTATTATATAATGTTGATTAAGGTAAAAAGGCTGATTGCAGCATTCCAGTTTCCTCTTAGCACCATTCCCAAGAAAAATCAGCTTGCCAGAAACACTTAGTTTATTGTTTTCAATTGTTAATGGGCAACAGCAAATTTTAAACAGATTTGATTGTTTACTATTTCTAAGATGTCTGAAAGATTATTGTGTCGGATGGGGGAAGTTCCATTTGTCAGATAGTAGAAGCACTTCAAAACTAGGTAGAGATATTAGAACATAGTCAAAACCAGATACCTGAAGGAGTATTCAACAAATAAGTAAGAAGTTCTGATGCAGATTCTCAACACCCTGCCTACCCCTTTTCCCAATACATCTAACAGCATTAGTTTGGTATAGGATACTGCAGAGATTAAAACAGTTGCTGCCGGAGTCCAGCTCCAGCCAGGTTCAGGGTACCCCAAAGGTGGAGACGGCATCAGCGATTGGGGAGAAGAAGAGAGAAAGAGGGAGAGAGAGAAAGAGACTGGACTCTGGTCTAGTGCAGAAGCGATGTGTGTGATATTGGGAATTACAATGGGTCTTTTATACACAAAGTCAAATGTGGGAGGGGCGTCCCCCACCCACCAGAAACCTTAATCCATGAAAACTTAATCAATGATTGCCTTTAAACCCTTTTCATATGATAATCTTAAAATCCCTTAACAAAGGATAACCTAATCCGTGACTGACATATTCTGTAAACCTTTTTCATCCTAAGCTGATTGATTTATGCCAAATTAAACAATTCTATAGAAGATTAAGTATTTACTTTACAAATGAAAGTGGCCCATCCCAGAAAGTTTGGAATGTGGCCCAGTCCAAAGTTCACAGTGGGCTACCTGCAAGTAACCCAGCCACATTTTTTCAACAAAATGACTGTCTTCTAAAACTATGTTCTACAATTTACACCTTCAATAAATCCTAAGATCATGACCCAGAAGCCTGTGACCAATACTAAGGCTCCTAAATGTGACATGAGTTTGAATTATAAGTTGTGTGAAAGCCAAAACTGCAGTTTGTGGAAGAATGGGAGTAATGAGCTTCTAAAGTTAGCTTGTGTTCATCCCGGTCTCAGAGTTTTTATGTTTTGAGCTCACAGGAGCTTAATCTGGTTAGTGCTGAGTAGAAAGGGGGAGGATATGGGGTCAATAGCTCCCGAGTGCATCCTAGTGGTCTCAGGGTAAATGGCCCTTCCTGATCCCTAACGCTCAGCGGGCCTCCATGACTGGCTCCCAACAAGTTGTTAAATAACCTTACCTGGTTTCCACATTTCTCAATCCTCAGAATCAGTGAAAAAATGCTAATAAAGCATTTCCCAAATGAAATGTGGTCATACTTCTGGCATAAAATACAATCTAAATTTATCTGTCACTCTGCATTTTGGAATCTCTGCATTGTGGGATTTCTGCATTTTGGGTAGATAATGCTTTGCCAGCAGAAGTTGAATACTGAGTACACAAATCTACAAGAAACAACTTGTTTAACCATATGGATTGCTCTCAAATTCATTCACCTTGTCTGATGATTTTTCCAGGATGCTTTTGTATTATCATGCACCCATCAAGGCATCTTGGCCTGTTGCATTAATAAAATCTTGGCCAAAGTTACACTCATATCCCTTTACCTTCTTCTAGACACATTCTGACAAGTTACTGGCATGCTCTTACTATCTTTGTACCTAAGTCATTTAAAGTGCTGTAGCATCATGTTAACAATACAAGGATTTAATGCAATTGAATGATCACTTCTTCAACCATCTGTACTCTAAATCCAGTCAACCATCCTCTAAAGATGAATTATAAATCACAAAAGAAACATAGTATAAGTCATCGAAGAAACAATTTTAAACATGCAGCCTATTAATGAAGAATCAGGAATATCATCTTTGTACATCAAGAATAGAATACTGGTCTAGAATTATCATGTATTTATGGTTTCACTTTTCCAGTACCAACCCAGTTGTGATGCTGACCCTGGAAGAGGTAAGGAGAACACCACTTTAGCATTCTCTACTGATTTCCTGTACTCTTGGCTTTGCTGTATTCTTTGTTTTTATTTTTAAAGAGCTGGCCAGGCTTACTGACTCCATTGTCATTATCCTCAGGCTTGTGGATTTTCTGTATGGCCACAAACTATGGAGTATAGCAATTCTCTTTGATTCTCATAGGCAACAACACTTTTGTACCAAACTTTGTCCCATCAATCAATCTGTATTTATTGAACTCTTACTATGAATATAATAGCATCCTAGCAATCATAGGGTAAGAGCAAAAAGTTCTTACCTTTGAGGAGTTTACAATCAAGTATGGTAAAAGTATATATGGGTCACAACTGAAGAATATAATTTCTAGAAACTCATTCTAAGAAAACAGAAATATACACAAAGACGTGAGTACACTGATGTTGATTGCAGCATTATTTATAATAAAATTTTGAAAAAAGCCTAACTCTTCAACAATATGGGACTGTTTAAATAAATAATGCAAATTTCAAAAATAAATAAATAAATAAATAGTGATATATCTATAGGATAAAATAATAAAACATTATAAAAATTATATTTTTTTTGCCGGGCTCGGTGGCTCAGCCTGTAATCCCACACCTTTGGGAGGCTGAGGTGAGTGGATTGCCTGAGCCCGCGGGTTCGAGACCCGCCTGGGCAGTGAGACCTCATCTCTACAATAAATCAAAAAATCAGCCGGGCGTGGTAGCGCATGCCTGTAATTCCGGCTACTTGGAAGGCTGAGGCGGAAGGATCGCCAGAGCCCAGCAGGTCGAGGTGCGGTGGCCGGAAGCGGCCACTGCACTCCAGTTTGGGTGACCGAGTGAGACTCCAACTCAAAAAAAAAAAAAAAAATTATATTTTTGTGGCATTATGTGTAATATATAAAAATTTTAAATAAACAAATGTCCACAAATAGGAGACTTGTAAAATGAATTATGATATAGCTATACAATAGAATAGACACAGCTGTAAATATGGAAAAGAACCCTTCTAGATATTGCTATAAAAAGACTCATAAGATATATTGTGATATGAATAAAAATGCAAAACAGCACATTTAGAGTGCTATGTTTTGTTTTGAAAAAGTAAGATGGGTCTCTGGCTCTCTCCCTGGGGGCTGCGGATCCCAACATGGGCAGCCTGCTCTTCACATGGAGCTTGGCAGTCACCACTGCTGGGGCATCGCCGTGGTCTGGACAGCCACTGCAGCCACAGACACAGCAGCTGCTGCACCACCGCTGCCTCCGTGGCAGCCATAGAGCATAGCACCACCCGTGCCTGAGGCGATCCATGACTTCGGTCCTTGAAGCCCCTGCAGGCAAGATCTGCTGGGATCACTGCCACCTCTGCTGCCACCATGACGTCCTGCCGGCCGTGGGTCTCCTCCTGTGTGCCCTGAGGCAGGCTCCCATCTCTGGCCTCTACCTGACTCCTGTCCGGCTCCACCCTCTTTGGGGCGAGCAGCTGAGATAGCACCACCTGCTGGCGATACAAGTTAACAACACCGAAATGGGAGAAACAAGCTTGAAAAACAGAAACAGGCCAGATTTGAATGGTGAACTGAGGGTGATATGAACTGTCCTTCACAGCAGGCCGGGGCAACTGACCCTAACTGCGAACTAATTTACCAGCTTGAAAAGACAGTTAGAAATCAGAGCTGAAAGGACACTGGACTTAAACGAAAAGTCTCGGAGTGTGCTCGATTGGTTCTGTTAGTTTAATGACTTAATTCTATTCCTACTATTTTGTTCCTTTTTTTTCTTTTCGTCTTCCTTTTCTTCTCTTTTCTCTTCTCTGTAAACCATATCTTTGTATAGAGGAACAGCACACCAATAAGGAGGTTGGTTAGCCTGTATGCTAGCATCATTGTATGTTTTATTTTTTTTTTTGTATGGGAGTTGGTAAGCCTGTAGCCATGGTCTATTGTTTTTATCTGTTTCAGTTTAGGTCTCTCTCCCCATTTGTTGGTACACTCGTCTGTTTCCCCCCTTACTCCTCTCTCTCTCCACCCCCTCATCCCCGCACTGTCTGCTCCATTCTCTTCCCTCTGCTAACCACATTTTATTTCAGGGAGTAAACCTACAGCCCCACTGCATGGACAGATTCCAAGGCAGTGAGAAATGGGTTTCAGATTATCCATACACCTGTCGGCAAATACCAGGACCTGCAGATAGATTTTGAATCACAGATCCCCCCTTAAGTAAATCTCAAAACTGCAAAAAGGACCACTCTCGACCTACAGTGCACCTCCAGAATTGAATAAAGTAAGAGGGCATACATAAAGAATAGGAGATTGAATAAACAAAAGTAAAAGCAATCCCTCTACCCCTGAATAACAGAATTAAAAAAGATGGAGACGTGGAGGGAAGGAAAAGTAGTTGGGAGAAAAAAACTGCACAAATGAAGAAAGACCAAAAGAAGAATATAGGTCGCACACAGACCCCTGGGAGATCAGACACTGAAAAAACAGATTCTGGAATACAAACAATGAAGAGCCCCCAGAATGACTGGTCACATGCAACAAACCCAGACATCAAGACATTAATAGGGAGAATTTAAAAAATTGAGGAGAGACAAAAGGAAAAGAGGAAAAAGATGATGTCAGAAATAACAACAGTAAAGAATACTGTGATGGAAATAAATAACAAACTAATAAGCATGGAAAGCAGAATTAGCCAAGCAGAAGATAGAATCTCAGAGCTCGAAGACAAAAACACAGAACTAACCCAAACTGTCAAAAGCATAGAAAAGAAGCTCAAAAAGACAGAACAAAACCTTCTAGAGATGAATGATCACTTCAAGAGACTGAACTAAGAGTAATTGGCCTTCCTGAGGCAGAGAGAGAAACAGAGGCCACGCTGGAACAAACATTTCATGAAATCATTCAAGAAAACTTCCCTCATCTCATTAAGGATGAAAAAATTCAAGCACAAGAGATTCAGAGAACCCCTGCAAGACAATAAATGAGAAGGCCAACTCCTAGACATATAATAACTCACCTAAACAAAGTAGGTATAAAAGAAAAAATTCTAAAGACTGCAAGAGAAATAGGTCAGACTACCTACCAGGGAAGACCAATTAGAATAGCAGCAGATTTATCTACAAAAACCCTCCACGCTAGGAGAGCTTGGAGCCTTACCTTCAAAGTTCTAAAAGATAAACAATTTCAACCAAGAATAACCAACCCAGCCAAGCTAAGCTTCATCAGTGAGGGAGAATTGAAATCTTTCCCAGATATCCAATTCCTAAGAACCTACGCTGCCACAAGACCACCTCTACAAGAAACACTTAACTTAAGAAAGTATTGAACACAGAAGAAAAGGAAAAAAGAACAACAACGTTCTTCACAAGAGTACAGGCAAAAGATTAAAAACACACATGATCCAACTCTAAAACTGAAAGAAAGACAACACACAAACAGGAAGAACAACTCTGTAAGAACATTATGATAGGGATCAACTCTCACATTTCAATAATTAGCTTGAATGTGACCGGACTAAATGCACCACTGAAAAGACATAGAATGGCAAAATGGATAAAATATCACCAGGCAACAATTTATTGCCTTCAAGAGAGTCACCTAACTAGAAAGGACACTCACAGAGCCAGGCTCGGTGGCTCAGCCTGTAATCCCGCGCCTTTGGGAGGCTGAGATGAGCGGATTGCCTGAGGCTGTGGGTTCGAGACCCGCCTGGGCAGCAAGACCTCATCTCTACAATTAAAAAAAAAACCAGCCGGGCATGGTAGAGCATGCTTGTAATTCCGGCTACTTGGAAGGCTGAGGCGGAAGGATCCCCAGAGCCCAGCAGGCGAGGCTGCGGTGGCCGGGACTGCACTCCAGTCTGGGCGACCGAGTGAGACTCCAACTCAAAAAAAAAAAGAAAGGACACTCACAGACTAAAAATAAGAAGATGGGAAACAAATTTCCAGGCAAATGGGACACAAAAGAAAGGAGGAGTTGCGATCTTAATGTCAGACAAAATACCCTTTAAGCTATCAAAAATTTTAAAAGATACAGAAGGCCACTACATAATGATAAAAGGTTCAATCCATCAAGAAGAAATATCCATCCTAACATATATGCACCAAATAGGAGCACCAACTTTCATAAAGCAGCTCCTAGGTAAACTAAAAAAAGATATCGACTCCAATACCATCATAGGTGGGGAAATCAATACCCACTCACAACCCTAGACAGATCATCAGGACAAAAATCAGCAATGAGATCTGAAACCTCAATGTGAACCTCGATCAGATGGACTTGACTGACACTTACAGAACCCTCCATCCAAAGACCACAGAATACACATTCTACTCATCACCACATGGAATGTACTCTAACATTGACCACATACTTGGCCATAAATCAAGCATAAGCAAATTTAAAAGGACTGAAATTTTACCATGCACCTTCTTGAACCACAGTGGAATAAAAATAATCATTAACACCAACAAGGTCCCCCCAAAAACCCACAAAGACATGGACACTAAACAGCATGATGCTAAACAACTCCTGGGTCAATGATGAAATCAAAACAGAGATCAAAAGATACCTGGAAACAAACAAAAATGAAGAAACATCTTACCAAACTCTCTGGGACACCATGAAAGCTGTAGTAAGAGGGGAATTTATATCCCTACAAACGCACATGAATAAAACGGAAGGATCACAAATTAACAGCCTAAGAAGCCACCTAAAAAGCTAGAAAAGCTAGACCACAAAAACCCTAATTTCAGCAGAAGAATTCAGATCACCAAAATAAAAGCCCAAATCCAGGACATAGAAGACAAAAAGATAATACAAAAAAATCAATGAAACAAAAAGCTGGTTCTTCAAAAGGATAAACAAGATTGATGGTCCCCTAGCTAGACTGACCAAGAAAACAAGAGAAAAAGCCCAAATAAACACAATCAGAAACACAAAAGATGAAGTCACATCTGATCCTGAAGAAATACAAAAGATCATTAGAGACTACTATGTACACTACTCTCCCCAAATCATTTTACAAAGCTAACATCACATTAATACCCAATCCAGATAAAGACTCAACAAAGAAAGAGAACTACAGGCCAATATCTTTGATGAACATAGATGCTAAAATTCTCAACAAGATCCTAGTGAACCGGATTCAACAGCACATCTCAAAAATCATCCATTATGACCAAGTGGGCTTCATCTCTGGGTTGCAAGACTGGTTCACCAATCATGAAACCATAAATGTAATTAAATACATCAATAGATGTCAAAACAAAAACCACATGATTATATCATTAGATGCAGAAAAAGCTTTTGATAAAATCCAAGCACCCCTCTTGATAAAAACCTTCGAACAGCTAGGCATACGAGGAACATACCTCAAAATAGTAAAAGCCAACTACAAGAAACCCACAGCCAGCATACTCCTAAATGGACAATAACTGAAGACATTTCCCCTGAAAACTGGAACAAGACAAGGATGCCCACTCTCACTCCTCCTGTTCAATATAGTATTGGAATTCCTGGCTAGAGCAATCAGACAAGAGAAGACAATCAAGGGTATTCAAATAGGAAAAGAGGAAGTGAAGTTATCTCTCTTTGCAGATGACATGCTCGTGTACCTTGAAAACCCGAGAGAATCTGTCAAAAGCCTCCTTACATTGATAAAGGACTTTGGCAAAGTCTCAGGGTATAAAATAAACGTGCAAAAGACAATCACATTTCTTTATACCAATAATAAACAAACAGAAACCCAAATAAAAAGCACAATTCCATTCACAATAGCCACACACAAAAAATGAAATACCTTGGCATCTTCCTAACCAGAAGCGTGAAAGACCTTTACAATGAAAACTACAAAACACTGTTCAAAGAAATCAAAGATGACACAAACAAGTGGAAAAATATCCCATGCTCATGGATTGGAAGAATCAACATTGTGAAGATGTCCATCTTACCCAAGGCAATCTACAGATTTAATACAATACCCATCAAATTACCAGCAACATTCTTCTCAGACCTGGAAAAAACAACACAGGAATTCATATGGAAACACAAACGACCAAGAATAGCCAGAACAATCCTCAGCAAAAAAAACAAAGCAGGTGGTATCACATTACCAGACTTCAAACTTTACTATAAAGCTACAATCATCAAAACAGCTTGGTATTGGTACAGGAACAGGCACACAGACCAATGGAATAGAATGGAGATTCCAGAAGCAAAACCTCAATTTCTCAACCAACTCATCTTCAACAAAGCCTCCATCACCTACCACTGGGGAGAGGAGAATCTATTCAGTAAATGGTGCTGGGAAAACTGGCTGACCACATGCAGAAGATTGAAACAGGACCCCCTATCTACCCCCATGCAAACGGTTAACTCCAAATGGATCAGAGACCTAAATGTAAAACCGCAAACCATAAGAACCTTAGAAAATGAAGGACATACCCTCATGGAAATCGGAACTGGCATCCAATTCCTGAACAAAACCCGAAACCCACAGGCCATAAGAGATAAGATAGACAAGTGTGACCTCATTAAACTGAGAAGCTTCTGCAAAGCCAAAGAAACCATCAAGAGAGCAGGGAGACAGCCTATAGACTGGGGGAAAGTATTTGCCAACTCCAGGTCCAACAAAGCTTAACATCTTGGATCTACAAGGAACTCAAACATGCTGAAAAGAAAAAAACAATCAACCCCATTATAAAGTGGGCAAAAGATATGAACAGACACTTCTCAAAGGAAGACATCTGAGCAGCCAACAGACACATGAAGAAATGTTCAACCTCACTAATCATCAAGGAGATGCAAATCAGAACCACACTGAGATACCACTTAACTCCATTCAGAATGGCAATTATCAATAACTCAAAAAATAACAGTTGCTGGAGAGGGTGTGGCGAAAAGGGACCATTTCTACATTGTTGGCGTAAATGCAAACTAGTGCAGCCTCTGTGGAAAACAATATGGTGATTCCTAAAAGCTCTAAATATTGACCTCCCATATGACCCTGCAATCCCCCTGCTGGAAATATACCCCGAAGAACTCAAATCACTCTATAAAAAGGATACCTGCACACATGTTTGTCGCAGCATTGTTCACAATAGCAAGAACCTGGAAGCAACCATGCTGTCCATCAAAAGAGGAGTGGATTTTTTAAATGTGGTACATATACACGATGGAATACTATGCAGCCATAAAAAATCATAAATTTCGCAGCAACCTGGATGGAACTAGAGTTTATAATACTGAGTGATCTCTCACAGAAACAAAGATCTGAGTATCACATGTTCTCACTCATATAGTGGACCTTGAACATCCAACATAATACTATAAGAAAATGACTGACAGTGGTGGGAAACTATGGGGGGGAGGGGAAGAGAGATGGGATTAACGGTAGTAAATATCTGTCTGGGGATGGGGAGACACCTCTTATCAACAATGGTGCCTGAACGAAGCATATTTGTATACTTAACCCTTAACTGTAACCCACAATATCATGATTAAAATATTGATGAAAAAATAAAATGAAATTATCAATATCACAAAGATGAGATGAGATGCAGTATCAATTTTCTAAGAAAAATAAATTGTAAGCCGGGTTCGGTGGCTCAGCCTGTAATCCCGCGCCTTTGGGAGGCTGAGGTGAGTGGATTGCCTGAGCCCGCGGGTTCGAGACCCACCTGGGCAGCGAGACCTCATCTCTACAATAAATCAAAAAATGAGCCGGGTGTGATAGCGCGCGCCTGTAGTTCCAGCTACTCGGAAGGCTGAGGCGGAAGGATCGCCGGAGCCCGGCAGGTCGAGGCTGCGGTGGCCGGGAGTGGCCACTGCACTCCAGTCTGGGCGACAGAGTGAGACTCCGACTCAAAAAAATAAAAAAATAAAAAAATAAAAAAAATAAATTGTACAAAATTAAAATTAATTAATGTATTTTTTTGGCATACCAAAATAAGTTTTTAATAAAAATAAGTGCAAATTATACTTGAACAAAGTATGACTAATCAATTAAAATAATTGGAAAAAGCTTTTTCACCTCAGCAAGTGTAAAATAAGCATTAAAAGTAGTGTTCTAACAAATATTTATTGCTGAAAGAGACAAAAATAACAGAATCACTGAATGCTTGGATAGCAGAAGAGATAAAAGAGAAAAAAAAGTTGTAAATAAAAGAGAAGTAAAGAAGAGTTAATTTCATTTATTCCCTAATTTTCCTCAGAGTTGATCCTTCTGGACTGACAAGCCTGGAGTTAATGTCACACATTTGGCAGACAAACCATCCCTCCAAGAAGACATATACACAGTGAAAGAGATATTTCCAGCTCCTTTTCCCTATACCAAAAATGTAATATCCTACAAGATACCTCATTTAAACATTATCTCAAAGATACCCAAATACTTTTCTCAAAAAAAAAATTATTTATGGTTAAAAAATGAATCAAGATGGACACCATGGGGCAGCAGACCAGCACTTCTCATCTTCAAGGATCTAGACAGGATCCTTGAATCAAGATCAAGGATCAAGACAGAAAGCAGGGACCCAGAGACCAATAGACGCAGACACCCTGAACAGTTTTGGATGGGTGATACACCCTGCACCCAACAGAGGTTTCTTCAAACACATAGAGACCAGAAAGCAAAGTTCTGTAATGGCAGATGTTGGAGTCTGGTTGTACCATCACCCACGGTGTACCCAGTCTTGAATAGAAACTGAAGCCCTGCCCTGTGTAAGAGAGGGATGAGTGATTCCGGCAATCTCTAGGTCTGTCCCCCACTCCCAGCCACACAGAGTCATTGGTCCCATGTGGGAGGAGACTGGTCAGGGCACAGCAGTGAGCTACCGGAGGTCAAGTAGAGCAAGGATCAAAACAGTGCTTGGGCAACTCCCTGAGCATGTGCCTTCTGCCAGTGGAGCCTGGTGGCCTGCTCACAGGCTGGAAGCTCACCTACAAATTAAACTTGGCTGGCACCCACCACCAGCATCTGGCAGCCAAACCCCTCCCAGATCAGGAAGGATCACCTGTTAGTCCCATGCATCCACAGGGCATACTCCTTCATGGCAGGGAGCTCACTCTCTTTCATGCTCTGAGATCAGACTTGAACAAGGAGGAAAAGACAAAAAATACTCAAATCTTTCTTGGCAGGAAGATTTCTGGTCTGCAAATTGCAAATAACAGACAGGGGATCTATCCCCCACCCATTCCCCCATAGTGTACTTGAAAACAAGCACAGCCAGATAACTGCAGGAAAAACTCTAAGGAGAAAAGTCTTTTTCAGAGGCCAGCATGGAGAAGAGGTGAATACTCCTCGTCTCTCACTGTGTGATCTACATTGAATGACAGAAAAGCCCTAGAACAGAAAGACATTAACTAACTTCAAAACAACAAAACCAAAGAAGAAAAATAAAGAGGGAAGAGTTGCTTTTCACAAATGAGAAAGGATCTATGAGGAAACACAGGGTATCCCAAGAGTCTTAAAGAGACAGCATCATAAAAAGCAGCTATCAGTACACAAACAAGCGAAGCTCCCAGAACAACCTGCCCTGGACAACAGTTACAGAATTCAGAGATTGGATGGCTAAAATAAATAAAGAGAACCACGAGAACCTAGAAGCAAAATACAACAAAGTCGTACAGGAAGTAAAAACAGAGATGGCTAATTTTAGAAAGGCCCATTTGAAAGACTAGAAATGAAGAACTTATTTTGGAATTTAAAAACATAATAACAAACATAGGAAGCAGGATCAATCAGCCAGAAAAAAAGAATCTCAGAGCCTGAAGACCAAAATATGAAACTAACCCAGTCTGTCAAAACCAGAAAAAAGGCTCAAAAAGAATGAGCAAAGCCTCCAAGAGGTATGGGACTTTGTTAAGAAGTCAAATATATGCCTGATTGGTATCCTTGAAGCAGAAGGGGAACCTGAGAACACCATGGAATAAGCATTCCATGTGGTCATCCAAAAAACTTCCCATATCTCGCTAGAGAGGTGACCATTTTAACACAAGAAAGTACCAGAAACCCCACAAGGTATCACATGAAAAGACCATCCCCAAGACACATAGTAATCTGCCTCCACAAAGTAAGTATGAAAGGAAAAATACTAAAGGCACCAAGAAAGAAAGGCCAAAGCACCTACCGGGGAAGACCCATCAGAATTTCTCCAGACTTTGCAGAAACACTAAAAGTCAGAAGGAAGTGGAGTCTCATTTTTTAACATACTCAAAGATAAGCAATTCCAGCCAAGAATTCCCTACTCCACCAAGCTAAACTTCATCAGTGATGGAGAATTAAAAACCTTCCCAGGCATCCAGTCTGTAAGAGAATATGCCACATCCAGATCAGCCCTTAAAGAGATGCTTAAGAAGGTGTTAAACACAGAAACGAAAGAATGGTCATATCCATCACAAAAATACAGGCAATCACAGAGTTAACAAGGCATTTATAAAAATGAAAATACAGTAGCAGGAAACTGTCAAGGGGGTGAGATGCAGGATTGGCAGTAGTGGGTATCTGCCAGGGAGCACACCTCACCAACAAGGATACCTGCATAATGAATATTTGTATACTTAGCCCTGAATTGTACCTCACATTCTTAAAATAAAAAATTAAAAGTAAAAAAAAGAAAAGAAAATATACACATATATAAATACAAAAGTAAAAAGGAAGCAAAGCAATACCTTAAGAGCTCTATGACAAGGATAAACTCTCACATTTCAATAATTAATTTGAACATGAATGAACTGAATGTGCCACTGAAGAGGCACAGAATGGCAAATTAGATAAAGAAGTATGACCCAAAATTCTGTTGCCTCCAAGAATCTTATCTCACTGCAAAGAACACCCACAGGCTCAAAGTTAAATGGTGGGAAATGATCTTTCAGGCAAATGGGAAGCAGAGAAAAGCAAGGGCAGCTATTCTGACATCAGACACAGCAGACTTCAAACATCACAAGTTTAAAAAGAACATAGAAGGACACTGCAGAATGATAAAAGGTTCAATCCAGCCGGGCTCGGTGGCTCAGCCTGTAATCCCGCGCCTCTGGGAGGCTAAGGTGAGTGGATTGCCTGAGCCCGCGGGTTCCAGACCCGCCTGGGCAGCGAGACCTCATCTCTACAATAAATCAAAAAATCAGTTGGGTATGGTAGCGCATTCCTGTAATTCCGGCTACTTGGAAGGCTGAGGCAGAAGGATCGCCGGAGCCCAGCAGGTTGAGGCTGCGGTGGCCGGGAGCGGCCACTGCACTCCAGTCTGGGCGACAGAGTGAGACTCCAACTCAATAAAAAAAAAAAGGTTCAATCCACCAGCTAGAAATATTCATCTTAAACATACACCCATCATAGGAGCACCAGGTTTTATAAAACAACTACTAAGTAAACTAAGAGAGGACATTGACACACACAATTATAGTTAGAACCCTCAATACTTTGCTAACAGTCCTAGATATATCATCGAGGCAAAAAACCAAAACAGAGATCTGGAACCTTTACTCAACACTTGATAAAACGGACTTAATAGAAATCTACAGAACATTTCACCCAACAAATATAAAGTATACATTCTACATATCAGCAAATGGACTATACTTCAAGATCAATCACATTCTCAGACATAAATCAAGTGCGAATAAATGTCAAAAGGTCACTGTCAGGGGAGGGGGAAGGAATTGGCAGTTGAGGGAAACTGCTAGGGGAGAGAAGGGCATACTTCATCAACAAGGGTACCTGCATAATCAACATTTGTATACCTAACCCTGAATTGTATCCCACATCTTTATAATACAAAAAATAAATTTTCAAAAGGTCAAAATAATACCATGCATCTTCTCAGATTACAGTGGAATAAAAAAAATATTGCCATCAACAAGATCCCCCCAAAACACACAAATGCATGGACACTAAACAACATGGTGCTGAATGACTTCTGGGTTTACACAGAAACCAAGACAGAAATAAAAAGATTTCTGGAAACAAACAAATACAAAGCACATATTATCAGAATCTCTGGGATGCCATGAAATCAGTGGTAAGAGGAAAATTCATAGCATATGCACATCAAAAAAATAGAAAGATCACATAAACAGCTTAACATCACACCTAAGGGAGCTGGAAAGGCAAGATCATCTAAATCCTAATTTCAGTAGAAAAATCCAAGTCACTAAGATGAAGTCACAATTACAGGATATAGAAGACAAAAATATCATAGAAAGTATCAACAAGACAAAAAGCTGGTTCTTTGAAAGGATAAATAAGGTTGACAGGTCAGATTGACTAAGAAAAAGAGAGAGAATGTCCAAATAGACATAATAATAAATTAAAAAGGCAATGTCACAACTGGCCCTGAAGAAATTAAAAAGATTTTCAGAGATTACTATGACCATCTTTATTCAAAAAAACCAGAAAATCTAAATTAAATTAAGGATTTTCTGGCATCATAAACTCTCCCATGGTTGAAATTTTTTTAAAAAATTGAAACTATAAGCAACCCAGTAACTATTCAGGAAATTGACTCAGTCATAAAAAAAAAAAAAAAAACTTCCCACCAAAAAAAAAGTCCTGGACCAGATGGCTTCCCAGCTGAATTTTGCAAAACATACAAGAAGAAGCTAATACCAATCTTATTGCAAGTATTCCAGGCAATCTAGAAAAATGGAATTCTCCCTAACTCATCTTATGAAGCTAATAACATACTGATACCCAAGCCTGATAAAGACCCAACAAAGAAAGGGAATTCCAAGCCAATTTTCTTGATGGACATTCTAGCAAATTGTATCCAAAAGCACATCTCAAGAATCATCCACCATGACCAGGTGGACTTCATTCCTGGGTTGCAAGACTAGTTCAGCATTCGCAAGACCATAAATGTAATTCAGGACATTAACAGATGTAAAACCAAGAACAACATGATTATCTCATTAGACACATAAAAAGCATTCAACAAAATCCAGTATCCCTTCTTGATAAAAAAAACCCACCACACCTAGGCATAAAAGATAGAAGGAATATTCTTCAAAACAGTGAGAGCCATCTATGATAATCCCACAGCCAACATTCTACTCAATGAGCAGAAACTAGAAGAATTTCCCCCTAAGAACCGGAACAAGGCAAAGGATGCCTATCTCATCCTTCCTATTCAACATAATGCTGGAAAGCCTAGCCAGAGCAATCAGGCAAGAGAAGGAAATCTGGTATATCCACATAGGAAAAGAGGAAGTTAAGCTATCCTTCTTTGTGGACAATATGATTCTATACCTAGAGAGCCTAGGTAGTCTGTCAAAAGCCTCCTTGAATTGTACCCCATATCTTTAAAATTTTTTTTAAAAATTTTGAGGGAAAAAAGCCTCCTTTCACTGATAAATCACCAAGTATGGTGGTCTTCAACTCCATGTTTTAATTTTATTTCATTATAGAGATGGCCACTTCTCTTTAATGGACCTGAATTTAAAGGCATCTAAGAGAAAGCCCTCACCATGAGCTACAGTCAAATGCCTGCAAGACTTATGCTAGCAAGTTTTGAGTAGCAAGTAGCAGGAGATGAGTAGCTGCAGACTTCTTAGACATTCCTAAAATAACTCTTAATAACAGCCTAGTCTCTAATTACAGTACCATTTTCACTGGGAATAGCATAGTGATTTTTCAGAAAATGTTCATTCATTTTCCTTGGAAAAACCTGAATTTGACATACTATTACGTGCTTATACACAATCTTTCTAATTAAAGAAAGGTGTAGCTCTCACTGAAGGTCTTTGCCTAATTCTTGTATTATTGGTTCTCTCTTGGAGCAAAATATGATGTGAGAGTAAGTTCAATCAGACCCACTTTCTAGGTTTGGAGGTTGTTAGCAGATTCCTTGGCAGCACATACCCAAGAGACTCACTGAACTTTCAAAATGACCCATCAACCCAGCCCACTTCCCCACCCATATTCATATCCAGTTGGACTCAGGGGCAAATACTTAGTAGAGGACTGTAAATCCTGAGTTTATCATAATCATTACATCTTCTATTAGTATAACTTTTTTCTTTTCATTGGATCTTTATGTATTTCTTCTCTTTTGGTCCTGTCAGAAGAAGAAGGCAAGAACTGTACAAATTCATACAAGGGCGTTCCTTCATTCATGCTAACCAGATACTCCCCTTCCCCCTCAAAAAAACTTCAAAGCTCACACACAGAGACACATACACTTGGCATGTTTCAGCCACGCTCATAGATCCACACTGAGTAGAAATAAATATGCAGAGAGTGGAAATAAATTTTCTTACACTTGACTGAGAGTCCAGAAATCTGGGTTATTTTCCCAACTGTAGTTCTTAAATATATGATCCTATACTAGTGATACCCTCTATCCCAAACCAGGTATTAATTTTAACATCTGTCCTAAATCTTTGCTGTTCAATGCAGTGGCCACATCCACATGCAACTATGCTATTGAGTACCTGAAATGTGGCTAGTGTAATTAAGGGACAGAATTTATTTCATTTTATTTCTTTTACATTTAAGTTTAAGTAACCATGTGTGACCAGTGGCTAACACATGGCTAGAGGTAACAGCACAGAAAAATATAGGGAGTAATTTACTTAGATGATGTGTACCATCTCTCCTAGGTAGTCTACGATATTCTGTTCAACAGGGATCATTGAAACTCATTCAGCATTCTCTGTTAGGGTGCCCTTCCCTCACTACAAATGACAACCCAAGGTTGCTTTATACCCACAGGGTAGGCCCTGGAACAGGAAAAGGGAAAGTGCTGAGTGCCATATTTTCATAACTACACTGATTTTTTTCACTGTCTTCATTTTCCATATGCTAGAACTAAAATATTAATTACAGCTATTCCAGTCTCTGTGAATGAGTGCATATGTGTATATTTAACTGGGCTATAGATATAATAACACTTTTTATCCACCCTTCCAAAGTAGTATTAGTATTGACTGTGAAACAATTTTATTCTTGGAGTAATAAACATGACTCATTTTGATTTTGTGGTAAAATGAATGCATCTTGAGGAAGCCTCTTTCTCTCTGGCTTCAGTTTCCTCACACATAATATGGGAAAATTTGACTAGATTTACTTACTCAACTAACCAAACAAGGCATTGAGATAACATCTGAAGACACAATAATGAATCAGATATATATCAACTATTCTGTTTAATACAAAGTGTAAACAAGATGATTTTTTCATAACCCCTTTCAACCATGATACTATGTAAGCTGTGAAGTCTGTGACTCATGTGTGAATACTGTATGACTGAAAATTCCTTAACCTTCTGCCCAAGTCCTAGTTCATTAAGGCAGATTCCCCATCCAACTACATGTTATCCTCCCCCTCCTTCACCAATCCCTATTTGGTCTTCTCAACCCCAATAAGAAAGTAAGAACTGAAAGAGTCTGGAAAAATGAGCAAGAGTAGAGAGATGGCAGCAGAGAGATATCATTCAGGCACATCAGTCTTCCCTAAAATGAAAGAAAAATGTGAGGTTAGACATAAAATAAAGATTGATGGAGAGAGAAAGGATGAAGAGGTGAGAAAAGGAAACAAGTAATCTGCTGTCAGTTATAGCAAATGTGGTATAAATTGATGTAGCTATGCAAGGCAAAGACCTATTTGAGGATGTGTGGAGCATTACCCTTCTTATCACTAGGGAACCATGTAACAGCTAACGAAGGAAACAAGTAGAGGGATACACAGAAGAACAATAGGGCACACCCTCTCTGCCATGGTTATAGTGGTGCCTTCTTCTAGTCTCTTTCTATTTTCTTCATTTATTTTAGTAGGAATTATCCTTCCACCAAAACGGAAAATGACTAACATTTCAGACTGGAGGGGAAGTGATAATTCACTTCTCTCCCTTATAAATTTTCCCATAGATGTCTGCAGATTCAAACCCAGTTGAAGAAATACTGGTTAGAATGTCAGTTTAGTTAATAAAACTCAAGGGTACCTAATCTCAAATCAGGTGAAATAAAGACCAAAGTAAGGCCCAAACTTTACCTGTGCAATGACAATTTGTATACCTAACCCTGAATTGTACCCCACATCTTGAAAATAAAATTTTTTTTAAAAACCTCCCCAGGAAAAGATTAGAAAGTTTAGTCTTGAATCCAAACATTAACTTCTCTAATGCAGTTGGATAGCCTTTTCCCCCAACTGTCACTACCACAACCAAGAATTCTGTGAAAAGACATAAAAATTCCAAGGGTATTAGAATCCTGGTCCCAGATTGACTGTGAGGTAATTCTGGTACTTAAAAATGCAAAGTTTGAGTAAATGACCTTGTTCCTGCAGCAGATAGCTGTTTAGAAGCCTATTGCTAGATTCACATTTTACAAATGCATGAAACTAGTTATTAGTCATGGTTCCATGTGTATAAAGTATTAAAATCAACATATTTATGTCCATCCCCATATAGAACCTTCTTAATATAACTCAATACAACTGATATAGCC